>CM076576.1:869002315-869723010 GCA_034641835.2 Pinus albicaulis | reverse complement strand
TACCTTTTGGACTAAAGAACGCTGGAGCAACTTTTCAACGGGCTATGTCTTACGCATTTCATGACATTAAGCACATTGTCCAGCCATATCTCGATGATTTACCTGCTCATTCATTACATAGGGCCGATCATCCCACTCATTTACGAGCAATTTTTATGAGATGTAGGCATTATCAGATAAGGCTGAATCCGCATAAATGTGTTTTCTGCGTAGAATCGGGTCGATTACTGGGATTTGTTGTCTCGAAAGCAGGCATTCGCGTCGATCCATCGAAGGTCGAAGCTATCGTTAAATTACCTCCTCCTTCGACTTTGCGCCAACTCCAAAGTTTGCAGGGGAAAGCAAACTTTTTACGTAGATTTATTCCTAACTATGCCGAGCTTACAAAGGGTTTTACCTGGTTGTTGAAACAAGACATTCCATTCTTTTGGGACGAGATCGCTGATCGATATTTTGATGCACTTAAACACGCGTTGACCCATGCACCGTTATTGCATCCTCCCAACTACAACCAAGATTACATTTTGTCTCTCGCTGCTTCTCATTCCACCATTGGGATGGTACTAGTTCAGGAAGATGAATCTCACAATGAACATGTGATTTATTATCTTAGTCGAAATCTGCATCCGACTGAAATCAAATACACACATGTGGAGAAATTGGCCTTGACAGCTGTTCAAGCTGTTCAACGTTTTAGACATTACATCTTGTTACGTAAAACCACGGTAATTTCTAATTGCAACCCTATGATGTATATTTTGACCAAAAAATTGCTAGGGGGAAAATATTCCAAATGGATAGTTATCCTACAGGAATTTGACTTGGAATTTGAAAAATCCAAGGCAAAGAAATCTTTGGTATTTGCGGAACTGATGTGCGATTTCCCCTCTACTGATACTGAAACAGTGGCAGAAGAGTCCATTGCGGACGAATCTTTGTTTCTTATCAGTACACTTGATCCTTGGTATGGAGATATTATTGTTTATCTCCAAACCCAATCTTTTGGGCCTGAAATTTCACGAACTCAGCGACGGAAAATACTCTTCCAATCCCAACAATATAATATCATTGGTGATACTCTTTATCGACGTGGAGCAGATTCTGTTTTTCTACGTTGTCTAACTCATGAAGAAGCTGAAAAGGTGTTAAATGACTGTCATTCTGGAGCATGTGGCGGTCATATGTCTGGGTATGCCACAACCCAAAAGATATTGCGTGCAGGTCATTTCTGGCCAACGTTGTTCAAAGATTGCATTTATGCGGTTCGGAAATGCCACAACTGTCAAATTTTTGATCGGAAAATGCGCGCGCCACCCGCTCCTCTTCACCCTATAATTGTTGTTGGTCCTTTTGCGAAATGGGGTATCGATTTTATTACATGTAACCCTCACTCGGCCGGGGGGCATGCCTATATTATTCTAGCAGTAGATTATTTTACAAAATGGGCCGAGGCGATGCCTACATATTCAGCTGACGGCAAAACTGCTGCAACATTCGTATTTAATCACATAATTGCTAGGTTCGGTGTTCCTCAAGCTATTATTATGGATCATGGAAGTCATTTTCGGAACATCATGATGACTGAACTCACAGAACAGCTTGGCTTGCGCCACGATAGTTCCACTCCATATTATCCACAAGCCAATGGTCTGGTTGAAGCCATTAACAAAGTTTTAGTCACCATGATCAAACGAATCATTGGTATTCACAAGACGAATTGGCATTCCATGTTATTTTCAGCGCTTTGGGTATATCGAACCTCAGTCAAAACATCAACAGGTTTCACTCCTTTTCAACTGGTTTACGGTTTGGAAGCTGTGTTACTGATTGAATGTGAAATTCCGTCACTAAAATTAGCCGTAGAATTACTTCCAGCTACGTCTGAAGAGGAGAAATGTTTCTTGTACTTAGCCCAGTTAGATGAGAATCGACGAAACGCTGCAATAGCAAACGAGGCTCATGTTAAAAGGATAAAAGCTCAGTATGATAGAAATGTAACCCCTCGAAATTTTTCAGAAGGAGACCTAGTTTTACTTTATGATCAAGCTAACGACAAGCTAGGAGCTGGGAAATTCGTGCCTATGTGGCATGGTCCTTACATTGTGAAACGAAAGTTAGCAAAAGTGGCCTATGAGTTGATAGATTTTGACGGTGTCCCTTTGGATAAACCCAGAAATGGGCTTTATCTAAAGCGATATTATGCTTAAATGAGGTGTGGAGATTTTTGTTAGTTTAGATTTCTTTACTGTTGGTGTGTTTTAGATTAGAAAAGTGTGCCTAGTTTAGAGAGTGTGTTTTTGTCACTATTACTGCTTATCTGAGTTTTACTCTTGATATTGCAGATGTCGACGTCTCTTCAAACCTGCATTGGTTTTGCTGATGGTGCTTGTCATAGTAAACGGAACATTTCTTCCGCAGCTTGGGTTATCTATTCACCCTCTGACGAGTTAGTATCCATGCATGGGGTAAGCCTTGGTCAAACAACAAATAACATTGCCGAGTATAGTGCAGTGATTGAGTTATTGTCTGAGTCCATATCATTTGGAATTCGGAGTTTGATTGTAAGGTTGGATTCTGAACTTGTTGTATTACAGCTTAACAAGGTTTATACCATTAGAAATCCAGTGTTATTACGGTTGTTTTTGAGAGTTCGTCTCTTGGAACGTGAGTTTGATTACATTGAATATCAGCATATTCCAAGACATTTAAATACATTAGCAGATTCAATTGCTTCTAGTATGATAAATAGACATTTGCAATAATTAAAAGCAGTAAAACAAATAACATTCACATATGTACACAGATAGCCGTGAAAATAGTGATATATCATAGTATAGGAGTGTTTTCAAAAAATATACATCGTCTTCAATCATAGGTGGGAAACACCTTATGATCGACAAAAATGATAATACAAAAGACAAAAATATGAGTCTACACGATCATCCCATCACTGATGGTGATCACGATACGAAACCACTGCCCAAGCTACCCTGCATAGGAACCTCCTGAAAGGTCCTGGAACTCCAATCACATATCTCTGTAGCCTGAGAGGAATGTCATCTATGCTGGTCTCTGGAATATCTAAAGTCAAGCGCTCTAGATGATGCTCCAAATCAGTCAAAATCTCTACTGATTGGCCTTCTGGGGCTGGTGCGGGCGCAACTGGTTGTCGTCTCTCGTAAGGTTGGAGATGAGCTGGTCGATGTGGACCCATGTCTGCATTCAAAAAAAAATTTGATTATTAGTTTTCAAAGACGATAAAAAATTAAAAAAATTAGAATTTAGCAAACGTTGAAAAATGTTTTTACCTGAATCATCCCACTGTTCCCCTGCAGGGAGAGCCATCTCTCTGTCACCGCGGAAATCTATCCCGGTGTATGGAAAATCCTCTATCACAAAGAGTTGGCGATCCAGCCAACGAAAATATGAAGGAGGAAATCGCACAATCTCAGTACCCTCAATAGCATGACGAGCCATCAACGCGGACCAACAAACCATTCTCGGTTCTCGAGGTCGACCGGCATCAACAACAATACTCTGTGGAGCTAACATGGGGATCCTCTCCAGAGCAAAAGAAACAACAATGGAACCGTATGCAAAGTTATTCAGTTTCCCATTTTTCGCTCTGGTTAGTTGGCCTTTTACATTGGCCAACACAGCTTCACACCAGTTAAAGATGGTGCCGCGAAAACAGTCCACGGCAATACGCATTTGGGAACCAGTAGCTACATGAAGCGCAGCACTCCCACACAGTTTGGTAACAGTAAAAGCAATAACTTTCAATTCAGGATGGATGATGTGTTTTATGTCAATCCGTTTGTCCCGAGGATTTGCCTGATCATTGCAGAATTCTAGTTGGAGACTAGCGACAGTCTGGCCACCTGGCCTAGTCCCAAACAAGGATACTTGTTCGCCCCTCTTGGACAAACCAGTCAAAAAATATATATCCTCCAGCTCAATTTCGAGCCGGTGGCCACCAATGAAGAAGCACTGGTCCTCCACATTCCATCTGTCTACCAACCATGTCAAGAGTTCTACTTGTGCCCTCATGCCTGAGATGGCCCAAAATTTGTATAAGCCACATGCTTGTAATGCCCTTTGTGTGGGAAAATAAATTATTGTAGCTTCATCCACTTCCTCATGCTCACGTTCTCGCCAGATAAGCATCTTGTTACTCCTACAATACAGAAAAAGGCAAGTTAGAATAGTTTTATTTGAAAAATTTTGGCAAATAAATGAGAAATCCATGCTTTAAAACTAACCGCGCGAGTACCGCACCCGCTCTATGTAAACAGAGCGTAGGTCCGCACGCTCAGTGTGTACCGTGTGCGGAACCCACGACTTTTTCCTTATAGGAAAAAGTCGGGGTCCTCAGGTAGCCTGTGTCCCACCTGCGGACCCCGCGGGCGCATTTTTGAACCATTTTTTGCCCCAAAAATTCAAACTAAAGCCTAAAAACAAATTTCAAACGGATGAAAAACAAGATAAGGAGGTCGTGGATTACCTGGGACTGACGGTTTTCGATTCCAACGAACGAATTTTCCAGAATCTTCACAGGAACTTTCTTACCCAAAAGCTTTTTACTTTTCACTCTGAAACTGAACGGTAAAAATGAAATTGAAAAAGTCCTTTTTATAAGTTTTTTCGAATGAATGAATTTTTAATTTATTTATTTTTCACTTTAAAAGGGTATTTTTGAGAGCATTTTTACTTATCTTAAACATGTATGTGTAATGTTTCAATTTTTTGTGCAGAAACAGGATTTTTCAGGGGAAATGATCATTTTTCAACAAAGAGCACACTTTTATCACTTTTTCGGACTTTTCAAAAAATTTACGAAAAATTGAAACCTTGGAGTCCTCTTTTAAGCCCTTTTCAGACTCTCTAAATATGAAAAGATCGCCGAGTACTTGACTATTCAAACTCGTTAAAGTAAATGAACAGTCGTAATTCAGTATAAGTTTACCCCTTTTACGGACTGGAATGGAATATTTACGAAAAAGGTATACATTGACTAAATACGGTCAATAGAGTTCTCTCCCGCATTATTTTATCCTTTTTCGGGCTCGAGAGACTAAATTTATGAAAAAGTACACCCACGGAGTTTTCTTAAGTTTTTCTTCTGACTCCCTAAAACTGAAAAACACCGAGTTTCTCCTATACTAGACTCGTTAAAACTTAACAGTAAAGGACCTGTTTAATTTTCAACAGGAACGAACCACTCCTTCTTAGGGTTTGAATTTTAAACTAAGTTGGACTCATCCGAAGGATGAGCTTATAACCAAGCAAATGTTATCCTCCTCAAGCTTGTCAAAAATAAAGAGGTACTTGCCAGAAATGGTGGGGGAAAAAGAGAGAAAAATGGGCGTGTTTGTTGTATTTTAAATTTTTCGAAAACTCAGTCAACCACTCTTGAACATGACACTTTCATTCACCTAGGTTGGGAAATCCTTTGCCTAACAGTTAATCAAACCACATTGAAAGTCTTCAGCCGATTTCTGGGTATTAACTTTGGGTCAATTGTTACCAAACCATCTGCAGTGTCGTTATGTGTTCAAGAGGACAGTTCAAATAAACCATTCATCTGCAAAATATCTGTCATCCATTATTGATCATCCCTGAGTCAGTCCTTGCCAATATATTTTCAAAACTTGATCTATGATTTCGTGTTGTGGGCTTGCCTACGACAGATCACTTTCTATCGACATCAACACATTATCTAGGAATTTGATCCAGAAATCATCAGTACCTTGAAATCTACATGCCTCAATGGCAGGTTTCTCGCCTTCGACGACAGGTTGCATCATTGACCTTCGATCGAATGATTCCGTGACATGTTCGACTTCAGCTCATTCATTCACATTTCATGGATTGTACTAAGTACTTTGAGAGCCATTGACATTACTGGTGGTTACTCTCACACTTGTTAACAGTTTACATTATTGACTGGTAATCAAGTGGTTTCTACCATGTTCGACTTCAACACATTTATTCACATGGATAGAATCATACTAGTTCGAGATGCGGAAATCAAGACCCTGGATCTAGTTTCCACCATCCAGGCTGCGAGGAATTTTGTTGTCATCTATACAGTAGACTATTTATAAACAGATGGTTGCGTCCATACTGTGTCTACATATATTTGTACTATGATGTATTCAAAATCATTCCTGTATCAGAACGATTTGAGTTAGTTTCTAGTTAGTTTTTATCTGAGTATGGGAATGCCTACCTCAGTGATGACATATATATGTATATATTTTGCATTGAATGTTTTTACAGGTTTCGACTGGGGTGTCCACAGGATGATCTTTGAAATGATAAAGTATTGCACTCTTCATATATGACAGACTTCAGCTTCATCTATTCCAGACTTTGCACTTTAGGGGGCAATTTGTTACACTAAAAACTGTCATCCTGACATTTTACTATGAGTATGAGCTCATTATTACTCATACTTCCTCCTTTTGCAAGTCTAACATATCAACTCCTCATTTCAAGCTTTCAAAATCAGAGAAAAGTTCCTAAAATCCCCTAAACATTGGTATCGCACTTTCTCTATTGATTCCCTGCGGTCCCGCACCTAAAGTTCAGCCTGCCTGCGAAACCATACCGCACTTTCTTTGTGTTATAGGTGCGGACCTCTTTAAAACTCAAAAAGGCGAGAAAGTAAAGATAAAAAGTGAATTTCAGATGAATTCTAGAAGTTTCTAGATGGGAATTTTCGGGAATGGATACGCTTTGAGAAGGTTCATGCATCCCTCACTTGATGGAGCTAACCCCTTGATGTAAGGAGCTAATCCCTTTGAAGGAGGATTCTATCCTTTCATATTTGGAACAAGAAACCTCCTCTTTTCCACTATAAAAAGAGGCCTTGGGTAGCCTCAAAGGGAGTTCAAGCTTAAGATATTTGAAGTTAAATGCTGTTGAGATTCAGTCTCAATTAACTAAGACTTTCTGTGAGGTTAAATCACTCTTTTTGTGAGGTTCAATCACTCATCTCTATTTGTCTTGGTTCAAAGAGTGCAATGCTTGTCAAACTAGAAGAGATTCCTGCTTCGGACCCCGGGAGGACCTGTACAACATCAAGGCACAGGTTGTAAAGGTTTTCTTTATTTGAAGTTAATACAAATATACTCATTTCTCTCATTAAACTGTCGATTCATGGTTTATTTCATAAATTCCTTGATCATTATGATAAGTATGGTTTATAATAATGTCTATACAGGTGCTGTGTAATCTTTTTGCTTGTTTGTGACTGCAGATTCACGAGGAACGTTCTTTCAGTGCACGGGAAGGACTTCAACGAGATCAAGCAAGCGTTGGACATAAGGTAGGCCTTACACCTATATATTGTTTTTATGAATCTTATATGCTTAGAGAGAGATTAGTATAATTGGCTGTTTGTTGCTAGTTACTTTTAGTACTAGAGAGATCAGTCTTGTCCGCAAGATGGATTAATCTACACAACACATCCATGCACTCTGCACTGCTGCCAACTTTGATCTGCGCTCCAATATCCGACACCTGTCACTCTGATTTTTTTCCTTCTGACATTTGACTGCATCAATCTAATTGATCCTGCTACTGCTTCTCTA
Source organism: Pinus albicaulis (assembly GCA_034641835.2). Classification (NCBI taxonomy): domain Eukaryota; kingdom Viridiplantae; phylum Streptophyta; class Pinopsida; order Pinales; family Pinaceae; genus Pinus; species Pinus albicaulis. Next base: position 869,715,412 of record CM076576.1, on the reverse strand, counting down.
TGGGCCCCTCGTAGCCAGGTTTGATCCATGAGACACACCATCTTTAGGACACTGTCCAAATTTATTCTTGGGATTAATCTTGCATGTCGCCCCACCTCACTCCTGGAGGTATAGCTTCATGCACTTCCTCTGCCCATCTGGTTCGAAATTTCTCTACTTGAGTGGTTTCTTCCACTCCATGATCCTCCACATGTGACTGCTCCACATATTGAGGTTCATTCTTTGGAACTAAGAGTTCCTCCTCTGCATGAAAATAGAGCTCCCTCTCAAGGGTCAATTGCATGGCTTTCTCACACTTCCCAATGGTTGGAAGCTTGGTAGAAATCACATCTACATCAAGTCTATGGAGATTCTTCAGAGGAATCCAAATCTTCTTGGCTCGTCCTATTTCTTTGTGTCGAAGGAAAACTTTTCCTTCACTGAAAACAACATCATAGCCTCTATCCTCCAACATTGCAACTGAAACTAAATTTTTCTTCAAGCCTAATACATGCATTACATATTTTAATAAAAATGGTTTACCTGGCTGTCTCTGGAAAGTAACTGTACCAATCCTGGTAGAGCTATACCTTTCGTTGTCACCCATTTCGATATGCATTTGGAGGTCCTTCTCCTCCAAGCTACTAAAAAGTTATTTGTTTCCTGTCATGTGGAAAGATGCACCACTATCCAAGTACCACCCTGATCCCATCGCACTTGACACCATGCATGAAATTAGTGAGAAGTCAAGCTCAAATTGCGAGGCGAAAGCCTCACCAGCTGCAGATCCTGAAGCCTTCTTGTTATTCTTCTTTTGTGGACAATTAGTGGCATAATGTCCATGCTCGTGACAGTGAAAACACTTCACTCTGAACATGCCGCACTCCTTTCCTTCTTCACTGGTCTTAGATTTGGAATGGAATTTCTTTCCTTTGCCCTTCTTCACCTTGGCAGCCAAAGCACAATCTTCTTCATCATCATTCTTAGATGAAGATCCATCTCTGGTATTCTGCCTGAATTATTCTTGCACCAAATCCGACCAAAGTCATTCCAAATCTGGCAGCTTTTCCCTTCCATTGACAGAGTCCTGATAACTATGCCAAATCTTTGGAATGTTCTAGAAGAGCTAGGCTCACGAATTCATCATCAACGACAATAATTCCTACACTCCCAAGCTCATCCCGACATTGGACAAACTTTGTTAAGTATACCGGAATAATGTTGTTTTTCTTCATTTTGATTTTCGCGAGCTTTTCCTTTAGTGCCAAGTTTCTATGATCACTGCTTCTCTGAAATAGCTTTGTCAAAGATTTCCACATTGCATATGGTGTCACTTTTCCATGGAGACTTGAGAGAATGTGGTCTCGTACTCCCTCCAGTAAGATCCTCCTCGCCCTTGCAACCTTCTTTTTCCATGCATCAAGATTTGCAACATCTGCTACAATGGGTTTGGGAACATCATTGTCAATGAATTCTTTCAACCCATTATCCTCCAGTATTGCCTCCATACTGTCTTTCCAAGAAATATATTTAGATCTGCCCTCGAGTGCATACTCCAATCTCAATCCATTGAAAGCCATTTCGATCCTGAACCGCCTGTCGCACCAACAATGTCTTCTGCAAATTCGAATTCTATTCAGTCACAAACTCAGATTCTCCTCCATTATAGTGATTTACTATGCTCGGATACCATGTAGAAATTATACAAACATATGTATATCTTAAATTCAATCCGATCTAGCAATGTACTAAAGCTAGATATTGAATCACTTCTACAAATAAATTGTGTAAATTAAACAAAATCCCCAATCACATGAAGCAAAGAAAGAATCAATCAAACCACAACATAGATAATTTCCTGGGGAAATATTTCTGCTCAAAACCCCTCTATCTTCTATTGTATATTCATCAAGGATACATGAAACAATTACAATGCACTCTTCTCACAAGAGTCTCCAACACTCAGCTAATTGTTTCACACTATCCTGGACAAAATGGACCAACACTTAGCCAATTCTCAGCCTCTAAATAGCATGCCTTGCTTACGCAATCCTTGTGGAATGAAATCCCTATTCTTTAGGAATTTCAGCCTTCCTTGTCTGCGTTGAGTATCATGGGCATCCTGTGGTGTTTTAACGACATCTGGATAGTCTGCTAATATCACAACAGATAGTTAATTTCCCTTTAACCTTTGTCTCAACTGGGTCTCCACTGGAAATGACATGCATGCAGCTATTAATAGTAAATCATCAGTTGCATGGAATATCACTGCATGCGAATTAAATCTGATTTAATTCACTTGATCTCTCACTAGTGCAAGAAAGAAATAAAACTAGTTCAATGGACTTTAACTCAATTAATTGAGTTAACTAATTTCTCATGCATTAACTCATGCACTTAACTGCAACTTGAACTCTAAAACACATATAATCACTCTGCATGCCTCACCAACCACCCTTAACTCGAATTTCATGAGCTAACTGAGTCTATCACACTCAGTTAACTATTAGAAGTGATTATGAGGTAACATTACATTTCATTGTCCATTTTAATTAAGGGAAAATAAAAATAGACATGCACCAAATTTAGCCCACACCAGTGTAGGTGCTGCTAAGACCCATGGTCCCACACTAGTGTAGGTGCTACTTGGACCCATTGGTCCCACACTTAGTGTAGTTGCTGTCATGTTGCTTCCGGATGCCAATTTCATTGTTTCTTGTTGCAAATTTGAACACATAGTGGAGTCAGAGTTCAAATACTTCGAAGTTATTCACTTTAACGTTAAGTGCTACAAGATGTTAAAATAATAGTTATTGATAATAATAATCTATTTACTATGATTAGTAGAATGAGACACATGTTGAGTACAAATACATATAGCCTTCCAAGTTAATGTAAGTGGGTATTTTCTTTATATTGGGTGACTACTCAAGCAAAAGTGGGAGGTGGGGGGTGGGGGGTGGGAAGGTGTGGCTTGTTGTTTTCAACCACCAACACACACGCCAACGAGAAATGGCAAAATGCCTCTTTAAGGATCTTATTAAGACATGAAATTTGCAAGGATGTCGCCACAATTCATCACCCGAAGGGAATGCATGTTATTCAATTCTTTGTTTTGTCACTTGTGTGATGGGAGATTTCAATGGATTTTCAGTAGGATTTCATGGCTGATATTATTTCTCTATGGATTCACCTAGCTGGAAAAGTCCCTTCACCTACCCAACATTCAATTATCAACATTCAATGAGAATTTGATCGTGGTTTTACACATCAAGGAAGGATATACATTGCATAGTATGGTTCGAAGGGGCATATAGTTCTATTTTCCTAGGAGAGATATCTTATTCCCAATCTCATGGTTATTATTCACACCATGATCTCCAAGTCAATTAATTAGCTCTTCTTATTATTCTTAGTGAATCAACCTTCTAATGGATTTTGACAAATTTTTGACCCACAAAATTGGTAGGAAAAGTCAACACTTCCTGGTTGGTTTCTTAACCTGTACTGCAATTGGTGTCCTCACTCTTCACATCCTCATTCTTAGGATGGCATATATACAACTTCAGCAAGTGCTCCTCCATCCCTTCAACTAGAGAAAACTTGATGCCATTTGCAACCTTCTAGGCGAGCCACCTCCATAGCTTGGAAATTTAGGATTACCTAGATATGATGTTATTTTATGGTTGTTTATGATTAAGTATAATTTTTTGTTTGTATAATAGCTACCACCGTAGTTTTTTTAGTTATAGTGGTTGCTCATGCTTCAAGTGATATTTGTTGGATTTCGAGGCAGAGTCATTAGCACTCCACTTTCTCGGAGTTTCTCACTCTTGCTACATTTCTCTCTTCCTTCCACTCTTGTACCACACCTAGGAAAAGGGCTAGAGTGCACATGGGAGTAGCATACTTATAATAAATAGGTCACTCTAGAGCATATAATTTAGTTGGAAGCTCAGTCATGCACTACAAAGACCTACCCCCAAACCAGTTCAAGAGGAGAGCACATAAGTTGGAAGGGATCTCTCCAATGAAAGGTGCAACCTTACAGACACAAATGTCCACATAGAAGTGGTAGATTTTGTTCTTGATGTAGGTGACACCAAAGGTAGGTACAATCAATATATGTACACCATGGTCATCTACTGAAATCTCAAGTTTATGTAGAAATTACATAACTTATGTGTTATATGTCCAAGATTCTCCTGATCTCACACTATTTTAACTTTATGCAAAATACAGAATCTATTCCACCATTGATCATTTGCGGAAATTAAATCAATATTGCAATGCACACATGAAACAATAAAATTCACACACATTAACACAGTTGTTTAATGGGAAAGCCTGAAGCTGAAAACCCCAACTATCTGTATATAATATATGTCATAGAGATCATGTAACAATCCTCATATAAAGCTGATCATATCAAGCTCTCAGTACAATACAATCGCTATACACTAATAAAGCCCGATCTTGTAAATCCATGCACCGATATTTGCCACTTGCTAGCCTGCCTCTACTGCACAATCCCTACTGAAGAATGGGTTTGAATGAGTTCGAATTACTCCAGCCTTGCTCATGCAATCCTCATTGGCATCTCCACTGAGTGTTGGATGCAATCATTGCATCACTATAGTCACGACTGATAGTCACACTTGCCCTTTCACCTATCTCTCCACTGGTCTCCACTGAAACTGCCATGCAGTGTAGTTAACTGATGTATTCTTCAGTTGATTAATGAGTTATTATTTTTGAATTAATTAACTAATTAATTCACTCCACTCTCACTAGTGTATCAATCAATTAGACTAGATACAACTGACTCATTGAATCCCTAGCGAGTTAAACTAAATACAACTCCACCAACTACTTCTCCAACTCCACCAAAACTACGCTCATGAGTTCTACTGAGAATCCTCCATGCAATAGCTCCGATGGCTTCCCACCCGGGAATAGCATAATTCCTTACAATCGGTTAACATGACACATTTGTGCATAAGCCGAAGTGCTCCAAGAGAATAAAATAATGTTTAGAGTCCAAATATTATTAAGAGCTAATAATATTTGACATATCTATTTTTAGACTGGCAATCTAAAAATAGATTCCGCCCAATATTCTAAAAATAGAATTTCATCTATTTTTCCAACTTGACCAGCCATCCACAAATAGCATCCTGCAACTTCTGAAATATGATCACCATGTCTAAAAATAGACATAGTCTAAAAATAGACTTGCGCCAAAAATAACCTGCGGGCCCACTTAGTGAAGGTGAATCTTTTCACTAAGCTCATCATCTTGTTGAATCTCAACACTCCCTCTCAACAAGATAGGGATTATCCTTCACCCCGATCTTGCCTCTATGGTATTCAAATTTTCTCTTGGTGAGCGCCTTCGTCAGAATATTTGCATCCTGATCCTCTGTAGGAATGTACTAAAGAAACATGATCTTCCATTGCACTCAATCTCTGATATGATGATACCAAATGTCAATATGTTTAGATCTATCATGAAATACTGGATTAACCGAGAGTTTAATGCAACTCTGATTATCACAATATATCACAGTAGGATCTAAGTGTGAACCGAACAACCCAACCAGGATCTTCCTCATCCATATAGCCTCGCATGCAGCCAAACTTGCTGCCATGTACTCAGCCTCCGCTGAACTGAGTGCCGCGTATCTTTGTTTCCTGCTATACCAAGAAACTGTTGTAGATCCAATACTGAAAATCCCTCAAGATATGCTCTTTCTATCGGTTGGCCTTCCTACCCAATCTTCATCCATGAAGCCATGCAACTTCACCTCATCCTACTGTATGTACCAAAATCCATATCCAGATGTGCCCCTGAGATACCTCAAGACATGCTTGCCTACCTTTGAAAAGAGCTTGGTAGGCTTCACCATCACTTGTGAAAGTTGGTTCATAGCATAGCATATGTCCGATCATGTATTGACTAAATACATGAGCGAACCAACCAACTGTCGATAAACAATGGCATCCACTACCTCTGCCGATGTAGCATCCTCTTTCCTCCAACCACCAGGAAGAGGAGTGTCGATAGGCTTGCAGCCTTGAATGTGAAACTTCTCCAGTATCTCTCGGGAACACTTGCCTTGAGACACAAACAATTCACCTTTCCACTGCCAAATTTCCAATCCCAGGAAATAATGAAGGAGGCCCAAGTCCTTTATCTCAAACTCCTTTGCAAGATCTGCCTTGCATGAGTGTATCAACTGTTCATCACCCGTTAGTATTAAATCATCTACATAAAGTACAATGATCAAAAGCTTACCCTCCACCACAATCTGGCATAGGTTTGGATTCGCCTCACTCTTGGCGAAACCAAGTCCAGTAAAATAACTGTCTATCCATGTGTACCAAGCGCGAGGTGCTTGTTTCAGCCCATACAGTGCTCTTTTGAGCCTGCACACATGCGACTCGCTGTTGAAGATTTCAAATCCTTTAGGCTGCTCAATGTACACCTCCTCCTCAATGATTCCATTGAGGAACATAGTCTTCACATCCATCTGATGAATGTGCCAATCCATCTGCGCTGAGAGAGAAAGGATGGTCTGTATGGAAGAATACCTTGCGACAGGTGCAAAGGTTTCTTCATAGTCGATCCCCTAGATCTGTGAGAAGCCCTAGGCAACAAATCTTGCCTTATACTTCTTGACGCTCCCGTCAGCAGCTTGCTTCACTTTGTAGATCCATCTCGAACCTACCACTGATTTCCCTTCTGGCCTTGGGACAATCTCCCATGCACTGTTTCTGACAATCGAATCATACTCTTCCACCATGGCATCTACCCATACGGGATCCTCCCACGACTTCCTCGAAAGAGGATAGCTCTGTCACGATACACTTGCTCATCGAGCCATGTAAGTAAATCGGTTAGGTGTTTGTGTTGTCTCACGTACCTTTATTCTGTGATGTAGGAGCTACTACATTCTGCGCTGCATCAAGATTCAGTCGCTCAGCTTCTGTAGTGCGCTTCTGCCCTCTGATGTTTGGCGCTGCATGAGTGGTTTCTTCAACTCCATGAACCTCCTCTTGTGGCTGATCCACATCTTGAGGCTCATCTTTAGGAACAAGTAGCTCCTCCTCTACATGCAAGTGTAGCTCCCTCTCAAGCGACAACTTCACGGCTTTCTCCTCATGAAATTTGATATCTTGTCGCACAACAGTCATCCGACTGTCTGGTAAATACACATAATAATTGTGGGGTGTTTCTGTGTACCCCACAAATATCCCAACCTCTGCAGTCGGCTCCAGCTTCTTCTTGGCATCCTTCGTCACATGAATGTAAACAAGTGAGCCAAAAATATTCAAATGAGAAATATCAAGCTTCTTACCAGAAAACGCCTCTTCGGGTGTACTCATGCCAAGTACTCTATGAGGAGAACGGTTTTGCACATAAACCGCAGTGTTGCATGCCTCAGCCCACAAGTGTATGGGAAGGCCCTGATCATGCAACATCGCCCATGCAGCACCCATGATCGTTTTGTTCTTCCTCTCTGCGACCCCATTTTGCTGTGGGTTATGAGGCGCTATGAGTTCTCTTCGAATTCCTTCTTTGCTACAGAAGTCTTTGAATTCGCCAGAGATGTATTCACCACCATTATCGCTCCGGAGAGCTTTCACTTGCTTCCCCGACTCTTTTTCAACCAGTGCCTTGAACTCACAGAACTTTGAGTATGTCTTGCTCTTCTTCTACATGAAGAAGATCCAACACTTACAAGAAAAGTCATCAAAAAATATCATATAATACCTGTGATTTGCTGTTGAAGCAACCAAGAAAGGTCCACACACGTCTGTGTGAATTATCTCAAGGATCGTCAAAGCACGACTATCCTTCTCATGAAGAGTGGTCTTCACAAAATTTCCCAAAGTACATCCCTTGCACTGATTTGACTGCGCAAGTGTACCTTTAGGAAGCTCAGTAGAAAACTGCTGCAAAATTTTCAAAGCGCCATGGTAAAGATGGCCCAATCTCCTGTGCCACAATTCGCCCTCATCTCGGCTCACCACTCCTTCTACTTTGCCTGCCATTGTTGCGCAGCCATATTACTTCAATTGATAAAGATTCTTAACTCGAATGCCTATCCTCCTGGTTTGACCAGTTGTTTTATGGCGCAGGAAGGCTTTTCCCTCGCTAAAAACAACATCATAACCCTTGTCTTCCAACATCGCCACAGAGATCAGATTCTTCTTCAATCCTGGAACATGCATGACACTGTTAGTGTCAGTCTAGTCATACTGCCATCAGTGATCAAAACTGCTCTTTTGCATCTGCATATTAGGAGTCCCATAATAATCAATTTCACCATTCCGCTAAGTCATGGATTCATTGATGGTAGTAACTTTTATCAGTTTTCCCTCATGAGGTACTTGCTGATTTTCCTCCCTATGGTCTGCAGTCATTAGTCACTTTCATTCTCAAAATGATATCAGTAGGTCATAAGATGGGTCTCATTAGTCTCTAAGGTCTCATCATGCTTAAATTAATGAGTCAGGTGTCAATAAAGATCAGCAGGGTCATGAGGAAGTCAATAAATACAAATTCACAGCACCAGGAAGACCAAAGATATCATTTATTCAGTTTGGTGAAATTTTCACCTCAAAACCATGTTTTGAGGTGAAAGCATGATACTTTGCCTTTCAGTCACAATTCAGAAGCTGTTGTCTCCGCAAAGCGAGGTTCTACACCAGATCATCTTCAAAGAATTTTTCCATAGCATGTTCTACACCAGATCATCTTCAAAGCAGATCCATCATAGAGAGCCTGGAAAGATATTTCCAACGGTATACTACACTCTCAAAACTGACTTCCGGATTGAATTTTATGCTTAAGTGAAGTAAAAGTCCCTATGCCCTCATATATCCCCTATTTCCCATTTTTTCCCCTTTAAATTTATGTTCAAAGTTTTAATATCCCTTTAAAAAATCCCTTTTTCCCTTTTCTGATGGCAAAAATTTGCATTATCATATTAAACCACTTCCCCACCATTACCCCTAAACTTTAATATAAAGTTTATATATATAAATTTCCGCCGTCATAAACACTTCCCCACAATGCATATGATAAAAATTTATAATATAAAGTTTAGAGTTTATTATGATAAATCGCAATCGCAAATAGTTCCAATCGCAACAGACTCCGATTGCCCGATCGCATCCCCTTCCGATTGTTCAATCGCAAGTCCCTTCCCCGATCCTCCGATCGCGACACCCCTTATCATCCCTCAGCCGTTGATCTCCCAGTCCGATCGGACGGCCCACCTCTAATCGCACCATCGCAATCGGCGCTTCCATAAGTCCCCCTCCGATTTACACCCTCCGATTGACAGACTCCCGATTAACCCCCAACCGTCAATCTCTCCCCCTCCGATCCGACGGCCCTCCGCCAATCGGAGCGTTTCAATTGCAAGTCCCCCTTCCGATCTCCCGATCGCACTCTTCCTTCCAATCGCAACAACTCCCGATTAATCCCACCCGATGCGATCTCCATCGTCGATTACCCCCGCCGATCAGACGGTCCACAGCTAATCGGGCCATCGCAATCGGCATTCCCTATATGTGTTGCACTTCGCTCTCCTTCGACGTTGCGATTGCGATTGACCCTTGGGTCCCACCTCCAGTGCTTCCGCCCATTCACATAATAAAGGGCCCTTTTCCTTTGTTAGCGCGAAATCTTGGTTTTGAATTATAATACAAAGGGTTTTCCCCCAATCGCATCGGAAATATTATATACACCATTCCGCTCCTCCTCCCAATTCCGATTCCGATTGTGATGGCGCTGTGATATGTTATTATATGTCATATATTGTCCCGATCCCCGATACTCCGATTCCCGATTGCGATTACTGTTGTTATATCATATAACTCTCAGCTCCGACTCCGATTGCGATTTATGTGGTTCCCGCCTCCATTTCCATTCCCTTTCCCATTTAAATACATTCCTCCCTTCACGAACGCATAAATTCATTTTTCCAAGCAAATATAAGAAAGGGCAGTTTTATTTAAAGAAATAATGGAAAGCGAACAGTCAGAGGCTGAGAACCTAGGTTGTAACAGTCACATTTTGGGTTACATTGCAGAGATGATCCACGCTATAGGTTTCACCTCTTCATTGGGTATCAGAGAATTTCAAATGAAATTATGTAACACAGCTCTCCCTTCGCCGAGAGACCGTTGGCTTTTGGCCTTCCATCTTCAGTTACGATTCCTCCTCCTCCCATCGATCTATATTCCCACAAATTATGTCTATTTATTGTAAATTCCAATCATTTGTAAAGGATCTGAGTTCTGGGAAAAGGTGGCAGAAAACGTCTTTGCGCTACATTGTACAGTTTGACAGGAATTAATAAGAGATGCAGCTCTGATTTGTGGGATTCATGTGGTATGAGTTTAGCATATGTCTCTCCTTTGGTTTCATATGTATTTCGTTATGTTTTACCATTCATTCATAAACATTTCTAGTTGAATGTTTTCAAGATAGAAAGGTAGAATCCATTCTTATATGCTCTGCCTTGGGGAATCATTCACACTCTGTGTATTTTCTTCTGTCTGAAAAGGATTCATTTATTATGCCCTTTTCAGCTTCTCATCAGTCTTTCCACTCCATCTTATTTCAACTTGATTGCTAAATATCCTGCCTATCTTGCCCCATGAAATACCCTGTATCCTGATTTAATTCCTCATTTTCATACTGTCCCTTTGTCCCATACATCCCTGAAATTCAGTCATTTATCAAACTCTTTTTCCCTTTTATATACCTAGCCTAAATCAGTTCATTACCATTTTATTGAATATCTATCTACGGAGAGAGCCCTCTCCTGTCCTTGTAGGGCTAGCTACAAGGTTGAGCGTGGTTTAGTTGTTACCCTGATTTGCCTTTTCAGCCTGAGGTTCACAAATTTTCCCAAAGTACATCCCTTGCACTGATTTGACTGTGCAAGTGTACCTTTAGGAAGCTCAGTAGAAAATTGCTGCAAAATTTTCAAAGCGCCATGGTGAAGATGGCCCAATCTCCTGTGCCACAATTCACCCTCATCTCGGCTCACCACTCCTTCTGCTTTGCCTGCCATTGTTGCGCAGCCATATACCTTCAATTGATAAAGATTCTTAACTCGAATCCCTATCCTCCTGGTTTGACCATTTGTTTTATGGCGCAAGAAGGCTTTTCCCTCGCTAAAAACAACATCATAACCCTTGTCTTCCAACATCGCCACGGAGATTAGATTCTTCTTCAATCCTGGAACATGCATGACATCCTTCAAGATGAAAGGTTTATTGGACTCCCTCTCAAAGGAAATGGTCCCGATACTAGTCGCACTGTATCTACCATCATTGCCCATCTCGATGTGCACTCCAAGATCCCTTTCATCTAGATCACTAAAAAAATCTCTGTCTCCAGTCATATGGAAAGATACACCACTGTCAAGAAACCACACCGATCCCATCACACTTGAAACCAAGCATGCGATCAAAGAAAAATCCAGCTCAAACTGCGAGGCTAAGGCCTCTCCAGCTGCAGATCCAACAACCTACTTATTCTTCTTCTTCTGTGGACAATTAGTGGCAAAATGTCCATGTTGGTAATAGTGAAAGCACTTCACCTTGGAAAAATCCTGCTTCTTTCCTTTCGCATCGAATTGAGAAGTATTTTTCTCCCCCTTCCCTTTCCTTGCTTTGGCAGCCAAAGCGAAATTTTCTTCATCTTCATTCTTCGATGAAGATCCATCCCTAGTACCCCGCCTTATCTCCTCCTGCACAAGATCCGACCAAAGTCGCTCCCATCCTGGCAGTGTCTCCCATCCATTGACAGAGTCTTCGTAGCTATGTCAACTCTTCGGAAGCCCAAGGAGAACCAAGCTCACCAAGTCTTCTTCATAAATAGTAACCCCCACACTTCCTAGCTCATCCTTGCAATGGACAAACTTCGTGAGGTATTTTGGAATACTGCCGCCTTTCTCCATTTTTATTTTTCTGAGCTTGTCTTTAAGCGCCAACTTCCTCTGGTCACTTCTGCTTTGGAACAAGTCTGTCAAAGCCTTCCACATTAAGAATGGTGTGGATTTACTGTGAAGGCTGGACACAATGTGGTCCTTTACACCTTCCAACAGAATCCTTCGGCACTTTTCTACCTTCTTTTGCCACGCGTCAAGTGCGGCTGCATCGCTAGAAGCAGGCTTTGGAATATCATCATCTATGAACTCCTTTAACCCATTATCATCCAACACCGCCTCCACCTATCCTTCCATGCTATGTAATTCGAGCTCCCATTAAGGGCATACTCCAATCGCAATCCGTTGAAAGAAATTTCAATGAATTCTCAACTTCGACACCAAGAAAACACTGCAACAAATTCGAATTCCACCAGCACAAAACTCAACCGCTTCAATAATTGAAATTTTCTCCAATGATCAACTGCTCTGATACCATGTAGAAATTATATAACTTATGTGTTATATGTCCAAGATTATCCTGATCTGACACTATTTTAACTTCATTCAAAATACATATTCTATTCCACCATTGATCATTTGCGGAAATTAAATCAAGATTGCAATGCACACACGAAACAATAAAAATTCACACACATTAACACAGTTGTTTAACGGGAAAGCTTGAAGCTGAAAACCCCAACTATCTGTATATAATATATGTCATAGAGATCATGTAACAATCCTCATACAAAGTTGATCATATCAAGCTCTCAGTACAATACAATCGCTACACACTAATCAGGCCCGATCTTGCAAATCCATGCACCGATCTCTGCCACCTGCTAGCCTGCCTCTACTGCGCAATCCCTGCTGAAGAATGGCTCTGAATGAACTCGAATCCACCAAGCTTGCACTGCGCAATCCTCATTGGCATCTCCACTAAGTGTTGGATGCAATCAATGCATCACTATAGTCACAACTGATAGTCACACTTTCTCTTTCACCTATCTCTCCACTGGTCTCCACTGAAACTTCCATGCACTGTAGTTAACTGATGTATTCTTCAATTGATTAATGAGTTATTATTTAGTGAATTAATTAACTAATTAATTCACACCACTCTCACTAGTGTATCAATCAGTTAGACTAGATACAACTAGCTCAACTGAGTCTAACCGAGTTAAACTAAATACAACTCCACCAACTACTTCTCCAACTCCACCAAACTCTGTCACATGAGTTCTAACTGAAGTCCTCCATGCAATAGCTCCAGTAAACCCTCAGGAATAGCGTAATTCCTTCTGTCAGCTGCTGTGCCACATCTGTGCACTTAACCGAAGTGCTCCAAGAGAATAAGATAATGTTTAGAGTCCAAATATTATTAAGAGCTAATAATATTCGACATATCTATTTTTAGACTGGCAGTCTAAAAATATACTCCGCCCAATATGTCTAAAAATAGAAGTCCATCTATTTTTCCAACTTGACCAACCATCCACAAATAGCATCCTGCAACTCATAGAATATGATCGACATGTCTAAAAATAGACATAGTCTAAAAATAGACTTTGCACCAAAAATAGCCCGCGGGCCCACTTAGTGAAGGCGACTCTTTTCACTAAGCTCATCATCTTGTTGAATCTCAAAAGTTTCTCTTGGGGAGGGTGATTGTAGAAGTGAATGAAGTGAACGAAGATATTTACTCTGAATCAAATGTAGTGACATTTGATTGTAATGGATTTCAATATCGTCATAATAGAAAGGATAATGGGAACTCCTCCTTGTCCTGGCTTCTCCCCGTCGAAGCAATGAGGAGCCCATCCCCGTCGAAGCAATTGATTTAGAGAAATAGGCATGAAAGTCAATCTAATCCCTTGTTTTTAGTTTTTCTTATGCCCAATTACTTTAGCTTTTAGATTGAGAAAGGTCCTTGTGCCCAAATGGCAAGAATTTATGTTATGTTTATGGGAAGTATAGATTTTTTCTTATCTTTTGACATTTTGAATCAATTAGAGTTTTAGGTCAAGTTTGGTTTCCCCAATGGAAGGTCAACACAAACTTCAATAGTTGTGTATAAAAATCTTTAATTGCAAGCAATACAACTTTTACTTCAAAAAAAAATGCCAATGGGTATTTTATTCACATGTTTTAGGTGGATCAAGTTTGTAATTTGTTATTAGCTGCTATAAAAGAGGAATGCCTATAAAATGTGTATCTAAAGAATTTTCAAAGTAGGAGAAGATGGGGAACATGAAAAAAATGTAGTGGAAGAAGATGTAATGTATTAGAAATAATATAGGCAACATGATGAAGTTAGTGTTTGGGAGCAAGAAGAGACATCAAACAAGCGAGTCCTATAATAGATTATCCAAACAATATAATTATTATGTTAATGATAATGATGATAAATTTCATCTAATATTGATGAGAATGCAGTAAACATCCCAAATTTAGTTATATATAATCCTTATTGATTTAGGACAATTAAATATGAATTATAATCCCAATAAATTAGATTACAATATGAATTATGTTCAAAATTACTATAATTAGAATATGTAATACAAATTTATTAAATTTAAAGTAATTTTAATCTTTTTAATTTACATCACATGAAAATATTATTTTCATTTTTTAATTTTAGTTTATCTATAATAAATATAATTATGTTATATATAAACTTCTTAAATTTTATTTTATATACAATAAACATGATTATCATATAAAAAATCAACTTAAAATAATATAACATAGGGTTACTCAGTGGTCTCGGAAGAAATTAATAGGGAAATGGATATTTAATATTAATAGACTTCTAAATGACATCGAAAATTGTACTACGTGGAAGATGAAAATACATATTAGAATGGTTATGAGAAAACAAGGATTGCATGCAATCAGGCATTCTTGTTGGTACATAAGTTTGTTTTGTCATTTTTGAAGCAAATAAATGTTAAATTTCCTTGATATGAAGTTTGTTATTTTCCAATGTCACGGTCCAACAACATAATGGCGTATTATTGCTATATGTCCCTACATATGTGACTGTCATTGATGGGCCTCCAAATTAGACACAAATTAAGGCCCGTCTAACCTTTCCTAGCCACATACATAAGTTTGTTCTGTCATTTTTGAAGAAAATAATTGTTAAATTTCCTTGATATGAAGTTTGCTATTTTCCAATGTCACAGTCCAGCAATATAATGGCGTATTGTTGCTATATGTCCCTACATATGTGACTGTCATTGATGGGCCTCCAAATTAGACACAAGGCCCATCAAACCTTTCCTAGCCACATAAAGGCTATATTAAATCTCTCCTTCTACACTTAATAATGTTTTTTAACTTTAAATATGTTCATTAGGAAGGTTTAGAGATAATTGCATATTTGTG
The DNA here is from genome assembly GCA_034641835.2 of Pinus albicaulis. NCBI lineage: Eukaryota > Viridiplantae > Streptophyta > Pinopsida > Pinales > Pinaceae > Pinus > Pinus albicaulis. Next base: position 869,700,083 of record CM076576.1, on the reverse strand, counting down.
CCTAATATTATTTATTTCTGTAGAATATTGTGAAAATATTTGGAAGATTATGAAGATTTGGAGGTGGACATAATCTAGGGACTTGCTCCCTACTGCATGAGGATCAATATTGGATAATAAATGAACAAAATACCCTGAAATTATTGATAAATTCCGGAGCGCGAGTGATTTTGAAAATCTAGGAATGTGTTCCCTGTAATTTAATGCAGATTCCTAGCGTTGGGAACCAAATCCACTATTTGAGGGATTTTGGAGGGGAAAGCTTCCTCCTTTCACGGAGAATTCTTCCTCACCATTTTGTATAAGTGCCAATTCAAATTGGCCTCTAGGGGCATATATTTCTTATTCTTCTTGTGGATAAACCTTGTATTTTTGTAACTCCACTTTCATTTCTAGCAGGGATGTACTTGGATTAATTCAAATAATGAAGTTTGGTGCCATTTTTAGCTTCTAAAGCTTGGTATTTTTAATAGGACTCTGAGTACCCTAGGGATTGGCCATCCCAGGAGCCTCAACTCCCTTTGTACAATTTGATTTTATTATTTTCACTTCTTGTTCACATGCATCTCTTGTTCTTATTTTTTTTCTATTTATGCATTTAGTATTGATGCTTCTTTTGTTGTATGATTGGGTTAAATGATTGAAGTGAGTAATTTTTTTCAGGTTAATTAAAGAGGGACGATCATGATGCATCCTTAGACAAACTTTGAAAATTCATCTTCATCATTGAGCTGCTTGGATTGGTATACTAATTCACAAATCTAGAATTTCTGGAAATGTCGTATAGCGAAATAGTAGTAATTTTATGCTATTTTTTAGAATGGGTTAATGAGCTTAATTTAATTTTATTCCACTTGTATTAGGTCATAAAAATATTCAATTTAATAACAAAATTCACCCCATTTCATTTTCACTTTATTAGGTTAGGAATTTTATAGGTTAAATCACTCACTAGTTCTTGAATTTCCAGTTTTTAGACTAGTAATTTTTTGCTCTTTTTTAGCATGTGTTACCAAGGGTATTTTGGAGTGATTCCACTTGGAATGGAGTCCTAAGACATCCTACTTATTAAAAAAAAAATTCCCATCCCATTTTCATTTTATTTACTTGGTCATTCGGTGATTTATCTCCTCCTATAGCAAAACAAGACCTCTTGTAGAAATTATGTTTTGCCTATAGCAACCTCTTATAACACATGTAAACTTGACTAGCTTTGCTCCAAAAGTTTGGTTTTTGTCTCCTAGGCTTGAGTGATGGCCCCTAGGCTCTAAATCCATGATCAAGGAAGAATAAACACCACTTAGGACATTCCTTTTTACAAAGTAGATTAGGCTTATTTATTTGAATTCACACTCTTAGGATTTCAATTACAAATTGTTGTTCTTGCCTAGGATCAATTTATGTTCAAAGTAAAATTTCCATTTCCGCAATTAGTTTAGGCTTTGATTTCATGAAATTCACTTGATTACATCATATATATCAATGAAATAAGGACACATTGTATGATGGACATATAGTGTGGACACCTCTTAATTTTGTACACACCCCAGATTGATGATTTGAGTTGGTAGCCTTGGGAGTTGTAGCATTCTTGTTGCAATACGGGGGCTCATCACTTTTTGGCGTCATTTCCGGGGAGGTGTAAACGTATGTATTATTTTCTTCCATAGTTGATTAATTTCTTCTACTTTTTTCAAAAGCAAAAGATTACATTAGGCATCTTTCATTTCAAGAATATAAAATTGCATTGCATCAACATTTTGATTCAATTTTTTTTGTTTATAAAAACAAAAAAAACACTTCTCCAACACCAACCCCCCACCCCTCCACTTGATTATGTGGTGTAGTAAGAGCCACATCACCATCCATTTTTGCAAGTAGAAGAGTAATATGTGGCGGAGAAGGTAGAAGAAATGGATGGAGATGATGGCAATGAAGTAGATCCTCTTGGATTTCCCATTCAAGATACTGATGTCAGTGTGCATATGAAGAACATCCCTCTATCTTTCCTTCCCAACTTCCATGGCATGAGGTCAGAGGATCCGAAAAAATTTCTCTTTGAATTTGAAATCATTTGTAGATCTTATGGTTACTTACTAAACACACAAAAATTGAGATTGTTTCTTACAACATTGAAGTATAGAGCTCTTAAATGGTTCATGAATTTAAGGACTAAATCAATAATTTCATGGAATGATATGACAAATATATCTCTAGAAAAATATAAAGACCATGATCTTAAGGAAGAAATATTTAGAATGAATCAAAACGAATATGAGATTCTTGATGATATAATAAAGAGTTACATCATTTAGGATTTGACGCACTAAAAGCCTCTTACTTAGAACAATTAGGGATGAGTGGATTGATCTGCTTGATCTCATGAGTAGAGGTGATGTATACTAATTATCATTTGAAGAAATTTGTAAAACATGCAAGCGCATATCAAGAGGAAGGGAAAGAGTAAGTAAATCAACATCAATATTGGTAAGTCCAAGTTGAACTTGGAAATTTTCTTGATAATTTTTAAAGATAAATTGTTAGCAATCTAAGTGAACGAGTAGAAATGTTAAGAAGGCAAAACGAGCAAAAGAAGATATTGATATTTGCGTTGTCCATGCAGTATCATGTGCTATTAAATATTTTCCATCATTACCGAGGTTGAAGGAAGTTTACCAAGAGGACAATGGAGCAAGTTAATAACCAGAGAAGTTATGTTATGTAGCTCAAAGAAGACCATGAAATCCTAGTCAACCTGATATGATGCAAGAACCTAATTCACAATTTCAAGGTTGTGCACATCCATTTCAAAGTAATTGGAACACACCCTTTCCTTGGAAACCTTCGCCATCTCAATCCCAAAACCAATCTTGGAAACAAGGTTGGCGAGAACCTTATGGGAGAAATCCATAATATTTTCAATATCTTCCATACCCAACTCCATGATATCCTACCATCCACCTCCACCATAAACACAACCTCAACCACATCCATCCCAAAGATCCACTCCCACTCAACTACCTATACCACCATTTCCAAGCCCACACAAGGAAGTATCTCAGCCCACTTACAATGTTGAGGTACAATACTTCCAAATAACTCCTCTTGATCTAAATGGTATTCATCTTAGATCAGGAAGAGTATTGCATAAGAGAGAATCTCTTGATGCCATTGAAGAACAAATTTCTGAAGAAAAAAAAAAAAAAAAAAAGGAGACCGAAGAATCATGGGCTGAACTTGATGAAGAGCATACATCATAATCATATATTGAGAAAGTTCCCTCATATTTACCATAAAATCCTCCATGTATTAAAGGAAACAATCAACAAAAATAAGAATATTTGAATGTCATGGTAGAAGAGGACACATAAAGAGATCCCAATGTGCAAGTGGACTAGGGTCATCACAACTATATTGAAATATGGTTCTAGACAATCATTAAGTTGCAGTAACAAACTATTCTTCAACAATTGATGATCTCATCTCCGTCAAAGCAGATGGTCTCTCAAATTTAGGTACATGTAAAAGTATATATTTCGAGCCTAGACATGAGTCTATCTGTCATCTTGATGTGCACATGGCTCCATTGGAAGTATTCCTATACTTGAAAAAGATTGTGCTTTCTTCAAGTAGAGTATGATAGAAAAAAGAAATAAAAAGTGAAACACAAGAGAAAAAAAAAATCTTAGGTGAAAACCTCCTTTGAGGTGCTTGAGATTGACTCATTGGTTGAAAACATCCATGAGGCAGTTAATGAGCTGGGAGAAAAAAGAGAAAAAGAAAAGATCCTAGGTGAAAACCTCCTTTGAGGTGCCTTGGTAGATCAACTAGTTGAAAACCTCATTGACGCAGCTAGTAGGCCTAACAGAAAAAAATTAAAAAATGAAAAAAATTATTTTCTCTATGTATCTCTTTGATGAATGCATGTGCTATCCAACCTTTGGAAAGCAACAAAAATAAGTTAGCACCAAAAGAAAAAGTTTTTCAAAAACCTAGTCAAAGAAAGTCAAACTTGGGCTTTCTCCTCCTTTGCCCAGATGCTCCAACAGGACCAAGGCCATGTCACTCCATCGCCCTCATCCATTTCCAACATCCACCCATCTTTTCTAAGCCTTTCCCATTCATTTTCCTTGTTGTCCTAAAATGCTACATGAGGGTTATATTTTGCTACAGGAGGCCAAAATACACATCACATAAAATTGTTTTTAATATATCTGGAAAACCGTGAATCCATTGGTCGATATGTTTCATGGGGAGATGCATATGGATGATGGTAACATGCTCAAGCAATTTCAGCAAATTCGAGTTCACACATTTTGAGAAATTGACCTCCATCGCCTATAACCATTTTTATTTTTTCTCGAGATTCGTGCATCCATTGGTCAAGATTTTTTAGGGGGGAGGTTCATAAAGATGATGGAAACATGATAATTGTTTTTAGGTCAATCCAATCCACCGTTTGAGAGAAATGAATAAAACAATTATGCTAAAGGAGGTAGTCCTAAAATGTTATAGGAGGAGCCTGAAATGCTACAGGAGGCAGATCTTATTGGAGAAAGAGGCCAACGGGTTATGTCTCCTTTAGGAAATGTTGCGAGAGGTCCACCATAGCCTCATCATTCTTTGTACACACCACTCGACCTCTTCTCCACCCTCATTTTCACCATTTTCCATGAAAAATCCCCATTTTCACCGCTTCTTTCATTACTTTCACCACAACCAAGGTTTTTGATCCTTGTCCATCGATTGATCATGAAATCTCAGTGTTTTGGAAGCATTATCTGAAGGATATTGTTGTCATAGAAGGGTTTCTGTGACTGCTACAGGAAGAACTACATTCCTGTAGCAGTCTGCAATTACCTTACAAGACCACCATTGATAGCACTAGAATGAAGAACCAATAATATTGAAGACATTAGAGAATCATTTCCTCAATTTTGGGCAGCTACAGGACCTCTGCAGATTGTTACAATATCATTGTTCAGCTCCAACAAACACCTATGATCCATGGTGTCACTTATATTTTTATCACATGAATCATGTAACTTCAATCAACAATGAGAACATTCGATCCAATGAAAAACAATTGATGAGATTGACATTTTGTACCTCAAAGAGAATTCCAATAGCTTCATCAATGTTCCAACAACCTCATGCAAGCATCAAGTCAATCATAAACTACAAAAATCACATCATGAGCATCTCAACAACAACATTTTATCCAGGGATGTGAAGCAACAACAACAACAAGAAACCTAAAAGGCCTCCAGATTCAAGGCTATCAGCTATAAGACCTCTAAAAAATTATCATATGCAGCTTCAGGATCATCAGCAGCAGCTTCAAAACCACCAAAGGTAACTTCAAAAATCATATAGACAACCTCAATATCACCTGGAAAAACACATAAAGGGTAAGGCTCAGGTATGCAATCTTCTAAACCTTTTTTATTAACTTCTCTTAGTTTGAAAAACATTGCAAGTGTATGAAGGAAAAGGTTTTTTATAGCCCAAATTAGTAGTAGAGCAACTTCAACCTTATCTAGCATTTAGCTTCCCGTTTCCACCAAGACACCCACACATGTGGGAGAGGAACAAGACAAAAGTGAAGAGGACTTGAGAAAGTGGGTGGTAATTATTTAGTTGTGATGGAGGACAAGGAGTGCTAAGGGGTAAGTGAGAGCCAACTTAGTTAACAAAAAAACACTTTGAGTTTATTTTTCATGTAATGAAAAAAGAGAAAACGTTGAAAAAAAAAGGAAAAAAAAAAGGTGGACCCACCACCTCTTGGCATGAAAATATTAGCTTCTACATGAAGATTTTTTTTTTTATAGGAGGAACATAATTGCTACAAGAAGAACAAAGTTGCTACAGCAAGGAACAATTTGCTACAGGAAGTTATGAGAGTGTTACAGGAAGACAAATTTTTTGTAGAACAACCACTAGAGCCTTGGAGAGCAAGGAAATGGCAAGGGTTCAAATAAAGATGCTACAACTGGAAAAAAGAAAAAAGAAAAAAAGAAAAGAAAAAAGAAAAAAGAAAAGAATATATATATATATATATATATAAAATAAAATGAAATAAAATAAATGAATGAAAAATAAATAAATTTATAGGATGAAGAAAGAGTGCTACAGGAAGGGACAACAACAACTCAAGAGGAGAGAGAAGGTCCATAAGGACTCCAAGGGCCCGCTCCACAACCTGGTATTGGATCCTATTACAAATTTATTACAAAAAGAAGTAGAACTCACCAGTGGATGCAAACTGAAAAATACAAAGAAGAAGAGGATGTGGGCCTCATGGAGAAAAAAGTGAAAGAAATGAGAAAGGAATTGAATGATTTAAGGCCAAGGGATTATGTCATGAAAGAACAACTATAGTTAGAAAACAAAAAGCTAAGGGAAGAGCTACAAGAAAAGGAGGTACAACCTGCCACCATGACAAGTTTTTCCATGGAATCCATCCATTGCAGGAAGCCATCGAAATCATATTCCAATGAGATAAGGAACATAATTGCATGAAGAATAACATGGGAAGAACTAGATGGATATGTTGCTCAAAGGATGATCAACAATTTTAGTAGGGGGGTATGAAGAGCCTCCAAATTAGTCACAAATTAAGGCCCATCTAACTTTTCCTAGGCACATAAAGGCTATATTAAATCTCTCCTTCTACACTTAATAATGTTTTTTAACTTTAATATGTTCATTAGAAAGGTTTAGATATAATTTCATATTTGTGGCTAATAATATTTATTTTTATAGAATATTGTGAGAATATTGGGCAGATTATGAAGATTTGGAGGAGATAATATAGGGAGTTGCTCCCTACTATAGGAGAATCAATATTGGATAATAAATGAACAATATCATGAAACTATGGATATATTTTGGAGCTCCATTGGTTGAGAAAATCTAGGAATGTGTTCCCTGTCATTTAATGTAGATTCCTAGTGTTGGGAACCAGATCCACTATTTGAGGGATTTTGGAGGGGAAATATTCCTCCTTTCATGGAGAATGCTTGCCCATCATTTTTTATAAGTAACAATTCAAATTTGCCTCTAGGGGAACGTATTTCTTAGTCTTCTTGTGGAGAAACCTTGTATTTTTGTAGCTCCACTTTCATTTCTAGCATCGATGTACTTGGATTGATTCAAATAATGAATTTTGGTGCCATTTTTAGCTTCTAAAGCTTGGTATCCTTCTGTTGAGGCCTCATAAATCTGTGGCAACAACAAGGGGGATAACCACCCGATCCGGACCTTAAATCAGTTCCTTTTCCGTTTGATATAGTGGCTCCAACTGTGTGTAATGGGATCAGTGTCCCAGATTTGGGTTTTTATGATTGTTGGGTTTTTCTCAAATGATTTGCAGGAAGAATAACTTAAAAACTAAAACAAATTTATTCTAAAATGCAAAACTTTGAATTAAGTCTAATCTAATCTAACACGGGATAATGCTAATTTTATGCGATCTAGAATGATATCTATTCAGTCTGTGATGATTTAGATCAATCACAAACTTAATAGAATTAATACTTTTGTAAGATGATTCTTTAAAAAAATAGTTAATCAAAAGAATATGTGAAACGTATCTCATATATTCTGATGATCATATATAAAACAAATCAATCTCTATCCTTATAACGTACAATAGTGCAACTGATATTTCAAACAGAAACAATTGATTTCATACATAATTCATGAAAGCTAGAATTATCACTAATGTTTAAAACAAAATTTAGCATACATGATAATAGTCCCAGATGTGTACTATCCTGTTCATATGATCGGTGATAACAGGCCACAATCAATCCTTCTATCAATAAGTTTTTCAGAGAATAAAAAAGTGCATCAATAGTGATCAACAAAATGATATATAACTGAAAAGGCCGTGTTCCATAATTTTATCAAGGCATCTACAAAGTTACAATAAAGCATTCTTTGTAAATGTTCTCAATAAAATTTTTTGACCCTTCTATAAATGCATGAGAAGGGTTTAAATACTACATTGACTACTTACAAAAATAGATTATACAAAATATCTTATGAGGTGGTTTCAAAAAACCTTCCTCATTCCTAGTATCTAATTGCTAAATTTGAAATTATTAAAAACAAATTAACTTATAATCATGCCCGATGATAGATTACTGCCAGCTCTGTTTTTCTGCTCACAAATATCGGACATTGGCTGAACTTGTGGAGGCTTCCTGAACTGTGTTTTCATTTGCCCAGTAAATATAACATCCTGTAAAAGTGGCTGCATTTTTTGTATGGAATCCAGAGAGCAATTCAATGTCATTATTTGACTATGCGGCTTAACCAGTAGCTGCCAATATGATTCCCAGTTAGTCTTTTTCAGCTGTGCATGCGTTTCTTCTCGGAGTTGACCTATGTTTTTCCAAATTTGCTCTAAATTTCTGATATCAGGAATCGATTTGTGATTTCCTTCTTTAATCAAACCAAAGGTATGCAACATGTGGTTAATCATTTTGACCACACTCTTTGATATACCTGCTGCTCAGGCTATGGCCAATTCTGCCTGTTTTACCTGTGCATCCTAGTCAGTTAAAAGGATATCTTTAAAATTTTCTTTGATCTTTGGGAGACTTGAATTTCTCCCTTCCTCTGAATCCTGTCATTCAATATAATCAGAAATTTTGGTATTGAGTTCATTAAACTCAATTCTCTGGTCAATGACTATATCGATCAACTTTTCACTGATTTCCAAGTGTGGGATTATGTGTGACATTTGTAAGATAAACAAGTTTTGTTGTTTTAAGAGTAATTAATTTAATTTAATGCTTCTTTTATGAATTCCCCTGCAGTAGGAATACCTTCATATTTTGTAAGATCTTCTATCAATTCTCTAATCAGTGTATTTTTTCTAGATAAGTCATTTTCATGACTTATCTTAAGCACTTCCATATCTTGTTGAAATTTGAGGAGTTGCTGCTCTACCTTCTAATTAAGACTGTTCCTTTCCTCATCCAGTTGTTGCTGTAGCTGCATGATTTTATCATCCTTTTCTTGAGCCAAAATGCATACTTCGGCTGCCTTATCCATTGTTGTAGTATTGTATGCTCCAGCAAATTGTGATAGCCAAGTCATATTTTCAATTGGATTTGAAGGAGTGTCTTTCCATACAACTTCCATAACTTCATTTCCTGGAGGTGTTTCGATCCTTCTCCTTTTTCTTTGTTTCCTTACAAAAAATTTATGAAGAGGGCTGTAGAATACATCCAGTGGAGGGATATCAGTCACCTTCAGAACAATCTCATCAGTAGGAAACACATGAATGACTTCTGTATCTTGGGAGGTTATCCCAGTACTTTGAATGATTTATTTTGCTAAAACTATTTGTTCTTGTGGAGTTTGAAATTCTGTATCTTTCTGTGAAGATGATACCTCTAGGGTATTTATCAATGTGTTGCTAACTGAAGTCCAGATTTTATCTAGTTCACTTTGATTTTGTGAATCTGGTTGTTCTGTTCTGATTTCTTTTCTTGCTTCAGTTATGTAACTAGTGATCAAAACATTCTGAGGGATACGTTTGAGTATTTTTTCCCTGTACTCATTGAATCTCTGTAATTATTTTGGATTTAGGTTCAATTTGATAAAAAATTTGGACTTCTTCAAAAGTTCCAACAGATTGTAAAATGTCTTCAAATCTATCATCTGTGTGTATGATAGGTTTGATTTTAATTGACTGAGTAAACTTGTTAGCAATATTTTCTAGGTCAAATTGCCTTGAGGGTAAAACGGGGAGCTTCAAAAGCTCAATATTCTGACATTATTTCAATGCATGATTGAAATTGCTGAGGGTGAATGTACCACATTGTATTGGGAAACTTGGCCATAAATATTTTTTACTATCTTTCAAAGATTTAGTGAGTCCATTAAAACAGTTTGGTAAGCGACTTCTCTCGCCATTAATTTATCTGAAACATATAAAGGAAGAACATGTGGAGGAGCAGAGCTTCCAAATACTCTGATATATGAAAATGATTCTTCAATAAAACATCTCCCTATCATTTGAAGGTCTAAAATGGCTTCCTTAGTGAACCTAGGGCTCACTTCGTCAAAGATTAATTGATGTAACGGTAATACAACTCCATAACATAGCCTGTGAAAATGTGGTGCATAATTATGTTCCCATATCTCTTTATGACTCAAATGTAGGGGTGGGATCCTCAGGAGTCCATTTCCAACACATAAATGGAAAACTGGTAGAAAAACAGATAGCATAAAAAATATATGCACTCATGAAAAATTGGGGAACGGGTTTGGAGGAAGAAGCTCTTGTCTGGCGATATTCGTTAATCTCTTTAGCTAGATTTTCAGAAAAAATGGTTGTCCAATTCATGATGTGGGAATTAACACAGGAATCAATCAAGGGAAGCCAATTTATGGAGAACTTGGTATTATCAGGGAGACCATACAATTTGCATAGCATCGCGACTGCAAAATTGTAGGGATTTGCAAGTGAGGAGATAGGATACATACCTGATTTCTCATGTTTGAACTTGTTATCTAGTTTTCTCCAACCCTGAATTGTCTTCAAAGGGTCCTCATTGTTCTTTACAAATTTCTCAACAAATCTATTATCATAGATGTCTTGTTGGTCAGGTAGCTTGTACATGACTTTCAAATCTTCAGCTCTGAAAGAACCTAAGATTTCATTCTTAGCGGTTCTTAATTGTCTGTCCTTGATTGTTGAATTGTCAAGAACCCACCTAATCATGTCGGTATATGGAAAAAGGGTGGCCCTTGATGCTATCCTATGAAGGAAGGAGCATGCAATATCTTTAAATTGTAAATTTGAGGGCCTTGCATCATTAGCAGTTTCTTTGACCTCCACTACTTCAGGTTCTTTGTCTTCGAGAATGGTATAGATAACTTGCCACTTTGTAGCACCTCCATCAGCAGTGCAGATCGTATCTGAGACTATGGGTGACATTTCTGTGTGTTCCACTTCTGCAATAGTATGTTTGCTGTGCTTTTGCATTACTTTGCAGATGGACATATCTTGAAGGAAAATCCCTATTAAAAACAAAGTAATGATCAAATGATGGAAGATATATTTGAAATGACCAATTCGAAAAGAAAAGATCTGGGAAGCAACTGTTCCATTAATTATCCGTAACCAAACAATAATTATTTGCATTGGAATGATAAAACCCACTTAATAATTTCTGACAGGATTTATTTTCACGTAAAACATTTATTTAAACCTATCCAATCCATCACATCGCGCCCTTTGAACTTGTCTTTATGAAGCGCATTACTTTTATGCGATATGCGATTTCGTGATATCGTGAAATCGCAGTATCGGAATATCGCAAAATCAGAGTGTCGCAATATCGGAACATTGGTAAAGTTTGCTTAAAGTTTCAAACATATATTCGCGATGTGCGATTTATGCTATCGCTTGCAAAACTCAGATCGCAGATCGCAAAATCGGGATTTTGCTATTTTGTTACTTAACTTTCAAAAGATTATGCGAGATTTGCGATTTGCGATAGGGTAATCACAAGGATGTTTTATTAAGTTTTTTTTTTTTTTTTTAATAATAGCAATAATGTTTTTGGAGTTTTTATTTTTTTATCTAAAATGAAAAATACATTTTTAAGAAGGGTCCCTATTTCTATTTATCAAAGATCTAGATTATTTTGAAAATAAAAATGGTGGGGGGGGGGGAGTTGTTGCATAGCACAACAATTGGCGATTCACTTGGGAGAACCAGATATCTCTGATTGGTTTATTTTGATATTACTAAACTTTGAAAATGAGAAAAATATATAAGAATAAAAATAGTATGATTCATGAATTAAACAATGTTTTTTCATAATATAATCTATTTACCTATCTCATTTCTTCTTAAATAACCCCTTCAATGATAATACATAGGTATATGTATCAGTCAGTACTCAGATTTAAAAAGATAAAGTAGGTATTCCCTGAAATTGGTTTCATAGCGTTTTACTCATTTATTACGGATAGAGCCACTGTTGCCAACAAGCGTTTATAGCCTCGACATGGTTATCTTTTAACCAACAATGATTCATAGTCCCATCTGAATTTGATTTCTTATTTCAAAATATAATTTTACATGTAATTGAATTTCTTTTTTCCTGACATATTTTCAAAATCATTGTCCAGGTTTGGTGGCCTGATAGTGACAAGGTCATTCACTGATAGTAACTTAGACTGAACAAGTTGGCTCGTAATGAGACCCCTTGTCTATTGATCTTTTTTATAATCATTTAGCTATTACCGTGTTGTAGTATGCAGTATTAGTAATATTAGTCTAGATTATTTCTCTATGATCATGATAAACAAACTCGTAATGAGACTTATTTTCTTTTGAATTTGTACATCGTATATATTTCTTTTTCTTTTTTGAATTTATACTTTGAAGAAGAAATTTTATCAGATGGGATGAACCATTAGCTCGTTTAAGAGTTATGGATGATAATTATAGAGTTGGTAGATACCTTTTTATAGAGAATCCTTGCTAAGTTAAAAGTTTTCTTTTTTGACTGATACATAATAACTATATTTTATGATATCAAGAGTCTTTTTGGAAAGTATATGCCTTTAGTAAATTTCAAATTATTTCAAAAAAATAAAGTTTATTTGATTCTCATAGTTATAATCATCTTTTTACTTCACTTATTTATAGAAGCGAAAGATCAAAATAATTTATCAGAAATTTTGAAAATTTGAATCAACTAAAAAATGATGCTATTTTCAACTTTTATTTTCCTAAAGAAAAATAAAATTTAAAGCTTGATCTATGAGAAATATTTTTTAAGGATTTGACCATTCATAGGCAAGGAATCTTTCTTACCTGATAAGTCTTGCAGCAAAAAGGTGGATAAGCCTATTTTCTCAATGATTTGAAATGGACCAAGCCATAACCTTTGGAATTTGGTATGCTTACCTTTTTCCTCATGTGCCTTGTCCCATTTCAAAACAAGGTCTCCAATCTCAAAAGATTTTGAGCTAGTGGATGCTGTGTCAAACGAGGCTTTCACTATTTTTTGATGATGAGCATGTATAGATTTTGATTTTTCTCTCTGTTCTTCCATTTTAAGAATTTGATCTTGTTTAAGTTGAAGGGAAGACAAAGGATGTTGAAAATGCAGCAAGATGATGGAGCTTAGTGAAATGAAGTCGCCTTCACTAAGTGGGCCCGCAGGCAAATTTTGGCGCAAAGTCTATTTTTAGACCATGTCTATTTTTAGACATATGGAGCATGGTCCAGGGGTTGCAGTATGTTATTATTGGAGCATTGGTCATGTTGGTAAAAATAGATGGACGTCTATTTTTAGACATATTGGGCGAAATCTATTTTTAGATCAACAGGGAAGTCAAATATTATTTACCCTTAATAATATTTGGACTCTAAACTTCAGCTTACCTCGGGAGCACTTCTGGGTTCGAGCCTCGGAAGTGGCTCTGCGATCCGACAGAGGAATTACTTATTCCTGTGGTTTGGTGAGCCTGGCGGCTGGTTGACTTCAGTTAGGACTTCAGTGGCATAAGTTTGGTGGAGTTAATGAGACAACTAGTGGAGTTGTGTTCGGTTTAATTTAGTTGAACTGGTTGAGATTAGTTTAACTAGCTAATCAACTATTTATGAGTGGAGAGAATTAAATATTATTTAATTCATTAATTAGTAACTCATTATTCAACTCAAGAACACATCAATTCACTACAAAGGTATGGACAACAACAGGAGACCAGTGAAAGAGGTAGATGAAAGGGTGAGTACAACTATCAGTTGTGACATCAGTTGTGCATGAGATTTGCACCACACTTGGAGGCAATTTCCAATGATGATTGCAGTGTCAAGCCAAGGAGATTCAAACCTTGGATCTCTCATTAGGCCAGCAGTTATTGCGCAATAGAGGCAGGCAATTAGTGGATGTGTTTTGAACCCGTGACTTGTTCAAAACCAAGCTAGTTTGTGTGTAACTTAACGAGACAGTACTGAGTACTTGTGAGGAGTATTGTACTGAGTTGTTACATGTTTTCTCCATTATAATATACACATATAGTCAAAGTGGTTTTCACTATAGGATTTCTCTACATACCGTTTTAATGTGTGTGATGATTTGATGTGCTATCGCTTGTTTTATTTCCGCATGTGTGATGATCGGAGTGGAAGAGATTATGTGTTGCATATGAATTTGAATTGATATGTGATCAGGATAATATCGGTGGATAAATATAATTATTCAGAAAATTTCTACATGGTATTAGAGCTATTGAAGCAGAGATTGATCATCATAGTGATTATAAACTTATTTCGGTAGACAGAGTCTGCATGTGGGCTTGGTAGCCTCTGGATCCATCCTTTCCTTTGAAAGGTGATATATCCAGTAAATTCCCCTGCAGTCGATCTCTGTGCTAGAAATAATTTGTTCTCACAGATCAAGAGCGGTTGAGCTTTGAGTTGGAATTCGAATTTTGTAGCAGTTTTGTTTTCTTAGTGCCGGAGTTGAAAATGTCTTTCAACGGTTTGCGACTCGAATATGCTCTTGAAGGCAGTTCGAATTATGTTGCATGGAAGGATCGCATGGAGGTAGTATTAGAATATAATGGACTGAAGGAGTTCGTTGGATACGGATGTCCAAAAGCCCACTGATCCTGCTGAAGTCGATGTATGGAAAAAGATGGGGAAATGTCGAAGGATCCTGTTGGAGGGCGTCAAGGATCATATTGTATCCAGCCTGCAGGGAAAGGCTTCTCCATTTTTAATGTGGAAAGCTTTGACGGATCTATCTATAAGAGCGACCAGAAAGGAAGCCGGCGCTCAAAGATAAGCCTTAAACATCAAGATGGGAGAAAAAGCCATGGCGTATCGCCAAATACCTCACGAAGTTCACTCAATGCGTAGATGAGCTGGGAGAAGTGGGGCACGGCTTCGAAGATGAGGATGGTCGACCCTGCTCTCCTTGGTCTCTCTCCAAAGGCTTGGAATTCATATCAAGATAGTACAATGCGGGAGAAGTCGTCGGGATGGGAGCGCCTTTGGGCGGATCTCATGCAGGAGGAGATAAGGAGGACTACTCGAGATGGATCTTCATCAAAGGGAGCTGATGAAGAAAATTGCGCTTTGGTGGCCAAAGCAAAGAAGGGGAAGGGTAAGAAACCTTCTCATTCCAGTGCAAAGAGCAAGAAGCAGGATATGGCGAAAGTGAAGTGTTTTCACTGCCATGATCACGGACATTATGCTACCAACTGTCCGAAGAAGAAGAAAAACAAGCAAGCGGGAAGATCTGTAGATGGAGAAGCTTTGGCTTCGCAGTTCAAGCTTGACTTTTCACTGATCGCATGCTTGGTTTCAAGTGTGATGGGATCGGTGTGGTTCTTGGACAGCGGTGCGTCATTTCATATGACGGGAGATCGGGATTTGTTCTCAGATCTGGAGGATAAAGATTTGGGTGTGCACATCGAGATGGGCGATGATGGTAGATACAGTGCGACTGGTATCGGTACCATATCCTTTCAGAGGGAGTCTGGTAAACCCTTTGTATTGAGGGATGTCATGCATGTACCTGGATTGAAGAAGAACCTGATTTCAGTAGCGATGTTGGAGGATAAGGGTTATGATGTGGTCTTCAGCGAAGGAAAAGCCTTCCTGCGAAGTAAGACTACTGGAGAGACCCGGAAGATAGGGGTTCGAACTCAGAACCTTTATCAGTTGCAGGTAGATGACTGCGCAGCTATGGCATGCAAGGCTGGAGATGTGGTGAGCCGGGATGATGAAGGCGAACTATGGCACAGGAGATTGGGCCATCTTCACCATGGAGCTTTGAAGATTCTGCAGCAGATTTCTACTGGACTTCCTAAGGGCACCCTTGCGCAGTCAGATCAGTGCAAGGGGTGTACTTTAGGGAAGTATGTGAAAGCCACCTTTCACGAGAAGGATAGTCGCGCCACGACGATCCTTGGGAGAGTTCACACAGACGTGTGTGGTCCTTTCTCAGTTGCTTCGACAGCAAAGCACAAGTATTATGTGATCTTTGTTGATGATTTCTCTCGAAAGTGCCGGATCTTCTTCATGCAGAAGAAGAGCGATACATTCGCGAAGTTCTGTGAGTTTAAAGCACTGGTCGAGAAGGAGTCGGGGAAGAAGGTGATTTCTCTAAGAAGTGATAACAGTGGTGAATTCATCTCGGCCGAATTCAAGGAGTTCTGCAGCGCAGAAGGGATTCGGAGAGAGCTCATCGCACCCCATAACCCACAGCAGAACGGGGTGGCTGAGCGGAAGAACAGAACGATCGTGGGTGCTGCACGGGCGATGTTGCATGATCAGGGCCTACCCCTTCACTTGTGGGCTGAGGCATGCAATACAACAGTGTATGTGCAGAACCGTTGCCCTCACAAGGTTCTTGGCATGAGTACACCAGAGGAGGCTTATTCTGGCAAGAGGCCTGATATTTCCCATTTGCGGATTTTCGGATCTCCTGTCTACATGCATGTGACGAAGGATGCGAGAAGGAAGCTGGATCCAACTGCTGAAGTTGGAATATTTGTGGGGTACACCGATACACCTCACAACTATCGGGTGTATGTGCCAGACAGTCGCAAGACTGTTGTGCGACGGGATATAAAATTTCAGGAGGAGAAAGCCATGCAGTGTTCGCTTGAGAGGGAGCTACACTTGCATGCATATGAGGAGCTGTTAGTTCCTAAGGAGGAGCTTCCGGATGTGGATCAGCCACAAGAGGAGGTTCAGGAGGTGGAAGAAACCACCCATGCAGCACCAACCATCAGAGGGCGCATGCGCACTACAGAAGCTGAGCGACTGGCTCGGGATGCAGAGAAGGTTGTAGGACCACCTACAGCACAGCGCAGACAGAGGCAGTCACCGGATCGATACACTGGATACATGGCTCTTGTGAGTCAATGTGTTGTGACGGAGCCATCCTCTTTTGAGGAAGCTGTGGAGGAACCCGCATGGGTTGATGCCATGATCGAAGAATATGATTCGATCATCAGGAACAGTGCATGGGAGATTGTCCCAAGACCGGTTGGGAAATCAGTTGTAGGTTCGCGATGGATCTCCAAGGTGAAGCAGGCAGCTGACGGGAGTGTGGAGAAGTACAAGGCGAGATTTGTCGCCCGTGGCTTCTCACAGATCGAGGGGATTGACTATGAGGAGACTTTTGCACCCGTCGCAAGGTACTCTTCCATACGGACGATCCTTGCTCTCTCAGCGCAGATGGGGTGGCACATTCATCAGATGGATGTGAAGACTGCGTTCCTCAATGGAGTTATTGAGGAAGAGGTGTACATAGAGCAGCCTGAAGGTTTTGAGATCTTCAGCAGTGAGTCGCATGTGTGCCGACTCAAGAGAGCACCGTATGGGCTGAAGCAAGCACCTCGTGCTTGGTACACTCGGATAGACAGCTACTTCACCGGGCTTGGATTCTCCAAGAGTGAGGCGGATCCAAACCTGTACCAGATTGTGGTGGAGGGGGAAGCTGTTGATCATCGTACTGTATGTAGATGATCTGATTTTGACTGGCGACGAGCAGTTGATACTTTCATGCAAGGAGGATCTTGCACGAGAGTTTGAGATGAAGGACCTGGGCATCCTTCATTATTTCCCGGGATTGGAGATTTGGCAGCGCAGTGGAGGACTGTTTGTTTCTCAGGGCAAGTATGCCCTGGAGATTCTGGAGAGGTTAACATGCAAGGCTGCAAGCCTGTTGACACTCCTCTTCCCGGTGGTTGGAGGAAGGAGGATGCTACTTCAGCGGAGGTAGTGGATGCCACTGTCTATCGACAGTTGGTGGGGTCGCTTATGTATCTGGTCAATACACGACCCGATATATGCTATGCTGTTAACTAGCCTTCGCGAGCTATGGTTAAGCCTACCAAGCTCTTTTGGAAGGTAGGCAAGCATGTATTGCGCTATATTAGTGGCACATCTGGATATGGTCTATGGTACGTATACAAGAGGATGGAGCGGCTTTCGGCTTCACGATGCGCATTGCGTGGAGCCCAACGGGACCGAAGAGCACATCTCGGGAGGAGTTTTCAGCATTGGGTCGACAGCTAGCTTTCCCGGTACGCAGGAAGCAGCAGATCCGTGGCACTCGCCTCTCATCAGAGGCCAAGGCACATGGCAGCTAGCTTGGCTGCATGTGAGGCTATTTGATGAGGAAGATCCTCGCAGGTTTGTTCAGGTTGCATTTGGAGCCTACAGTGATCTACTGTGATAACCAGAGCTGCATCAAGCTCTCGGCTAATCCAGTATTTCATGATAGGTCCAAACATATCGACATCAGGTACCATCATATCAGAGATTGTGTTCAACGGAGAATCATGATGCTTTCATATGTTCCCACGGAGGATCAGGATGCTGACATCTTGACGAAGGCGCTCACCAGGAGCAAGTTCGAATTCCACAGAGGCAGGATAGGGGTTGCAGATAATCCATATCTTGTTGAGAGGAAGTGTTGAAAATGCAACAAGATGATGGAGCTTAGTGAAATGAAGTCGCCTTCACTAAGTGGGCCCACAGGCTATTTTTGGCGCAAAGTCTATTTTTAGACTATGTCTATTTTTAGACATATGGAGCATGGTCCAGGGGTTGTAGTATGTTATTCTTGGAGTATTGGTCATGTTGGTAAAAATAGATGGACCTCTATTTTTGGACCTATAGGTCGAAGTCTATTTTTAGACTGCCTATCCTAAAAATAAGGAAGTCAAATATTATTTACCCTTAATAATATTTGGACTCTAAACTTCAATTTACTCTCTTGGAGCACTTCAGTTCGAGCTACAGAAGTGGCTCATGCATCTGACAGAGGAATTACGCTATTCCTAGGGGTTTTGTGAGCTCATGCATGGTTGACTTCAGTTAGGACTTCAGTGGCAGAAGTTTGGTGGAGTTAATGGGACAGCTAGTGGAGTTGTGTTCGGTTTAACTTAGTTGAACTAGTTGAGATTAGTTTAACTAGATAATCAACTAGTAATGAGTGGAGTGAATTAAATATTATTTAATTCATTAATTAGTAACTCATTATTCAACTCAAGAACACATCAGTTCACTACAGTGCATGGACAGTTCAATGGAGACCAGTGAAAGAGGTAGATGAAAGGGTGAGTACAACTATCAGTTGTGACATCAGTTGTGCATGAGATTTGCACCACACTTGGAGGCAATTGCCAATGATGATTGCGCTGTCAAGGCAAGGAGATTTGAACCTTGGATCTCTCATTAGGCCATCAGTGATTTCGCAATAGAGGCAGGCAATTAGTGGTTGAGTTTTGAACCCGTGACTTGTTCAAAACCAAGCTAGTTTGTGTGTAACTTTATGAGACAGTACTGAGTACTTGTGAGGAGTATTGTACTGAGTTGTTACATGATTTCTCCATTATAATATACACATATAGCTGTGGGGTTTTTAGCTATAGGATTTCCTCATACATACTGTGTTAATGTGTATGATGATTTGATGTGCTATCGCTTGTTTTATTTCCGCATGTGTGATGATCTGAGTGGAAGAGATTATGTGTTGCATATGAATTCGAATTGATATGTGATCAGGATAATCTCGGTGGATAAATATCATTATTCAGCAAATTTCTACAAAGGATGTTCATCAATAAATTTCACTAAAGAAAATGATGGTATTGTTATATTTGTGGGTAGAACTGCTTCTTTCCCATAAACTAACACAAATGGAGAAGTACCTATTGAGGCTTTCTGGGTGATTCTATCTGCCCAAAGAGCAAATAATAGTGCTTTGTGCCAATTTTTATGATTTTGTTCTATAGTTCGTTTGATGATTCTGATAAGGTTTTTATTTGTAGATTCAGCTAATCCATTACCCTATGGATAATAGTTAGCTGAGTATTTCAATTTAAAATCTATTTTCAAAGCAAATTATATCATAGCATTTCCAAAAAAGTAAGATGCATTATCAAATATCAAAGCTGATGGGAGGCCAAACTTGGTGATTATGAACTGATCAATAAAATCTGTAATACTTTGTGTATTAACCACCTTTAATGGGATAGCTTCTACCCATTTTATGAAATAATATGTTGCAGTTAGAATATACTTATGCTGTTTAGCAGAGTTTAGAGTTATTTCACCTATAATATCTAACCCCCATTGTTCAAATGGTTGTTGGATATTTACTGGTTGTAGTGAAAATGCTGCTTTCCTTTATCTCCTTGCTGCAGTTTGACACACTTTGCATTTTCTCGCGTATTCATGTGAATCTTTAAATAGAGTTGGCCAATAGTAATCAACATGCAGTATTTTATGAGCTGTGGTGTTGCCTCCAAAATGACCTCTAGTTGGTCTATCATGTAATTCCTGCATTACTTTTTCAGCTTCAATTTTCTCTAAACATCTCAATAATACAGAATCATAATTCTTTCTAAATAGCACCTCATCTATGAGTTGATATTGATTTGCTTTAAGCGTCAGAGCATGCTTTGCTGTATAATTGAGATATAATGGAGCATATCCATTTTTTAAGAAAAATTTCAGATCAACATATTGTGACTGAGAATCGTTTAGGCTTATCTCGGACAGTTGTATTTCATTTGATTGGTCTTCTTTTGTTAGTAAATGAGAGGCTCTAGTTAACATCCCGCAAAGACCTTGTCCTTAAACAATTTTAGCAGGATGTATCTCTACATCATATTCTTGAAGTGCAGTGACCCAATTTGCTCTCTTCTCTCCCACTTCTCGTTGGATTAATAATTGCCTTACTGCTGAGTAAGGTACTATTATTTTAGTATGTGTTTTTAGGAGAAAAGGTTTAAAATGTTTGAAAGCTTTAAATACAACATAAGCTTGTTTTTCCACAACTGAATAATTTAACTCAGCACCTTGAAGGTTAGAACTAAAAAACGAAATTGGTGCTTCAATGTTTTGATCATTTAGCTATGTCAAAACTGCTGCGTATGATATATCAGAAGAATATGTATATAATACAAATGGCTTAAGAAAATCAGGAGTTTTTAAAGAAGGAGCTTCAATGATGGCTTTCTTAATTAACTCAAAAGAATTTCTCTCTTCTTTTCCCCATTTAAAAATTTATTTTTTCTTGATTATTGATTGCAGGGGTAAGATGATTTGGGAGAAATCAGGAACAAATCTTTTTACAAAATTAATTTGTCCTAAAAATGATTGCATCGTTTTTTTTATTGTGTGGTAGAGGGATGCTTTCAATTTCTTGAATCCTGTCAGGGTCAATATGGATTCCTTTTTTAGAGACAATGAACCCTAATAATTTACCTTCTAATAAGGCGAAATAACATTTTTTAGGATTCAAGGAAATACCAAATTTTCTACATCTTTCAAAAATATGTTTTAGGTGATTAACATGATTGTTTCTATGCTTAGAGTAAATAGTAATGTCATCTAAGTATATAACAACTGAGTTATTGATTAGTCCTCTGAAAACTATATCTATAGCACGTTGAAATGTAGCACCGACATTAATCAACCCAAATGGCATTTTTTGATATGCGTATGTTCCCACTTTGTCCTGAATGTTGTCTTTAATCTATCATCTGGATGTACCATAATCTAATTATATCATGAAAATCCATCGAGAAAAGACATCAATTCAGATCATGCAATTGACTGTAATATCTGTTCCATGGTAGGCAAGGGAAAATTATCCTTTTGGCAAGCTTTATTCAAATTTCTAAAGTCTATGTAAATCCTAATGTCTCCATTCTTCTTTCTAACTCGGACCATGTTTGACACCCATTTCGAATGTCTAACAGGAAAAATAACTTTGGCTTTGAGCATTTTATTTAATTTAGATTTAATTTGACATTCTAAGTTTTGATGGATCTTTCTAAGTTTTTGCTGAATAGGTTTATCATCTGAGATCATAGGTATGGTATGCTGAATTATGGAAGTATCATATGTCTTGAGATCTGAATAATTCCATGCAAATATATCTTTATATGTTTTTAGCAACTTAATTAATGACATCCTTTCTTCAGGTTTTAAACCAAGACCTAGGTTGATGTTTTGAGGTTTTTCTGGAGAACCAAGGTTAATAAATTCAAATTTTAGAGTAGAACTCTCAGTTTTTGAATTGATAACCTTTTTAAACCTATCTTTTAAATCATATAGATCTTCCATTTTGACTACAGATTTGGGAATTGGATTAGTATTTTGTTTATCTTCAATCTGTAAGTCATGTTCATGTTTGTCTACGATTTGACCTTCATAAGCTCTGTTTGATGTAAGAAAGTCTACTATATCTGCTCATTGTTAAATAATCTCCAATATGTTATGTTGTCAGGAATGGAAGGCCTAAAGATTAACTCAATTGAAAATCTGTCTGGGCTAAATTCTTCGGATGGTATAAGCTTAGATGCTACATTAGCAAGTAAATCAGCACTTGCGTTTTATAATCTAGGAACTGTGGACATATTAAACGCAGAAAAATGGGATGTAAGGCTCTGAGCTAGAGTTTGATAGTGTTTCAAATGTCCTAAAATACAATGAATTGTATTTCTGACTTGTCTAACAATTATTTCAGAATCTCCATATACTTGCAAATATTTAACATTTAAACTAATAGCTTTGTACAGACCTTGTATCAATGCTTCATATTCAACGGTATTATTCGTGCATTGGAATTCGAGTCTGCAAGCTAACATTGTTTTCTCTCCTTGTGGATTAATGAAAACACAACCTGCTCCTGCATCATCTTCTGATTTTGAACCATCAAATTATGAAGTCCAAAATAAAGATTTTTTCGAAATTTTATTGCTAAGACTAACACATCTAGAAGTGTCTGTTTGAGAAAAGTTTTCAATTTGAGAAATAGCAGTGTTTATTGAAAAAGGTAAAATTTGGGCATTGAATGATCCAAGAAACGATTCAGCTGAATAATTTTTAATAATATTATTGGTGAAAGCTACAGGTTCATTTGTTTCTTCTAGTTTAGTGACTGTATGTTTCATAAATTTTTCGCGATCAATTCTAATTTGATTTGGTTTACCATTATATGGTAACCACATGTGTGACCAACCGGTAGTGAAATATCCAAGTAACTTTTCAGACCAATCCCTGCTTAAAATAAGACCATAAAATTTAGGGATGTCTGTGACCAAAATATCAATCACTTGCCGTACCTTTGGATTGGATGATAATCTAATGGATATTGACAACATTTCTCCAATGACTTCTACTTTTGTTCTATCTAATTGAACTATATGTACAACAGATTTTTGAGGAGTGATATTCAATTTTGTACACACCGTTCTTGCCATGATGTTTGAAGAAGCTCCTGAATCAATAAGACAATTATGAACATTTTTGTTGAAAATATCATAAGTCAAAAGTAAAGGAGGAGTGTGAGAAATAGATCTATCACCAATTAAAACAAGATCATTGGGATTTACTTTGTTTGGAGATGATGGAGGTTTTCCCATATCTTTAGAAGCTTGGGCTATAACTGATGGTTGTATAGGATCTATAGGGATTGCCTTGAGTTCTCTAAGTACAATTTTTTGCTGTTGTTTAAGTTTGGTCATTTCATGTAATGAAATATTTGCTTTGGTATTTTTCATATCTTCAACTATATTGTATTCCACCGTATCCAAAACTATTAGAGTTTTGGAAGTTGTAATAGGATTTGGTGAAATAAGATCTGTTTGAACTGTTTTAGATTTTTTGACTGCTATTTCTCCTTTGTGGAGAGAGATTTATGTTTTTGATTTGATATAGTTGAATCAAAATAATATTTTCCTCTCGTAGATACATTCATAGCTCCTCTTTCTTCTTATGTGGGGAGAATGAAATCCCTAACCCATTCAGTTTAACTTCTTCCTCAGACTCTGGTTCTTGTTCAGATGGTGAGGGATCTTCAGTATCTTGATCAGATTTAGCATTTGAAATAACATTTGGAGGCTAAGAAGTTGAAGAGGGATTTTTCTTAAATAGGCAATATGGTTTTTTAGGTACTGATGATTTAGCGACTTGTTTCTTTATATCAATCATGTCATTTGACATAGTCTTCAACACTTTTTGAAGACCTTTAAGATCGAATGGATTTTTCGAGACTTTCTTTTTGGAATCTTGACTAAATGTCAGTTTCTTTGATTTCCTGTCTTCTATCTCTGATCATTTTCTAATGCTAAGATTCTTTTCTCTACAGCAAGAGCTTCTTTCATGTTTTCTAAAAGGGTAGATTTAGCAGCTCTATCTACAAAAATAGTTATACTAGAAGGTAAAGAAGAAATATACCATTCTATTTGTACATCAACAGCAGGCTTGGAAGCGGCTGGGATTTTGTTTAATAAATTGTTAAATATGGAGTTGAAATCTTTGATCCTTTCACCTGAATTTGTTTTTAGATTGGAAATACCATTTATTAAAGATGCAACAATTATATCATCTCCAAAATTTTCTAGAAAAAATTGTTCAAAAGTTGCCCAATCGGCAATAGATCCTGCTGGAAGTGAAAAGTACCAGGATCTTGCAGATCCTTGTAAAGTATAAGGAAAAAATCTGACTACAATGTCTTCATGAGAAACTCCATTAAGATTCATGGCTAACATAAAATTATTGATATGTTCTTCAACAGGAAGACCATCATCTGGATTATATTTAGGTAACCATTTTTCGGGATGATCTGGAAGAGGATTTGGATTTGCAATCATTACATCACCAGGATTCGTCCAAGGTCGATTAGCCATAATTGGATTTGAAGTTTGTGAAGATACAGAAGTAGATCCAAAATTAGGGGGGGATGGATGTAGAACTTACAACTGGAACAATACTACTTGTGATAGTACTGATTGTTTGAGTAGAGGAAATGGAAGAATAAGAAGATGTAGATTGAGTAAGAGGATGCGAAGAAGTAACTAAAGGAAAATTTTATGTGACTTCACTCGTATCTGACTTAGATTTGGATATAGAAACTTTTTTGTGATGTGATTCTATTGGAAACTCGAAAGGAGGAAGTCCAAGTCTTTCAATTTTGGATTGGGTTAATATACCGGTTTATTTGAATAGGGAAGTGACGCTTTCTCGAGAAGCTTCTGGATTAATAGGCTTTTCCGCAACAATAGATATTCCTTCTAATTTCTAAATTAAAGACTAAACTTCGGGAAACTCGGGAGTGAATTCTGAAGCAGATGACAGTCGAGATATCTGAGGAGATGAGGGGAAAGTTTCTACAATTTCCGATTTTTGAGTTCGTGATTTAGAATTTGATTGAGAAGTTGTAGGATGATTTTGGGGAGATCGACTCTTATGGGGGCTTCTAGTTTGAGGTTTAGATTTATATGCCATTCATAGTCAGGCCCTCCTTCTAGCGCCAAAAATGTTGAGGCCTCATAAATATGTGGCAACAACAAGGGGGATAACCACCCGGTCTAAACCTTAAAGCGGTTCCTTTTCCGTTTGATATAGTGGCTCCGACTGGGTGTAATGGGACCAGTTTCCCAGATTTGGGTTTTTATGATTGTTGGGTTTTTCTCAAATGATTTGCAGGAAGAATAACTTAAAAAATAAAACAAATTTATTCTAAAATGCAAAACTTTGAATTAAGTCTAATATAATCTAACCCGGGATAATGCTAATTTTATGCGATCTAGAATGATATCTATTCAGTCTGTGATGATTTAGATCAATCACAGACTTCATAGAATTAATAATTTTGTAAGATTATTCTTTTGAAAAAACAGTTAATCAAAAGAAGATGTGAAACATATCACATATATTCTGATGATCATATATAAAAAAAATCAATCTCTATCCTTATATCGTACAATAGTGCAACTGATATTTCAAACAAAAGCAATTGATTTCA
Source organism: Pinus albicaulis (assembly GCA_034641835.2). NCBI lineage: Eukaryota > Viridiplantae > Streptophyta > Pinopsida > Pinales > Pinaceae > Pinus > Pinus albicaulis. Next base: position 869,674,251 of record CM076576.1, on the reverse strand, counting down.
TACATAATCGTGAAAGCTAGACTTATCACTAATGTTTAAAACATAGTTTAGCATACATGATAATAGTACCAAATGTGTACTATCCTGTTCATCTGATCAGTGATAATAGGCCACAATTAATCCTTCTATCAATAAGTTTTTCAGAGAATACAAAAGTGCATCAAAAGTGATCAACAAAATGATATATAACTGAAAAGGCCGTGTTCCATCATTTTATCAAGGCATCTACAAACTTAAAATAAAGCATTATTTGTAAATGTTCTCAATAAATTTTTTGGACCCTTCTCTAAATTCATGAGAAGGGTTTAAATACCACATTAACTACTTACAACAATAGATTATACAAAATATCTTATGAGGTGGTTTCAAACAACCTTCCTCAGTCCTAGTATCTAATTGCTAAATTTGAATTTTTAAAAACAAATTGACTTATAATCATGCCCGATGATAGATTACTGCCAGCTCTGTTTTTCTGCTCACAAATATCGGACATTGGCTAAACTTGGGGAGGATTCTCGAACTGTGTCTTCATTTTCCCAGTAAATATAGCATCCTGTAAAAGTGGCTGCATTTTCTGTATGGAATCCAGAGAGCAATTCAATGTCATTATTTGACTATGCGGCTTAACCAATAGCTACCAGTATGATTCCCAATCAGTCTTTTTCAGCTGTGCAAGCGTTTCTTCTCGGAGTTGACCTGTGTTTTTCCAACTTTTCTCTAAATTTCTGATATCAGGAATCGATTTGTGATTTCCTTCTTTAATCAAACCTAAGGTATGCAACATGTGGTTAATCATTTTGACCATACTCTTTGATATATCCGCTGCTCTAGCTATGGCCAATTATGCCTGTTTTACCTATGCATCCCAGTCAGTAAAAAGGATATCTTTAAAAGTTTCTTTGATCTTTGGGAGACTTGACTTTCTCCCTTCCTCTGAATCCTACCATTCAATATAACCAGAAATTTTGGTATTGAGTTCATTAAACTCAATTCTATGGTCAATGACTGTATTGGTCAACTGCTCACTGATTTACAAGTGTGGGATTATGTGTGACATTTGTAAGATAAACAAGTTTTTTGTTTTGAGAGTAAGGCATTTAATGCCAATGCTTCTTTTATGAATTCCCCTGTAGTAGGAATACCTTCATATTTTGTAAGATATTCTCTTAATTCTCTAATCAGTGTATTTTTTCTAGATAAGTCATTTTCATGACTTATCTTAAGAACTTCCATATCTTGCTAAAATTTGAGGAGTTGCTGCTCTACCTTCTGATTCAGACTGTTCCTTTCCTCATCCAGTTTCTACTGTAGTTGCATGATTTTATCATCCTTTTCTTGAACCAAAATGGATACTTCAACTGCCTTATCCATTGTTGCAGTAGTGTATGCTCCAGCAAATTGTGATAGCTGAGTCAGATTTTCAATTGGATTTGAAGGAGTGCCTTTCCATACAACTTCCCTAACTTCATTTCCTGGAGGTGTTTCGATCCTTCTCCTTTTTATTTGTTTCCTTACTACAACTTTATGAAGAGGGCTATAGAATACATCCAATGGAGGGATATCAATCACCTTCAGAAAAATCTCATCAGTAGGAAACACAGGAATGACTTCTGTATCTTGGGAGGTTATCCCAAGACTTTGAATGATTTCTTTTGTTGAAACTATTTGTTCCTGTGGAGTTTGAAATTCTGTATCTTTCTGTGAAGATGATACCTCTAGGGTATTTATCAATGTGTTGCTAACTGAAGTCCAGATTTTATCTAGTTCACTTTGATTTTGTGAATCTAGTTGTTCTGTTCTGATTTATTTGCTTGCTTCAGTTATGTAACTAGTAATCAAAACATTCTGAGGGATACATTTGAGTATTTGTTCCCTGTACTCATTGAATCTCTGTAATTATTTTGGATTTAGGTTCAATTTGAAAAAAAAAATGGACTTCTTCAAAAGTTCCAACAAATTGTAAAATGTCTTCAAATCTATCATCTGTGTGTATGATAGGTTTGATTTTAACCGACTGAGTAAATTTGTTAGCAATATTTTCAGGGTCGAACTGCCTTGGGGGTAAAACGGGGAGCTTCAAAAGCTCAATATTCTGACATTCTTTCAATTCATGATTGAAATTGCTGAGGGTGAATGTACCACATTGTATTGGGAAACTTGGCCATAAAGATTTTTTACTATCTTTCAAAGATTTAGTGAGTCCATTACCAATAGTTTGGTAAGCGACTTCTCTCGCCATTAATTTATCTGAAACATATAAAGGAAGAACATGTGGAGGAGTAGAGCTTCCAAATACTCTGATATATGAAAATGATTCTTCAATAAAACATCTCCCTATCATTTGAAGGTCTGAAATGGCTTCCTTAGTGAACCTAGGGCTCACTCTGTCAAATATTAATTGATGTAACGGTAATACAACTCCATAACATAGCCTGTGAAAATGTGGTGCATAATTATGTTCCCATATCTCTTTATGACTCAAATGAATAGGGGTGGGATCCTCGGGAGTCCATTTCCAACACATAACTGGAAAACTGGTAGAAAAATAGATAGCATCAAAAATATATGCACTCATGAAAAATTGGGGAATGGGTTTGGAGGAAGAAGCTCTTGTCTGAAGATATTCGTTAATTGCTTTAGCTATATTTTCAGAAAGAATGGTTGCCCAATTCATGATGTGGGAATTAACACAGGAATCAATTAGGGGTAGCCAATTTATGGATAACTTGGTATTATCAGGGAGACCATATAATTTGCATAGCATCGCGGCTGCAAAATTGTAGGGATTTGCAAGTGAGGCGATAGGATACATACCCGATTTCTCATGTTTGAACTTGTTATCTAGTTTTCTCCAACTTTGAATTGTCTTCAAAGGGTCCTCATTGTTCTTTGCAAATTTCTCAACAAATATATTATCATAGATGTCTTGTTGGTTGGGTAGCTTGTACATGAATTTCAAATCTTCAGCTCTAAAAGAACCTAAGATTTCATTCTTAGCGGTTCTTAATTGTCTGTCCTTGGTTGTTGAATTGTCAAGAACCCACCTAATCATGTCGGTATATGGAAAAAGGTGGCCCTTGCTGCTATCCTATGAAGGAAGGAGCATGCAATATCTTTAAATTGTAAATTTGAGGGCCTTACATCATTAGCAGTTTCTTTGACCTCCACTACTTCAGGTTCTTTGTCTTCGAGAATGGTATAGATAGCTTGCCACTTTATAGCACCTCCATCAGCAATGCAAACCGTATTTAAGACTATGGGTGACATTTCTATGTATTCCACTTCTGCAACAGTCTGTTTGCTGTGCTTTTGCATAACTTTGCAGATGGACATATCTAGAAGGAAAATCCCTATTCAAAATAGAGTAATGATCAAATGATGGAAGATATATTTGAAATTACCAATTCGAAAAGAAAATATCTGGGAAGAAGCGGTTCCATTAATTATCCGTAACCAAACAATAATTATTTGCATTGGAATGATAAAACCCACTTAATCGTTTTGACATGATTTATTTCACGTAAAACCTTTATTTAAACCTGTCTAATCCATCACATTGTGCCCTTTGAACTTGTCTTTATGAAGCACATTACTTTTATGCGATATGCAATTTCGCGATATCGCGAAATCGCACTACCGGAATATCGCAAAATCAGAGTGTCGCAATATCGGAACTTTGGCAAAGTCTGCTTAAAGTTTCAAACATATTTTCGCGATGTGCGATTTATGCTATTTCTTGCGAAACTCAGATCGCAGATCGCAAAATCGGGATTTCACTGTTTTTTTACTTAACTTTCAAAAGATTATGCGAGATTTGCAATTTGCAATAGGGTAATCACAATGATGTTTTATTAAGTTCTTTTTGTTTTTTGTTTTGTTGCTGTTGCTTTTTTTTTTTTTTTTAATATATATATTTTTTTAATAAAAGCAATAATGTTTTTGGAGTTTGATTTTTATCTAAAATGAAAAATACATTTTTAAGAAGGGTCCCTATTTCTATTTATCAAAGGTCTAGATTATTTTGAAAATAAAAATGGGGGGGGGGGGAAGTTGTTTCATAGCACAAAAAATTCATAGGAATCTGAGTATCCTCGGGCTCTGCCATCCCAGGAGCCTTAGATCCCTTTTGTACAATTTGATTGTCTTCTTTTCAATTCTTATTCACGTGCATCTCTTATTCTTGTTTTTTTCCTATTTTCTACATTTAGTATTGATGCTTCTTTTGCTGTAGGACTACATTAAATTATTGAAGTGAGTTATTTTGCAGGTTATTTCCAAGGCCACAAGCATGATGAATCCTTAGAAAAAGTTTTAAAATTCATCTTCATCATTGAGTTGCTTGGATTGGTCTACTAATTCACAAATCTATAATTTTTGGAAATGTCTTGTAGCAAAATAGTAGTAATTTTATGCTATTTTTTAGAATAGGTTAATGAGCTTCATTTGAGTTTATTCCACTTGGATTAGATCATAAATATATTCAAGTTAATAAAAAAATTTACCCCTTGGAATTTTCACTTGATTAGGTTAGGCATTTGATATGTTAACTCGTTCACTAGTTCTTGAATTTCCAGTTTTTAGACTAGTAATTTTCTGCTCTTTTTTAACATGTGTTAACAGGGGTATTTTGGAGTTATTCCACTTGGAATGGAGTCCTAAGACATCCTAATTAATAAAAAAAATTGTCCCATCCCATTTTCATTTGATTTACTTGGTCATTCGGTGAGTTATCTCCTCCTGTAGCAAAACAAGACCTCCTGTAGCAGTTATGTTTTACCTGTAGCAACCTCCTATAGCACTCCTGTAGCACGTGAAAACTTGACCAAATTTGGTCCAAAATTTTTGTTTTTGTTTTTTAGGCTTGAATCACGACCCATAGGCTCTAAATCCATGATTAAGGAAGAATAAACACCACTTAGAACATTCCTTTTTACAAAGTAGATTAGGCTTATTTATTTGAATTCATGCTCTTAGGATTTGAATTACAAATCGTTGTTCTTGCCTAGGATTAATTTCCTTTAAAAGTAACATTTCCATTTTTGAAATTAGTTTAGGATTTTACTTCATGAAATTCAATCCATTACATCAAATCAACGCCATCCAACAACATAATGGCATATTGTTTCCATCTGCCCCTGCGTATGTGGCTATCAACATGTTTGTTGTGTGGTCTATATTGGTTAGTGGGGACGAGTTAGAATCATAAACCTTGTTCATTCAATGAGAAGATGTTCAAAAAACTAATGGATTTGTTACCCCAACTGCAATTGGCATTTTGGCCAACCAACAAATGGTGATAAGGCCATGATTGTTGTTAATTACAAAGGAGAGGAGAAACAATTTCTTTCATATGACACAATTTCTACATAAGAGAAATGAAGATGACATCTCATTTATGGTGTTGATGAAGATAAGGGAGATTTCAAAGACATTAGGCGTCACACCACTATTATTCTTACCAACTATATCTCTGACCAGAGAGACAAATCTGCAAACAAACATACTACATGGCACCTATAACACATAGATGTACAAGGAAGAACAACAATTATGGAGTCTCCAGGTTAGGATGACATTGGGCGATGTTATAATTTTCGAACTCTTTCCTTTTTTATTGGTAATTTGTTCGAAAAGACGAGACATAATGGAAGAAAAAAGAGGCGTTGTGAGAAACCTACGAATTTGAATACGACTGATGTTGCAATAAAACAAAGCATAATGAGTCTAGCTTCCAAACTATTATAGAAGTTCTTGCATATCTATATGGAGTCCTCGCAATGTCTGCTTATACTACTATAACCCCCTCTGGAACGTAGCATATATATTTCCCTCTATCATTCGTGCATTTCCAATCATTGTCTCTCTTGGGTGGGTGTAGGGGTATATAATTTTGAAAGGGGTTGCTTCAATTCACTTTATCTACACAAAGAATGACATTATTAGTTTGCATAGAGATTTATCAAAGCAGGAAAATGTGTTATTAGGTGTCAGATTCTTAAGTAATTTTTTTAAAGAATGAATAAAAAGATAAAAGCTACTTTCCCACCAATTGACTCGCGTGGACTCCTCATTCAAGATGATGTCTAAACATGCATTATAATATAATAAAACAACGACAAAGTAAACAAGATTAATGCTAAAGCTTTGACATGTGTTGGCACCTCCATTCCTTATTTTTCGTTTTCCTTGTAATTTGTACAAGTTGTTGTGGCTACATATCTTGGTGGCATCCTCAAGTGGGGATCAGAGCTCATATTTATACATGGTAGTCAGCTTCTATTCCCACAATGGAATCAAATGACATATGATTTGGTTTATTATAGATTTTTATTTTGGCTCTAGTTTTATTCAACACTACTAAACATTCGTTTATATGTGTTATAAAACATTTTTTATATGCTTACCGACTAACACATATGTGTATGGTTATGTAGGGGAGAGTGTTAACTCTTTGTTAGATCATGCATGCATTTATGGTATGAATTATGGATATGTGTTTATACCAAGAAGATGCAAAATCGTATGGACATGATGAGGTGATGTGACTTTATTCAGAGGTTTAGGCATTGCTGCACCTTTGTTATACATGTTAATGCGACGATGGAAGACTCCAGCTTTGCAAATTATAACGATAGAGGTATGAACAACCGAAAGTTCAAAATTCTTACAGCTCATGACAAAGGTAAAATTCTTATTCCTTCCTGAACATTTGTACCTCTTATTGAAGGCCACCATTTTCCTTCTTGTTCAATTGTGAAAACATCAAAACAAAAACCCAAACCTTGCTTTCTAGTTTTTCCTTCATGTAATTTTAAATTACAATTGTTTTTTTTCTCGATCGTCTGCACCTATGATTGATGCACCCATTTTCCTTCTTATTCAATTGTGAAAACATCAAAACAATCTCTCGACAGAGGTAAAATTCTTATTCCTTCCTAAAATTTTGTACTTATGATTGAGGACAAAAACCCAAACCTTGTTTTCTAAGTTTTCCTTCCTGTAATTTTAAATTACAATTTTCTTTTTTCCTAAATGTGATATGTACTTAACATTGAGGCCACCATTTGCCTTCTTGTTCAATTGTGAAAACATTAAAAAAAAAACCCAAACCTTGGATTCACATGCTTATTGTAGGCACAACCCATTATCTCTTTGTACATTTGTGCATGTTCCAAGAGTTTCAATCTCTTTTCTTCCAAAGTATCAAACTGAGCAAGTCAACATGTAGTGATGATACTGAAATTGGCATTTGTCATGGCCATAGAGATTACATTTCATGTTGCACCTCTCCATAAGTAATAAAAACTTCGTGTTTCAATAGTAACGATAAGTTGTACAACATACACAAAACATTGTATAATTATGGATGGCTTGCAGGTGCACAATACAATTAAGGATGGTTTGTATGTGCATGATGTTATGTAATCTGCTACAACAACACCAGGGAATAATATATCGAATATATCTAATGAATTTATTTGCATGTGTAAACAGGAAATTGCAATTACTAGTGATTGAAATTTGAAAATATTTTCTGTTTTTTTCTCTATTTTTACTCTAGCTCGTTTACTATAAACTTAATAATTCTTGAAGTTTCAACATACCTTTCACTGTGTTGGTTTCTATTTTTTCTTTGAAGACAACTGAGCTCGCTCTAAACTATTTTGAGCGACTTCTGGGACGTTATGAATCCACTGTTGCTTCTTCTATGAGTGTTTAATGTTGAAGTTTGCAACAAGAAACAATGAAATTGGCATCCAAAAACAACATTCAGCACCCACGCCTAGTGCATTAAGCACCTACACTAGGGTGGGGCCCACATGGCTAATTTTGGTGCATGTTTATTTTAGTTATCCATTAATTAAGATGGACAATAAAATGTAATCTAATCTCAAAATAACTTGTAATAGTTAACTGAGTGTGATAAACTCAGTTAGCTCATGAATTTCGAGTTGAGGGTAGTTGGTGAGGCATGCAAAGTAATTTTAGTTGTAACAAAGTTCAAAGTGCATTGGTGCATTACTTAGTGCAGGTTGTAATCGGTTTAACTCAGTTAAGTGAGTTAAAATCAGTTGTGCTAGTTGTAACTGTTTGATACACTAGTGAGAGACCGAGTGAATTAAATATTAATTAATTCAAAATCAGTGATCTCACATGCAACTAAGTATTTACTATTATTAACTCCATGCATGTCAGTTCCAGTGGAGACCCATTTGAGATATAGGTGAAAGGGAAGTGTGACTATCAGTTGTGATATTAGCAGGCTACCCAGGTGTAGTTAAAACACCACAGGATGCCAATGATACTCAACGTAGTGTAGGAAGGCTATAATTCCTTGTGAATAGGGATTTCATTACTCATGAACTGTGTGAGCAAGGCAGGCTGAAGACAGGTTGAAGACAGGCTGAGAATTGGCTGAGTATTGGCCCGATTTTGTTTGTATCGGTGTGTGACAATTAGCTGAATACAAGAGGACTCTTGTGAGAAGAGTTGTATGTAATTGTTTCATAAGTCCTTGTGGAATATACAATATATGATAGAGGGGTTTTGAGCGTCAAGCTTTCCGTGGGAAATTATCTACGTTGTAGTTTGATTGATTCTTCTTTTCTTCACGTGATTGGCGATTGTGATTTTAATTCGACAATTGATTTGTAGAAGAGATTTAGTATTTAAATTTAGTAAATTGTTAGATCGGATTGAATCCATGATATACATGCTTGTTGCATAATTTCTACATGGTATCAGAGCACAGGAAATCACAATTGTGAAGTGTGAAGAAGGTGCTGAGTTTGTGACTGGATAGAATTCAAATTTGCAGAGAGACTTTCTTGGTGCTACAAATGATTCAGGATCGAAATGGATTTCAATGGCTTGAGATTGGAGTATGCACTCAAGGGAATCTCTAAATATATTTCTTGGGGAGACAGGATGGAGGTAGTACTCGAAGACAATGGCTTGAAGGAATTCATTGACAATGATGTTCCTAAACCCGCTGTGACAGATGCGACAAATCTTGATGCATGGAAAAAGAAAGTGGCAAGGGCGAGGAGTATCTTACTGGAGGGAGTACGAGACCACATTATCTCAAGCATCCATGGAAAAGAGACACCATATGCTTTGTGGAAAGCTTTGAAAGATATATTTCAGAGCAACATAGACCATAGGAAATATGAAAAGATAAACTCAAGAAGATCAAGATGGAGAAGAACGACACTATTCCAATATACTTAACAAAGTTTGTCCAATGTCGGGATGAGCTTGGGAGTGTAGGAATAACTATCATTGATGATGATTTGGTGAGCCTAGCTCTCCTAGGAGTTCCCAAGAGTTGGCATAGTTATCAAGACTTTGTCAATGGAAGGGAAAATCTTCTAGATTGGGAACGACTGTGGTCAGATTTGGTGCAGGAGGAGTTTAGACAGAATACCAGAGATGGATCTTCATATAAGAATGAAGATGAAGAAGATTGTTCTTTGGCTATCAAAGAAAATAAATGGAAGGGGAAGAAATTCCATTCCAAATCTGACACCGATGAAGAAGGCAAGGAGCGCGACCTGTCCAGGGTGAAGTGTTTTCACCGTCACGAGCATAGACATTATGCCACAAATTGTCCACAGAAGAAGAAGAACAAGAGGGCTAGAGGATCTGCAGCTGGTGAGGCCTTGGCCTCGCAATTTGAGCTTGACTTCTCATTGATTGCATGCATGGTGTCAAGTGCACTGGGATCGGGGTGGTACTTGGATAGTGGTGCTTCCTTTCACATGATGAGAGACAAGGAAATTTTCAGTGACTTGGAGGATAAGGATCTCTAGATGCATATTGAAATGGGTGATGATGGGTGGTACATTGTTGAGATTCAAAAATATAATGATCCTAGTGAAAATTAAGCACCTACACTAGGTGGGGCCCACAAGCTATTTTTAGGTGTATGTCGATTTTTAGAATGGAAGATAAAATTATATTTATAGCATAAGACTATTTATATATGTTGAGAAAATTCTATTTATAGATGATGTTCTATTTTTAGATGTATGTGCGAAGTCTATTTATAGATTGCATGTATATTTATAGATGCATGTCGACTATTATTATGCCTTAATAATAGTTGGACAATAAATATTAATCTATTCTAATGGAGCACTTGACATCAGTTAATTGAAGTGGAAAACCAGTTAGCTGAAGGAATTTTGAGTTCAAAGGTTGGTTGGTGGGACATGCAAGTGGACTTAGTTGTAAGTGAGTGATTCGAAGTTGTAACAGAGTTGGATGTGTAGTTATGTGAGTTGTAAAGTAGTTTAACTCAGTCAAGTGAGTTAAACTCAGTTGCGCTAGTTGTAAATGAAGATCCACTAGTGAGAGATAATTGAATTAAATATTAAATTAATTCGCATGGAGTGATATCACATGCAACTGAAGCTTTACCATTGTTAACTACATGCATGTCAGATCCAGTGGAGACCCAGTTGAAAGGTAGGTGAAAGGGACAGTTGACTATCAGTTGTACTATATTGGATTGCACTATTGCAAGACAAACACACATAGGATATGCTCATGAGGAATGTGCAGTCAAGGAGGGCATGATTGAATTGAATTGGTCTTTGTATCAACTTGGATTGCGTAGTGGAGGTAGGCTATTGTGAGGCAGAAAATTGGCTAAGGAATTTACCAAATTTCTGCATGACGGTGTGAGACGATTGTATATTGTACTGAGAGCTCTTGGAGTAAATTTTTATATGATATTGTTTCATGATCCATGATATATACATAATATATGATAGTGGGGTTTTTAGCTTTAAGCTTTCCCAGTAAACATCTGTGTTATGTGTGAATGATCTTTCTTCACGTGTTTGCAATTGGCGATCATGTTTTAAATTTCCGCAAAGATTTTTGTAGAAGAGATTCAGTATTTGACAATGGCATATAATTGATAGATCAGGAAAATCTAGGAAATACATAATTGTATTAAAATTTATACATGGTATCGGAGCACAGAAGATTGCAATTTTGAAGCAGGAGCTAAGTTTGTTGGTGGAAATAATTCGAATTTGCTGCAAGAATTTCTTGGTGCGAAAGTTGAGTAAACATCGAAATGGATTTCAATGTCTTGCGGCTAGTGTATGCACTTGAGGTAAACTCGAACTACATTTCTTGGAAGGACAGGATGGAGGTGGTGCTTGAAGATAATGGCTTGAAGGAATTCATCGACAATGATGTTCCTAAGCCCACTTCGACGGATGCTGCATTACTTGACGCATGGAAAAAGAAAGTAGCAAAGATGAGAAGGATTTCGTTGGAAGGTGTACTAGACCAAATTGTCTCAAGAATTCATGGGAAAACCACTTCATATGCTATGTGGAAGGCTTTGATGGATATTTTCCAAAGCAACAGTGACCATAGGAAATTGGTGCTGAAGGATAAACTTAGAAAGATCAAGATGAAAAAGGGCGACAATATTCCAAAGTATCTCACAAAATTTGTCCAATGTCGGGATGAACTAGGGAATGTGGGAATCACTGTTGCCGATGATGATTTGGTGAGCTTGGCTCTCTTGGGACTTCCTAAGAGTTGGCACAGTTATCAAGACTCTGTCAATGGACGGGAAAAACTGCCCGATTGGGAACGACTGTGGTCGGATCTGGTGCAGGAGGAGTTCGGGCAGAATACTAGAGATGGCTCTTCATCAAAGCATGATGATGAAGAGGATTGTGCTTTGGATGCCAAGGAAAGGAAAGGGAAGGGGAATAAATTCCACTCAAAATCCGAGTCTAAAGGCAAGAAGCTGGATTTGTCCAAGGTGAAGTGTTTTCACTGTCACGAACATGGGCATCTCGCCACTAACTGCCCATAGAAGAAGAAGAACAAGAAGGCTGTTGGAGCCACATCTGGTGAGGCCCTTGCCTTGCAATTTGAACTTGATTTCTATTTGATCGCATTCTTGGTATCAAGCGCAATGGGATCGGTGTGGTATCTTGATAGTGGTGCTTCCTTCCACATGATTGGAGATAAGGAGATTTTCAGTGACTTGGAGGAGAAAGATCTCCAGATGCATATAGAGATGGGCGAAGATGGACGATACAATGCGACCTACATTGGTACGACCATTACCTTTGAGAGGGAGTTAGGTAAGCCATTTCAATTGAAATATGTTATGCATGTTCCAGGTTTGACGAAAATCTTGGTCTTAGTCGTGATGTTGGAGGAAAGAGGCTATGACATTGTTTTCAACAATGGAAAAGCTTTCCTGCAACATAAAAAAATGGGTCAAGCCAAGAGGATAGGGATTCGAGTAAAGAATATCTACAAACTGGAGGTAGAAGGCTATGCTGCCATGATGGGCAAGGCAGAAAAAGTGGTGAGTCGAGATGATGGAAAATTATGGCACAGGCGATTGGGCCATCTGCATCATGGAGCCTTGAAATTCATGCAGAAAATATCTACTAGACTTCCAATGGGAACAATTGCTTAGTTAGATTAGTGCAAGGGTTGCACCATGGGGAAGTATGTAAAGTACACCTTTCATGAAAAGGAGAACTGTGCTTTGGTGATCCTAGAGAGAGTTCACACAAACATGTGTGGACCATTCTCTGTTGCTTCAACAAAAAAAAACATGTATTATGTTATTTTTGTTGACTAATTTTCTCGTAAATGCTGGATCTTCTTCATGCAGAAGAAGGATCAAACATTCTCAAAGTTCTATGAGTTTAAGGCATTGGTTGAGAAAGAGTCGGGGAAGAAAGTGAAGGCTCTGTGGAGCGATAATGGTGGAGAATACATCTCGAACAAATTCAAAGACTTCTGTAGCAAAGAAGAAATTTGAAGAGAACTCATAGCGCCTCATAACCCATAGAAAAATGGGGTCGTGGAGAGGAAGAACAGAACGATCATGGGTGCGGAACGAGCAATGCTGCATGATCAGGGCCTACCAATGCATTTGTGGGTAGAAGCATGCAACACTGCATTTTACGTGCAAAACCGTTGTCCTCATAGAGTACATGGCATGAGCACACTTGAAGAAGCTTTTACATAAGAAACCAGATGTTTCTCACTTTAAGATTTTTGGCTCATCTGTTTATGTGCATGTGACCAAGAAAACTAGGAAGAAGCTGGAGCTAACTACTGAAGTTGGGATATTTTTGGGGTACATTGAAATACCCCATAATTATCGTGTGTATTTTCCAAACAGTAAGATGACTGTTATGCGACAAGATATAAAATTCAATGAGGGGAAAGCCATGCAGTTGTCGCTTGAGAGGGATGATCTAGAATTGCATGCAGAGGAGGAACTGTTGGTTCCCAAAGATAAGTCTCTAGATGTGGATCAACCAAAGGAGGAGGTTCATGGAGTGGAGGAGTCCACTCACGTAGAGCCAAACATCAGAACTGGTAGAAGGCGTACCATAAAAGCTGAGAGGCTAAAAATTGATGCGGCACATAATGTAGGAGTCCCTACTTCACAACGCAAATAAAGACAATATCCTGACCGATTCATTGGATACATGGCTCTCATGAGCAAATTTATTGTGACTGAGCCATATTCCTTTCAGGGAGAAGTGCAGAAGCCCACATGGGTAGATGCAATGGTGGAGGAGTATGACTCCATTGTTAGAAACAATGCTTGGGAAATTATTCCAAGGCTGGTTGATAAATCAGTGGTAGGTTCAAGATGGATCTATAAGATAAAGAAAGTTGCTGATGGGAGTGTTGAGAATACAAGGCTAGATTTGTGGCCCGGGGCTTCTCACAGATTGAGGGGATTTATTATGAAGAAACCTTTGCACCTATCGCACGTTATTCTTCCATAAGGACCATCCTTTCTCTCTCAGTGCAGATGGGTTGGCACATTCATCAAATGGATGTGAAGATTGTGTTTCTCAATGGGATCATTGAGGAAAAAGTGTAAATTGAGCAGCCTGAAGGATTTGAGATCTTCAATAGCGAGTCACATGTGTGTAGACTCAAAAGAGCGTTGTATGGTCTGAAGCAAGCACCTCGTGCTTACACACTCAAATTGAAAACTACTTCACTGGACTTGGCTTCACCAAGAGTGAGGCAAATGCAAACCTATACCAAATTGTGGTCGAGGGTAAGATTTTAATCATTGTTCTTTATGTTGATGATTTAATATTGACTGGTGATGAGTAAATGATACACTCATGCAAGGAGGACCTTGCAAAGGAGTTCGAGACGAAGGATATCGTCCTCCTTCATTATTTCCTTGGATAAGAAATATGGCAGTGAGATGGTGAATTTTTTTTTGTCTCAAGGCAAGTACGCAAGGGAGATATTGGGTAAGTTTCACATGGAGGGTTGCAAACCCATGGATACTCCTCTTCCAGGAAATTGGAGGAAAGAGAACGCTACATCTGGAGAGGTAGTGGATGCTATTGCCTATCGACAGTTAGTGGGTTCGCTAATGTATTTAGTGAATACAAGACCAGACATATGATATGCGGTGAACCAGCTTAGTCAAGCGATGGTTAAGCCTACCAAGCTCTTTTGGAAGGTGGGCAAGCATGTCCTGAGATACCTGAGGGGCACATCTGAGTATGGCTTGTGGTACAAACAGACGGATGAGGTGAAGTTGCATGGCTTCATGGATGCAGATTGGACGGGCAGCCCAACAGACAGAAAGAGCACATCAGGAGGCATCTTCAATATCAGATCTATAACTGTTTCTTGGTATAGCAGGAAACATAAATCTATGGCACTCAGTTCAGCGGAAGAGGAATACATGGCAATAAGTCAAGCTGCATGTGAGGCTATCTGGATGAGAAAGATCCTGGTTGGTTTGTTTGGTTCTAATTTAGATCCTATAGTGATTCATTGCGATAATCAGAGTTGCATTAAACTCTCAATTAATCCCGTGTTTCATGATAGATCTAAGCATATAGATATTTGGTATCATCATATCAGAGATTGTGTGCAGCGGAAGATCATGTTGCTTCAGTACATTCCTACGGAGGATCGGGATGCTGATATTCTGATGAAGGCGCTCACTAGGAGCAAATTCGAATACCATAGAGGCATGATCGGGGTGAAGGATAATCCCTTTCTTGTTGAGAGCGAGTGTTGAAATTCAACAAGATGATGATCCTCGTGAAAATTAAGCACCTACACTAGGTGGGGCCCACAGACTATTTTTAGGTGTATGTCTGTTTTTAGAATGGATGAGCAAATTCTATTTATAGCAGAAGTCTATTTATAGATGTTGAGCAAATTCGATTTATAGATGATGTTCTATTTTTAGATGTATGTGCGAAGTCTATTTATAGATGCATGTCGACTATTATTATCCCTTAATAATAGTTGGACAATAAATATTAATCTATTCTCATGGAGCACTTGGAATCAATTAACTGAAGTGGAAAACTAGTTAGCTAAAGGAATTTCAAGTTCAAAGGTTGGTTGGTGGGAAATGCAAGTGGACTTAGTTGTAACTGAGTGATTCTAAGTTATAATAGAGTTGGATGTGTAGTTATGTGAATTGTAAAGTAGTTCAACTTGGTTAAGTGATTTAAACTCAGTTGTGCTTGTTGTAACTGAAGAGACACTAGTCGGAGATCAGAGAATCCAATAGACATGTGCAGTTTTTAGCAGCAGTCAGAAGACTTTGATGAAAAATGCATTATAGTGATTCATTTGTTTGGAGGCTATTCAATTTCAGAAGTGTCGCATGCATGAGTTGCATGTTGCATGTAAGGACATTCCTTTCTTATTGAGAGGGAGTGTTGAAGTTTGCAAAAAGAAACAGTGAAATTGGCATCCGGAAACAACATTCAGCACCCACGCCTAGTGCATTAAGCACCTACACTAGGGTGGGCCCCACAGTGATAAATTTGGAGTATGTATATTTTAGTTATCCCTTAATTAAGATGGAAAATAAAATGTAATCTAATCTCAAAATAACTTGTAATAGTTAAATGAGTGTGATAAAATCAGTTAGCTCATGAATTTCAAGTTGAGGGTAGTTGGTGAGGCATGCAGAGTAATTCTAGTTGTAACAGAGTTCGAAGTGCAGTGGTGCATTAGTTAATGCAGGTTGTAATAAACTTTACTCAGTTAAGTGAGTTAAACTCAGTTGTGCTAGTTATAACTATTTGATACACTAATGAGAGATCAAGTGAATTAAATATTAATTAACTCACAATCAATGATCTCACATGCAACTGAGGATTTACTATTATTATCTGCATGCATGTTAGTTCCAGTGGAGACCCAGTTGAGATCTAGGTGAAAGGGAAGTGTGACTATCAGTTGTGATATTAACATGCTACCTAGGTGTAGTTAAAAAACCACAGGATGCCCATGATACTCAACGCAGTGCAGGAAGGCTGGAATTCCTTGTGAATAGGGATTGCATTCCTCATGAATTGCGTGAGAAAGGCATGTTGAAGACAGGCTGAGAATTGGCTGAGTATTGGTTCGATTTTGTATGGATCAGTATGAGACAATAGCTGAATACAGGAGGAATCTTGTGAGAAGATTTGTATGTAATTTTTTCTTGATTCCTTGTGGAATATACAATATATGATAGAGGGGTTTTGAGCAACAAGCTTTCCCTGAGAAACTATCTTTCTTGTGGTTTGATTGATTCGTCTTTGCTTCATGTGATTGGCGATTTTGTTTTTAATTCCGTAATTGATTTGTAGAAGAGATTTAATATTTGAATTTATTACATTTTTAGATTGGATTGAATCCATGATATACATGATTGTTGTATAATTTATACATTTAACTCCAACCTACGACTGGATTTGCAGTTGATGACACTCACTATACAAATTCTAATGTATTTATATGAACTATATATGTAGGAATCAAAAGAAGGTGCTTTGGATGGCATGGAGAGCGGTTTTTGGGTTCTTTTGCTAAAAAAAAATCACTCCACAAATGCCTTCGTAAGTGCCTAAAGGACATGAGAAAAATGCAACCATGGTAGAGGTAGAGGGTTAAGAACCGGTCGGTGTAAATAATAGTGGAGGGTGTAAATGATGGTCGGTGTAAACTATGTCATAGCAGTTCCCAACCTTTAAAAACAAAACTTTGGTTAAAAATACTTTGACTACATTGAAAACCTTGGATACAAAAACTTGCCCCAATCTTCATTTAGGAAACTTTGGATAAAATAACTTGTTTTCCCCAAAATATCATCGAGGCATAGAAGTTTGCAATAAGAAGGAGATTCTAAAAGTTTGGTTAAAAATTTAGTTAATGGAAAATCACAAATTCTAAACTTTAGTTAAAGAGCAAAATAGAGTGAAAATTTGCGGTCAAACAATTAATTAATTGTTGGTCAACTCTCCAATGATTGCTATAGTCCCTGATTTGCTGTAGGCAGGGACTAACAAGAAAATTAGTTGGAATGACCATGAGAATATGATTTCGAAATAAACTTCTATAATGATGTCAAGGGGGTAGGAAAATTTTGCAAATTAATAATTACGATTAATGTCATGTTGGTATTATATTTTATAAAATTTGTCTTTTATAAACATATAATAAGTTAGAAAAAATAAAGAATAGAATTAAGGATGAAAGTGAGAACTTATTTTATTATTGTTTTTTTTTCAATGTGTGTGTGTGTGTGTGTGTTTTTAATTAAGTATTTTATCTTTTAGTTTGTAGATATTTTTTCAAAGTTTAAGATTGCATCATAATAAAACTCGAAATCTTTATAACAATATATTCAATATGAATTGAGCATATCCTTACGAAAATTAAACCTAGACATTAATGATAACACTCCTTTCTCTCAACATTTATTAATAATAATATTATTATTAATTAAAAAAAACCATTTTTATTTAATAATAATAATCATATTTTTTTATTAACTAACTTTGTTTATGGATTCACATAGGTCAATCCAAAAATTATAAAAGGAAATCATGCATCTTTAACCATTATTTATAAATACTGTTGGAACGGGATTCCCTAAGCTGCATCTTTGATATAATTTTGTAATAGTTGGTTTTACGTAGGGGTTTTGGGGCGGGTCAAAGGCCCCATTGTTTTGTAATGGGTTAAAGGGTAAACCTAGGGTCCGCAAACCACGGTTTGCGGACCGTAGGATAGAAAAATGCTAAGATGATATAAATAGATAGATAGTTGGGTCTAGTAGGTAAGAAGAAGTAAGATTGATGCTACATATGAACTGTTGAGATCTGTCTTGGGTTGTTTTGGGTAAGGACTCCTGCTAACTGTGTGCGCAGAGATCCTCGGTCCTACTGTGTGCGGACCCCGCTGGCTGTGTGCGCGGGCTGTGTCTTGGGTTGTAACTGGGTTTTTGGATACTAATGAATGCGGAATCTATGTGAAGTATCTTGTGATATATAGACTGATCGTGTTTATTACTAAAGTGCATATGTGTTATTGATTTATGCTGCGAATGTATTTGTGACCTATGAATTAGCTGCGATTATAATGTTCTGTGATGGTAATTGCTGATGCGCACGTGGATGTGACTGTATTGATTAGATCTGTTAATGGTAGTAGCTTCGTTATGGTTATATGCTGATTAGACTGTTAAAAGCCTGCTAATAGACCCGTTATTTGCGAACCTGATAGTTCAACAAATATTTGACTTAATTGCCTACTCTCTCCCAGGGTGCGGAAACCTGGTTCCAGCACCCTCCCATACTACTTCAGTGAGACCTTGACTTGCGAAAGTAGGTCATTACCAAAAGGGCCAGTAGTATAGGGGTTTGTTGGCAAACCTTAACCTACGAACCTGGGTCAGGACCCCCTAAGCCAACAAATGGTTCCGTTGCTGGGACCAGGAGAATTTTGAGAGAGATTAGGTGATGCCACGAAGCCGTTGGAGACTTGAAAAATTGGAGCTTGAAGACTGGTTCGAAAAATAGATTCAGGAATTTTCTGTAAAGGAGAATCGCAGCACGAAGCTAACAATTGAGAAGTGGAAGAAAAAATACATTTTTATCGAAGTATATGAATTTTTTTTGTAACTTTTGTGCACGAGCTCTAGGAGTGGTTAGCAAGCCTCGCAGAATTCGTGTTGGAAGGACGATTAGGTTACGCAGTGGACTCCAGAATTAATTCAACAGTTGGAGAAGAATAACACGATCACTCGTATGGTAGATCATTGGGTGGATAGCATGCTGGGAGGGTTTGTAACGGAATTCATAGTCGATCAGTTCGTATCCTATTCTGAGGCAGAGCAGAGGTTCTTCAAAGGTTTTCGGGGTAAGTTATTGTGAACATTGCCATTACTAATTAAAATATTACTGTGTGAAAAAGGCATTCTATTCAACCACACCAAGTGAATGACCTCTGAACAGAGAGAGAGTACAACACGAAGTGGTAAGTACTACCGAACCAACCGAGAAGGGGATAGATCCATCTACAACCCATTAAGAGAGTTGGCTGCGCACGCAGGAAGTAGTCCTCCGGCTGCACCACCCTCAAGTTAGCATAAGGGAAAGAACTCCCCCACACCTCCGCCACCACCAAAAGAAGATATGGCTGCACACATGAAGCTACCCACCTTCAAGGGTGTAGGGGACGACGATATGGACGATTTTGGTTTGTAGCGAAATCAGTATGGACTGCGTAGAATGTGGCTAGTGATGTTGTAAAGAGGGCATAGCTATCCCTCGCCTTTGAAGGGAGGGATCTGGATTGGTACATGGGGTACATAGGCAAGCATGCAGGTCCATCTATTCAAGAGATTAAGAATGCTTTAAAACAATAGTTTCGAAAACCTAAATCCTACTCCCAGTTAGTGGTTGACTTAAAAGACTTTAGACAAGGACCCACAGAGTCGATATGGGAGGCTGATCAGTGGCTAAAGAAGGTTATTAGGGATGGGGAATTTTAGTATGATGACAGAAAACACAAGGAATGGTTCATCGCCATGCTATTACCTCACCTACATGGACCTATGGGTTAGCAAGCGATTGAGACGCAAGAGAAATCCTTGGAGATTGCTATGAAGCTAGAAATTGTGCCAAGAGACGATGCCCAGTTTGGGGTACAACAGATCTAGGGATAACTGGAGGCAATGCACCTTGAAATCTATAATCTGTGGAAAGAGCGAGGAAAAGAGGTTAGCCCAAACGTATGGTGCATAAGATGCAAGGTGTCCAGCCACACCAAGGATTAGTGTCCTCTACTGGCGGACTACATGCAAGCTGGGGGGCCCAACCCATTGCGTCCTAAAGAGGTTGCGGGACCTAGTGGTCCGATATTATGGTGTGATGAATGCCACGTAGCTGGACTACATGATACCAACCACTGCCCCCGTCTTGGTGCTTATGTTCCAGAATTGAAACAATAATGGTGCCAATTCTGCTCATCTGTGGGACATGATGAAAATAACTGTCAGACCTATGAATTAATTATAGATTGAGGAAACCTATACAGGGTACAGGCTGACCCTTCCTCACCACTATCTACCTCAAGCAGAGGAGGCTCCCCAGCCAGAGGCAGGGGGAGGGAAGGGGTGGAAGCACAGGTCTGGGAAGAGGGCAATTGATCTGTTACAACTGTGGAGAAGTATGACACTTCACAAGGGACTGTTTGAACCCTGTGCGAAAATCTTTATGATATTGTAGATAATTGGATCATGTGATTGAATATTGTCTAGTACTGATAGTAAAAATGCAGAAAAACAACAGATACCAACGCATAATGTGCAAAGGGTTAAGGCAGAACCACGTGATGAGGGACCCAATATTAATGTCATAACACGCAGTGACATGGATACTAGACGAGCTGAGGAAAGGGTTGCGGCTGAACCCTTCATCTGGAAAGCTACTATCAAACATGAAAGCTTGGATCCGTAGAAGGAGAAAGAAACCTTCATCGAAGCTCGAAAAGACTTTACCAAGGATGAGGCATCTACTTCCAAGGCTCCAACAAGCTTAAGAGCAGATGATGAAGCTAAACCTTTCCTATAGGCATGTATGAAGCTGCTACGCAACCGAAAGGTAGTAGAAAATATTCAAGCACTGATAGACAGCTGCGCAGAGAGAATGGACCCTCCCTCAGAAGTTAAGGATGTTCACAAACTATACAAGCATAAGAAACACACTGGTCGGGAAATGCGGCTAATAGCGCAGATCGACGACTATGAAATGGATAAGGTCATCTTGGATCTGGGATCTAATGTGAACGTCTTGCCCAAGCAGAGATGGCAGAGGATGAGAGAACTTAAGATGGAGTGGTCCACTATACAACTGCTCATGGCTAACCAACAGAAAATCATACCATTGGGGAGACTATAAAAGATTATGGTAGATATCACAGGGGTTAAGGTACAAGCGGATTTTGAAGTAATTCATATTATGGAGGATGCAGACCCTTATCCTGCATTCTTGGGATTGGATTAGGCGATAGACATGGGAGGCATTATCAACTTGAAAAAAAGGAGCATGGTTTTTGAGAACGAAGGTACAAGAGTGGTAGTCCCTCTCGACCCTACGGAAGGAGAGCGGTATACAAAACCAGTGCGTGAAGAAGACAACGTGGATCATATTTATAAAATAACTTCCTGGGACGAGGATTGGATTAATCCAACAGCTGATGATGTGATTTTCTGGGAGAAAGACAATGAATGCCTCTCTGACTCCAACGGGGAGATTGAAAATTGGCAGAATCGGTTACAAGACTTATCTGCGCTATGTTGTCTTAGGATCACGAAGAGCTTCTGATGTATCTCCTTAGAGGTAAGATAAATGCCTTACTTTGATGGTTCTGGTAGTATTAGGGACTTTTTGAGGACATTTGAAGCATAAGTCCGAAGGGAGCGAAGGATGTGGGCACTTAACCTAGCCATGCGCACAACCCTTGCGCGGTGGTGGGAAAGTCCTAAGGGGACGTTCCAGGAGTGGGAGGAATGCTGCGAGATGATGATCCTACGGTTTGAACCCCCGGTTCACCTACTCATGGAGACGTTCTTGGGCCAAGGAGACCTGCGCAAGCACGTGACCGCATGGATGGAGGCATGGTGTAAAAGGACCATGAAAAAATGGGTCCACCTGTTTATTCATGCCTTGGGTAAAATTCGCACTGCATGGTATCTGGATGCAGAAGTACATCAGCGTACCCGCCACTAGGAAACCATGAAGGACAATTTTGTGGGGAAGTTCGGGTTGATAGGAAAAACTGAGGCATTAGATGAGGCCCTACAGGATATAGATGCCCTAGTATTTGATGAATCATGCCCTCGTGCAGCGTATGGGGCACCAACTTGGGATATGCAGATGTAGGATATAGTCAACTGTTGTACTCTATTAATGGAGGAATGTGATGAAGACCCGTGAAATATCACTATCTCGGAATCGGAGGGGGAGCGCGCATTTGCTAGACCCCCACTGCAGACCGTCGACGTGACCAAGCCTCTTAAGCTAAGGGAAGTCAACATTGGAACAAAAGAACAACCTAAGCTAGCTAAAATTGGGGACTACTGGGATGATGATACTGTTGGGAAAGTCGCAGAACTCCTCACGAAGTACTAGGACCTGTTTCCTACGAAATTCTCAAAACTCAAGGGGATTACAAGGGACCTAGGGGTCATGCGCATCACTTTAAAAATAGATGCGCGCCATGTTAAGCAACGACCTTACCGATTGAAACCCGATTATAAGCAGAAAGTCAAGGAAGAACTTGACAAAATGATAGCCGTAGGTATCATCGAACCGGTAGGACAGTCGGATTGGGTAAGCCCTATGGTGGTCTAGGAGAAAAAGTCCAAAGGAGAAATAAGAATCTATGTTGACCTGCGCAAATTGAACAATGCCTGCGTTCACGATCCCTTCCCTACGCCATTTGCTGAGGAAATTCTTGATAGTGTGGGAGGGCGGGAAGCGTACTCGTTCACTGATGGGTTCTCGGGCTACCATCAACTCAGGATCGCACCTAAATATCGCAACAAAACTATATTCGCCATTGAATGGGGATCCTTCCAGTACACCGTCATCTCGTTTGGGCTCAAGAATGCCCCTGCCATCTTTTCGCGGGTGGTGGTTGCAGTATTCAAGGAGTTTATCCACAAGTTCTTGGGGGTATATTTTGATGATTGGAAAATATTTGGTTTGGTAAAGAATCATGTCTAGAACCTGTGCATGATGTTGGATGCTTGTAGGAAGCACCTGATTTCCCTGAATATTAAGAAGTGCATATTTTGCGTACCTTTCGGGATCTTGTTAGGCCACATAGTCTGTCGACAGGGACTGATGGTTGATCCCACCAAGGTAGCAGTTATCATCAACCTGACAGTCCCTACAACTGAGAAACAACTGCGCTCTATCCTCAGACACATGGGTTACTACAGGAAGTTTATTCAAGGGTACGCACATATCATGGTGCCCATGGAGAAGTTGCTAATAGAGGACGTTTCATTTTTTTGGGATGCGGATTGTCAGAAGAGTTTTGAGCTTCTCAAGGAAAAGATGGTCTCTACACCTATCCTCATATTTCCTTATTGGGCGAAGGTTTTCCATGTCCATGTCGATGCTTTAGGGATCACCCTAGGATCTATCCTTGTGCAGCCTGGGGAAGGGGACATTGACCACCCGGTTGCATTTGCTAGCAGAAAAATCTCTAGCGCGGAACCTAACTACTCCACTGATGAGCACGAGGGGCTAGATATGGTATATGCCCTGCAGAAATACCGACGTTATCTGTTGGGGGGGCACTTCAATATGTTCACGGACCACTCAGATTTGAAGTACCTAGTGAATAAGCCTGTGTTGGGGGGGGGGGGGGGGAATTTGTCGATGGCTACTGTTATTTCAAGAATATGACTTTGAGATCATCATGAAGCTGAGGAAACTAAATGCTGGGCCGGACTACTTATCTCAAATCGAGAGCTGTGAGGAATCGACTAATCTAGAAGAAGGACTACCCGTTGCGAAGTTTTCTTTTAAAGTATTTGATGTGCACTTCGCTGACATCATTCAATTCTTAACTACGGGGATGGCACCTACAGAATATTCGGTACAACAAAAAAAAGAGCTGGTTACTCGCGCAACGGAATTTACTATCATAGCGGGCCACTTGAATAAGCTGGGAGCTGATGAGGTACTACGAAGATATGTTTTGGAGCATGAAAGGCAGACCATATTGGCGGAAGCCCACGACGGTGTAGCAGGAGGTCACTACGCAGGAAAAACGACGACGCAAAAGGTCTTGAGAGGTGGGCTATGGTGGCCCACACTGCATAGTGACTCTCATGACTATTGTAAAGCCTGCGACACATACCAAAGGATAGGAAGACCATCGTGCAAAGATGAAATTCCCTTGCAGCCGTAGATGGCCCTGCAAGCGTTTGAAAAATGGGCCATAAACTTCGCTAGGTCCATCAACTCACCGGGAAAGAAGACAGGTGCCCGCTTCATCATCACTGCAACTGATTATGTAACCAAATGGGATGAAGCGCAAGATGTAAAGGATTGTACTACAGACACTACTGCACACTTTATTTTTGAACATATCTTAACTAGGTTTGGCATCTGAAGGTCTTGATGAGTGATAGAGGTACACTTTTTGTTAATGAGACAATACAGGCTTTGACGGAAGAATTTCAGATCCACCACGCCAAAAGTACCCCATATCACCCGTAGGCAAATGAAACTGTGGAAGCTTTTAATAAAATTATGGAACAGGCACTGACCAAGATCTACAATGTCGAGCAAAGCGATTAGGACGTGCGTATCTCATCAGTCCTTTGGGCCTATCGAACCACCTGCAAGAAATTGACCAAGAAAACATCGTTTCAGATGGTTTATGGAAAGGAGGCTATTAGCCCATGGAATATATTGTTCCTAACATGCGCATCGCAGCCTTTACC
Source organism: Pinus albicaulis (assembly GCA_034641835.2). Lineage (NCBI taxonomy): Eukaryota > Viridiplantae > Streptophyta > Pinopsida > Pinales > Pinaceae > Pinus > Pinus albicaulis. Next base: position 869,649,440 of record CM076576.1, on the reverse strand, counting down.
AACATGGTAGAGCCTGATATCATGGAGGAGCGCTTAGCGCAACTCGTTTCCTTGGAGGAAGATCAATTCATTGCTAACTTTCATCAGCAAGTTCAGAAGGCCTGGGAAAAAGCATGGCATGATCGACATATTCAGCAAAAGATATTTTCGAAGGGAGAATTGGTCCTACTATAGGATAGCCAGTTTGTGAAGCACTTGGAGAAGTTTCGTCAGCACTGGCTAGGTCCCTATATGGTAAAGGAAATCATTAACGGGGGAGCTGTCCAGTTAGCCACACTGCGCGGTGACATTGAACCGGGGCATGTTAATGGCAGCCGACTCAAATCGTACCGGATCAAATGACTATATGGTCGGCATAGCTGTATTGGTCGACATACACACAGGTGGGAGGAACAACGCAGGCAAGCTCGTTATACATGCAGGGGTCAATTGCAGGTCTGGAAGCCCGGGGAGGTGCGTTGGGAGCGTAGGGGTTGATTGCAGGTCTAGAAGCCTGAGGAGGTGCGCTGGGAGCGCAGGGGTCACTAGTAGAAAATGATGAAATTAGTGACTAGGTGACTAAAAAAGTTAGTCACCACAATGATTTTAAGTGAATTACTACTAAATTTGAGCAATTTTAAGTGACCGAACTAAAAATGACTAACTTAAATGACTAATTTAGTCTAGGGATAAAATATACGACTAGATAATAAGTGACTAAACTAAAAACGACTAACTTAAATGACTAATTTAGTCTACAATTAAAATATATAACTAGATAATAAGTGACAAAATTAATAATGTTTAATGTAAATGACTATTATAGTCCAAGAATAAAAATATGACCAAATAAGAAGTACAACAAGTATATGAATTAGTTATTTATGTTAGTAATTTTTAATTGTGTCACTCCATAAATGGAAAATTGCAATTTTGATGCTGAAGTGTTACATTTCACTACAAGGGTATCTAAATCCAACTGCAGCGTTAAAATTAAGAGAAAAATAGGTCTCTGAATCCATCTAAAATGTTAAAATTATGAAAACACTTTTGTTTCTAAAGTTTAACACTATAGATGGATTCAAAGACCACCTTCTTTGAATCCATATGTAATGTTAAATTTATAGACAAAGAGGTCTCTGAGTCCATTTGAAGTGTTAAGATTTAGAGACCTTCATCTTCAATGTTAAAATTTAGTTAGATGGATTCAACGACCCCCTTAAAGGAGTGTCCATATATAAATCCATTTATAATGCTCAAATTATAACACTTTTTCACAATATCACTACTAAACTAATGTAAAAATTGCTATTAAAATGGTTAACCACAAAACATATTAACACAATCAAGAACTTTATCATAAATAGAAAAAATAGAGTGAAAATTTGGTGGTCATGCAAAATATCTCACTGTAATTTAGTTTTTAATAATTAAATATATAAATATAAATTATAACAAAATCCTCTTTGTTTATTCCCTCCATATTTTTTAATTCTTCCCTCTATATTCATTTTAGATTTCCTTTGTTGAGGAGCTATTTCTTTGTTGAGTGTTAATGGCATTTAATACTCCGTTGATGGTATGGAATTGGTAGATTCACTCCCAATACCCTCTCAATTAGAGAAGCTATGGGTGTTTCATGCAGTGGTGATTGTTGTACAATTGAACCTGCACCACATTGGAAATAGACAAGTGACACCGAGGTGATGACCAACCTCGGTGAACAATTCCGGTGAACAATGTGGAGATTCCGCCCACTACTGAAGAGTATTCGGGGCCTATTAATTCTTCCAAAAAGAAGTTTTTTCATAATACGATGGAGCGAACTAGGAGGAGAAAATTGAAAGTACTCTACTCCCCAGCTACGCTCGTTGTTGCGCCTAATCTAAATCCAAAGGTAAGCCTCACCCCCATATCCCTATGAGATTGTTAATAAATAATTTTTCTATTGATTTTTGGAAAATGGAATAAACTATATCATTAGACCTGTTAGAAATCATTGTCCGTAGTGTGAGGAAGAGAAGGACTTCAAAACTATGAATCCATAAACTCTGAATGAAATATTATTTCTTAAGAGTTCATAAAATTATGGTTTGTGTCATTCACTGTGTTTGCATAGAGAAAAGTGAGGTTCTCTTACAACCTAGGGTAGAATATATGTGAACCGTGCATGTTTCATGCTAATAAAATAAAATGTAAAAAGGTCAACAATATTTGATGTCTAATTCTAGCAAAAATTATTGGTGCTTTTAGTGATTGCAACATAATCTTATTTTTTGGCAGTACAAAGAGCTCCCCTTTTGTCGGGCAAGCAAGAAATCCATTCATTCTTAGAAGTATTTGGACAACATGGAAGAAGGTAGTTGGTTTGGTGTGCCTTCTGCATTACATACGATGCATAGTTAGTGACAGTGTTGGGTGTTGGATCTAAGCCATCCCATTGAGATTGATACTGCTATCGAATCTAAACTCACCCACTGATCTATGTCTAAAAACACCCCTCATTAAAAGAGCTAGAAATCTGGATACCAAAATAAAGTGGAGAGGGAGCCTGGTGTGTTAGCTAGTGGTTGAGTGTTGTGGCAAGTAGGAGCTCTTAAGATCAAGTCCCTGGGTTGGTGGCCTCTGATAAATTCTTGATATTGGTGGGCCTCACTCAATGTCCTACCTACCTGGGGTAGGTACCAAAATTTTTCTAGCTAGTTTACCTTGGGTTTCATCCTCAGAATGAGGGGAAGTGCCTGGAGTAACATGGGATATGTATTTACAAGGAAAATAAAATTCTAATATTTGCAAAAGGAGAAAAAGATAAGAAAAATAGCATAGATCCATCCCAGCCCTCGATCTTTTAAGAAGAAAAATGTTTGCATCTGTCCTTTTAATGCATATTGGTGTTTAATAGATCTAGGGTTAAGATGGATCTTCTGGTCACCTTGTTTTAGTAGGCAAAAGTTTGCCCAACTAAGGACCATTTCACATGACAAGATAATCAAAGTCAAGTTTGGATACAATAGTATATGATTTTGCATAGGTTTCTGTTAGTAGTAGTAAGGTTCTGTTAGTGATATTTAAGGTTAAGTCAAACACTTTTTAGTGCAAGTTTTGGATTTTGTCACTTTCTTGAAGTATCTAGCCTCACGTATTAGGCAATGAGAAGCATTCTTTATTCTATCTAGTCAAATTTTTTTTGTACGCCTCTATTTTATATTGGTATTGAGTGGGGGGAATTTTGCAATTGTTTTTGGGTAGTAAGTATAGTAGTTTCAATGATAATTCCATTACTTTTGGATCCCTTTGAAGTATATATTGAACTTTGCTTGAAGTTGTTATTGTTGGAAACTCATGGATAACCAATAAAGCTTGTAGTCCATGTATAATGGGTTGGGTACAATTTGTATTATTGAATGACATTGTTCAAAAGCTTAACCACCTAACCCCCAACAAAAACAAAAAAACACTATCCCTGTTCATTGTTGAGGGATATAGTAAATTTCGATTTTTTCTATGCTACGCTAATTATATTTGTATTGTTTTTTTCAAAGTCGGGAGGTAGAGTTTATATTAAAAAATATATGGCCATACCATACAACTTAAGTTTACAAAAAATATGTAGTCCTGGGCAATCATGACCTGGAATTCCCAGCTAAGGATGAAGGTTGAAATAGCAAAAAAAAATACTATGGAGGCCTATCCATATCTACCTCTTAGAAGTCCACAGCCATACTACTTAACACACTGGAATAATGTAAATGGTACTCAACAAACACACTAGGTTACTAAAAGAAAATAAAAAATGTAATGCCCATTTTGGGCTTTAGTTACTAGGTCCACATGAATTGTTAGCCTCTAGGTATTCATATTTCATTGTTGTAGAACTAGTATCAAAGTAGATAGCCACATGTTTGTCTTTAGTGAGGCCTTCCAACAGCTTTGAGATATGGGAAGTTAGGGTGTATCCATTGAATGATGTATGGAAAATGAGGTAGAGTCTACAGAGGTGTTGCTTAAGTTGAGAGTGGGAGCTAACTCAACCTCTAGAGGGAGGTTGAAGTGAACAAATTTACACCCAACCATCATTTATAGACTCCATATTTGAGGCCATTTCCAACTAGTTCCCTCTAAAAATGGTCATGGAGGCCTGAAGTTCATCCTCCCATTCCCTCTAAGCCATGAAACACTTAATAATATTTCCAGAAATTCCACCAATCAATGCAGTCATAATCCCACAGAGCACATAAAATTGAGTTACCAATATTTAACCCTGGCTCATAGCCGAAGCCCACCTGCAATTCTGATGGAATTCTCACAATGATTATGGCATAAAAGGGTATTAGCCCTAACATCAAATCCATTACCCACAAACAATTGAAAATCATTATACATTCGAATACTTATCCCTCTCACCAAGGATTTATTTAACGTAACATAGGACCAATGTTCACCCTTTGGATGGATCAATTAATCCCACATGTAGGATCCATTTCCACCAAAATATAGTTCTTTAGAGAATGAATCAAATAAATGTGTATAAGATTAGAAGGTGAGGTCGTTTAATTCCTGTCCTCCACATTTTCCTCATGATATGATAGGTATCATGGGAAGGGTTTCTTGTCTTAACACTTTGCTACTTCATGTGAGTGGGCACATGGAGTTCAAGTCTCTTACCCCCTCCTTTACACACAAAACACCTCCTTGTATTTGAACCCTTTAATCGGCCTTTTAGTTTTCTTCAACAGTTAGAATTTAACATATTTTGGAAAGCTTTAGGTTTGTAGGTAGGGGGAGTTTGAAGGAGGGATTAGATAACTGCCATTTAGTTTTTGATCACTGTCACCTTTCAAACACATTTGTCTTTTAGTACATTGGCCTTTTAGTTTGCTTCAACATTTCGACTTTAATATTTTTTGGCAAGATTTAGGTTTGTAAGTAGGGGGAATTTGAAGGAGGGATTAGATAACCACCATTGAGTTGTTGATCATTACCACCTTTCAAACAAAATTTTCTTTAGTACATCAAATCCTTGATGGACTTTAAGAGCTTCTGGTTCATTGGAATATGCTGAAAATAATTGTAGTTGTGCTTAGATTCATGTTGATATCTCAACAGTTAGAGAAAATATCTAACATTTATGATTTTACCTGATATATAATAGAGATATCCATATGTCCTGTAGCACATTGCTTAATAATTCAATATTTTTGATAGATAGATTTGTTTGTTGGAGTTGAATTCAAAGGGAAAATGTGGAGACAAGTAGTGTAGAACACTATGTATTTCCTGCTTTGCTAGGTTGTTGCATTCATCAATTATGTGCTAAGTCTCTTTCTGGAGCTAAATTTAGGAGTAATTTGTAGAGTATATGGTTTTGTTTATCAGAGATTTTGTAGAATTGAGAGTAGATTTCATGCAAAGAGTGGCAAGAAAATATTAGGAGTTGAATTGAAAAGGAAAATGTGAAGACAGAGTAGCATAGAAGACTATTTATTTCCCACTTTTCTAGGTTGGTGCATTAAAAAATTATGTGTCACAATTTGTGGGAGATTCCAACTCTTCTATATTTTTTAGAGAAGGGAAAAAGTCTATTAGAATAGGGAATCAACTTGGAGTAGTGTGCTTCAACCTTCAAATGTGGGTAATAACTAGCAAGTGAATTGTCTCTGGATCCAAGTGGCACATATGTATTTGCACTGTTGTGAAAGAAAGTAAAGGTGAGGTTGTGTTGCACATGTCAAACTTGAGGTATGCCATTACAAGTTATGAAAAATTTCAAAATATGAAATGAATTTTGGGACAACATGCATTTCTCTGTTTTTGAAATTTTTCTTTGTATCACTTAATAATATTTCTAGAAATTCCACCAATCAATGCACTCATAATCTTGCAGAAGCACATAAACTGAATTACCAATATTTAACCTTGGCTCAGAGCCAAAACCCACCTGCAATTTTGATGGAATTCTCACAATGATTCTGGCATAAAAGGGTATTAGCCCTAACATCATATCCATTAACCACAAACAATTGTAAATCATTATGCATTTGAATCCTTATCCCTCTCACCAAGGCTTTCTTTGATGTCACAGAGGACCACATTCACCCTATGCTCTCTTGAATTTCGAATTTGATTTTATTATTTTCTCACTGTTAAGACTTCCTTTCAAAATTTCTCTACTTTCCACAGGGTTTTAGTTTAGTAGTGAAGGTAGTCCCTTTCCTAGTTTACCACTGCTTTCCAATCTCTCGAGAGCATATGCCCAAGCGTCATGGACCAGTTTTCCTACATAAGTAGGCCACTTTGTGGTTCACCCCTTATGGGTCGAGGGCTATTAGTCGTGTGGAAGTGGGGCCATATGTAATATCTAGCTTGTTGAAGCGTCATGCACAAGGAAAAATGTTGCACCATTGTGTACTCAGGAAAACCAAAATCGTTGATGCCCACGAAGCCAGATCTAGTTTTTTCATGTGTGCCATATGTGTGCATGGGCATGTTTGTGCACATATATTTCTCTAAGCTAAGTATCATATATGATAGTTGAAAAATCGAGACTTGTCTAACATTTGTAGGTTACAAATGCCGATTTTTTTTCTAAACTATTTCAAACTTTGAGAAGGGAATTTCACTTACTGTGTTGACATTTTCTTTAATCCAAAATTGTGATGTACTTTATAAGGCATTACAGTGCTTCTTTGTTAGATATATTTGTAAAATATAGAATGGAAAATTATTGAAAGTTTGTCATATATTTCAGAGCCCAAAACCTGTCAGGTTAAATGATATAAATCATAGTTTAGCCAGTTAGCATTCAGTTTGAGACTGTAAACAGTCAGTTGTACAGAAATTTGTGCCATAGTAATATAATGCATATTCTATCATTGCAGAAATCCACAAAGAGATTCATAAGGTATATAAACATTCAAAAATACCAAGAGGCTAGTTTGAATTCAACTAATACTTATTTTTCTTACAATTAGTTTGTTAGTTGATGCTACCAACCTTGTTTTTTTTGCAAACAAAACTCATCTCAATTGCAACCTGTCTGCTAGACGGATTATATGATATTTAGATATTTTACTACAACCGAATGGTCTCTATGCATTATATGAAACAAAAAAACTGTTAAATACTATTCCCAAACAAAGTATCATTTTTAGATTAACTAGATTATCTCTTATGCAATACTCTGAAATGAATAAATTGTATACCTCCCTCAAACAAAATTGTGCTTTTCGATTACAAATTTTTGCAGAATCCATTCTTTATGACACGATCTTCAAGAATATCTGCACTTCTTATAGGGGTGGTAGGCGAGGGGGGAAGGTTTTTTTCGGCCCCGAAGGACAGATTGAATTAGGCTACTCTTGGAATCTAGGAAAAACCTCTAATCCTTCAAGGCCTTATTTTGGTTTCTTCTTCTCCAATTGGGTCCCTCATTATAATAGGAGACTCCAATAACACCATATGTCATATTGTGTTCAGAAATTTTTCTTCAGACTCTTAGCTGCGACATCTCCACACAAGAATCATGGAAAATCTATCCATATTTCGAATCACACAAGTAAATCATGTTCTAAGAGACCTCAACACTATAGCTGATAGGATGGCAAACCAAGCCTTATCACTAGCACCTGAAAGCATGCATATTAAAGGAACAATGAGGGAGGCAATAATACCATAATTCAATGGATATTTCTACTCAATTAAAAAGCATGGAAGTATCGCTTTCAAGTTTCTGCATGCCTGGAATGTGGCAATCACACACTGTCTTGTGAAAACAGTGATAGAGTTAAGTTGAATTGCCATATTGTGATAAGTAAGTCAGAGGAAAATGTTTCCAAGTCTCGAGAATCCATGAGAGGTATAAAACAATCATGTCTGCAATTGGAATACATTAATAGGTGAAGAGATGCATTTCCTTGTGTGATTGGCATGGTATAGCCAGGTCTGGCCCATCTCTAGAAGCAGTCACCCCATGCAAGCTGGCAGTGGGAAATTTTTAGTACAAAGCGGGACTACAAAGGCAAGGTCATGGAGGATTAGAGAAGTTAAGTTTTATATTACCCCCTCACCTTGCACATCAATCAGTTGGGAATTCAAGGCACTCAGGCAGGTAAATTTCTCAGGGGACCTCTTTGTTATATTTTGCTAGATTTGGTTCCAAAACACTCTAAGGAAAGCAGGGTCATAAAATTAATTGGCATGATCATTAACAGGAATTTCAGAGGAAATTTGGACAGGGGCTGGAATCTCATAAACTCTGTACATGTTCTGGGAGGCATGGAAGTCAAAAAAGGCAAGAAATGCAGTGCATGAAAGAAAGAGCGGGTGGTAGATGAGGATATTAGAATTGAGATAGTAGTGCTGAGTAGGAAGCTTGATTATTTGTTGGATTAGGTGGATGTGCTAACTAATATTATCTCCACTCACTACTAGCAGATTCAAGATGTGAGTATGGAAATCTAGCATCTCCAACTCCAAATGAAAAATGCACAGGCTATGGAATAGGGAGAAGCACGGGGAAGAGATCGTTAGGTGTCTTTAGTAAATTTAGTCCAAGCTACTTCAATTGGATTGCCTAACAGACCTCAACCAGGTATCCTTAATAGATAATTTGATTATCATAGATGATTAAGAATCCACCTTGGTTTAAATTTTGTTGAATTCGTTTCAATTGCTATCACATACACACCTATTCCATAAAATGTCTCATGGATTTTTTTGGACTCTTGAGCCTTGCAGTAGGATAGAGACAATCGACATGATCAAACATGTTTAGTTACAAAATATTATGCTACATTGTGCTGTAGAATGCTATGGATGTACCTTCGTTGTGGTTCAACACCATTTTTACAATTCAAACTACCTTGTTATTAAAAAAAAGAATATATGCAATACTTATATTTATATCGATGATTCAAACCTAGATATTTAGGTTCATCATCAATACATAAGTCCAAACATTTCAAACCAGGATATCTTAGTTTCAAACTAGGATTCTTAGTTTTGAACCATGAATGAGGTGGATAGCATTCGTTAAGAAGAAAATAGAGAGCGGAGCTGCTGAGATCTCCTTCCTCTGCTTCGGCACCTTTTCCTTGGCTGCAAATTTCACTCAATATGCCCTATTCTCTTTATGTTCTCCTTGTCATGTCGTCGATGCCCTTCTGCACCAAACTTTCGGGTCTCAGCACTTATCTTCCCCTATTCATTGCAGATTTAAATTTTGGTCATGCATACAAAAAAAACGATCCCCGTTTCTCTTACAGAGCAGGAAAAAATCAATATTAATACAAGTTTTACTAATATAACCATTTGGTGAAGCTTAGTAACTCTTGACTTGTCTATATTAGTTATTCTTGTTTTTTCTGTCAAGTCATTTAACTTGACAAACTCTAGGATTTGATGGGGAAAATTTTCTCCAGATATCCCTAAGAAATCAAAATAGTAATAACTTAGCATTAGCAAAGCATGTAATGGAACTATGTTTACTTTGTATGACAGACTTAAAAGGGAAGCTCCTGGCAGTATCCCCATCACAAAACTTTGAAATATTAATCAAAAGAAAATTCTATTGTCAAATGAGCTAAATAGAAAATTTATTTCTGTAAACAGAAAAGCTAGACAGGTTCATATGAAATTTTTGTAGCAATGGCCCATTATAATACAAAAAGTTTCTGTCTATAGAAAAAATCATCCGTGGTGCTTAGTTTAATTAATGAGCACTTGAATCCAATTAAAATAGGCCATTTCAATTAAAAGGTGCTCTTCCCTTAACACTGCAAAACTTAGAATTTATGTTGGCAGTGGGCAGGAAAGAGTTTCTTTCTGTGAGGGGTCATTGTGTTGTAAACTAAACTGCACATCAGCAGGGATGCTTCTCAAGAGCAATGCAAGATCTACATAAATACCACCTCGTTTGCCTCATTCATCATTTAGTACAAACTGATCAACAAGCTATGGTTGAACCTGGTCAAGCAACCCTTTAGTCAAGTCAAGTCAAACTTCTGCCCTTCAAACTTCAGCCCTCTTTGCTCTGACCTAGGCCGAATGCCTCCATAATATGCCCAGAAAACTTGGCCTGCCTAGAAACTTCCCAAAAATTTACATGTGCAAGTTCAAGAGAGAGAGAGAGATAGAAATATGATAGAGATGAATTCATCCTTCTTGTCCTTCATCCTTCTTCTCCTTCGCTTGAATGCCCATAAACTATCTTTCCTGTGTGTGATCGAATGGTGCCTTTGTGGAGGAGGTTGAATGCCTTTATATAGTGTTCTATCTTCACGAATGGGTTTGTCTCTTCACTGGAGCCGAATTGACTTGAGGAAGGGTTGACTTGATTAGTTTGGAGCCAAAAATTCAAAATTCAAATTTCTTATAATATTTCTTTCAAGTGCTAATCAATAAAAATGACATGAAGAATGTGTCTTACATTTACATTATGCATTACAAGGGCTTAAATATAAATTATGAAGATCGACCATAGCTATAAAATTCAACATATCATGCCTTGCTAGGTAGGTTTAACATAATTTTTTTTGTTAACAGTAGTTCATATTTTTTATGGATTTGAAGTGTTTTAGATTATAAATTCCAACAAAAACATTGGAATTATCTGCTAGAGGTATTTTGGATGTCTTCATAGAGAATCTAGATAACATCTGGATGTAAGATGCATTATGGTCTCTCAGTCTGATGATGGTGATTGTGTCACCATCAGGTCCAGTAGCATTTTTTCCTCTTATTCCATTTTGTTATCCTTTAGCTACTGTATATTTTTTCCTGCATGAAATCACTGCATGGAAACCAAGACATTATGAAGTGGATTTCTGCTTTTTCTTCCTCATATAATGTCAGTGTTTTTCCATCTTGGTGTCAGTATGCTAATGTTTTCAGCAATAACTTCCTTAGAATCTAGAGATATGCTAGCTTCCTAGGTGTTCATCACGAGACTATTTTTTTCCTCGAGTGAGAAAAAACCGTAATTTCCATTCATAGTGGAATTGATAATTACATTCTTTAGGTGCCTACAACATTTTTCATAAAGAAAATCAAATATAGCAGCATCTTCTAAGTCTCAAGGCTATATAATACATATAGGTTAGCTGTAAATATAATTTCTGTTCAAAAAGACTCCCACATATATATTCTTCGAGTGTTCTATCCAGCTTCCTGGATTTTATACAGTCTCATCATAGATGGCCAGACTATATAATCTTGGTGGTTGAACTATTTTATAGTAGCATATTGTTAGCAGGTGATTTAGAATAATATTTGAATGAATGTTACTTGTTGCATGTGTAATGGAATACGCTTTGGTCACATTAATAGGTTTACCTCGAGAAAAAATAAATTTCTGTTGTAATGTGTTGTTTGAAAGCATAAAGACAGATATATTTGGATGATAATACAAAACATCATAGAGGATTCATCCAACACTAATATTCTCATCTCGATCAGTTTCATTTGTTGTTGATTAGTATACCAAATAAATTGGAGCATGTGTACATCATACAACTGTTGGCAATATGATGCAGAGTGTTGTCCTTGATGGCAATCCACTAAATGAAGATGAAGACATGAGATTGTTGGCATGTGTTGTCCTTGATGGCAATCCTCCTGATAAATTTATTCTTGACTTGATGGACTTGGTAAATGATGTAAATATGATGTGAAATGATGTTTGATGCTGAGTGTTGTCCTTGAATGGCAACTCATTTGATGAAGATGATGACAACCTACTTGATGAAGTTGTGCTTGATAGAATATGGTCTTGATGGAGTAAATCTGATGTATCTACAGAGAATACAGAAGGGAATGAAGAAAGGAATTCAATATATGCTACATCTATGATTGAAAAGAGTATGTGTCTCTGGGCATACGCTGACATGTCTAGGGAAGTCGCCATGCCACTGAAAGAACGTGATAAGTCGCGTATGGGCAAAAGCGCTCAAAAAGTGCAAACCAGGGGTAACCACCATGGTATTGACCCATTGTATTGGGTAATGATTCGTCTAAATGACCCCGTCCAGGAATACCAAATAAGTAATGTAGTTTTGGGCTTTTGGCATGTTGTTTTGGCCATAGTATTGAAAAAAGGGTAAACCTATATAAGGAGAAGAAATTCATCAGTAAATCATGTGTGTAGAAAATGCAAGATCTCCGAGCTTGAATGAATACTTTTCTCCTTGCTATCCTAATGGAAAGGTTACTAGCTTGAATGATAACCGAATGTATGATGCACCAATGATGAAGAAGGGGATCTAGATCTGAAATGTACTTTTATTTGCCAGATCTGTTTATGGAAGGCTTAGATCTGAGATGAGGCGAACATCTGTCTGAAGTAAAAGGGTAAATCTGAACTGAATATCTGATCTGAAGAAGTATGCTGCTCTATAATAATTGAAGATCTATACGCTAGTTCGCCGCAGAGGAAGTGCGTATATACGCGGCTTCGCTGAAGAGAAAGCGCGTATGCGCAATGAAATATGTACAGAGGTATACGCTGGTTTATGTGAACGGAAGCGCGTATATACGCGACATCAGTGAAAGGAAAGCGCATATGCAAACTAGGGTTTGCTGAAGTCTGTGGTAAGAAAAGTCTGATCTGTTCTGCTGGTTTACAGATATCTGTCAGTGAGTTATATGTATCAGTTTCATGTTTGACTGTGCTTAAATATGTGGAGTGGGTCCAGTTTGAAAATATGATGAAACGTGGCCTGCAAGTTGTGTCCTAAAGGAAGCTTTGGATCCAGTGTGAAAATTGATGAAACGTGGTCCATAGAGGTGCTGAGGGTTGTAGCCTTCAGTCAGGGGGTTGTAGCTCCCTTCCAGGTGAGGCTGGTAAACGAGAGCAGGGGGTCGTAGCCCCCTTCCAGGAGAGGCTGGTAAACGAGTCAGGGGGTTGGAGCTCCCTTCCAGGAGAGGCTGGTAAACGAGCGCAGGTGGGTGCCTGCGTGCTGGTAGAGTCTGCACCAGAACATATGTTGTAAGATGTTTTCTCTATAATAAAATATTGAAGGCTGAGCAACTGCAGCGGTGGTTTTCTCCCGACTTGGGTTTCCACCTAAAAATCCTGGTGTTCATGTGTGATGCTTTGTGTGATGGTTTATTCTGTTGTTACTACACATGTTTAATGTTAACTTAACATCAGATGAATGAATAGTGCAAAGAACTAAGTTAATAAATATCTGCATATTTAGATCTCTGCTAATACGCGAGTTGTATGAAGGATATCCGCGTGTATACGCGAGTTTACTAAAGGAAAGTAGCGTATGGGTTTTAGAGAGTGAAAAAGTAAAAAGTTTTGAATATGTAGTAAATACTGATTCACCCCCCCCTCTCAGTATTTTTCCCAACAATTGGTATCAGAGCAGGTTCTTCTGCAGAAGCTTGATCGCTTGAAGGAGATCCGTCGCAATGGGAAGTCAAGAAGGAATGATGTCTATAAAGCCACCTCTATTCAATGGAAGCAATCTGATATTCTGGAAGGTACGAACAAAAGCATATCTGCAAAGTCTTGGTGCAGATGTATGGGCAATCGTGGAAGAAGGTTATCAATACCCGGCAAGTATTCCTACTGATGCAGCAGAAAGGAAGAAGTATGAAACCAATGCCAAAGCAATAAATGTCTTATTAGGAAGCATGTCTGAACCAGAATTTGCTAAAGTGATGCAGCTACATTCAGCAAAAGATATATGGGACAAAATCATTCTAAGCTATGAAGGAGACACAAAGGTAAAAAGTGCAAAACTCCAAACTCTTAGAATTGAATATGAAAATTTGAAGATGCATAGTGATGAAAGTATTGCCCATTTCTTCTTACGTCTAGATGATATTGTAAATCGAATGAGAAATTTGGGTGAAACCATAACCGATACTACTCTGGTGGAAAAAGTCTTAAGATCCTTGACTTCAAAATTTGACTCTAAAGTTTCAACTATTGAAGAAAGGCAAGATCTGCAAACTCTTACTATTGTTCAATTACATGGTATTCTGACTGCTTTTGAAATGAGACAAGGAGGTCCGTCTCAAATCAAAGAAGCTGCTTTTAAGGTATCTGCAAGAGGAAAAGAAAAGGAAGTTGTCAAAGAATCCAGCTATATATCCGAAGAAGAAGAAGTGAATTTTGTGAGAAAGCTCCAACTAGGTACTGGAAGATTCAAAGGTAAGCTTCCCTTCAAATGTTTTGAGTGTGGAAAAGTTGGTCATTATGCTACAAAATGTCCTTATAAAGAAACATCTGCTAAAGGAAAAGAAGTAGCAAGAAGGAATAAGAACCGATCTAGCTCTAAGAAAAGTTACTATACTAATGAAGACAGTGATGGGTCATCTGATAGTGAGGAAGAATGTGAAGAAGATCTTAGACTTCTCATGGCATTTGAACAAAAATAAGAAAAGGATACTTTTATGGATGCTCTAGAGGAAAATGATTTTCTTGAAGAAAACAATCAACTCAAACTACGCTTAGAAGAATATAAAATTCTCTTAGAAGAACAGAAGATAATCAGAGAGACCATTGAAAAGCAGTTTGAAGAAGCAAAGAAACACATTGAGAAATTAGAATGTGAAGTGGTAAGTCAAAGAAAAGAAGTTGAGAAAGTAAAGACTTTGAATCTTAGATTTGCTAAAGGATCTGAAACCTTAGATGAGATTATCAAGGTACAACGTTCTCCTCTTATAAAGACAGGTCTTGGATATACTGGAGAGTCTTCTCAAGCTTCAGCACCAAATTATCTACAAGCAGCTACAGGTGGTTTACTACATTCAGCCACTCAGTAAGGGAATAGAGGATCTTTACAGGTAAAGCATGATCATCTCAATTCAAGGAAAACTAACAGGGATAGCTTTCAAAGAAGCTACAACCAACAGGTAAATTCAAATAGAAGATTTCATGATCGCAGAAATTTCTACTTCAATGGACAATGTTTCACATGTCACAATTTTGGTCATAAAGCTGTTCAATGTGTTGCATATAAAACCATCATGACAAGAGAAGCAAGAAAGAAAAGATTGGATACTGAACCAAAGAAGAATACCTATAACAACTTTTCTCCTCTTCAAAATGAAGTTGAATGTACTTATTGCAATAACTTTGGTCATGAAGAATCTAAATGCAGGAGCAAGGTCCAGCCAAAAGAACATGTTCCCTCAAGCTCTAAAGTGTGGAAAAAGAAAGAAATAGCGGTTGAAAGTTGTGGGATAGCGTTATTTGCAGAAGGTGAAGAAAATCAATGGTACATTGATAGTGGGTGCTCAAGACACATGACAGGTGACAAAAGCAAACTTTTTTCATATAATGCTCTAGAAAAGGAAAAGAAAGTTACATTTGGAAATGATACTCCTTCCGTAATTAAAGGAAAAGGGTCAGTGTTTCTAAAAGAAAAGGTGAAAGCTAAAGATGTCATGTATGTGGATGGATTAAGGCATAACCTATTAAGTGTAAGTCAAATGTGTGATCAAGGAACAGAAGTTGTTTTTAGTTCAAAAGAATGTGTGGTTCGTGATCTTGATACTGGTAAAATTATTATAAAAGGGAAAATAAATCCAAGCAACTTGTATATACTGAAAGACTACAAAGATTAATGTTACTTGAGCAAGTCTTCAGAAAATTGGCTATGGCATGGAAGGCTGGGACATCTGAGCTTCTCTCAAATCAACAAAGCAAGCAGACTTCAAGCTGTTCATGATCTTCCCAATATTAATCTACCAGAAAGTCTCATATGCAAATCTTGTCAGATCGGTAAGCAGACCAGAGTACGATTTAATGCCAAAGAAGGATCATCAAGTAAGCCTCTTGAACTCATTCATATTGACATATGTGGACCTATGAGGAAAAAGTCACTACGTGGGGAAGAATACTATATCTTATTTATTGATGATTACTCTAGAATGTGTTGGATTGGGTTCATTAAACACAAAGATGAAGCTTTTGAAAAATTTCAGAGCTTCAAAGCACTGGTTGAAAATGAATTGAATCTAAAAATCAAGTGTCTTAGATCTGATCGAGGAGGAGAATATACATCCAATTAATTCCTTGAATTTTGTGAACAACATGGCATAAAAAGACAATTCTCTGTAGCTGGCACTCCACAACAAAATGGTGTAGCAGAAAGAATGAATAGAACAATTCAACAAATGGCTAGAGCTATGCTTGATGACTCTGGAACACCTGACACTTTCTGGGCAGAAGCAACTCATACAGCTGCAAACATTCACAACAAAGCACATGTTCGGATAAACAGTGATAAAACTCCATATGAACTTTGGTATGGAAAATCTCCCACTATAAAGCATTTTAGAGTTTTTGGAAGCAAATGCTTTATCAAAAATAATGATGAAAAACTTGGCAAGTTTGAACCTAGATCAGATAAAGGAATATTTCTTGGTTACTCATCTTCAAGAAAAGCATACAGATGTTATAATGAAAGGCTTCGAAAGATTGTTGAATGTATTGATGTTGTTATTGATGAGTCTCCTGCAACCCCTAAAGAAGAAAAGCAAGCAACAAAGGAAGATGATGGTGACTTATTTCCTTCTACATTAAACAGAAATGATATAGACAGTGAATCCAATGAAGAACCTGAAAATGATCTATCTGGAAAAGCTCCATCCAGATATGTTTAAAAGAATCATCCTGAATCTCAAATTTTGGGAGACAAGGAATCATGTGTACGAACAAGGAGAACTCTTGTGGGATCTTCTAGTCATCTGGCACTTCTATCCACAATTGAACCACTCAATTTCAATCAAGCTAGCAGAGATGAATGTTGGAGGCAAGCCATGGATGAAGAGCTTGATCAAATCGAAAAGAATGACACTTGGGAATTGGTACCAAGACCACATGATAAAAATGTCATTGGAACTAAATGGATCTTCAAGAACAAGTTAAATGAGAATGGGGATGTTGTAAGGAACAAAGCTAGACTGGTTTGCAAAGGGTACACTCAACAAGAAGGTATAGACTTTGAAGAAACTTTTTCTCCTGTAGCTAGACTTGAATCCATAAGAATGTTTCTTGCCTTTTCAAGTCATCAACAAATCAAAGTTTATCAAATGGATGTTAAATCTGCTTTTCTTAATGGTGATCTAGAAGAAGAAGTATATATAGAACAACCGGAAGGATTCATTTTGGGAAATGATGAAAATCTTGTTTTTAGACTTAAAAAGGCTCTATATGGTCTCAAACAAGCTCCAAGGGCATGGTATTATCGTCTTGACAAATATCTTCATCAACAAGGATTTTCAAAGGGGTCTGCTGATAGCAACTTATACACAAAAATTGAAAATGATAAACTATTTATTGTGGTTGTATATGTTGATGATATCATTTTTGGGAGTAACGAAGAATCTATGAGTCAAAAATTTGCTTCTGTCATGCAGCAAGAATTTGAAATGTCCTTACTTGGGGAACTAACATTCTTTCTTGGCTTACAAGTGCATCAAACTGCAGATGGTATATTCCTATCACAAGCAAAATATCTTAAGCAAATTTTGAAGAAATATGGCATGGAAGAATGCAAACCTGTGAGTACACCAATGATAACCGGATGCAATCTCAGTTCTCATGATGATTCTCCCACGGTGAATCAACCAGAATACAGATCAATGATAGGAAGTCTACTTTATCTCACTGGGACTAGACCAGACATTATGCATGCAGTTGGGATTGTTGGACGATTCCAAGCTAATCCAAAAAAGTCTCACCTTCAGGCTGTCAAAAGAATATTCAAATATCTACAAGGAACTCAAGACTTTGGACTATGGTATCCAAAGAATGTTGATCTTACTCTTCATGCTTACACTGATGCAGATTGGGCTGGAAATGTTGATGATCGGAAAAACACTAGTGGTGGTGCATTCTATATGGGGCCCCGGTTAGTTTCTTGGTTCAGCAAGAAGCAAAAATCTATTGCCTTATCGGCAATGACGAGTATGTATTACGCATCACATTTGCACTCAACTCCTTTGGATGATGCAAACCTTGCAAGATTTTCAAATCAAATGTACACCTCCTATCTCCATTATGTGTGATAATACAAGTTCCGTCAGTATCTCAAAGAATCCTGTTATGCATTCAAAGACCAAGCACATTCCCATCAAGTATCACTTCTTACGTGAACAAGTGCTTGAACAAAAGGTGAAGGTTGAATTATCATTTCTCAAAGAACAATTACGATATCTAACACCAACCTGCAGAGAGCGTTAGTGTCAGACGAAGAGCTGAGGTGTTCGCCAATCAAGAAAAAATCAGTTCAGAATTTAGAAATTTTGTTATTGGATACGCGGGTTTCCTGAAACACAATCGCGTATATACGCGAGTTCATGCACATAAAACCGCGTATGTCTGATTGCTGACAAATTTCTGTTTGGGGTCAGCTCTCTTCAGCACAGCTGCAGTGCTGTTTGGTATCTCTAGTATCTCTGGTGGTGTTCCATTTCTTATAATACTAATTCAATCTTTGATGTTTTAAAGATGCCTTGATGATTGGTTGAAAGTGTTTAGGATGCTCAAACTAAGGGGGAGCCTTAGTCACATGGAAAGGTTGTTCGGAAGCACATTTTCAGGGGGAGCATTAGCTTTGCTGAGTATAATGCATTGTTGGCATTATGATGGTTCTGAAATATGTTCTCTTTCTTGAGGACTTTCTGGTGTTGTTCATAAATGGTCATATTTGTAATTTGATGAAAAGGTCTTGTTGAGACCCATGATGTAAAATTGTAATATTTAGTCATGTAAGGACTTGTCAAATTTGTAAACCCACTTGGTTGGGTAGCTGAGTCAAATTTTGTAAACCCACTTGGTTGGGTAGCTGAGTTGAAATGTGTAAACCCACTTGGTTGGGTACTTGAGTCTCATATGTAAATCCACTTGGTTGAATATTTGATGTAAGTATGAGTCTTTGGTGATAGGAAGTTCATAGAGTCATGTACTTCATTGGAAAATATGTTTGAAGATTCAGCATGAACTCAGGGGGAGCTTGGTCACTTCAGTATATATCAGATCTGCAGCACGCTTCTTCCACATGAGGAGAAAAAGGGGAGAGTATGTTGGTTTTGATTCACCCTTTGCCCTTGATGTCAAAGGGGGAGAGTGACATGGTGTTTGAATGAAGATAATAGTGTCAAAGAATGGGGAGAGTGACATGGTGTCATTGTATTTTTAATGTACCTATCTGCTGTGGTGATCAAACACCATCGTGGTTGCCATCAAGTCCAAAGGGGGAGATTGTTGGCAATATGATGCAGAGTGTTATCCTTGATGGCAACCCACTGAATGAAGATGAAGACATGAGATTGTTGGCATGTGTTGTCCTTGATGGAAATCTTCCTGATAAAGTTATTCTTGACTTGATGGACTTGGTAAATGATGTAAATCTGATGTGAAATGATGTTTGATGCTGAGTGTTGTCCTTGAATGGCAACTCATTTGATGAAGATGATGACAACCTACTTGATGAAGTTGTGCTTGATAGAATATGGTCTTGATGGAGTAAATCTGATGTATCTACAGAGAATACAGAAGGGAATGAAGAAAGGAATTCAATATATGCTAGATCTATGATGAAAAGAGTATGTCTCTAGGCATACGCGGATATGTCTAGGGGAAGTCGCGTATGCACGCGGGAAAGAACGTGATAAGTCGCGTATGGGCAAAAGCGCTCAAAAAGTTCAAAACCAGGGGTAACCACCATGGTATTGACCCATTGTATTGGGTAATGATTCGTCTAAATGACCCCGTCCAGGAATACCAGCGGAAGTAATGTAGTTTTGGGTTCATGGTATTGAAAAAAAGGGTAAACCTATATAAGGAGAAGAAATTCATTGTGCAAATCATGTGTGTGGGTGCAAGATCTCTGAGCTTGAATGAATACTTCTCTCTGAAGTAGATCTGAATGGAAAGGGTTACAGTTGAATGATAAATCTGAATGTATGATGCACCAATGATGAAGAAGGGGATCTAGATCTGAAATGTACTTGTATTTGCTAGATCTGCTTATGGAATGATCAGATCTGTGATGAGGCGAACATATGTCTGAGGTAAAGGGTAAAATATGAAGTGATGTATCTGTTGTGAAGAATTGCAATGACATAAAGTTCTGAAGAACCATACGCTAGTTCGCCGAAGAGGAAGTGCGTATATACACGGCTTCGCTGAAGAAAAAGTGCGTATGCGCAATAAAATTGGATCTGTAATTTGTACAGAAGTATACGCTGATTTGTGTGAACGGAAGCGCGTACATACACGACATCAGTGAAAGGAAAGCGCATATGCAAACTAGGGTTTGCTGAAGTCTGTGGTAAGAAATGTCTGATTTGTTCTGCTGTGTTACTACTATCTGTATTCTACAGTTCTGAGTTGTCTGTATCAGTCTGGTTGTATGATTGAGCTTAAATATGTGGAGTGGGTCCAGTATGAAAATATGATGAAACATGGCCTACAAGTTGTGCTCTATTGAGGATGCTTTGGATCGAGTGTGAAAATTGATGAAACATGGTCCATAGAGGTGCTGAGGGTTGTAGCCTTCGCTCGTGGGGTTGCAGGCTCTTCCGTGAGGTCGGTAAACGATGGGGTCGTAGCTCCTTCCGCAGAGGTCATGTAAACGAGTCGTAGGGTTGGAGCTCCCTTCCAGGAGAGGTCGCAAATGAGCACAGTGGGTGCCCGTGTGCCGGTAGAATCGCACCAACACATATGTTGTAAGATGTTTTCTCTATAATAAAATATTGAAGGCCGAGCAACTCAGCGAAGGGTTTTCTCCCTACTTCTGGGGTTTCCACCTAAAAAATCCTATGTTCATGTGTGATGCTTTGTGTGATGTTTATTTCGTTGTTACTACACATGTTTACCGTTAACTTTAACTCTCGTATGATTGAATAGCGCACAGAACTAAGTTAATATATATCTGCATATTTAGATCTCTGCTAATATGTGGGTTGCATGAAGGATATCCGCGTATATAAGCGGTTTTACTAAAGGAAAGTAGCGTATGGGTTTTAGAGAGTGAAAAAGTAAAAAGTTTTGAATATGCTGTAAATACTGATTCACCCCCCCTCTCAGTATTTTTCCCAACAACAACTAACTAAATATTTAAATTTTCATCCTCATAAAATCGTCCATTTGGTGTGCATATTGTGAGTCATTTAAGTTGTTTGACAGACACTATGGGTTCAATCTAACCACTCGAGTCCATCTAACAAATATGGTTAATAACTGTTGGATGTTATGTTGAAAAGTATAATATTTTCAATGTCATTTCCAACCAGAATCTAGACAACATTTTGGATTTATTAAGCATAGGCCTGATCCATAGCAGTGTTGATTTCTTTGGCAAAATTTCTGACAACTCTTTTGTGTTTCCTACTATTCTTTGCATTATGTTTTTCACACTACGGTCCTAGGAGTTGAGTTGGGTTTCCCAAATGAGACATTTTACAAATGTATTATCTAGATTATATAATCATCTTAGGCTTTGGACAAATTTTTTAGTACATAAATCTCTTGCAGAGGGACTATATTCGACGTTTACTCTCATCGCTTGGCATGCATGAGCTACGGATGTGCCATTGTTGGGCTTTACAGATGAATACATATATAAATCCCCTTATTTACTGAGTGGAATTTTTTTTTTAATTGATTTCTCAAATTCCTTCCACATTTCTCGATGAGGGCAACAACCTCCTCCTTTGTTGAAGTAAACATCATTTATGGCTGGATTTTTTTAAGATTTCATGTATTTCCAGGACATTGGGAAAATTTCAGCCTTACAATGTCATGGAATCCAATTGTAAAGGAGATAATTTGTCCAGAGAACTACTCACTTGATTTTTACTGCATACACTACAACTACATAAGAGATCCACAATGTAGAGCATGATGTAGAAGAACTCCTGTGGAAAATGGTCAGGTTGTGAACAAAGTTCTCAAGCGTCCTTTGCCAACTTAACTGTCAAAACGCTATAAAATGATGATGTTGTGTTACCTTGGAAACCTTCTCTTGTGGATAGGATAATCCTCTGGAGTCATTAACTAATTCTAGTTCCATTCGTGAAGATGTAATGTGTTCATGGTTTCACTACCCTATTGATGATTCATTAGATAAAGGAATATCGCTCTAAATTCTTTAGATGGTTTTGCTTACTGTATCTCTAAATCTAGGTCACTAGATCCAAGGTTATTTCATTTGCCATATTTTTATTTCACCCATTTACTTATCTTGGATCTAACACAAGCACTTAATTGAGTTTTCATGCCTGGGAAAATTGAATATATATTGCTCATTTGAGGTCAATTTACAATGACTTGTTTCAACATTGAGAATCGAGATATCTTTATGATCTACACACTCAAAGAAGACTAATCAATGTGAAAATAGGGTGAACAACCTACTTAATAATAAGTGGAACAATTCATGCCATTTGAGATTGATTTCTAGGGTTAAATTCAAGCCTTCAGATCTAATTTTATTTTTGGTGGATATTGCATGACACATGGTATGACCAACTTCCTGGTTATTCATTTAACACCTCAATGCATGTGATTTATTTATTGTATGTCATTTTACTCACTCTGCATCAAGGTTTGAAATGTGGCATGTTACACCTTGATTATTTCAATGTTTTTTTTGCACAATGAAGTCTTAAACACCTTCTAATGCAAGAAAATGAAATAATGAGCTCAAAAACCCACTTTATAATTCAACAACATATGCAGATTTGTCACTAACATAAAAAATTGGCTCTAGTTCTCACTGTTTATCTACGTATTTTATGTGGTCAAGTACTGAAGTTTATTGCACCATTGTTTGATGATCTATATGCTCTGAAACTGAGTCATATAACACTTAATTTCTCATCTCTTAGCATTGGTGATGAGGATTTCATCTTGTGACATTGTTTAAAGTGTCCTTAAAGCAAATCAATACACAAGGTTCACAGAGTTTGAAGCAATTTAGGGTTTCAAGTCCCTCTTAAGGAAAACCAACAACATAATAAATCCAACAACCTAGCCTATAAGGCTGGTGCCACACCTGATCTCAGACTTAAGCACCCTTAATCTACACCTATCCGATCTAACACAAAACTGTGTGTTCAAACTTAGTTTCTTCACTGTTGAGCATGATATTGACTTCTTATAGACTAGAAACAGTGCATACTGCAAATTATAAGCTACAATAACAGATTTATCCTATTTGAAGATTTAGTAGAAAGGATCGTAAACTTTGTCTGATATGGGTTTCAGAACTGTAAAGGATATGGTCGGTCGTGCATATATGCTAAAGATGGATAAAGAGGTTATAGACACTAATGAGAAGCTTGAAAATATTGATCTTTCTTTGCTACTTTGGTCTGCAGCAGAGATTCGCCCAGAAGCTACTCAATATCGTGTTCAGGAACAAGTTCATGGTCTGGATATGGTACATTTTTGTGGGGCTCCTCCTTGATCCTGAGTCAAACATTAGATCATCCATGCTCCCTCTTGCATTTGGCTCTTCCTACAATTTCTCTTATAGAAGCCACCCTTTACATAATTACTGTGTTCTGTATCCTCCTTTCATGCAGCTGCCCTTCCACATCATTTTGAACTGCCATTGCTGTCAGACACAAATTTCTGATAATGAGGGGGGTCTATTGCCTTGGTGGTTTTGAGGGATCACAGGTAGGGGTTCAAATATCCATCCCCCTCTCCAAGGCCTCTTTGCTTTATCTCTAGCATTTTCTTCACCATGATGTCTTGGTGCTCATAATATTCAATCACAAGGTACTCGTCATCTATTGAACCAGACCGTTGAGAGAAACAAAGGATGCCTCAGGTGAAAAATAAGCCCCTTGACTACTTTAGGCTCTGACGATTATGGCAAAGTCCTCTTCCAATTTAGATGAGGAAATCCTATTTGAAAAGCCAGTTTAAATCCCTTGATCATGCCTCTATCTTGGCTAGATTGTTACATTTTCCCATAGGTTTATTGTGTCTTAACTATCCTCCTTGTCTCTTAGTTTGACTATGTACGACGGGTCCCACTTCCTTTGTCAGGGATGGAGGATTCAAGCTCCCTTGGTTTTTAAAGTCAACAGTCATCTGCTGGGGGATTTTCTCTCTCTAGACAGGGTGGATTTTACTATTTCAATTATAAATTCCCCCACACATGCTACTAGTCTTTCTCAAGGGCTGCCTGATAGACTGATATCTGAAAATACTTCTATTTCTTTCTAACCAAACTTCCATAGCTAGCGACATGTTTCCAAATTTATTTAAGCTTTGTGGATTCTGATATCATATGCCAGTTTTGAAAGAGATCTGGTAATAAGGTAGGAAAGCTCCAGCTGAGGTCATGTTTCTCTATAAAATGACTTCAAATATGGTAGGGATACTCACACATAAGGAGCAGAGGAAAAGGGGGCATCAAAAAGGGCCAAGGAAGCATTTTCCTCAGGAGTTGATCCTGTGTTAGGTTTTTTTTTAGTGGATAGATGTAAGAAAGTATTTGCTTTAGTCAAGTCCTCCTTCACCCAAACCTTCTTCCAGGTTTTGTTGAAGTTTCCCCTTCTTTCATGACCTCTCTTTACCATGTACAATTCAGTCTTGGAAGCTCTCCATTTTCAGTCATTCTGTCCCCCCTCGTTGGAATTCTGAAATTTTCTAGGATCTTTCTTAAGTGTTTTGTTGCATCTTTATTGATCTGGGTTCTAAATTCCTCCAATCTTTTCCTGTTTCTCTCCTTAAAGGTGTCCATCTTCAACTTCATACCTAAATTTCCAAAAAATAGAGCCCAAGAGCTGTTGTAAGGGCCCCTTTGGACTTGCTAAATCTTCCATGCTAGAGAGCGTTATCTTCAAATTCCATGAGTTCTCACAAACTTAGCCTTGGATCCATCCTTGCTATCCCAAAAAATATAATCCTAAATTATGTTCGGGTTGTATCAAATGAAGCACAAATGAACGCGCAGACATTCTGGGGATATGGTGCCTATGTAGTTTGCCTTAAAGATTTTTTTCTTCCTTGCAAATATGTTGG
This sequence comes from Pinus albicaulis, assembly GCA_034641835.2. NCBI lineage: Eukaryota > Viridiplantae > Streptophyta > Pinopsida > Pinales > Pinaceae > Pinus > Pinus albicaulis. Next base: position 869,624,455 of record CM076576.1, on the reverse strand, counting down.
ACCATCTTTTCCATTAAAGCCTTATTAATCCAATCCCCCATAACATAGACCCAAGCCTCTGAAAGCCTTATACACATTCTTCCAGGCCAGCAAGATAATATTTTTTGGTCTGTTGTGTTCCTTAACGGACTACACATTTGCTGATATTTTTAGAATTGGCCAATTGTAGAATAGACTTTGACAGTTGTAGTTTTCCAGCTAGAGAGTCATTTCCATTTTCAAATTGTTCCTTTACTAGACAATCCTTTAATAATATTTTTCCAAAATGGCCCTTCTTAGCGTGATCATGAAAGATAAGGATTCCAAGAGATTTCCTGGTAGTTTTTTTGGTGCTCTTCCTGTTGTGTTTGTATTTTTTAATTTTAGACAGACTTACTAGGTTTCCATAGCCGGCGACATGTTTCCAAATTGCTTTAAGCTTTGGGGATTGTGATATCATATGCCAGTTTTGAAAGAGATCTGGTAACAAGGTAGGAAAGATCCAGCTAAGGTCATGTTTCTCTATAAAATGACTTCAAATATGGCAGGGGTACTCACACATAAGGAGCAGAGGAAAAGGGGTCATTAAGAAGGGCCAAGGAAGCATTTTCCTCAGGAGCTGATCCTGTGTTAGGTTGTTTTTCAGTGGATAGATGTAAGAAAGTCTTTGCTTTAGTCAAGTCCTCCTTCACCCAAACCTTCTTCCAGGTTTTTTTGAAGTTGCCCCTTCTTTCATGACCTGTCTTTACTGTGTACAATTCAGTCGTGGAAGCTCTCCATTTTCAGTCATTCTGTCCCCCCTCGTTGGAATTCTGAAATTTTCTAGGATCTTTCTTGAGTGTTTGTTGCATCTCTATTGATCTGGGTTCTAAATTCCTCCAATCTTTTCCTGTTTCTCTCCTTAAAGGTGTCCATCTTCAGCTTCGTACCTAAAGTTCCAAAAAATAGAGGCCAAGGGCTGTTGTAAGGGCCCCTTTGGACTTGCTAAATCTTCCATGCTATAGAGCGTTATCTTCAAATTCCATGAGTTCTCACAAACTTAGCCTTGGATCCATCCTTGCTATCCCAAAAAATATAATCCTTAATTATGTTCAGGTTGTATCAAATGAAGTACAGATGAACGAGCAGACATTCTGGGGATATGGTGCCTGTGTAGTTTGACTTAGATCTTTTTTCCTTCCTTGAAAATATGTTGGACCATCTTTTCCATTAAAGCCTTATTAATCCAATCCCCCATAACATAGACCCAAGCCTCTGCAAGCCTTATACACATTCTTCCAGGCGAGCAAGGTAATATTTTCTGGTCTATTGTGTTCCTTAACGGACTACACATTTGCTGAAATTTTTAGAATTGGCCAATTATAGAATAGACTTTGACAGTTGTAGTTTGCTAGCTAGAGAGTCATTTCCCTTTCCAAATTGTTCCTTTACTAGACAATCCTTTAATAATATTTTTCCAAAAAGGCCCTTCTTAGCGTGATCATGAAGGAGAAGGATTCCAAGAGATTACATGGTAGTTTGTTTTGTGCTCTTCCTATTGTGTTTGTATTTGTTAATTTTTAGACATACTTACTAGGTTTACATTTCAAAGGAAGCGTAGTAGAGTCAGCAAGAGGCAGAGGAGTAGCTTTAAGGGACAACGCAGAGGAGCAAGGGCAGCAACAAAAACTACGCAGAAGTTGTGCAACGCAAAGGCTTCAGCCACTATGCAGGCCTAGGAGAGGCAGCGCTGCAGCTTCAGAGGGCTTCCAGAGTTACGCAGAGGCCTCTAGAGGAAACGTAAGGACTGCGTCACCCACTCTGGGGTTACATAGTCCCCTTTTGAGCAGCGTAGGGGCATGCAGAGCCTAGCAGGGCTGACGCTAGGGCTTTAGGGGCAGCGCTGGGTTTCTAGGGTCAGAATTGGGTTGAGTCTTGTAAATCCTGTTTGAGGGTGTGGATCAGTTTGAATATTAGTCTTAGAACAACGGGTTAGCTGCAAATCTAATTTTTCTCTGTTGGGTTAACCAAATTTGGTGCTCAGATTTGTTGTACTCATAATCTACTTAATAATAATAAACCCTCATATTTGCTGCACCGGTTTTCTCACTTTTGGTTTTTCCTGGGACTTATGTCCAAAAATCAGTGTGTCAATTTGTTGAATGAGCGTAATATTCAGTAAATGATCTGCATGTGTAGGCTGTTAGTTGTGTTTACTTCGGTATTTTCTGAATATTCTTTCTGAAAAAAAACTTGTATAACTTAATCAAGTAGGAGAAATAAACCATGATACTACAATAGGATTTCTGCATAACTCTATTCAAGAATTTTCACAGATTCCAAAATTCCAACCTGACTGGACAAAGAATTTAACAACCGAAGAAAGAGAGAGAATGAATGTCTATGGAAAACACTGTCATCTGGAATATTTGTCAAGTTAATGTGCTTTATACTGCAATGTTTACATTCATAATATCATATTACTTTACACAATTACTATTGGAATGTCGAGAGGTTTCTAAAGGAATTCCAATTGACAATTTTTTTGTTCATGTCACATAAAGAAGGGGAAAGGAGATGCCTTAATTCGGAGCTTTGGCATGCCTGTGTCAGACCGCTTGTGTTCTTACTTGTTGTTGGGAGCAAGGTTGTTTATTTTCCATAGGGTTACAATGAGCAAGTGAGGTTGTTTCTCACTAATTTTTAATTTGCAATCTTCTTTTGGATACAAATGACTGAAAATAATGAATGCTTATCTTATTTTCATCATAAAATGTGATTCCAATATTTTGAAATTTTAATGTTACGTAATGAAACTGATCATAATCAATGTGATTTTAGGTAGCTGCTTCAACAAATAAGGAGGTTGATGCTCATATATCCAATTATATGAATTTTCCAACCAAATTAAATAAGCCAACTTCACAATGTTGCAATGCATGTGGGTTCTCTGCATTTCATCCTTGCTTTGGTTGTGAACACTTTTATTCATATCACTATATATACAAGATTTAAAATTTAATAAACACCTTATTAAATGCCAGGAAGATGTGGAGATAGTTGAAGTATATGCTCAAATGACATTGCAACCTCTTAATGTTGTAAGACATGTTCAATTTCATTATATGTTCTTTGCTGTAATTTCCAATTTTGGTGAGAAATGCTTTGGTACTAGTTCCATTTGTGCAAGGAACTAAAAATTGATGATACTGTGCAACAAGCGAAAAATATTGTTATTTTGGTTTTGACCTTGGCACACCAAGCAAGCAACCGAATAATTACTTTTGTAAAACATTGACTGCAAGTAACACTAGCACTGATGATAGGGTTTATGTGCCACGACGCGCTGCGGAAAAAAATTGTCCTCCACTTGTGCGGTTCTTATTTTCCCATAGTTTTTGTTCTATTTGTGATTTAATAGATAAGTGCTTAGAATTTTAGACATTTTTTAAGAGAGGACTACATTCTTTGAAGGATAAAAAGGTAAGGGTATTTGTCATATTTGTCTCTTATTAAGTTTTGTTTGTTTTGGGCAGGATTTCAGTATGCAACCACCTTTCCAGGAACTCATAGCCAAGTATATTCATGACAATGAATGGAAATTTCGACATATTTTCCAGGGTAAGTTATAACAGTTATTTGAATGTTGTTTTGGAAGAAAAGTGGATAGTGAATATGTAATTATGTGTAGTTTATTTTAGATACTCTTATATCATTGCAATGCATTTTGAAATGTATACAGGTTGTGCATATATCAAATTTGTTGCCACATTTGAGGTCATACGTGGCATATATATTTGAAAATTATTGTTAATGGTGTTAGTAGCTACCCGTACACTCAAAAAAGTATCTGATATAGCTAGTCCCAGTTACTTTACCTTTGAATGTGGAGCCAACATGTTTAGTTTTTCTCTGGATATAATTTGTTGGCTTCTGGGAATTGGATTCCTTTCCCCTGGAATAGTATGCCGATGATTGAAGATTGTTATATTGAAGCTATATTTCCGGTTAGTATCGAACTTACAAAGTCTTATCTTATTCTTTTTTAGTTTCTTGTTGTAATCTTGTGTCAGCAATACTTTGCTCCACCCATTAGATTTCTACTGACCAGTTTTATTGTTGAAGTGTCACTGCTTCTTAAAGATAACTAGATGAAACGTTACAACTAAAAAAGTAGAGCATGAGACATTCATAGTAGAAATTGCTAGCTTTGCTGCGTTTGATTATGTTGGATAAAATCAAAATTACAATGTACCATAAGCATGAGAATTCAAAATACTGAATGTGTGCTATTTGCATTTATTACTTTAGTTGAAGATAACATTTCATCAACAAATGTTGTACAATGAGAGCACAGTAGGTACAAAATTTATTCTATGGTGATGTTTTATTTATTTATTTATTTATTTTTATTATTTTTATTATTATTTTTTTTAATTTTTAATTTTTTAATTTTAATTTTAATTTATTTATTTTAATTTTTATTCTATTTTTATTTTATTTTTTATTTTTTATTATGTTATTATTTTATTTATTTTTTTATATGCAGGTCATTTGGCTAGAAGACCAAGAACCTCAAAGGGACTGTGTTGAAAATAGATCTCTCCAAAGCATATGATTGGGTAAGTTGGTTATATATTCGTATGCTTTTGACTCACCTTGGCTTTGGCATTGGTTTTATAAGATGGATTATGAGTTGTGTTATAACAATCTCTTTCTCTGTTTTGCTTAATGGGGCTGCATCTCCCTTTTTTCATGCTGAAAGAGGTCTTCGCCAGGGCTGTCCCCTCTCTCCACTTTTGTTCTTATTGGTTGCTGAGGGTTTGAGCAGGGCTCTTAAGGAGGCCAAGAGACAGGGTTCCTTGAAGGGTATTCAGGTAGCTCCAAATTTATTCATTACTCATCTACTTTTCGTTGATGATGTATTAATCTTCTGCTATGGTTCGTTGAGAGATGCGATTACAATAGGAGAGATTTTGGACCTATTTTGCAAGGCCACATGAATGGAAGTAAATGCTGGAAATTCTTCCATCACTTCTCATCTTTTGAGGGATGAGGAGAGGCTTGAGTTTGTGAGGATCTTTCCTTATAATTCTGCTGGATTGGATGATGAGATGAATTATTTGGGGTTCCATTTAAAACCCAATGATTATAGGAAACAAGATTGGAGCTGGTTGTTGGAAAAACTAGAAAAGCGGTTAAGAGTTTGGAGTCATAAATGGCTTTCTAGAGTTGGGAGATTGACTTTAGTTAAGTTTGTTTTGGAGGCTGTCCCGGTTTATTGGTTGTCCCTCTCTTAGATTCCAATAGGTATTTTGGAGGCAGCCAGGCGGATTTTCTTTAGATTTCTTTGAAGTGGGAAACAGGACTCGTTGGTGACCCCTTGGGTTCGGTGGGAGAAAATTGCTATTCCAAAAGGGCTGGGAGGTTGGGGACTGAAAAATATTTTTCTCTTTGCTCAGTCTCTTGCAACAAAGGGTGGGTGGAGGCTCATCAATGTTGATAGTCTTTGGACACAGGTGATCTCACAGAAATATATAGCTCCTTTTTCTATAGTGGATTGGATAAGGAATCCAAGGAAATCCTTTGAGGGTGGGTCGGTGATTTGGAAGGATCTAGTTAAATCTTTTCACATTCTGGAAACAAATCTGGCTTGGAAAGTGGGTAGTGGCAGGAAGCTTCGGGTTGGTGAGGATCCATGGATGGGAAGTGAACTACAACACCTCCTTCCCGGGTGCACGATTGAGGCCTTAAGGTAGAGGGGGATTACTTTTCTCTCCCATCTTGTTGATCCGGTTTAGAGAAGGCCGGGACTTCAGTCTTGGATTATGGCCTCTTCGATGGGGCTTGATGCTCATGATGAGAGGGCTTTGGCTGATTACATCCGAGCTTTAAAACAGGCTCACATTCCTCTTCAGGAGAAGGAGGATAAGATAGCATGGGATTTTGATCCTTCGGGGATCTACTCTCCTCGGGCTGGCTACTTAAAACTTAGTGCTGGGGTTTTTTTGGGAGAAGAGCGGTGGTGGTGGAAGAAACTCTGGAAGCTTAGCTGTCCTCCTAAGACTTGCATCTTTATGTGGTGTGTCTTAGAAAATAAAGTCCCTACTTGGGACGTTCTGCAACATAGATGTTTTCAGGGCCCTGGCTGGTGTTGTCTCTGTAATTCTGATGAGGAATCAGTCAACCTCCTATTCCTCAGCTGTCATTTCATTAAAGGGGTTTGGCTGGAATGCTCCAGATTGTTGGGTCTCCCGTGTAGATGGAAGGGCTTAACAGTGTCTCATGCATGGGACTCGTGGTGGGTGTCTTATGCTGAGCCAAATCTTAAAGCTCTGCCTCTCCTTGTCATCTAGGGATGTTGGCTGGCTTGTAACCGACTCCTATTTGATGAGGCGGTTAGTTCACCAGAGATCATTGGTGCCATGACTATAGGACTACACTCCGCTTTTCCTTATCATATCCGTGCTGCTAATCAGAGGGAGTTCCTGTTGTTGGAAATTGATAGGAGGACTCCTTGGGGATTTTTTTATGGGGCTATGCAGCATAATGTTTGTGGAGGAGGGGCTCTGCTGTTTCTTTCTGTATCAAATTTTTTTGAGATCTCTGTGGGGCTTGGGGAGGGATCAAATAACTTAGCAGAATTGCTGAGCCTCAAGATTCTCCTGATGTTCGCTGCGGAGAAAGGTTGCAGGAAGATTAATTTATTTGGGGACTCAATGAATGTGATAAATTGGATCAAAGGTATACAACAGTGCAGAGTTCACCTACTACAAAACCTGTTACTCTCTATTCAGGAGATCCTCCATTCTTTTGTATCTTTCTCCTGTCAGCACATATATAAAGAAAATAATGATGAGGCAGATCGGGCTTCCAAGAGGGGGCATCATCAGGCTGTGGGTATCTGGAGGATCAGAGAACACAAGGATGGAGATACTACATAATATTTTCATCCATCCTTATTCGATTGAGCTGCCTCTATTTTCTTATGTTGGCCTGCAATTGTTAATGTCTTCAGGCTGCTTACTCCCGGTGCACTTTTTCCTTATAACAGATGTTAGATGGAGGATGCGGTTTTTCGCTGGTTTTTGTTTGGCTATTCATGCTCGGTGGGCTGCTGCAGTGGGCTTGAATTTCAAGTTTTTGATACACTTGGATCTTGGGATTCTCCCCTGGGTGGTGGAATCTTTTTGTTTTTCCGATGCGGTTTTAGTTCCTTAAATTTATTTGATGGAGCCTCCATATGGCGATTATTTTGTCTGGGCTGTGCTCTGGAACGTCTTAGTTTGGATCCTTGGTGATTGCTAGATCAACATAATATGATAGTTTATGAACGGACTTCATCTAGGACTGCTAAAAGTTGATAGCAGTAGGTCTGGATTTTTTTTTATGAACATCTTGTCTTCAGAAAGGTTAGGGGTAAAAGCCAGTTCAGGTTTTCAAATTTGAGTTTTACATATTTCTTTTTAACTGTTACCCTATGGGTTGCCTACAAACTTTCGGGTTTGTCTTCTAGATCACATTTATATGTGCTTCTCTTTGTAATTTTGTACTCACCTGTAGTAATGAAATTACACTTTTTTCTCGAGGAAAAAAAAAAAAAGGTCATTTGGCTAGATAGTGGCCACTATTTCCCAACTGAAGAAAGCTTGTTCGATTTTCTTGCGTTTATGGGGAAAAGTGACATTAACAATATTTCTTAACTTAAATATTTCTTATGTTGAGGTATATATGGTATACATCCTTTATAGTCTAATTTAGTTTATATTCCAGTGTTCATCGACTTTCATGTCTTATACTCTGCATTGTATTTTTTTTTTTTTTGCTAGAGAAGGAGCTCAGTATTGATGTTAAGAATCATGAATTGAAGAAAGAGGAGAACAATAACATTAGAGCGACAAAATGCAAATTAAAGGGAGTGAAGAAAACTAGTCTAGTCACGGTACCTGTAGGGCCAATATCCCGCATAAGACACACATAGAGACTGATGACCAACCTTTCAGAGTTGGTGAATTCACTTGCAATGTCTTCTGCAATTTCTTCACAACAGAATGATAATGTTTTGAAGTGATGAAACAATATTTCATGTGTAAATTGTACTCCAACTAATATTGAGTTGGAAACTCATATTGTAATACTTGACATTTTATATAATATAATTTATGTGTTATTTATAGTTGCCCTTGATATTACTTAGTATTGTAATTAACATATGTAACTTTGTGTTTTCATATTAGATGAACATGTACATTGTATGAAATTATTTTTTTAATTTAGTTGCAAAATCATACTAATTAATGTATGTTGATTAATAATGAACACATAAATCAATCTACAATTACTAATTTAGTAGTTTATATTTATTAATTATGAACACAAATAAAATGAATATAAGACTAAATTAGTAGCTTATTACGATTGTTAATGAAAGTAAATGAAATGAATATAAACTACTAAAGTAGTCATTTCTATAATGAATATGAAACTACCAAAAAAACGGTAAATAACTACTGCAAATGATAAATTTGTGATTGCAAATAGTTACTAAATTTGCATGTATACGACTATTAGTAGCTAATTTACAGTATCTTATAACACGACTAAAATTTAGTCATATTTCTTTGGTCATTAATTAGTTTCAAACAATGACTAAAATTTGCATATATATGACTATTAGTAGCTAATTTATAGTATCTTATAACACGACCAACATTTTAGTCATATTTCTTTGGTCATTAATTGGTTTTTTCAGGTGATCATTTAGTGATATATTTTGTTGTATATTTGGTCATTAATTGTGACAATGAATGACCAAATCAATGATTAAATTAATGAAAGTCAATGACTAAATCAATGATTAAATCAATGACTAAATTAATGACCAAATATACTACTAGACAACAAAATTGAGACAACCAATTAATGACTAAGCTAAAAACGACTAAAAATTGGTTGCGTTATAAGATATTGTAAATTAGTTACTATTGGTCACCGATCGAAAAATAGTCGTTTATATGCAAATTTTAGTTGGTTTTTTAGTAACTAATTAGTCATTTTGTACTAGTGGGTAATACACAGCTGCGAAAACTAGCCGTTGGAATAGTAAAACTGGGTAAAAATCAAATGTTCCCTTTGAAAGGAGCGATAAGTCAGTAATTAATAAGGCGATTTCCAAAGAATTTTTACCGTTTTCTTGATGGTAAGTTTCAGATAAGCCTCACCCAACTGTTGGTCCCTATCCAAAGCTATAAAAGTAGGAGGGTCGGTCAGGAGTGGAATCTGTGCATTCTAGATATCTTGTGCTTTGGAAAATTTCGTAACTATTGCACTCTATTAATGTCTGGGCGGGCTACCCTTTCTGATAGTAGCAATCCCAAATTTGTCTTCCGAGAGAATGACTGCAACTAATCCGGCTGAATCGTCGTGGACCGTGGCCTCCAATGATGAAGTATTGGAGGTCACCCTTGAAGTTGAAGAGGTTGTGTCCACACCAACCAAGGGGAAGCAGGTTGAGAAAAAGAAGGGTAAGGGGAAAGGCCAGGAGCAAGGGTAGGGGAGGGCTGCGAAATGGGCTGGAGGGAAACCACACACCTCTCCTCGGAATGTGAAGTCCCACCGAATAGTGCCCCAGGCACGTTCTCCTAACCCAACGAAAAGACGTCTATCTGCTCCGGAAGAGGCCCGGATTGCTGAACCAATCACTTGGCTGCTGCCCTATGTTCGGCCTCGCCAGCCCTCGGTGCACACGCCTAAGAACCTTGAAGGCATGCATGCCTACCTGCAAATGCCATTGATTCTAGGTGAAGTTCATATAATTGGATGCCTTCCCAGAATTGGCACCTGAGCTGTACCTTGAAAGAATACTGGAAGATGACATGCTACGGGTCATCCCAATGCCATGGGTGGGTAGGCTAACAAAATCGGGTTTATTAAACTTGCTGTGAATGCCTCATTTTGGCTGATATAGTATAACTAACCGAATTTCGCAACAGCTGATAGCTTTGATCCATGATGGAAACTTATGGATCCGGGACCGGATTCCCATTGATTCCACCCTCATTCACCGTATTACTGGTCTCCCCATGGAAGGGATGAATCCCATGGAGCGTGTTAGAAAGAAGTATGAGCAACAGATCACCGATAAGGTGCGAGACAACTACCATATTGAGTGGAATACTAGGGGGTTCCTAATCAACACCATTAGCGAACATGGAGCGCGCATGGGTACCTTGTTGCTGGCATGTAAAATGATGCACAAGTGCTAGGTTGAGACCATCCTTGCTTATGTAATTCAGTTGGCTAGCCACTGCGAAAAAGGGGTTTGCTTCAACTGGTCCCAGTTCCTTTGCAACGAGTTTTTGGAGAATGTGCACCAAGCCCAGGATCATGGAAGGGCATTCTGCTACTCCTGGTTGCTGCTCCTAATCATGTTGGTCGCATGGGAAGCCCTGGAAGACTCGGTCCTCCCTGAGCTTGAGCCAGACATGTGCGAGGGGGCATGATACACGAATTTGTGGGATTCGAAGGATGAGCAGCGCATTAAGGATAACAAAGTATTTTGGGTCCTATTTCAGAGCAGGCTCGCAGCAGCAATCCACTCTCGACCACGCTTATCACTGAAAATCTACGACAAGTATAAGAGCATCGCAGCATTCCAGGTCACGATGCACAATGTGAAGATCCGATCATAAGGATCCGGCGTGGGTATCACTGCCTTACATGGTCGCCGACAAGGAAATTGACCGACTCATTTCCACTTATCCACCATACTGGAGACTGGGCTTCAAATAAGGTACAGTTGACACTTCAGGTACAAGAAGGCCACCCCGCCTGATACCACCAAAGAGGCAGAAGGATATAAGAAGGATGCTGAGAAGGGTGCGGAGTTGGAATCATAGTAGGACTCACAGCAGGATCTGGACACAGAGGGTTTAGATGCATAGGGTGCTAACTCCCCGCGTGGTACGAAAAGGACCACTGACCCTCTCAAAGGCCAACAAAAGAAATGATAGGCTACAAGGCCCGGTAGAGAGACTGAAGTTACTTTGACGAAGGAAGACCTAGAGAAAATAAACGATGCAGTCACCCTCGCCTTAGAAGATAATGGATGGCTTTGGAAGAGCAGCAGAAGGCCACGGTCACTGCACTCCAGTCTGAGCTTCGAGCCCTGCAGCTCAAAACCGACACCCTGTAGACAAGTATGATTTAGACGAGGATGTCCCCAACAACCAATGATGAACTGATCGTCACAACTGAAAGATGCCTCTGCTCCCTGCCCGATGCAGCATTCACCTTGATCCCACTTGCCTTATGTGCGCAACTCCAGGCTGTACAGAGGTACAATTGAATTTGGTCTGGCTTCCACAAGAACTGTAGCAGGTCCTCCATACATCCCTCTTCGAGGAGATCCAACACAAAGACTGCTGGGTGCATTATCAGCTCAGTACAGCTGAGCAGACAATCGTGGAAAAAACTGCCGAGGTGTCCCAGGCGCAAGCTACATGCACCCTTGCCGCCATGCAACATACCAAGTTGGAACGAATAATCATTAGGCTATGCGTAGATGTGAATGGGGATATCCCAGCCTCTGCCACTTCCCAGTCCAGGATTGAAGGACTCGTTGCAGCCTTGAAGGCTTCTAGGACTGAGATTCAGAATGTCAAGACAGAGATGGAGCAGCCGATTGCTACCTTGCAGACAAAATTGTAGCCAGAAACTCCACCTGAGGTACGAGCCCAGTGCGCTGCACTGGTCACTAAAGCTACAAATTCCATTAAAGCTCAGATTTCTCAGGGCGCATAATAGTTGGAGACAGCTATGAAGCTGTGGTCTGAGGTGCAATGCGATCCTCTCCTGCACGAATTTACTCAAGAACTGCGCTAGAAGGAGGAATATTTTGAGCAGCTAGAAGCTACTATGTCCACTTTGATCCCAGCTCAATGCCTAGAACGACTGCATACTAGCCATGCACTTAGAGATGAGCTCGAAGAGCTCCGCCACAAAAAGAAGGTTCTCAATGACCACCTCAAGCCATGGGCCGATGAAGCCCTCAAGCTATCTCAGGAAGTGGATGTTGCAGTTAAACAACTGAACCAGAACCTAGAAAGTGTCACTGCTGCTACTGAAGGTCCAACTTCGCAGAAGTTGGTGGATATTGCACAAAATGCTAGTGCATAGAGCGAAGGTTTGCTTCCCCCTCTGGTCGATGCAATCAAGCAGCTTCAGGCGAAGATGTAAACCCCACGGCTGCTGTGACTCGGGACGAGTCACAAGATTGTGATGGGGGCCTGTTGGAACGGGGTTCCCTAAGCTGTGTTTTTGATATAATTTTGTAATAGTTGGTCTTGCGTAGGGGTTTTGGGGTGGGTCAAAGCCCCCAATTTTTTGTAATGGGTTAAAGGGTAAACCTAGGGTCTACAAACCATGGTTTGCGGACCATAGGATAGCAAAGGCTACGATGATATAAATAGATATATAGTTGGGTCTAGTAGGTAAGAAGAAGTAAGATTGATGCTATGTACGAACTGTTGAGATCTGTCTTGGGTTGTTTTGGGTAAGGACTCCTGCTGGTTATGTGCGCGGAGATCCTCAGTCTTGCTATGTGCGGACCCCGCTGGATATGTGCGCAGGCTGTGTCTTGGGTTGTAACTGGGTTTTTGGATACAATGAATGCATAATCTATGTGAAGTATCTTGTGATATATGGACTGATCGTGTTTATTATTGAAGTACATCTGTGTTATATATTTATGCTGCGAATGTATCTGTGACCTATGAATTAGCTGCGATTATAATGTTCTGTGATGGTAATTGCTGATGCACAAGTGGATGTGACTATATTGATTAGATCTGTTAATGGTAGTAGCTTTGTTATGGTTATATGCTGATTATACTATTAAAATCATGATAATAGACCTGTTATGTGCAAACCTGATAGTTAAACAAAGATCTGCCTTAATTACCTACTCTCTCCCAGGGTGTGGAAACCTGGTTCCAACACCCTCCCATACTACTTCGGGTGAGACCTTGACCTGCAAAAGTAGGTCATTGCCAAAAGGGCCAGTAGTATAGGGGTTTGTTGGCAAACCTTAACCTCTGAACCTGGGTTAGGACCCCCAAGCCAACAAATACTGTTATAAATTGAATACTATTGGACTAATTATATTATTTGGATTTTTTTTTTTTTAACGAAACATGTAGGATATTTTTCTATTAATTCAAATCGTTGGAAGGCTATAATGTTTTACATATACTTCAAAAACATATCCATTTGTGCACATACATGATAAAAAAAATTGACACTTTTGACCCTCTATCTTCTTCTCTATAAAGAAAGAAAGAAAAAACCAACAATTTTCATTAAAACGATTTTTTTTTACATAAAATATGAAATAAAAAAGATAGTAGAGCATGCAAGTCTGCCAAAGAATGTCATATGGGTCACTATATATAGCCCAAAAAATGGACATTCAATCATTACAATGCGGGTCAACATACCCCAACATAATTTTGAAAGAAAAAAGGGCACATGGACCTGTTGTGCTATTCAACAACCCCCATTATTTTAGAATACTTACCTTAGAAAAATAATGGGGACCCTTTAAATTTCTTTATAGTAGAACAAATAAAACTCTTAAGTGATTACGTCCAATAGAAATAGGAATAAAATGGGTTAAAAACATTGAGTTTTCATTTTAAAGACACTTAAGGAGAGAATGTAAAGAAATCATAATCACAATATCACATGAAATACATATGGCTCCTAAAAAGCCACTCAACACAAATTGCGATGCGAAATACAAAAAATCACTATAATAAAGGAAATAGGCTTTTCCTCGAACAAAATTCTATGAGAAAGAAACCGCGGGACCCACTTCCGCCACGTAGTGAAATCGTAAATCGCATTTCGTAGTTTTATCCCGATGATCTTAAAATCATCCTCTACATTTCCTCAATGCGATATACTCTATCGCATCACACTTTCACTTTGTGATCACTCTTGCCCTTTTTTCATTTTCGCCAAAATTGCAATTGCGATATAGCAATCGGAAAAAGGTAGCCAATCAACATTCTATAAAGGTTCACACTCGAATAACATCCGCGAAGCAAAAATATCTCGTTTAAATGCTGGAATGATTGCGCGGGCACATAAACCCATACTTTCCATTAATGTCATAACTTAAACAGTTTTATAGCCCATGCTTCCGAAAATGATTTGACTGCAAGAGCATTGAATTTATGTATTATTTGCGTGCCATGTTTCATTCGCTTGTTATTTCCATGAATATGGTTTGTAAAACAAGATTTCCTCTTTTTATACTTATCATCCTTAATTGTTCTTAGGCGAGTCCAAATAAATAGAGCTCTTCAGAAATGTCAAAAGCTGCAAAGAAATCTAAGAAACCTATGGCACCCACAAATCCTACAGCTACTATAAGTGAAAGAACATAAATGCTTCCTCTATTCACAGACACAATATGTGGTTCACAAAGTGGTTCTTCCTCCTGCGAAGTGATGTATAATTTATTTGAGGATGGGAAACCCCATAAATTTCAACTAAAAGCTACTGCAGATGCTTCTGATTCTTCAGAAGCTACTTTAGAAGAATTTTACAATTCTTTTTATACACCGAGTTGTTGCGCGCCCCAAAATTTTACCATATACTGATATGGTAAGATGGATAATAGACAACCTAAATATTGGGGACAGAAATTTCCTGACCAAAAGAGGAAAAATGATAGGTTCTTTCAAAGTTGAAGACTTGAAGTCACTGTATCACATTCAAGACCCGGAGAAGGTCTACGACAAATAATTTTTGGCGCAATTTGCCAAGGAGAATGAACTGAAGTCAAATCCTATAAAGCAATGGAGGAGCAACCCGATCAAACGTAAAAATGATGACAAGGTATGTATTCTACTGACTCCCTTGCTAGTCCCTATAGTTATGTTGCTGCAATGATGTCTAGACTCTTCGGTCAACCTAATACCACCAAATTTTCAGTTGAATGGGTTCCCGTAATGGAAGTAGTCGCAAATTCTTATATCATGGACTAGGGAACCATTTTTTCCAATAATATCGCCACCCAAATTATGGAATATAGAAAGAATCATTCTATTTTGTCCAAAATCTTCCCCCCATTTTACATAAGCGCTTATATTATGGACGATGTATGTTTTACCTCCGATTTTCCAACCATGGGTTGGAAATGGACTACCCAGGATCCTCTCCCCATTCATGTTTATTGTAGAATTTTATGGGATACAAATTATGAAAACCATTTCTATAAAATCTACCATGGAGTTATGCTCCCTTTATTTCAAGACGTGTTCAATGAAAAATCCCCTAGGTTATCTAAGGAAGCTCAAGCTGACTTCTCCTCCTTTGAAAAATGGTTTGGTGAAGAATTGTTTACCCATGTCAGAGTCTTCGGGAGCTTGGCTCGACTACATGTTTTACCATTATATGTTCTAGATAAGCTTCTCACAAGAGAAATAGCTTATGAAATTGTTAGCAATGGATTAAATAAGTTTATGAAGGAAGCCAAGAAAGCTTCATGCCCCCCTTTTCCAATTCACTACGGTCTCTACGCGTTAGAAAACTATAAGCACACATGATTAGAGGTGAATCAAATTGAATGTTTGAAATTGTTTACAATCTCAAACAGATAATATGACCTAAATCAAGTTGCCAATGATTTTACCACTCAAGTAAAAATCAGACCTTTTGTGCATGAAGAAGATGATTTCGATGACTTTTTTGAGTCATTTGACACTTATTCCGCAGTTCAGAAGTTAGCAACATCACGCCTTAATCCACAACAGTTGTCAAAGTTCAAGTAGTACAGAAACAAAATATTGGAAGGGATTCCTTTAAAAATGGTAGAGATATCCCAACCCATAACACAGAAAGAACAGGAAAAACAAAAAACACCTAAGGATACAGAAGTCCATAGAAAAACTGAAGAGGATAAATGCTGAAGTTCAAACCATTGATTTAGAGTTTCCAAGTAACTTGAATGATGTATGGAAGGATTTTAATAAAAAACTCCAAGGAGACCAAGAAGTGATGATCAATGGTCATCAACAAATATTGCAAATGCCTCAAAGAAAAAGTAAGAACCCATTTACTGCTGGGTCAACTGACAAGTCTGTTAGCACAAAACAAGTGGAATTCATCTCGGCCTTCCCTACTTCAGAAATTGTACTGAAAATTGAAGAAATACTTCCTCTAGAAATATTTGATGGTCCCAAGCATAAAGTTTCTATGGGTAGGCAAAGAAAAAGAAGGAGAACAAAGCAGTCTCAACTCCTTGTTCCAGGATATGTTCCTATGGAGGTAGTTTTGAAATATTCACAAGCAGATCCTTCTCAGGATCTAACTCGTTTGACCCAGTTCACAGGAGCCTATGCATCTGCTACTTTAGATAAGGCCACTGAAGTTAAACACTTAATCAAAGAAAAGGATGAAAGAATCCTTCAATTAGAATATGAAATACAGGTAGAGAATCAGAATGTCAATTAACAACTATAGGTACAGGTATCACAACTACAAGAGAGCATTGATCAATTGAAGCTGCAACACCAAATTGAAATTGGTGCTAAGGATACTCAAATTCATCAATTGTAGTTCACTGTTGAGAAATTGAAAGACAATAAGAAAATAGATGAATTCAGGAAGGAAGCACTGGAATTGAATACCCTGCTGGCACAAGAACAAGTTTTTTTTTGCCAAAAGGTATCAAGTATCATTGAATTATGTGAGAAAATTGATTCACTGATGAATCAAATAGCGGACCAAAGAATCGTCTTTGATGAGATCGACGAAAAAGTGTCATAGTATGCCACCTGAAAAGATAATACTGACGATTGAAAGGCTAATCTTCCTAGGATTGAGGATTCCAAAAAGGAAAATTTGTTTACTAATTGGGACATACAATTGAAACAAGATGAAAGGGCCATTTGCAGAGCTATAGATGTGGCTAATAATATTGTTGAAACAGTCAGCCAGAATCTCATCGCTGCTAATCTTATTGATAAATTCCTTCCTGGTTCTCTTCCTATTATTAAATATTCGATAAGAAAATGGCAGGAAATCTCTAGGGTAAAAGAGGAAAGCATCAGAATATTGGAAAAAATAGATTGGGAAAAGTATTGGAAATATTTGGTTAAGCCACATAGCTAATGGCTCATGTTGCGTTGTCTGACAAATACTTCTTCCTATATGATGCCTCCACTTTCAAATGCGGTTTATACTGGACAGTTTCGCATCAGGCTAGGCCAACCTCCCAAGGTTCAACCTATGCTCAACATCCTTCAACTGAAGGAATGAATGGCTGATGAGACAGCAGGTCAATCTTCAAGCAAGTCACCCCATTAAATTATGTTTCTATTTTTATTTTCACTTAGTTTAAGGAGAGTTGTTTAAACCTCCTTAGATTTTATTGTAATTATTATGTTTAAAACTCTCTATTTTATTAAATAAACCCCTTCATGTCTTTTAATAAGGGGTCCTTAAATTTTGAAAGGAAGACTTCACAGAAGTCACACTTTTGTACTCTTAAAGTTTTCTTAATAGAAAAGGTTGGACCAAATACTGCTTTTCAAATGAGCGGAGTTAGCGTATACATGGTGCTTTTATCTTTATGTTAATTTTTTGTTCCAAATGAGAAATAGTTGATTTTTGTTGTGGTTTTTTTTTTTTTTTTTTAATGCATCTTTTTAAAAAAATCCAACATTAATTCACTTTTTAACATGTTCGATTGCCATATTTTACACATATTCAATACATGCAGTAAACATATGTGATATATGCTTACTCAATTGATTTAATTAACTATTTAATTAAATCAATTATTCCAAATTGTTTTCATATCTCTAAGTGTTTGTATAATCTTTATTTGCTTTCACTCAAATATCATATTTTAAAATCACACAGAAAGATAATTCATCCCGGGATAGATATAGATAGGTATATTTATTTACTTCAAGCTTGTTATCACTCCCATATATCAAGTTATAGTCAGTTATAATACCATCCATCCACCCAATTATATTTCACTGGGAAACTGGTCCCATAAATCCAGTCGAAGCCAACATATCAAACAGATAAAGGACGATTTTCAAGTCCCCGACTGGGTGGTTTTCCCTGATGTTGTTGCATAGATTTTTGGGGCCTCAACAAGCCTAAATAAAAAAACCATCGAAAGATGCCTTGATCGACTTGGACGTGCTTTGAGATTCTTTGATAGGCCTTACCACACGTACACACGCAAAATAGTAAAAAACAGACAAATTTTTTTTTGATTATCTTGGATGCGCCTAAAGATGCTTCGACATGCCTCATCACACGCATACACATAAAATGGTCCATTAGGGCTAAAACCCCATAAGTAAAACAAGCCCAAAAAAAGGTAGCATGAAAACAAGATGAAAAGCTTTGAGAAAACTCATGAAAACCCAAATTTGACACCCATAACCAAGGCAACAACAAGAAGGAACCCTAAGTGACAAGAAAGTGTTGAGATTGCAACAAGATGATGAGCTTAGTGGAAAGAAGTCGCCTTCACTAAGTGGGCCCGCAGGCTATTTTTGGCGCAAAGTCTATTTTTAGACTATGTCTATTTTTAGACATATGGATCATGTTCTATGAGTTGCGGGATGCTATTTGTGGATGGTTGGTCAAGTCGGAAAAAATAGATGGACTTCTATTTTTAGACATATTGGGCGGAATCTATTTTTAGATTGCCAGTCTAAAAATAGATATGTCGAATATTATTAGCTCTTAATAATATTTGGACTATAAACATTATCTTATTCTCTTAGAGCACTTCAGTTAAGTGCACAGATGTGTCACAGGAGCTGATAGAAGGAATTACGCTATTCCTGAGGGTTAAGTGGAGCTATTGCATGGATACTTCAGTTAGAACTCATGTGAGAGAGTTTGGTGGAGTTGATTGAGGAAGTTAATGGAGTTGTGTTCAGTTTAACTAATCTAAACATAGTTGAGCTATTTGTATCTAGTTTAACTAATTGATACAACTAGTGAGAGTGGTGTGAATTAATTATTAATTAATTCACTAATTATAAACTCATTAATCAACTAAAGAATGCATCAGTTAACTTCAGTGCATGGACAGTTTCAGTGGAGACCAGTGAAAAAATAGGTGAAAGAGCAGGTTAACTATCAGTTGTGACTATACTGTTGCTATTTGCAACACACAGATAGGTGGAGTAGCCCATGAGGATTGCGCAGTTCAAGCCAGGTGGTTTATCTATTTAATTAAGCCATCCCATAGCATTAATTACGCAATAGAGGTTGGCTATCAAGTGGCAAAAGATTGGAGCATGTGTTTTGCTAGATCTAGCTTTATAGTGTGTAGCAATTGAGGGTGTGCATGAGAGCTTGTGAGGAGCTTTTGTACTATGATTGTTACATGATATACATGACATATAATATATAGATAGTTTGAGTTTTCAGCTTTAAGCTTTCCCATTAAATACTGTGTTCATATGTGTGATTGTTTGTGGTTTTAATGTATGCATGCAATTGATTTTATTTCCGCATGTGATGATCAATGGTAGAAGAGATTCTGTATTATGTATGAAGCTAAAATAGTGTGTGATCAGGAGAATCTTGGTGAATAATATATCAGTTATTCAAACTCATACATGGTATCGTGAGGTGCTGATATTGATCATTGGAGCAATTGCAAAACATTAAAGTGGTTGAGTTTTGTGCTAGTGGAATTCGAATTTGCAGTAGTGTTTTATTGGTGTCGAAGTTGAGATGTCTTTCAATGGATTGCGATTGGAGTATGCCCTTATGGGCAGCTCAAATTATATTGCATGGAAGGATAGGATGGAGGCGGTGTTGGATGACAATGGGTTGAAGGAGTTCATAGATGCAAAAATTCCAAAGCCTACTTCTAGTGATGCTGCCGTACTTGACGCATGGCAAAAGAAGACAGAAAAGTGTCGAAGGATTCTGTTGGAAGGTGTGAAGGATCACATAGTGTCCAGCCTTCATGGTAAGGCTTCTCCATTCTTGATGTGGAAAGATTTGACAGATTTATTCCAAAGCAAGAGCGACCAGAGGAAGTTGGCGCTCAAGGATAAACTCAGGAACATAAAAATGGAGAAAGGCGACAATATGCCCAAGTACCTCACGAAGTTCATCCAATGTAGGGATGAGCTGGGAAGTGTGGGGGTTACTGTTGATGACGAGGACTTGGTGAGCTTGGCTCTCCTTGGGCTTCCGAAGAGTTGGCATTCCTATCAGGACTCTATCAATGGTCGGGAGAAATTGCCAGGATGGGAGCGACTTTGGTCGGATCTTGTGCAAGAGGAGATAAGGCGGAGTACCAGGGATGGATCTTCATCAAAGAACTCTGATGAAGAGAATTGCACTTTGGCTGCCAAAGCAAATAAGGGGAAGAGCAAGAAAGCTTCCCATTCTGGTGTGAAAGGCAAGAAGCAGGACATGTCCAAGGTGAAGTGCTTTCACTATCACCAACACGGACATTACGCCACTAGTTGTCCACAGAAGAAGAAAAATAAGCAGGTTGCTGGATCTGCAGCTGGAGAGGCCTTAGCCTCATAGTTTGAGCTGGATTTTTCACTGATCGCATGCTTGGTCTCAAGTGTGATGGGTTCAGTGTGGTTTCTGGACAGTGGTGCGTCTTTTCACATGATAGGAGATCGAGATTTGTTTACTGATCTGGATGAGAAAGATCTTGGAGTGCACATCGAGATGGGCGATGATGGTAGATACAGTGCGACCGGTATCGGTACCATTTCCTTCGAGAGGGAGTCTGGTAAACCCTTCGTATTGAAGGAAGTGATGCATGTTCCAGGATTGAAGAAGAATCTTATCTCTGTGGCGATGTTAGAAGATAAGGGATATGATGTTGTCTTTAGCGAGGGAAAGGCTTTCCTGCGCAGTAAGGCAACTGGTGAGACCTAGAGGATAGGGGTTTGAATTAAGAACCTTGATCAATTGCAGGTAGATGGCTGCGCAGCAATGGCAGGCAAGGCAAAAGGAGGGGTGAGCTGGGATGATGGCGAGTTGTGGCACCAGAGATTGGGCCACCTTCACCATGGAGCTTTGAAGATACTGCAGCAGATTTCTGTTAGGCTTCCTAAGGGTACTCTTGCGCAGTCAGATCAGTGCAAGGGATGTACTTTGGGAAAATCTGTGAAAGCCACCTTTCACGAGAAGGATAGTCGTGCCACGACGATCCTTGAGAGAATTCACACAAACGTGTGTGGACCTTTCTCAGTAGCTTCGACAGCAAAGCACATGTATTATGTGATATTTGTTGATGATTTTTCTTGTAAGTGCTGGATCTTCTTCATGCAGAACAAGAGTGAGACATACTCAAAGTTCTGTGAGTTCAAGGCACTGGTTGAGAAAGAATCAGGGAAGCAGGTGAAGGCTCTTAGGAGCGACAACGGTGGTGAATTCATCTCTGGCGAATTCAAGGACTTTTGCAGCACAGAATGGATTTGAAGAGAGCTCATAGCACCTCATAACCCACAGCAGAACGGGGTTGCTGAGCGGAAGAACAGAACGATCGTGGGTGTTGCACGGGCGATGTTGCATGATCAGGGCCTACCCATTCACTTGTGGGCGAAGGCATGCAATACTGCAGTATATGTGCAGAACCGTTGTCCTCACAGGATACTTGGCATGAGTACACCTGAGGAGGCGTTTTCTGGTAAGAAGCCCGATATTTCCCATTTGAGGATTTTTGGTTCACTGTTTACATTCATGTGACGAAGGATGCCATGAAGAAGCTGGAGCCGACCGCAGAGGTTGGGATATTTGTGGGGTACACTGATACGCCCCACAACTATCGTGTGTGTTTGCCAGACAGTCGCAAGACTGTTGTGCGATGGGATATCAAATTTCAGGGGGAGAAAGCCATGAAGTGTTCGCTTGAGAGGGAACCACACTTGCATGCAGATCAAGAGCTATTAGTTCCTAAGGATGAGCCTCAGGATGCGGATCAGTTACAAGAGGAGGTTCATGGAGTGGAAGAGACCACTCAGGCAGCGCCAACCATCAGAGGGCGGAAGCGCACTACAGAGGCTGAGCGACTGGCTCAAGATGCAGAGAAGGTTGTAAGAGCAACTACATCACAGCGTAGACAGAGACAGTCACCTGACCGGTATACTGGATACATGGCTCTTATGAGCAAGCGTATCGTGACAGAGCCATCCTCTTTCGAGGAAGCTGTGGAGGACCCCACATGGGTAGATGCCATGGTGGAAGAGTATGATTCGATTGTCAGAAACAGTGCATGGGAGATTGTCCCGAGGCCGGAGGGGAAATCAATGGTGGGTTCGAGATGGATCTACAAAGTGAAGCAGGCAGCTGACGGGAGTGTGGAGAAGTACAAGGCAAGATTTGTTGCCCGAGGCTTTTCACAGATAGAGGGGATCGATTATGAGGAGACCTTTGCACCTGTCGCAAGGTATTCTTCCATATGGATGATTCTTTCTCTCTCAGCGCAGATGGGGTGGCACATTCATCAGATGGATGTGAAGACTGCATTCCTCAATGGAGTCATTGAGGAGGAGGTGTACATAGAGCAGCCCGAAGGTTTCAAGATCTTCAGCAGCGAGTCGCACGTGTGCAGGCTCAAGAGAGCGTTGTATGGGTTGAAACAAGCACCTTGTGCTTGGTACACACGGATAGACAGTTATTTCACCGGACTTGGATTCTCCAAGAGTGAGGCGGATCCTAACCTATACCAGATTGTGGTGGAGGGTAATTTGCTGATCATTGTACTTTATGTAGATGATTTGATTTTGACGGGTGATGAACTGTTGATACACTCATGCAAGGCTGATCTTGCAAAGGAGTTTGAGATGAAGGACTTGGGCCTCCTTCATTATTTCCTGAGATTGGAAATTTGGCAGCGCAGTGGTGGACTGTTTGTTTCTCAGGGTAAGTATGCCCGGGAGATACTGGAGAAGTTCAACATGCATGGCTGCAAGCCTGTTGATACTCCTCTTCTTGGTGGATGGAGGAAGGAGGATGCTACTTCAGCGGAGGTAGTGGATGCCACTGTTTATCAACAGTTGGTGGGGTCGCTTATGTATCTGGTCAATACACGACCTGACATATGCTATGCAGTTAACCAACTTTCACAAGCTATGGTTAAGCCTACCAAGCTCTTTTGGAAGGCAGGGAAGCATGTATTGAGATATCTCAGAGGCACATCGGGATATGGATCATGGTACAGATAGGAGGATGAGTTGAGGCGGCATGGCTTCACGGATCGGTATCATCATATCAGAGATTGTGTGCAGCGGAAGATCATGTTACTTTCATACATTCCTACGGAGGATCAAGATGCTGATATCTTGACGAAGGCGCTCACCAGGAGCAAATTTGAATACCACAGGGGCAGGATAGGGGTTGAAAATAATCCTTATCTTGTTGAGAGGGAGTGTTGATATTGCAACAAGATGATGAGCTTAGTGGAAAGGAGTCGCCTTCACTAAGTGGGCCCGCAGGCTATTTTTGGCGCAAAGTCTATTTTTAGACTATGTCTATTTTTAGACATATGGATCATGTTCTATGAGTTGCGGGATGCTATTTGTGGATGGTTGGTCAAGTTGGAAAAATAGATGGACTTCTATTTTTAGACATATTGGGCAGAATCTATTTTTAGATTTCCAATCTAAAAATAGATATGTCGAATATTATTAGCTCTTAATAATATTTGGACTATAAACATTATCTTATTCTCTTGGAGCACTTCAGTTAAGTGCACAGATGTGGCATAAGAGCTGACAGAAGGAATTATGCTATTCCTAAGGGTTAAGTGGAGCTATTGCATGGATACTTCAGTTAGAACTCATGTGACAGAGTTTGGTGGAGTTGATTGAGGAGTTAATGGAGTTGTGTTCAGTTTAACCAATCTAAACATAGTTGAGCTATTTGTATCTAGTTTAACTGATTGATACAATTAGTGAGAGTGGTGTGAATTAATTATTAATTAATTCACTAATTATAACTCATTAATCAATTAAAGAATGCATCAGTTAACTTTAGTGCATGGATAGTTTCAGTGGAGACCAGTGCAGAAATAGGTGAAAGAGCAGGTTAACTATCAGTTGTGACTATACAATTGCTATTTGCAACACACATATAGGTGGAGAAGCCCATGAGGATTGCACAGTACAAGCCAGGTGGTTTATGTTATTTAATGAGCCATCCCATAGCATTGATTACGCAATAGAGGCTGGCTATCAAGTGGAAAAAGATTGGAGCATGTGTTTTGCTAGATCTAGCTTGATAGTGTGTAGCAATTGGAGGTGGTGCCGAGAGATTGTGAGGAGATTTGTACTATGATTGTTACATGATCTCCATGACATATAATATACATATAGTTGGGGGTTTTCAGCTTTAATCTTTCCCATGAAATACTGTGTTCATATGTGTGATTGTTCATGGTTTTAATGTGTGCATGCAATTGATTTTATTTTCGCATGTAATGATCAATGGTAGAAGAGATTCTGTATTATGCATGAAGCTAAAATAGTGTGTGATCAAGAGAATATTGGTGAATAATATATCAGTTATTCAAACTTCTACAGAAAGTAGGTCACGAAGCCTAACAAGTAGTTGATGATGACTCTAGAAAACTGACGAACAAAAGTAGAAAATCAGGGCATAGATAACGATGACAAGATCTTCACACAAAGAGAGCACTTATAAAATAAATATTATGCCAACCAAGGCAAACTAAAAATAACCCTAGCCACAATGGCAATTTTCACGTCAATGGAGGGCCTCAAACGAGAGAGGCACAAACAAGGTGATGACAAAACCACAAGAAAAACCCAACCTCGAAGAAATACACCAACAAAAACATGAGGGGAATCCAGTGAATCCATGCATACATAAAACCGTAGTAGAGAGACACCCATGGAAAACAATGACAAGGGCCTGCAACATGAATTAGTGGAAGCATGAAAACAGGGCTGAGGCAACTAGGGTTCCAGATGCCCCACCCCGCATCCTCAAAATAATTACTAGATCCGTCTTCCTCCGCATGTGGTGATGATAGATCAAGCATCCACTTAGATTCATCTTTGTCTACATATTGTTGTTCTAATATGATAGATGCCTCCAAAAAACTCCTAATACATTAGCAAATTACAAAGCATAATTTAAAACGAAATAAAGTTGTTTTACAATTTTCAACCCAGTGGAAATACCGACTTCAAAATCGATAATTCAAAGCTAAGAGGGAAGAGAATCTAAGTCCAAAGTGTCCTCAAAAGCTACCACTGCCTGAAGAACATGAAATTCTCCTTGCAGCTCATGAACCTCAACATTTTGTTCCTTTTATGCCCTGCTAATCGTTCCTTCAAGCAGGGAAATTACTATATCCATCTCCAAACTCAGGGTGTCATAAACCACTTGAAGCCTCTCGACCTTAGTCTGGAAAAAATTGATTTTTTGATGCAAGATAACAGATTGGGCTTGGGAATCAACCTTACCCATCTCACCCCTGTCTGGATAACAAAGTCAATATATACACCATCAAAGTTGTCAAATAGTCCAACTGTTTATTAAAATCTTCCTACTATGCATTGTTAGATCACTCCATTATGTTTGTTACTCCAAAATTTGTCCTCATCGCTGAAATTTGAATTAAACAAACTCTATTTCATATTGAAGCTATAGTGCACCACCAATATATCTATACTTGTGGGCTTATATCAACTAGCCCGAAACCTCTCGCCATTGAATTGAAACATCCATCTACCTTACACATTCTCCCTCTGTAAAGCACAGTCAAATAATTAATGCCTTTGCAATTGATATCCAACCTCATTAAACTCGAGATCCTCAAGTGTCTTATTTGAATTGCAAAAATGAAAATATTGAAGCCTTTCCTCCATCCAAAATTAATACCATGAGAACTAACTTTCCACCTGTCCTTTGTTTTTTCTGATATCCTGTGAGTTGTCCATTTATACGCTCAAACCCAACACTTGGCCATGGAGTGGAGTCACCAAATCCATAGGGGGAAATAATGAATGGATGAAAAGATCACCTATGTATTGGCAGGACGACGTCAAATTCCAACTTGATATTTTCTCCTTTAATGCTACTTAGTGCACTCATGACACAAATGATCAAATTTATAAATGGTATTTTTGATGGAATGGATTTAACAATGATGATGTTATCATCCTGAGCCATTAATCCTTGATCTAGTCTTACTTCTTTGTTAGCGAGAGAATCTACCATTTCATTTAGGTGCTTGTTGACGTGGAAGAAGTTAATGACCTCAAACTTCAAAATTTGCAAACTTATTCTATTCAAAATAGGAGAGATATTTTGTGCCCGGGTATCTTTGATTTTGCACACTTGTTGAATAGTTAGCATAGAGTCACCAAAAACCATTAGCTGCTAGATGTTGTTGTTGTTGTTTTTGTTTTTTAATTATTAATTTCCAATTCTATCCCTTTCCATAATGCTAGCAATTTGGCTTGATTGTTAGAAGAGCACCCCAAACCTGAAGCATATTTGGTATTTATTTATTCATTGGGGCAATAAATAACCCCTCCCACTCCTACCTCCCCAATGCTATTGAACTAATTACAAGAAAAAGGTAATATCATTTTTCATTACTAGACATTATGTGTTGATAATGATATTTATTGAATCCATTTACAACTACCATGAAGAAGAGAATGGTTTGATTATTGAGTTAATTTACAATATTTTTTACTAGCTAGGTTTACAAAGGGATAATGTTATACTCAATAAAAAACAAAGATGATTTAAGCATTGAGATTTATCGATTCCATTTATAAATAGTTTTACTATATATATATATATTTTAAATGAAATTTTATTTTTTAATATTTAAAAAATAAATAAAGATTTCGTTTTTTTTAACTATGTATTATTATTGATTTTATAAATTATTTTATTACTAGAAAAGCACAAAATTTGTTGGATTACGAAGAGAAACCTTCTACTTCAATGGTTGCTTACTTGGTAAAGGGAATTTTCCATTGCGGCATTTGGTTATCCCCGAAGTAAGATGATTGATGAAAAAGTATGCAGGTAAATAGTAAAAAGGCGACATAATTTATACAATTCCTTATTTAATTATGAGCGTTGAGGAAATTGATGGTTTTTATGTTTCCATGCAGAGCAAGGCAAATTTTGTTTTTTAAAGAAATGGGTAGCAATTTTTTATAAACAAAACTGGAAATGGGCCCAGTCCCTTACATTCATGATAAGCTCAGTCTTAGAGATTTGTAGGTAAATATTCATAGAGACCTTACTGCTATCCTTTTTATTTCTAAATACTACCATTACATCATTAAAAATATATATTTCCAAAATACCCTAGAGAGCTTTACAATCTGACAAAACATGTTAACTAAGACAACAAACTACTTGCGACTACCAATTTCTTCATCCTCCTGAATCACTTTGGAAGTTTGGCCCAGATCTGTGTTCCTCTCAGCATCAGAATCCAGAGCGCGTTTCGCTGCATCCATATCTTTCTTCGCCATTGGGATGCATGCATCACCCAACCCAAAGACCTATTTCAACACTCCAATAGTGGAAGTTTCTACTTTAACTTCAATGTTATCCACTTTGAATTTCAAGTTGATCATTCGGGTGTTCAGGTGTTCTAAGGATTTCTAAAGCAACTCCATATCTTTCCCTATTCTGGACAAGTGAGACAACATAACGATCAATTTTTCCTGAATCTCCTTCACATTTTGCTTGCTTGAACTATCAATCATTTCCGCCACATTTCCACTGCTCCTGAGCTCCTCAGCTCCATTACCACTATCGTTGCTAGTGGAGGCCATCTTTCTTGCTATCCTACGCTGCACAAGAATAATTCTATGCTAGAGCTGTATCACCCAACTCCTATATACAGCTGCATGATCCTTTTCATATGAAACTCCCATATTTTCGAAATTTAATGACCTCTCTGTCTACAATTTAGCCATGGCACAATCCTCCATTCGAATCACTGCCGAAATGCCTTCGGAATGATAGACAATGGCACTTAGAATGTTTTTAGTTGCCTTCTTATTTAAAAACCCACGAGAAGGAACCACTTGTCCTATAGCATGAATAGAATTCTCCACCGTGCACATCTGTTAATTAATGCAAAAATGCTTTAGTCGGCTCCCAATTTTATTCTTTCCGTCCCACAAATATTAATGAGAGTAATAATTCATTGTTCCTTGATAATTCCAATGTTCCACAGGTATTCCAGTATGAGATTAATTAAACCCCCCATTATGGTACGTGGCATATGACAATGGTTTGGTCGATGTGAAATACACCTTGTTATAAAGACGCTCCCATGTTGGCTTGGAGGTCTGTTGTATGGTTGTTGTCCCTTTTAATATGGTAAAATTTGTATTCTTCTAATTTTTTGAGTAGATTCATAATCCATATAATCAAAGGAGAGGGGTCGGAGTCTATAGGATGCTCGTTTCTAGAGAGCCTTATGCATTTTTAAATTACCACTAATGTGTCACTGAAAATAATTAATTTTTAAATGCCTTTGGAGATACAAATCTTCAGGCCTTGCCACAACGAGAGTGCTTCGGCTTGATTGTTCGAGGCTTTCCCCAGTCCCCAAGAAAACTTTATTTCAGCTTTTTTTTGAGGTTGTAAAGCACCACTCCCACTCCAGCCTCCCCTATGTAGAGCAAGGAAAGTTGTGACGACAAAATGGATCATTTTTGCGAGACCAAAAAGATATGTTGTTATCATGACAACTATTAAAAATTTAATGACATTAATGTTGTTGAAAATGATTCAACCTCGATCAGTTTTTCACAATCATTAATGTTGAAATGTTTAAGGTTGGACCGAACAAAATCAAGAAAGGATATTTTATTTATTTGTGTCATCTTCAACTCAAGTATTTTGAGTCCAAGCATGGAAGAGGACTTCAATCTGTGCACCTTTCGAATCTGTTATTGCCTAGTTTCTTCCTTAAATATTGTCCACCCTGGAAAATGGCACTTCATCTAGCAAATAATATCAATTTAAAGATTGTTTGAGCCAATGAAAACCATTGGCACGTACTTTATTCTTGTATAATGCATTATCAACGTTTTCCGTTATTTTTTATTTCCAACAAAGTCATGTAAACATTCCAAATTGAAGTAGTCATAGTGTAAATTCCTTTAGGCTAGTTAGGTCACTTGGAAAAAATAGGGCAGCATTTCCAACAAATTCAGGAAATTTGACAACTTTCTCAAAGTCAAGGGCTTGGAGAAGTTCATATGTTATAAGTTTGCTATGTTTCCAAACAAAATTGGCAGTGATATCATGTTTGTTGAAGGCTAAAGTTTCTCAAAGAGTAAATATGACAAAACTTATTTTGGTAATATTAATATTTAAACTTGCTATGTCAAGGGAAAGAACAATCAAGTCCCTCACTAGTGGAGATGCTTATGACACTGTCATAAATACTAAATATTACATATGAATATTTAAAAATTCCTAATTTCAAAAGGTGTCTGCAATATATTCTAAATGTCATATATTATACAAGACTATTTAAAAAATCCTACCTTTTAGTTCAAAAACATTTTACACAATGTTGATGATATTCATCGGTGTTTCCAACATGGTGATATGTACAAGAAGATTTTGTTTCTTCACTCTGTAAAGCACCATAATTTTTATCTAAATCATCTAGACAATGTTTGTGCCCAACTTCACCCTACATTGGTTGATCATGTGTACATGAGAGGTTATGCTTACCATGTTCATGTGATGACACAATCATTTGATGCAGTTCATGGTTCAATCGGCAACATTTAACACTGTGACTATGGTTTATGATAATTGCATCTAATATGAGCATAAATATGAACATCATTGTTATGGTAATGATTGTCATGGAAATTATTTACATCATCCAAACTGTCACCACCTTTCAAGTTATTGTGCTCCTTGCCATTGCAAGGAGCAACATTAATCTACAGGTGTGGTTGTGTCCATGAATTTCATGAGAATGAGATTGGGAATGGTTGTGTCCATGAATTTCATGAGAATGAGAATGGGAAGAACCCCCACAATGGGCATGATGATGTACTTCATGGAAAAATGACATCCCCACAATATTGACCACAAGTCCTCCAATTGAAACAAACTATAAATTGAATCTGTAGAATTCTCTTTGGGTTCTAAAATTTTCTTAATGGACTCCAAAAATATGAGAGATCCGATAAATACTAAGAAAATAACATATTCATACCTAAAAATCACCTCAAGCCTCCCATAACCATAACTGAACTTGTTGTTTGCAGGTAGCCAAGACATATAAGAAGTGTGGAGCCCGGTCACAAGGGATGCATAATCGAACAACATGTGGCAAGCATATGAAATAAGTCCCAAGATATTGTTCATGAATCCATATATGAACTCGACCACTAGAAATATACGTATTGATTAAAAGGAAAGGTGCAATCTTTTGCGACTTCCTTTCGCCCTTGTAACAACCCTGGTTAAAAATCCATGTAAAAATATAAGATCACCACGGTTAATGGGACATGTATTCCAAGCTGGATGTGGGAAAAACATCCTAGTGGGAATTCATTTCGGTTATTATGGCTAAAGGAAATTGGAAAAGGAAATGGAAAAGGCTTTAGAAAGGCAAAGTGGCATTTATTTATGAAAATAATGGAAATTAGGATAAAGGAAGGTGAAAGGTCACAGGTTTCATGTGAGGAGGAAAATGAAGTAAAATTATGGAAAATGAAGAAAATAGAGGCCTAATTAATAAAAATGCTTTTGAGGATCAATTGGTAAGATTTTTCTCAAGATTCGGTTAGTTCAATTTTGGAGTTCTCATTACTCTCTCTCTCTCTCACATAATCTTGAGCACTTACAGTATTCTTGGAGCACTCTTGGAGAGTGTGGCATACTTGGATATTTGAATCAAGAAAGCAAAGCCGGAGCAAGAAAGTGCAAGAGGAATTCAGGATCAAAATCTACAACAAATTCTGAGTGCAAGTACCAAGTTGCATGTATGATTTCCTCACTAGTTTTTGCATGCATGGTGTATGCATGTGGATTTTTGTAGCCTTTCTATTTCCTGGATAGCCATGGTGTTGTGGGTTTACTTCCATTTATTGTTTTTTCTAGTTGGTTCTCATGATTCCTTTAGTTTTTGGTTGAGTTATTAGTTCTTGGAAGCCTTGGTTGGAAAAATGCTCTGAAATCCTGACAGACAACTATGGGTTGAGTTACTAATCCTTGAAGCCTTGGTTGGACAAACACTTTGAAAGCCCCGATTGGACAAACGCTCTAGAAACCATGTAAAAAATAGGGTTGAGTTACTAGTCTTGGAATCCTTGGTTGGAACAAATACTCTAGAGCCCTATAATGGTTTAATTAAAGACCAATCCATGATGGTTGTGATGTTTGAACGTGAGGTGGAGTAACTGGTTGAGGGTTGAGGTGGTTTTGCCTCTAGAAGCCCTAAATTGATTGTGATTTATGTGTTTGATGAGATCCCAGATTAATGTTTGGAATATGGCACGAGGGTGATTGTTTGAAGTGAGAATTGACTCAACCAATCTATGGTCGGGTATAACGTGGAAGTCCCATCTCTGGTTGGTTTTTACATTCATTAATGAAGAGCTCATTCCTTTGGTATTCGGTATGCAAATATACTAGTTTATGTATGGATTTTATTGTTGTTGTATCCATAGTATTTCTGTTATTATTGTGCTTGTTATAAGAATGTATTTGATCAATGATGATGTTTGGATCTATCCATGTTTTTACCTGTAAATGAACATAATGTATTTGTGGTCAAATATATTGTATTGTAGCTTATGATGTAGGGGAGCAATGCTTCTTAGCGATTCTCAGATAAGTAAGAGATCACTATGTTTAAATATGTTGCTTAAACCTGTAGATTCAATATTTGTGACATGTTTGACAAAATTCATGTGATAGCTAGGACGGGTCTAGATGAGTTCTTGATGATGTGATTTCTTCCATACCTTTTTTTAATGCTATTTATAGTATCCTAAAGTTTCATGAAGTTTTGGGCAGTGATTGGGCTGAAAAGGTGGCACAAATATCGAAGTTGCAGGCACACAACTGATCAATTGGGGCCCTGGCTGCATGCTTTTTGTGTTGTGCCTGCGGCTATAGGCTCCCAGCCACTACCTTACCTTGGCATGCCTATGGCTACGGTCCAAAAGGGTCAAAAATTCAGTTTCCCTCAGGGGTCAAGGGTTTGGAAGGTTGGGTTACCTCTTGGGGATGTTTTTGATGTTGTGTAAGGTGTGTTGTCATGTTTACATCAGTTCCACTTCCTTAAGGTCATATAGGAGGTTGAATCTCATATTAGTAGCCTCTCATCACATGTTTACCCCAGTTGGTTAGTTACTTGGGTAGATGTGGGAAGAGTGTGTTACAGAGCATGGTGCAACCCTTGGATTGGATGGGCAGTGTGTTTATCATGAATTTATGTTGGTTGCATATGTGTTTACTATTTTTGTGGTCTATATGTGCTTGTTGCATCCGTGTTTTGTTGGCCATGGTGGCAGAAGTGTCACCATGGAAGTGTTGATGGTGTTGTTGTCAACATGTTGTCATGAGTGTATGACTGGTTATATGCTACTCATGCTTGTGTATTTTTAGTGCACACTTGCTTACATGTTGCTACATGTAGTGTACACATTCCTTGTTTATGCTAGGTCACATATTGGTGATGATTATGTGTTTTCCGTGTATGCTTGCTTGTGTGATGTCATATGTTGAACATGCATTGGTCGTCCATGATTGGTTTTCCATGTCAAGTGGGTGCATATGGTCAAGTTTGCATTAGTTTGATTGAGGTTGTTGTGCATAATGTCATTGTATGCAATTAGGTCATAATGATGAAATTAGTATGTTATGATGCTAATGTGTTGGCTAAGATAGAGCAGGAGACGTAGACCATCAAAGTAAAGTTGCAGCATTTGACCTCGAGGCAAGAGCATATGATCATACAGGTTTGGATGTTGCACTAGTGCATATGGTAAATTTTATGACACTTTAGTTCCGATAGTTTTGACGTATTGTCGGAAAGTTCCCCAATTTTCTCAATTTTTTAAATCCTGCCACATGGTGTCACTCTTACGACCCCAACGACGACATTGTCACTCTTGCAACACTATGAAAAAGCATTGCTATTGCGACCCAACCGGCTAGGGTGTCACAATAACAACAATAATAGAAGACAACGTCGCTATAGAGACACTTTGTTGATGTTTTATTGGCTCATTAACTCAAAAACACCATTGGCCATTTTGACAAATATCCATGAGAGTTTCCTGAACGTCGTTATAGCGACACTTTGTAGATGTTTTATGGGATCATTAACTCGAAAACAACATTGGCCATTTTGGAAAATATCCATAAGAGTTTCCCGATCTAGATTCTCCATGCAATATCATATTTCATTCTACTAAGGCTTTGTGAATCATCAACCATGGTTTTATTTATGTTCTTCGCAGATAACCTATCCAGATTAAAACCCCCTATAATCATAATCTTGATGAAATCGTCGTGAATGGGCGCTCTGCAACACATTTTTTCTTGGTCTCGCAAAATTTGGCTGCAGAGATAGTATTTTTAAAAGCCTAGTTAACAAGGCCAGTCAATGTGAACAGGGCATGGAAATGGTCGGAATGATGGTTGGGAACACGCGGGAGTAGGTGATATCTCTACTCAACTACGCCAAAAATCACCCCGAAATGAGTCTCAGGATCGTTTCTCTGAAGCAGTTGAAGGAAATTTTACTTCACAAGGATCCCTCGACGTTAAAGGAGTTTGCAACGAACTTGCCGAAGATGCAAATGGCGTCATTCAATCTCGTTCACAAATACATCGCTGAGTATGCTTAAATGATTTTGTTTTTGCAGTGCATTTTTCTTTAAATAAATTTGTTTGTTTCAATGAACGACACATTTTTTTTTCCATACACACCCTAGACAGTTTGAAACTGAATTGACCAAATTGCGAACTAGGGTTTCAGAAATTGAGAAAGTGAAATCTTCATCACATTGACGTTGATATCTATTTTTAGAAGTAGTTAAATTACCGGGAAAAATAACTGAGCATTTTTTCTGTAAATCTAGGGTTTTTTGATTTGTATTTTTGCACACAATATTCTTAACATGGACATATTGGTCATAAAAGAAGTGGATACTTAAAGTGCATTTTCCTACCTTCTTCCGGAAGAGAACCAGTAAATTGAAATTGGAAATCACAGAAAATTGTTAACGAATGTTTTGCAGAGATACATGTTCCCAATATTTTATCACCAATCAGATATACTGTGTTATTTATCCATGAATGATACAAAATTTGCAACGTTTCTAATTTCTTGCATGACATAAATGGAAGTCCCTTTTGATCATGTTGACGAGCTTAGATATCAACATCCTAGATTCAAATTTCTGTGTGTGAACTTCTTTTTTGTGAATCTTCCAACATTTTCCCAAAGTCCCAAACTTGTTTGAACCTTCCCCGTCTCGAACTTATCAATATTTTTCAGCCTAATAATTATGTGGATGACTATTGGGGCTAATATACTCTCTTTAACTACTAATTTATAGTCAAATGAACCAAGCTTGTGAACGAGATCTTAAATGGATAGACATTGATAAATTAATGCTAAAAAATTCATAGGAGGGTGGTGTGGACATATCAAGCCACGATGGAGATAAAATAAGAGAAAGATAATATTAGTATTTCCCAAGGAATGACTGCAATAAGTAGGTCAGTGAGATTATAAGGTACATCTAGATTCAGTAAACAACATGAGTGTGAATGCATCTATTGCTACTCTTAATAGCAGAAAAATAACTAAGTATATAGGTAAAATAATGAGTAAAATGTGAAAATGAGAGACTGCAAAAATAAACAAAACCATGATGGAGAGGATGTCTAGGTGTGTTGGAACCAGAGGCCAAGGCTAGTTGAGGAGAGAGAGAGAATAAGGCTCCTCAAATAGGTCATGAATCACCAGAAAGGGGTTGATGCACCACTATTTGGTAACATTGTTGATACTATCCTTAAGGGCCCTGGTTGTGTAATTCCAGGAGGAATATGGAGGTCGCCCTAGATTGAGGAGGTCCATATTTCACATTGTTTGGAGGAGAAACTCTTAATTGAGGATTGGCTACTCATGCGAACCTTGACAGTGGTAATTTGAGTGTTGAGAACCTAGCTCTGGGAACTTGTGTAGCTAATCTGTTTGTTGTTCTGGTGTTATTTGTCCTGGGGTGTGGAGCGTAAGTTTGGTAGAAGTCTCGAGGAAGTCAATCGATTCATTAGGGAAGATTAACTTGAATAGTATTTTTGAGATGATATTCAGAATGGTATGGATCTCTACTTGTTTGTTGCATGCATGCATAGGTGAGGTGATCCTCTTGGCAAGCACTGTTTGGGGGTCCCTGTAAGGACGATGATCTAGGTTTGAAAATATTCCTCATGAATAAAGTTATGGCTTGCTGGTAGGATACTAGAAGAAAGTAGAGAGGGAGCCACTTGATGCCTGGTAATCTATTAAAACCCATTTTTCTCACAAATAGGACATCTAAATAGGAGACACTCCTTTGACTTAGTGTTTTGAAAGTGTTATAACTAGAAAGTCCCATCAAGGCATGGGATTTGGTGATTGGTTTTAACCCAAACTAAGTGAGATCCTATGCAGAAATGTCCAAAAGGGATCTTGAAGTCTACATCCAATTTTTCCATGTATATATAGGTTTGACAATAATCTCTCTTGGCTGCATGAAGTGATCAGAATAGAAAGTCATCTTGGGTCTAAGACACCCCGGGGATGTGATTCAAGTGACCTGGATGTATTTCCTGTAGATATCCTCTCCAATCACCTTGTTCAGATCATGCTTAGATGGTAGGAAGTGATTTGGAGCATCTAAAGAGTACTTGAAAGGGGGGAAATTGAGGAGAGAAGGCTACCCACTGAGGTAACATGGAATCATAGTTACTAGGATTGTGAGTCAAACTTGTGATTTACTGAGTTTAACTCTGATCATATCCTAAATAATTTTTTCATCATCTTGTTAAGTCAAACTCGATTTGACCAAGTTGGATAAAGTTAGACCCATCTCTCCATTTAACCTCTAACGAGCATGTGTCAAATTATATGTATGTCTTTATATTTTATATTTCCGACTCTTCCCAAGTTTTTTTGGAGTCATTCCCTATATGGTTGAACCTCTTGGTTGTTTTCCCTTGTTGAGTTTTTTTCTAGTTCTAATCACGGTGACTTAAAACTTTATCTGGAAGCCTTTGAAAACCAACAACGTATCCTCCCAGGAGGGCCTTCAGAGGAAAAAGCATAATACTTGAGGGAAAGATAAGGGTATCTACTATCAATCTCTACCAGCAGTAGAGTCACCAAAAGTCCAGGTTTTGTGACAAGTCTGAAGATGGCTTTAAAGGCACAAAGGAGGGGTTTAAACTAGGATTGTGCAATGGCCCGAGGAATTGCTTGTTTGAAACAAATCATACATTATAATGTAAGGAATAGGATCTGCACTCTCTCTATTCTAGCCTAGTTGGCTGTAATTAAGCTAGGCCCCCAAACCTCAGAACCATTTGGGATAGTGCGTCCAATGATCATGAGAACATAGGTGCTTAATAAAGGAAGAGTTACAGTTGAGCCCTGAGCTTTTCCAGTTCAAAATTAAAAACAAAATATGAATTTTGTCTTTTTCCAAATGTTAACTAACCTATAGGCCATTGCAACATTGACAGTCGTCTTAACCTTCATATTCTATATTTTTCTTATACATTTTCACATTGTTGGTGATTTTATTTGAAAACCTAAGTGAAAAGTGTTGTTGTATGCCCATACAAATAGCACAAGAGCTAGATTTGTATCCTAAACATGGTTGATTGATAATTTATTCCTAAATGTTTCTTGGAAAATAAACATGCCACTTTCAACTAAGCATACAAGTTAGAAATAAATTTTGAATGTAGTCAACTCATAATTACCGCCTTAATTTTTCTTAACAAATATTTTAAGGCATGCCACTTTAAATAGTAATTGGTCACCACAATAGAGAAAATTTATTTGCAACACGCCCTTACAAATAGCCCTAGAGATATATGTTGATCAGTGGTTGTCATTGATGTCAACCCAAGCAGCACCAGGGGCTAACCCAATATTGCATGGGAATTTTTACCTACCAAATTAATATATTCTGGGTCAATAATTATTTTGATGGTTTCTAATTTTCGAGATGTTTCCGTTGATATATGGCACGCCATGTGATTCTTCACGATTTGAGAGATCTTCATGTTTGAAGTTTGTACCCCCAGTTAGTGGGCTAAAACCCCATGGGGTTGGGGCATGGGTCATTGAAAAGTCATAATTAATATTTTTTAAGCTCCTAAAATCCCTCCCACGTTCACTTGTTGAAGCCCCTCTCAACTTAAGCATGCATATAAATTGTAATCCTCCACCCACTCACTGTCACAGGGGATTCAGGGATTCGGCCATTGAAACAGGTCATATCAATGGAATTTTCACTATAATTTTTTTCTACGAAGTTTCAGAAGCTGAATTTTTTATGAGGAAAATCCAAAATCCTATGCAATCTCCTGTAAAAGTTTTAGATTAGGGTGCACAATATTTTCAAAGATATGATCTGTGGAAGTAAGGGTCTTTGCAGGCTCCTGAAATTCATCTCAAAGAAGTGACCTTGGAAAAATCGTCATAACTCTCTCTCTGAGTATCAGATTGGAATTTCATAAAAATGGAATATAGTGCACGGTCTGTAGTTTTGTCTCTATTGGTTTCGAGGCAAATGAAGAACGGTGACACATGGAGCAGCTGTGCAAGTGCGCTCACGCTCGCTTGATCCATAATTAGGGCATTGTGAGAAATTGGGTATAAATATCTCTTGAAGAATCCAAATTGGGTCAAACCTATGGCATTGGAAAGATGACTCATAGGACTACTATAGAACCAAAAATAAGATATTGAGGATCTGAAATAACATAGGATACGAAATAACATATATACACCGGATTCAATATACACCGGATTCTATATCGAGCTCCTAGAGGCAAGAAAAAGCTTAGATCATATGTTGTCGAGGGTTGCCAAGTTCACTAATTTCTACGGCGAGAAAAGAAAAGTCTAGTTGTCCCTGTCAACAGAAAGCAAGGTACGATTAGAGTTAGCATGACAAGAGCAGCAACCAAGGTGCATAACAGCAGCAAGAAGTTCATCATATGAAGTCTTCAAGTGGGCAACACTGCATACAATCATTGTAAAGGTATCATTGTACTTAGTCATTGTAAATACATTATTGTACAAATTTTACTAGTAGCTATCTGCCAAAAGGCAGTGTTGGGAGGTCTAGGATCATCATTAGGTGGTTGTGTCAAAGTTGGGGTTATGGTCTAGTATATCTTTTTCTTCTACATCATTCTATATCATTGTAAAGTGGACCATTTTCCTTGGTATGTGAGTCCATTCTTATTTTATTCTTCTATAGGGTGGTAGGGTGGTGCTAGGGTGAGTTGTAGCTCATTGGGTGTTGGGGCATCCGTTCAGTTGACTACTGAAGAATCTCGGGCGTTGGAGCGTCCATCCAGTAGGAGTTGGAGAAGAATGCTTTTATAGATTCTATGAAGTTGGAGCTTTATTTTCAATTGGAGTTGAATATTAAAGAATTATTAGAAAAGCATTAGGTGGTTTTTGTCTCGGAGTGGGTTTCCACCTTAAAAACTGTGTGCATTTGTGTTCTTCTTGTTTACTGCTATCATTGTACAAACACTGATAATAATTAAAGATTAAATAATGCTCTAATTCAAAGAATAACGTTCACCCCCCTCGATGTATTTCCAACAATTGGAATCAAAGCTTGGTTCCTTCAATAGCAGTTTAACAACTGGAAGGAGTTCATGGAGCATACCAAGAATGGTGTACCTCTATTCAAGGAAAATAATTATGCACTCTGGAAAGGAAGAATGGAGGTCTATCTCTTGGTTCAAGGTTATGAAGTATGGGACACTGTTCAAAATGGATTTACATCAACAACGAATGAACAATGTAAGAATAATTTGGTAAATGATGCAAAAGAAAAGAATATTATTATGAGTGGACTTATTGAATCTGCTTATCATAAGGTGTTGGGTTGTAAAACTACCAAAAATGTATGGGACAAGCTTGAGAATATATATGCAGGTGACTCAAATGTCAAAGAAGCAAAGCTTCAAATCTATAGAGCAAAATTTGAGCAACTCAAAATGAAAGAAGATTGCAACATTGCTACATAATTTCAATACCTTGATGAAATAACCAGTACTCTGGAAGGATTGGGAGAGCCAGTTGACGAGAAGACTATTATACGGAAGATTCTTAGAACGTTACCAGGGAGATTCAACCCAAAGGTATCGGTCTTAGAATACAGTGCAGATCTGTACAAACTCAGCAAAGAGGAATTACATGGAGTTCTCATAGCATATGAAATGAGACTTGATTAAGAAGAGGGTACTTTGCATCTAGAAACTGCGTTCGTTGCATCTAAGAAAACCAGTAAGGATAAACAACCTTCAATTGAAAAGACATGCACCTGCAAATGTGAAGAAAAGGGAGATGATGAAGAAGGTCTTTTAGATGAAGAATATGCTTACTTCATGAGAAAACTACAAATTGGTAAGGGACAATTCAAAGGTAAACTTCCATTGATATGTTTCAGCTGTAATGAGGTTGGGAATTTTGCAACAAAATTTCCAAACAAAAGTAATGGCAACTCAAAAAGAAAGAAAGGCTTTAAGAAATTCAACAAGAAAGGATCCAAAAAGAACTTTCTCTCTAAAGAAGATAGCTCATCATCCGATGAAGACAATGATAGTGAAGAAGAAGCCAATGAGAGAGTATTGTTTATGGCCAAGCACAATAAACCCAAGCATAATAAGCAAGAGGTATCAAACAACGAAGAAGAAGGATGGACCATAGATGAATTTTTTGAGGAAGCAATCAAGCTTATAAAAGATCTCAAGGCAGAGAAGATCCATTCCAAAACTCTTGAAGAACAAGTTCAAGGTCTCAAAATTGAAGTTGAAGAACACAAATGCATTGAAGAGTCACTTCAAAAGAAGTTGGAAGAAAGCAACCAAGAAAGGGAAGAATTAGAAGCCGAAGTAGTCTCGCTGCATGAGGAAGTGAAGAAAGGAAAAACTATCCAAAATTATGCCAACAGCTCAAGGGCATTGGAAGAACTCATCAACAATCAACGATCTTACAACGACAAAATTGGCATCGGTTACAAAGAAGAAGAAGCAGGACCTTCTACAACCAAATATAATGAACCTATGAGATCTGACATGCATGTAGACTTCATTGGACAATATTCGCAAGAACAACCTTGGAAGACAATTCCTCGACAAAAATTTCCATCCAGGTACCAACATATTTTTTATGGCTACTATTATTCATGTGGAAAATTTGGTCATAAAGCTGTGGAATGTAGCACATACCCTAGAAACGAATACAATTCCAGGAGATCTATCAAATATGAACCTCCCAGGGCTCAGCAAAACATCAATAGATTTGAACATTTAAGAAATAATATTGAATGTTACAAATGTCGAAACTTTGGACACATAGCCAAAGAATGCAGACTTGAAAATCCTCCAGAAGAATCTTCGAAGCCACAGAATGAACGAACATGGAAGAAGAAGAAGAATGAGAATTGTGCTCTCGCTCTCAAGGCTCAAAATAACAAAGATGTGTGGTATGTTGATAGCGGTTGCTCAATGCATATGACTGGAGATAGAAATAAATTTGTATCTCTGAAAGAGAAGAAGGATGGAATCGTGTCCTTTAGAAATGATGGATCTTCAAATGTTATAGGATCCGGTACTGTCACTCTCGGAAGCAAAGATGTTCTAGCCAAGAATGTTCTATTGGTTGAAAACATGAATCACAATCTGCTCAGTGTTGGACAAATGTGTGATCAAGGACACACAATACTATTCAACTCCACGAAATGTGAAATCAGGAAAGGCGTGTATGGTGAAATTGTGGCTACAACAAATCAAGCTCCAAATGACATATATGTTCTAGATGAAGCACCTAAAGCATGTCTAATAGCTAAAGAGGATGATACAATAATTGGTAGCAATGATGATCGACTAAGTAAGAATTTTGCTACAAAGGTGCAAAGTGATTTCGAGATGTCTTTACTTGGTGAGCTGACATACTTCTTAGGGCTTCAAATATCTCAGCAAGAGAAAGGAATATTAATATGTCAAGCCAAGTACATCAAGGAAATGCTCAGGAAAAGTAAAATGGAAGATTGTAAACCCATCCTTACTCCAATGGTAACAGGTTGCAAATTGAGCATAGACGACTCATCTAAGGATGTGGATCAAAGGTTGTACAGATCTATGATTAGTAATATTCTATATGTAACAGCCTCCCAACCAGATGTTATGCAAGCAGTTGGAAAAGTAGCAAGATTCCAAGCAGCACCAAAAGAATCACATATTAAATATTCGCCAGCATTGGAATATCTTTTCCAAAAGCTTGGGATTCTCCCAAGTTCTCATTAGATTTTCCTTTTTTTTTTTTCAGAATATAAAGGGGGAGTGGAAGTGTGTATA
The DNA here is from genome assembly GCA_034641835.2 of Pinus albicaulis. Taxonomy (NCBI): domain Eukaryota; kingdom Viridiplantae; phylum Streptophyta; class Pinopsida; order Pinales; family Pinaceae; genus Pinus; species Pinus albicaulis. The sequence goes on along the minus strand of CM076576.1, from coordinate 869,582,812 downwards.
GGTCTACGGGATGGTTGTGTTTCAGGGGGAGTTACCCTTTGCCATTGATGTCAAAGGGGGAGAGAATGTTGTAGGAAGAGGTGTCATGATCGCAGGGGGAGTACTTGTGTTGCCATCAATGCCAAAGGTGGAGATTGTTGATCAACGGTTGTCATTGATGTCAACCCAAGCAGCACCAGGGGCTAACCCAATATTTCATGGGAATTTTGAACTACCAAATTAATTTATTCTGGTTCAATAATGCTTTTGATGGTTTCTACTTGTCGAGATGTTTCCGTTTATATATGGCACGCCATGTAATTCTTCACGGTTTGAGAGATATTCATGTTTGAAGTTTGTACCCCTAGTTAGTGGGCTAAAACCCCATGGGGTTGGGGCATGGGTCATTGAAAATTAATAATTAATATTTTTTAAGCTCCTAAAATCCCTCCCACGTTCACTTGTTTAAGCCCCTCTCAAATTAAGCATTTATATAAATTGTGATCCTCATTTCCTCCTTATGCAAGGGATTCAGCCATCTGAAACAGGTCATCGTGGAATTTTCACTATAAATTTTTTTCTACGAAGGTTCAGAAGCTGAAATTTTTATGAGACGAAACCAAAATCTTGAGGAAGCTGCAGTAAAAATTTCAGATCAAGGTGCACAATATTTTTTGGAGATATGATCTGTAGAAGTCAGGGTTTTTGCAGGCCCCTGAAATTCATCTCAAAGAAGTGACCTTGGTAAAATCATCATAACTCTCTCTCTGAGTATCGGATTGAAATTATGTAAAAATTGGCAGATAGTGCATATTTTGTAGTTTTTTCTCTATCAATTTCAGAGCCAAATGAAGAAACAGTGACACGTGGAATTCCATACAAGTGTGCTATACTGAAACAGTCCATAATTAGGGCATTGTGAGAAATTGGGTATAACCCTCTCTTGAAGAATCCAAATTGGGTTAGACTTGTGGCATTGGAAAGACGACTCAAAGGACTACTACAGGACCAAAAATTAGATATTGAGGATCTGAAATACTAGAGATACACCAGATTCTATATCGAGCTCCTAGAAGGCAAGAAAAAGCTAGATCATATGTTGTTAAGGATTGCAAAGGACCAGACTTTCTACGGCAGAAAAGCAAAGCAAGGTGCAGCAGAGGGTAGCATGACAAGAGCAGAAACTAAGGTGCATAACAACAACAAGAAGTTCATCATATGAAGTCTTCAAGTGGGCAGCACTGCATACAATCATTGTAAAGGTATCATTGTACTTAGTAATTGTAAATACATTATTGTACAAATTTTACTAGTATCTATCTGCCAAGGGTTGAAGAGGTAGTGTTGGGAGGTTTAGGATCATCATTAGGTGGTTGTGTCAAAGTTGGGGTTATGGTCTAGTATATATTTTTCTTCTATATCATTCTATATCATTGTAAAGTGGACCATGTTCCCTGGTACGGGAGTCCATTCTTCTTTTATTCTTCTATAGGGTGGTAGGGTGGTGCTAGGGTGAGTTGTAGCTCATTGGGTGTTGGGGCATCCGTTCAGTTGACTACTGAAGAATCTTAGGCGTTGGAGCCTCCATCTAGTAGGAGCTAGAGAAGAATGCTTTTCTAGATTCTAGGAAGTTGGAGCTTTATTTTCAATTGGAGTTGAATATTAAAGAATTATTAGAAAAGCGTTAGGTGGTTTTTGTCCCGGAGTGGGTTTCCACCTTAAAAACTGTGTGCATTTGTGTTCCTCTTGTTTGCTGCTATCATTGTACAAACACTGATAATAATTGAATATTAACTTATCCTCTAATTGAAAGGAATATTGATTCACCCCCCCCCCCCTCAGTATTTCCAACAATATATTTGTATTCTGAACATGTCAACTGATAATGGTCGCCTAAAGGTTTCTTGACAAATTCATAATGGCATTCTGCTTTCAACTAAACATATGAGCTAGAAATATATTCTAAACATAGCAACTAATAATTACCGCCTTAATTTACTCAACAAATATTTAAAAGTTTCTCTCAAGTTTTAATAGTCATTGGTAAGGACAACAGAGGAAGTTACAATCAACACTCTATGGTTTGTTTTGCATTGTCTTGTATGTTTAATCGCATTTTCTATGCCACAATTCAAGAGAGTTATGGTGGATTCTGACCAATTTTTTGGTATGTTAGTTTGTTAGATGCCATGTATGCAAAAGTATTACTTAAATGCACTATGATGCAGTCTGGAAATGTCTAATTGGCCCTATGGAAGCAACCAGTCAGGTAGCTTAATTTAATACATAGTCATATTTGGTCAGGTTTAGTGATGGCAGATTACATGGACTCAATTCTATGTTGAAATGAAGTATTTCATAGTAAAACTAAGAGTTACTCGTTGAAAATTTGAAATTCCTAGCATCTTGTTGGTAAAGCACAGAGGTCCTCTTGGTGTCTCACAGATCTGATGGTTGATGTAGTGCTACTGCCTGCCTTTTGGTACCTCTTTATACTGGAAGCACTAGAAAGAAGGCTGCAATCAGCTTGATGGTGTCCAATATGGGCTTTGGTGGGCAAGAGCTAGGAGTCTTAGTGATGTTCAAGAGATTTTTTCCAAACGAAAACTCCTAGGGAATGACTAGGAATCTCCTTGGATCTCCCATTCATTATTGATAGGCTTTGTCAAGCATCCAGGAAACATAAGAACTATTAAAGGGACAAATTATGAATTCCTTTTGGACACTGTTTTTACATGTTAGTGAGCTTGTGTACACTGTTCATACGTTTTATGTATAAAATTTACAAAGTCCTCTACATTTTATTTATTATTTATAATATGACAACAGGGCTTTTCCTGGTCTATACAAGCGAGGTACTATTATTTTCCTAGTAGGGTTTGACTTTGATTCCCTCAAGGGACATGGTCGACACTTGTGTGCTGGCATGCCCACAGAAGGGGGACATTTATTGTGGATGGGACAAGGTACAAGTCTTGGGGAGTCTTTGGTGGAAAATATACCCACTATTTGTGGTTATGTAGCTATCTTGAACTAAACCATTGAAATCACAATTTCCCACAAGATTTATTAATTTCTGCGTTTTGTTGTTTATTGGATGTGGGTTGCAGTTGGTTGGAATGTAACCTTTACAAATGTTACATTCCATGAATGCAACCTGAACTGAACCATTGTGATAAATAATATTATTCTTCAGATCAGGATTCCAGAGCCCAACATCAATCAAGTCAAGCATATGCTTATGTCTATGTTTTCTTTTAGTGCCATGTGAAGCCTATCTGGCGTATGGGAGCTTTTTTGTAAGAGTCAAAATAAAAATATTTTCTAGTGACAGATCTAATTGGGTTGGGATTTCAAGTTCTTGTATGGTCATTTATTTACATGTTCAGTGTATTCTTAGCTCAATTATTATGGCATTACTTGTTGTAATGGATAAAATTGTGTACTTGGGCTTGTTGACGTTACAGAATAAAGGAAATGTATGCTCACGTGAACGTAAGGTTTGGTCATGCCTCCCCACTAATAGTAGATGATGTTTATGATATCATCTTGAAGGTAATGCTCTTGTTATCCCTCCACATTTGTATAATTTATGAGTAATTGGTGTTGATCATGCTTTTCAAATTTTCCATTTCTATGATTAATTTCCTGCATGGCTAAGGTTATTTGTTTTGGTGAATTTCGTTGGAATTTCCAAGTATTTATTAGCTATTTATATCCTTATAAATTTAAGCCACATTACAAGGATACTGTGTATGTTGGTTCAGCAGGAAGTATTAACTGCATTGTATTTGTGTAGTTTATGTATAACGATTTTTCCAAGGCCTTTGAACTGATTGATTTGTTCCTAATTATTATTATAATACCTGCCTCTAGAAGTATATATAGCAATATGTTTGCTTTTGACTTTGCATTAGTCAAATTACTTTTAACGGCGATTTTTAGAACTACCTACTAATGATTATGCTTATGTATGTTTTTTGGCAGGTTTAGAACGTTGCTTGGTTGGATAGTGAAATAATCTATGATAGGGATTTTGAATATGACTACTTTGGCTTCAAGACATTGGAGAGGTCCTGCTTGTTAAAATTGAACGGGGTTGTTGTGGAGTGTCCTCAACATATGTTGATGAGGGTTTTTATGGGAATCCACAAGGATGACATTGAATATGCTATCAAGACTTATCATTTGATGTCACAGTGTTGGTTTATGCATGCATCTCCAACTTTGTTTAATTGTGGAACTCCAAGGCCTCAAGCATGTGCCTCACAATGTGGTTTAGTTTTGGATGTTGATATCATGATGAGTGATACATTTTAAGTTAGGGGCATGATTCAAGGCTAATCAAGACATCTATCTTGTTACCATTTCATTTAAGCAAAATCAAACTATATGAGTCATAGACGAGATATTAGCAGAGGAAATATGAAATTTTAGATTGATATTCCAATTAAAAAAAGTCTCTTTATTTAAATAATGCATTTTGATTGGTTATCAATAGGGTCCGAATCACTGTCATATAAATCTTTCTCGGTATTTTTGATCTATTTCATGTTTTAAATTTGGAGCAATTAGGTAGCTGCTTTCTTATCTGTATGAAGGATGATAGCATTGAAGGTATTTATGATACCCTTAAAGAATGTGATGTGATTAGAAAATCAGCAGGAGGCATTGGAGTTTCGATCCATAATATCCATTCAAAAAAGAGTTACATACGTGGAACAAATGGAACATCAAATGGCATTGTGCCAATGTTGTGTGTGTTTAATGATACCGCTCACTATGTATATCAAGGAGGAGGCAAAAGAAAGGGTAATTGGGAATGCGGTTATTTTCTGACATGCATTTTTGTTTTTGTTAATGCTTACTCACTAGTTATTGTTTTGTTCTTATACTAACAACATCAATTGATAGTTTTGAGATGTAGGCCTTTGATGATGCTATTATTACTAGTAAATATACTCAATTTGATTATCATTCTTCACAGGTGCCTTAGATGTATACTTGGAGCCATGGTATGCTGATATTTTTGACTTTTTGGATTTGAGAAAAAACCATGGCAAGATAAATTTGGTTGTGAAGTTTGAGGAGGACGTTTAATGTATTTGTGGAAAGGTTCATGGGTAATAGGAATCTCGTGGGTTGTTAACAGGAAGAAAATAGGGCAAGAGATTTGTTCTATGGTCTATGGATTCCAGATCTCTTTATGAAGAGAGTCCAGGACAATGCTACTTGGTCATTGTTTCGTTCTAATGAGTTTCCTGGATTAGCAGACTGTTGGGGCGAAGAGTTTGATAAATTGTACCTTAGATATGAGAAGTAGGTATGCTGTCAAGATAACAAACATCTCATGTATTTTTTTTGGGTTCTTTGATATTATTTTTCTTTTTCTTTTAATTTTTAATTTTTTTTAACTTGTTGTATTTAAATTTGGCTAAAATCATGTATGTCTAATTAGGGCAAGGCCAAGAAAGTTGTACAAGCTCAGAAATTCTGGTTTGCAATTTTAGAATCTCATATAGAAACTGGCAATCTTTTTTTTTCCTCGAATAGAAACTGGTAATCTTGATATGTTGTACAAGGTAATTCCATTCTTTCATATTTTATAGGATTTGAGTTTTTTCTTTGTTGCAACATTCGTTGACCATAGTTTGGGTTTTAGGACTCATGCAACAGGAAGAGAAATCAACAAAATTTGGGAACAATCAAGTCTTCAAATATTTGTACATAAATTATTGAGTACACTAGCCCAACATAAAGTGTAGTTTGTAATTTGGCATCAATTGTTCTGCCACAGTTTGTAAGAAAAAATGTATGCTTGTTGTAAGTTATTCTTGTTACTATTTTAAGCTTAATAGGAAAAGGCCCTAAAGACGATTATCCCTAATTTTGCAAGGCATTCCTATTGAGTCTCATCCTTCAAAGCTTGTTGGCAACCTGGGTTCTAACAACCGATACTTTGATTTTGATAAGCTATGAGAGGTTGGTTTTGAACCGATACTTCAAAATATTTGGTTTGGTATTTTTAAGAGTGGTGCTGATTGCTTGTTATTGTATCTTTTATTGGCACATTTGCAACATTTATTTTATGATAGGGCACATTAATAATTACTCAAAACCTGAATAAAATCATTGATGTGAACTACTATCCTGTGGAAACCGCAAAGAGATCAAATATGTGTCACAAACCTATTGGCATTGGTGTTTAGGGCTTTGCTGATACATTTATCTTGCTTGGTATGCCATTTGACACAGAGGAGGTAAGCTTCACAAAAACATTTGAGTGAATGTATTTTGGTGAATTTTTTGTTTCTAATAAATATGCCATATGGTTATTTACTCTTTGAAATCTGCATTGCAGGGTCAAAAGTTGAACTATGATATTTTTGAGACAATTTGTTATCATGCCCTTAAGTCATCTTCTAAATTTTTTTCCAAGGACGGTCCTTATGAAACCTATGCTGGGAGTCCTGTAAGCAAGGTAGGTGTATTTATTTTGGATGTAGAACTTATTTTTGGAAGTGTATTATGTGGTTTAGATACTGTCAATTATCTAAGATACATTATGAGGGTAGATGGTTTTGAGTTTTAATTTATTTCCAAATTGGTGTGCAGGGCATACTTCAGCCAAATATGTGGGGTTTTACACCTTCAAGTCGATGGGATTGGTCTGCCTTAAGGAAAATGGTTGCAAAAAATGGTGTGAGAAATTCTCTCCTTCTTGCTCCTATGCCAACAACATCAACTAGTCAATTCTTGGGAACAATGAGTGCTTTGAGCCATACACATCAAATATTCATAGAAAGAGAGTGTTAAGGTAAATTTCTCATCATTATGAATATTTTTTTAAAATATTGTAGTGATTAAAGATGTAATATTTGTTTTTTTTGCAGTGGTGAATTTGTAGTGGTCAACAAGCATATTCTCCATGACTTGACTGATGCTGGGCTCTGGAATCCTGATATGAAGAAAAAAATTATTTGTCACAATGATTCAGTTCAAAGCATTAACAAATACCATCATCCATGTCAGAAATTCTTAAGAGTTTCTAACTCATTAGAAGGAGAAGGAATCTATGCTTTACTTGCCAAGAACCATGGGTACCTGGACATAGATGTGCTGCTGGTAAAGCACATTACATAAAGGTCTTCTCAGATCTTGAAGAATATGAAGATGATAAGCCAAGGAGGGCTCATAGCGCTGACATTGTTAGAGGAGATCCAACACCTTCAGGAGATGAAAATGGAGCATTTGATCCTATTGGAGGAACTCTTGCATCCTTGAGGGGAGTACCTAAGTACTTGACCTTAAGAGTTCAAGGGTCAATCATGAATTATAGGGTTTATGTATTGATTGACAGTGGGGCTACCCATAATTTCATTGATGCCCATCTTGTGCAAAGGAGGGCAATATCCACTAATACTTTTGAGGGATTCTCTGTTTTGGTCCTAGGAGATAGAACAATGCAATGCATGCATTATGTTCCATCACTTCCAGTTGCCATGGGATCCTACACTTTTGTGGACCACTTCTTTGTAGTTGACATACCAGACACCAATGTCATTTTGGGTGTTCAATGGTTGATTAAATTGGGAAAAGTCACCACTGATTGGGAGGCTTTACAAATGGAATGGGTGGACAAGAAGAGTGGTGCACTTCAAATAATCAAAGGCATGCATACCTACCCCTCACACAACACTTCCACACGAAAAGCAGAGATGGATTTGCATAGTGGAAGCAAGGACCTCACTGTCCCTTCTCTCATGTTCATGAGATTTCTTCAAGGGGCACTCTCATCTAGTGGCAAGCCACCTGGGAGGCCACCTGATTCATTTTTGGTGAGAGATCTCTCACTGATTGATGGTCCAAAATAAGATCTAGGGGGGATGGGAGCATTAGAAGACATAAATACAATGCTGGAAGGCTTGGGCAAGCAAAATAAAAAGGGAGATTTCCTTTTCTCATCATCATCACCCACCTTCATTTCTGATTCTGCATTGTTGGAGGAAAAGAACGGAAGGTATGTCCTTCCTACTTGTACCTTTGGAATAAGTAATTTCAAGAAAGAGGTCAGAAACATGATAGGCATTCCTGTTGATGCATCATCAATTCTATCTTTGTTGGGGAGTATAGATCTATATTGGAAATCCCAGCTGTTGGTGGATTATTCCAAAGATCTCTACACTTGTATGATGCTTGATGACTAGCTACATGAGGAGGGCTATCTAGTTCATGAGGGAGGCATCTATGATCATGATAGGGTCTTCTTACCTAGAGCCTCCAAGCTCAGGGAGAGGATGCTACAAAGTGCCTTCAAAGAGTTTTGTTTCAGCCCTACCTATTATATGAAGATCTACAACACTATTATGAGATGCTTTGAATGGGAAGGCTTTTGAGGAGAGCTACATCATAATTTTCTAGAATGCAAGAGCTATGTGGAGTTGGGGTAGCCAAAGGACTCTATGCAAGAGTCATTTCATTCATTTCTTCCTTCTCTTAAAAAGGGAGAAATATTTGTGCACAATTCCATGTATAGAAGAAACATTGATTGTGGAAAATCTGATTATGTAATGCAAGCTTCATTTTCTGATTTGACACATTATTTCAACATGTTTTTGCAAGCCATGACTCCCAAGAGGAGTGTTGTATCATGTAAATCTCATGGAGAACATTGGGCCACTGAAATTTCTAAAATGGGCCACTCCCTTGTTGTGAAAAGGGAGATTCTTTTTCATGATGGGTGCTTCCCAAAGGTACCAAACATTTCTCACTCTTTTAGCCATGGTGAGGTAACTTGTGCAGCAAGTAAGTGGTGGGGAAACCACTTACCATATCTTGATCTAATGTAGGCAGGAGATGCACTGCGCTGGCACCATATGTGGGACTATGACCCACCTCCTCATGTTCAAATTTCTGTTTGTGTATATGTAGTAATGCTTCCATACTTGGATGATATAGTTGTACTTTTCATGGGCTTGTATGGAGGGAGGATGGGCAGTTTGTATGTACCACATGGGATGGAAACTCTCTAAGTACCTTATGCTACATGCTTTAGAGAGAGTATTGGACCTACCATGTTTGTTTCTGTTGAGTTCTTGACTCCTTGAGGGATGGATTTTATACATCTCATGATGATTTTGGAGGAACAATTCATGGAGGCTTGGATTGGTGAACACTTAGCTTATGATGAGAGCTTGATATTTGATGGTGTCACCAATGAAGAAGGAGAAGTGTTTCAGCACTCACCCTATCAGTTGCTTGAGGACAAGAAAATTTTTGGAGGGGAGGACTATAATATTCCCAATTAGCCCAAGCTAATGGGAATATACAATTTTGTCTCAATATTTTGTTTCATGAATAAAAATGTAAAGGAGGATCAATAAAACTCCTAATCAGCAAAATAAATCAATGCCACATGAACATGGAAAAATATAGGCTATTTAAATAAGCACACTTAGGTGTGAAAGAGACTGGAGCACTTGACCAAGTCAACTAGGACCAAATCAACAGCGCTGTCTAGATACAGTGAATCTCCTAGAGGCACAATGCAGTTTTAGTTGGAGGCTTCTCATGTGAATGCAGCTAAATCATTGAAATGGTTTAGGGTTTTACAAGACTTTCATCCTATAAGAGGAAGAGGAGGAAAGTAGAAGAAGGTTGTTGATTGTGCATATTTCTGAATATAGTGTCTGTTTATACATATATCATTCTCTGCTGTTTAGCTGAGGATAGTGCTGTTTAGCACTAGGGTGTTCCTGTTCAGGAATCCCACCTCTTCCATTGAAGGTATCTTGGAAGAGTCTTGCTGATCTCATTCACTATCAGGCATTTGGCCAAGCTCATCTTCCAACTACAACACAAATCCTGTTGAGGGTTTGGTTGTCCTTGTAAGCTGGAACAAGTGGAGGCTAGATCTGCTCAGATCTAGGCCATTCCAGGGCCTCTTTTCACTGGGAAAGTCTTCTATCCCATTGGCAGGAGAGTTCTAAACCTTTGGAGCTGATATTTTAGATCTTGGCATCAGGCCAATCCAGTGCTTCAACCTACAACGTAGTTTTCCTTCTAGGACTGTGTTATTTGCAAGAAGGAAGCTGCAGGGTGTTTTGACACACTTTTTTAGGAGAGATCTCTGGTGTTGGGGGTTTTGCCTTTCACTATGGTGATCCATGGATTATATTTCTGATCCATGTTCCGTACATATCTGATCTACTTCTATTGTAATCGTCTTAAGAAATTTCTGAATACTACTGCAGATCTGTCGCTTTAGATCTCAGATCTACTCTCTATGTTGCATGTTTTGATCAAAACCCCAAGGGGATCTTGTAAAGGAGCCTTTCTAGTGTACAGATCTGAAATAGATATGATATTTTGTACACAGATCTGCTCTATATATGAGTGTAATATACAGCTGCTGCAACTCTTAAAAATAATGATGTCAAGCCATTTTGCAGTCAATACATGTGTTGCAACCCTCTTTCTTGAGGAATTTCTTTTATTCTTGTCTTCTACATTCTGTTGTATATTGTAAGGGCCTCATTATGGATCTGATTTATTGCTGTATATATGATATTTGATCCCTCTTATTGGTCTCCTGCTCATTCTCTCAAAAACTGCGTTATTTTCCTGCAGTACTGTTGCATATTGCTGCAACATCCCTCTTGGGTGTTTTTCAACTATACTAGGTGTGGGAGGTATGTTTACCTCAACTAGTTTGATTTGTTTTTGCTCCCCTTTTGGATTTAGATGCTAGATCTCCAGATCTAAGGGATCCAAGGGATGCAAACTCATTTCAGTGCACATACTTCTGAAAAGTGCGTTATTCCAGCAAGTATTGCTGAGTGTTCCCTTTTGGGGATATTACACACACACATTGGTGAGGAAGTTCAGTTACACACTAGTGAGGAACGTAGTTGTCTATTTATTTTTCCCTTAAATAATTTGGACAATAAATTGTAATTTCATCTCATAACTACTTGTATCAGTTAATTATGTCATGATGACTAAGTCGGGATGACTGAGTTAGCTCAAGAAATTTTAGTTGAGCATCTAAGATGAGGTATGTAGAGTGATCCTAATATTTTGTCGGTCCAGTTGCAGTTAATTCACTAGTGGGGTGCAGGTGTAATCATTTAACTCAATTAATTGAGTTAAAATTAGTTTAACTAGTTCTAACTGAGTGATGAATTAGTGAGAGGTCCAGTGAATTGAATTAGATTTAATTCAGAAGTAGTGATTAAACATATAACTAATGATTCACTATTAATAACTGCATGCATGTTAGTTCTAAGGAAGACCCAGTTGAGACAGAGGTTAAAGGGAACATAACTATTAGTTGTATTTTTATAGAATTTCCCGAGTGCAATTATAAAGCCATGAGGAAGCCATGATGGATTGCAAAATCAAGGAAGGTTGATTTTCCTATTTAATAGGGGCCTAATTATTTAGTAATTGTGTGAGCAAGGAAGGGTAAAGGAAGGCTGAGAATTGGCTATGTGTTTGTACAATTTTGCCTAGATCAGCGGGGGACAATTGGTAGAGTGCTGGAGAATCTCATGAGAGATTAAGCATTGTATTGTTTCATGATTCCTTGACTTTATAAAATATATGATAGCAGGGTTTTCAACAGTTTATTTCCCTAAGAACATCTTGTGTTGTGCGATTGATTTACTTCATTCTCTTACTTGCATGTGATTGAGTGAACATGTTTTGTATTTCACAAATGTTGTAGAAGGATTTAGTATCTTGTTTTAGTACATCACAAGATCAGATTGAATCCAGTGATATAGAATTTCTAGAAATTTCTACAGGGAAAAACTATGCCTTTTGGAAGGTTAGGATGGAAGCCTATCTTATATACCTAGGAGTATATATTTAGAGATATATGTTGTTAGATTATGATGCTCCTAATGTCCCTCCCATAAATGCATATAGTAAAAATGTGTAAGTAAATAATGATAAAGCGAAGAATTCCATTCTCTTTGGCCTTAGTAAATCTAACCTTAAAAAATTTATGCACTATATGCTTGATAAGGAAGTATGGGTCAAGTTCAATCAGAGTTATGAAGGAGATAATAAATTCAAACAGGCAAAACATAAAACCTTGAGAATGAGGTTTGAAAGCTTAATAATGAATGAATAAGGAAGCATAGAAGAATACTTCCTCAGAGTTGATGAAGTAACCAATATGTAATATCCTTGGTGAAAATTCCATGTAATAAAAGTTAATAAAGGTAGAATAATAAACAAAGTTATGGGACACATATTCCAAGCTCAATGTTGGGAAAAAAATCCTAGTGTTGGTGTTCATTTGGTTTATCATGGCTATGTAAATTGGAAAAGGAAATGGCTAAGGATTTGGAAAGGAAAAGTGGAATTTATTGGCATTTATTTATGAAAATAATGGAAATTAGGAGAAAGGAAAGGTGAAAGGTCACAGGTTGCATGTCAGGAGGAAAACGAATGAAAATAATATAAAATTAAAGAATTTAGAGGCCTCATTAATAAAAAGGCTTCTGAGGATCAGTTAACAGACTTTTTCCATTAAGTTTTGGATCTCTCATTCTATTCTCTCTCTCCCTCATACACTTGGACAATTAGAGTATTCTTAGAGCACTCTTGGAGAGTGTGGCATATGAAGAGTTTTGGAGAAAGAAGGCAAAGGAAGAAAAGGAAAATGCAACAAGACATCAATATTAGTAGCTACAATGGTTTTTTCTTGCAGGTACCAAGTTGCATGTATGTTTTCCTCACTAGTTTTGGCATGCATGTGGCATGTGTTTATGATCTATCATTGGCATGGAGGATTGCCTAGATTGATAGTGGATTTTCATAGCTTTGACATTTCTAGGATAACCATGGTATTGTGGATTAATTTCATGGTTTATTTTCTGATTGGTTCTCATGTTCCTTTTTCTTGGGTTGAGTTACTAGTTCCTCAATCCTTGTCTTGGAAAACACTCTCGAGCCCTGTAACAACTTGGGTTGAGTTACTAGTCTTCGAGCCTTGGTTAGAAAAATGCTCTAGAGCCCTTGGTGGGTTGAGTTATTAGTCTTGGATCATTGGTTGGAGCAATGCTATCAAGCCCAACAAGAATTGTGGGTTGAGTTAATAGTCCTAAAGCCTTGGTTGGAAAAAACACTTTAGAGCCCTATACAACATGGGTAGAGACCGATCTAGAGATGGCTGTGATGTTTGACCGTGAGGTGGAATCATTGGTTGAGGGTTGACATGGGTTGGCCTTTGGAAGTCTTGGGTTGGCTTTGATTTATGTGTTCCATGATATCCCACATTTATGCTTGGAATGTGGCATAGGGGTGATTGGTTGAAGAGAGATTTGGCTTAGCTAATCTATGGTCGGGTGGAACATGGTAGTCCCATCCCAGATTGGATTTTTCATTCATTAATAAGAGGTTCTTTGCTTGACATATTATGTGCAAATGTATTGGTTTATATTTGGATTCTATGGCTGATGTATCCTTGATATTTATGTTGTTATTATATTGGCTAAAAGCATGTATTATGACAGTCATGATGTATGGATCTCCTCATGTTTTGATTTGTAAATCATTGAACAATATATCTATGAACTAATAGATAATAATGCAACTAATTCTATAAGGGAATAATTCTTAGTAATTATCAGATAAGTGTGAGACCGTCATTCTCAAATATGTTGTTTAAACCTATAGATTACATATTTGTGACGTGTTTGGCGAAATTCCTTTCATGGCTAGTAGTGGTCCAATCTAGACCTTACCAATGATTTTGCAAATGTATCATTACTCTATTCTTTAAATTCATTTATGAACCTATCATTGAGTTTAGGGTAGTGACCTTGGATTTGGGCCTAAAAAGGTGGCACAAATATCAGAGAAGCAGGCATAGGTCTGAGGAGAAACGTATAGAGATGCGGGCATACCCATGTTGTGGGAGTGTCTAGAGCCTCCCAACCACACCATTTTTCATATTAAGGGAGTGTACAAGGGTTTAATGGTGTAAAACTGAAATGATACCAAGAGGTTGTTTAATTGAGTTGTTGGGATGACTCCTGGGAGTTTTGTTTCTAATGTGGAAGGTCTGTGTGATGTTTTTTATGTTGATTCCACTTCCTTAAGGTCACCTAGGAGGTTAAATCCCATTTTAGTGTCCTCTCACCACATATTTACCCATGTTGTTTGGTTACTTGGGTAGGTGTGGGATGAGGGTGTTACAAAATGGTATGAAAGCATGGTTCACCCCTCGGGATGGATGGACGGTGTGTTGGTCATGCATTCATGTTAGTTACATATGCATTTAGTATGTTTGTGGTCTATCTATGCTTGTTTCATTTGCATGGTGTTGGTCATGGTTGCAGTGATGTTGCCATGTTGATGGTGTTGTTGTGAAATGCATCATCATGACTATATGATTCATTATATGTTGTTTACACATGTCAAGTGATTGTATGTAGTCAGTATACATTGGTATGGTTGTTGTCATGCTTGAGTTCATGGTATGTATAGTGGATATGGTCATGCATTGATGAATATATTGTAGCTATAATGATGTTTATGTGTTGATATACCTATGTGCTATATAATTAGATGTTGTTATAATTATGTTTATACATGTATTACGTTGATTGTTTGATCTTGTAGGATATATCCTCCTCGAATTATGCTAAGGTAGGTTGGTTTAGTTATGATTTGGTATAGCTGACATAGTATGCCTTATAGGAAAGAGATCAAGATGAATAACAAGATGGTAGACTACACGGATTCCCCTTATGAATTAGACGAAAACATGGTGTTGTGCACTCTTCTGACTTGGAAAACACATTGAGTAGTTTGAAGGAAGAAATAAGGAGTTGTAAAGAAGATAATGATAGAACCATACAGGCACATGAAAAGAAAAAAGACGTCAATGTGGTAATTATTCAGAGTTTTTCATAATTGTAGAAACAAGGGCCACTCTGGATCAAAAATGGAGGGAGGATGGGACTAATGGGGAATATGGTAGTAGGTCTCATGGTGGTAAAAATTTGGATAGAGATGACACGATCAGAGATGGCAGGTTCTTGGACACTCCAGATAGGAGAGGTGACAGACATAGGTATTATTCTAGTTCTTGTTCTGACAGACACTATGATCATCATCATTATCATCCTTAAAGGACAAGTGACAATAGATATTTACTGGATGAGTTTAAGAAAGAAAACCCACCTACATTTGATGGGGAAATGAAAAAATCATTGGATGCAAAAGCATGGTTTCTTAGTATGAGGAAGTTCTTTAGGTTGGATGATTACTCATAAAATAGGAAAGACATAATAGCTACATTAAGCCTCAAATTTAAAGCAGATATCTAGTGGGAATATGTAAAGAATGTCAGAGATATTTATGAGGATGAATTGAGTTGGAATGAATTTGAGAGACTATTTAGGAAGAACTATCTATTAGAGAGGTACTATGTTGAGAGGGAAAAATAGTTTTATGAGCTAAAGATGTGCTCTATGAACGATGAGTAGTACACTAGTAGATTCTTGGAGTTGTTGAGATATGTTTCTTACCTCAAGGAGAAGAAGGCTAAGATCCATAGCATTCAAATATAGGGTCAAGTTTGATGAGCCTAGATCCTTGGAGGAGGCCATCCAAAAGCTAAAGGATTGTTATGAGTAGTCAAAGCACAGATCGAAGACTAAAAAATATTGTAAGGGAAACGATAAGAATAAAGGAAAATGGGACAAGAAGCGAGTAAGATCTCAGGCTACAGGTAACAAAGAGAATGTTGCACCACCTAATAAGTTCAATACATTTGGAAAAGGACATTGAATTCAGCTTGAGGAGAAGAATAAGAGTGAAAATAGGGATCCCATGTGGTGTTGTACTTATGGAGGAGATCATCATAGTAGATATTGTCCATAGCATAAGGTTGGTAGACCATAGATCTATAGTGTTGAGGAGGCACAAATAGTGCGAGATGTTGGATAGAGTATTCCTATGATCTATTCAGTGTTTGATAATAAGCAGGAATACCATAAAACATCTATAATCGAGGTAGACAGTAATATTTATGATCAATTTGATTCTATTTTGATTTAATCTAGACCTAATTATAGTTATGTTAAGCCTCACCTAGTGAATAAGTGTGGTTTGAATAAGGAAATTCATGTAGAGTCTTGGTTAGTGAAGTTGTATATAGGTACCAAGAAGAGAGTTGATCATTGAGTAAGAGCTTATGCATTTGACTTCATCATCATCGTATAGTATGATTTTGGGTATGGACTACTTTTATCTTCATAGAACCACGGTGGATTGTTATGACAAGGATATTGAGTGCTTGGATGACTATGGGGAACAAAGATTCTTATAGGGTAAGAAGAAAGCAACATCATTGAGAATGGTTACAACTATGTAGGAAAAGTGTAGTAGTAGGAAAGGGTGTGTGTTATTTGCAGTGCACATTTATAGTGAAAAAGGTAAGGAAGTTGAGGATGTAGATGTGTTAAGAAGGTACCTAGTTTTACAATAGTTTTAGGATGTATTTACCAGAGAGATTTCAGAGTTTCCATCTCGCAAGGAAGTATATTTTTTTACTGATTTGGTACCTAGGGCATCATTGGCATCAAAGGAAACATACAGGATGAGCACATTGGAGTTGGTAGAGCTGAAGTTGCAGTTGAAGGAAATGGTGGACACGGGATACGTTAGGCCAAGTGTATCGCCATGGGGTGCACCTGTATTGTTTGTAAAGAAGAAGAATGGTACTCTTAAGCTATGCATTTATTACAGATAGATGAACAAAGTGACCATCAAGAACATATATCCATTGTTGAGGATTGATGATTTATTCGATCAGTTGAAGGGAGTATCAGCGTTCTCAAAGATTATTCTGAGATCTGAATATAATTAGGTATGCATTAAAGAAGAAGGCATCTACGAGACAAATTTCCTAACCAGATATGACCATTATTATTTTGTTTTAGTTCCTTTTGGTTTGACTAATTCTCCATCTACATTTATGTTTTTGATGAATAATGTGTTGTGTCCTTATCTGGACAAATTTTTTATTGTGTTCATCGATGATATATTGTTATTTTTTAAGAATGAAGAAGAGCATATCTAACATTTAGCATCAGTGTTGAGATTGCTAAGAGAGCATCAGTTCTTTTCTAAGCTTAGCAAATGCAACTTATTTCAGACAAAGGTACATTACTTGGGACATGTTGTCTTCAAGGAAGGTATAATAGTAGAGACAGAAAAGACAAGAGCTATCATGGACTGGGCATGTCCTAGTAATGTGAATGAGGTAATATCATTTATGGGGTTATAATTTTATTACAGAAGGTTCATTAGTAAATTCTCGTAGATTTCTTATCCTATCACATCATTGCAAATCAAAGGTAAGAAGTTTGAATGGACATAAGAATGTGCATCCAACTTTGAACATTTAAAGAAATTTTTGACACATGCTGTAGTGTTAAAGATTACATATCGAGACAAACAGTTTTTTCAATGTACAGATGTGTGCAAGGGAGGGATTTGCAGAGTTATTATGCAGTAAGGATAGGTGATATGTTCCGAGTCACAAAAACTAAATAAGCACGAGCAGAACTATTTTATACATGTTCTTGAGTTGGCAGTGATGGTTCATGCATTGAATATGTGGAGGCACTATATTTTGGGCAGATGATTTGTAGTGATGAATGATGACACTGGATTTATGTATCTATTGGACCAAAAAAATCTAAATGCCAGGAAATATGTATGGTTGGATATGATCAATTATTTCAACTTCAAGATTAGGTATATTAAAGGTAAAGAGAACAAGGTTGCAGATGATCTTAGAAAGTGGATACAAGTGAATCATATAACATCTACAATTTCTTATGGGAAAAAAATAGAAGATAGGATCTTGAAAGTAGAATAGTAGGATGTTAGGTATATGGATCTTAGGCACAAATTACATCACGGTATAGATAAAGGTGGTGGTACATGTATAGTTACAGGTAGTGGAATAGGTACAAGAAGAAGAAGAGTATAGGTAGTAGCAGAGGCATAGGTGTGGGATCAGAAGATGTGGAATATTATCTTAAAACAAATGGATTGATTAGGTTTGGAAACATAATATATGTTCTAAACAACATTGAACTCAAGAAGGTGAAAAAAATGAGGTAGACATCCATTGAACATATTTTTATCACTTTATCCGGTCTCAATAGACTAACTTACATAAAATGAACTGTGTCGGGCATACTATTACCCTGTTGTCACACCTGGTCATCAACCATGACAAAGGTACCCCCATGGAGTTGTCTTTTACATTCATTTTAAGAGTACCTAAACATGAAAATATCACTGAGTCTACCCTTCTGGACTCGTTAAACCTAATCAGAAGGCGAAAAAATTTGGACAAAGTAGAGACTCAATATTTATACTTTGAAGGATGATTTGACAACAACACCTTGAACATGGAACTCCTCATAAAACTTCCTTTCACTAGTTTCTCATTGAGCCCTACCATTCTATGAGTTTAGCCTTCATATTATGATGTTCCTGCATCTTTGAATCCTAACACTATTTGGTGTTCTTGATTCTAAGCTGCGTGGTGCCTTCTATTATTCAAGAGATCATGTTATCTACTGCTTCAGGTATTGAACAAGCCATCATATGCCAAACATCATTTCTTCGTCATCTGTTTGCACCATTTCTCTATACTATCCTCAAAACAAAATCATGTTTATCCAGTTTTGTTTCAATTGATGTAGGAAAAATTATTGCCTGCCTTCTGACGGATCTCTTTCTATTAACTGCATCATCTTATCTAGGAAGGTGATCCAGAAACATATTAGTACCCTGGAACTTGCAGACCTCACTGGAAGGTTACCTTGTGTTTTATTGGGGCTTTTCAACATTGGTTCTCAGTCGAATAATTCTATTAGTGTTTGACATCAACACCATTTTTTCACACTTGCTAGATTGTAGAGAGCATCTTGGAGACCATCATCCTTATTAATGGTCATCCTCACGTGTATTAATAGTTTTCATCATTAATTGGTAATTAGAAAATTTCTCACATGTTTGACTACAACTCTTTTATTCACATGTGTAGAAATATTCATTTTAGAGAAGCGACGACCAAGACCTTGGGTAGAGGCTTACATCAATCAGCTTTGTTTCCTCCCCCAAGCTGCATATATTGTTTTCGAAGACAACTTATTAGATTGATCCTATCATGACACAAGCTTCCAAATTGTGTTTATCGATGGACATACTGTTCATATCTCTTCCTGGATAAATCACTTTGATACAGAAATTGAGCATAGGAATGCCCAACTTAGGACAAATTTATATATATATATATTTACATTTTTTTTGTTTTGTTTCAGGTTTCCCATAGTCCTCCAACTCCTCTCTCTCTCTCTACTACACATATATAAAGTATTTTTGGCCATCGTCTTCATCTTTGACCTCACAATTTAGGGGGCATATGTTATAATACAAATAACCTCCTCATCAGATCATAGGAGAAGGAAACATGGATGGAAGGAATGGATCTAGATAGAGACTTATTTTTCCATGGTAACGCACCCCAGAAACTACCAGGCTCAGTTATAACACTTCTTTGTTTCATGTAGGGAGCATTAGTGCCTATGTTAATGCCCTTTTTTCCTAAAGGTTCACGTTA
Organism: Pinus albicaulis; assembly: GCA_034641835.2. NCBI lineage: Eukaryota > Viridiplantae > Streptophyta > Pinopsida > Pinales > Pinaceae > Pinus > Pinus albicaulis. The sequence continues at coordinate 869,563,167 of CM076576.1, read as the reverse complement.
CCCATGTTCCATGAAGAATGAGGGGAAAATTCTGAGTCAAGTGACTGAAATTTCCAACTTTTTCTCAAGGAGTCACTCCAAAAAAGTAGTAACCTGTACTGTAGGCTTCTGATTGGACATTTCTAAATGTAACAAGGAAACATCATAGATTTCTCCCTAATCTGACTAATGGAGAATAATGGGAAGGTTCACCTTCCCAAACTCTTATAAATTTAAGGCAAGGCCTCATTTTCAAAGGTCGAAAGGCTGATTGTGGCATGAGCAAATTTTTGTTACTCTGAGGTTTCATGGTTGGTGTTATCCTCCACAATGTTCCAAGGTTGAGAATGATAATCGACAGAGGTAACCTCAAACCACTTGGGATCTGGTTGCTAGCTTTACCAAATCAGAGAGGGCTCTCTCTGTGATCTTGTAGCCAAAAGATGATTAAAGAAGGGTGATATATTAGGCTAGGTCTGAGCTCTAGGGTTTTAAAAATTTAGGTTTTTGTTGGATCAGGAGGAAAGGTCAAGGAAGCTAGGACAGATCTAAAATAATGGAGTTGCAGGGATACAAAGGGGCATGGAAGGTATTTTCAATGGAACTTTAAGGTTGTCAATTGTAGTGTAGGATGAGAAAGAAAAGGATCAAAATGAGCATGACAAGCATGAGTTCATTTATCAAAACATGAACAACATAACATGAAATTCCAACCAAAATGGAGCATAAGCTTAAATAATTATGTTTAACATGTTATAGGAAGATTACTGAAAAGAATAGATATGGAAAGAGAATTAATTAGTCATTCATAAAAGTGAATTCTGAAAAACACTTCCACAAAATTATACCACATGAATCCTTATATAATAGCAGCAACTGAACTTGTATTTCTGCAAATGTCAACTATACAGAAGACACCAAGCCTTCTACACTCTAATTTCCAACCTTAATTCTGAATTAAAACAAGATAAATATAGACCAAAACCATATTCCCCTCTCTCAGTGGTCAAATCCCTCAAGATAGGATCAATTTACACAAATTTCTCCAACAAAACCTAAGACTAGGGAGGTTAAAACAAGCATCTCCTTTAAGCCTTTGAATGACCTACCCATCATTAATGATCCTAAAAATTACATCAAAATGAAATTTACAAGCCCAGTTACATTCATAGACATCAGGTAAACTCAAAAGAAGATGAATTACATCATGAAAACCAAATTTTATTGAAGAAACTCGAAAAATTGACCTCCAAGGAAAAGTGCAGCGCCGACAAGGAAAAGCACAATGCCATATTGCAAGGCCCCTTTAACAGCCTTCCTGAGCGCCAAATGATGATATGAAGGTACCATTGTAACTATTAGGATGTCTAGCTTCCCATAGACTCCTTAATCAAGAAAAATGGCCTCTCTAAGGCTGAGGAAAATGCATTCTCCCAAGTTCTCTCCAAAAGCACAATGCTTAGGTCAAAAAGGTGGTAGAAAGTGAGTTTTTGGCATTTTTTGTCGTTTTCTCCCAACCTGTTTGCTGACATGGTGCAAAATGTGGGTAGATAAGATATGAAAGTTGTTATATATCCATGTATCTAGACTTTAGATCATTTTTACCTCTGGAAAATTTCAGCGCCGAGGCGCTACACTTTTGGATGTCTGCATTTTCCTATTTAAGCCAAAAACACCAAAATTTCAAAATTTTCAAAAATTTTCTAAAAATTTTCCCAAAATTGCCCCATGAAGTTAGAATATAATATCTTAGGCAATGAGGGATTCCTCACCTGACAAATAATTCTTTTCCTTCTCCTTTTGCTTCATTAGGGTTTGCCTAAATTTCTTCTTCAAATGCTTGATTCTCATTTGAGAGATCTTGTTCCTTGTGCAATAGTGCATGGCCATTTGCCTCTGAAGGTTATTGTTCCTCTTAGCCTTCTCAAGAAGCTTCTCTAAGTGTAAATTGACCTTTTCAAGCCACAAATTCTTATCTTGCTCAATTTATGTTGTAATTAGGTCATCAAAGTCCTCTTGACATAATGGTGGAGATGGTTCAGTTTGTTGATCTAGCTGCCTCTTGAGACCTCCTATTCTTGGCCTCCTTGGTTTGACTTGCTCTTCTGTATCCTCTATTTCATCAGCATCAACCACTAACTTACCTTTTCCATTATCCTTTTCCAAATCATCCTTGGGTTTGCTAAGAAAACGTTGTTTGACTTGGAGCTGCTTGTTTTCCTGCTGAAGAAATGTGATCATGAAATTTTCCTTTGATAACTTGTCCTTAGCTCTCTAATCTCAGCTTCTTTCTGCTCGATAACCTTCTTTGATGATTTTACCTCCACATGCATCTCTATGTCTGCCATGTGAGTGTCAAGATGTACATGCTCTTCTTCTTGCAATGGTGCCTCATGTTGATGTGTTGATCTCTCTTCAACTGTTGTAGTAGGCTCAGTCATTTCCACACTTCTGGGAGAAAACATAAACATATTTCCTCTAGTATAGGTCTTTTTCACCTCAGCCCTACGTGTCCTTGTTATAGGTTTTCTTGTAGAACCTACTTCTTGTTTCCTTGGTTAAGTCAATGGTGTAGAATGACTGCTTGATTGAGTTGGAGAGGGCAAAAGAGAGGTTGAATGCATGAATCCAACCCAAGACAAATTGATCTGTGTGAGCTGATGGGAAAAAATGATTTTCATCAAGCCACTATGGTGCAAGCTTGCATGATTATCTTTCCCTTTGCTATGTACCTTCTCTACCATTTTGACCAAGCTTCTGTAGAAGTAGCGAGGTAGGTTGAGCGCTTTTACACTAGTGAAATGCATCAATAGTATACCATGGCACTAATATAACCTTGAGAACATACCCTCACATGTGAAATATTTCATGATCATATTTATGAGACAGGCATACTTGTCAAGCAAGTGTTTGAATGGAAAAAATGTGCTTTGGAGCAGCTTTGTAAGGAGGTTTCAAAAACATATTGTAGTTTTCAATGTCTAGGTCTCTTCTTTTGAACCAAAGCTCTCAATTATTTGGGATTCCAGTGTTTATGGAAATGGTCTCTTCTAAAAGATTAAACACAACCCCTACAATGGCTACCTTATCCCTCCTCAAAGTAGTGGCAAAGGTACTTGTAATCTTATCACTAAAACCAAGTTCTTCAACCTTTTGGAAAAAAGCAAGGCAACCTGCATCATGGAATGAATTCTTAAGAAATGGTGAAGCCATAATATCCTGAACTACAGTGGGTTCATATCTAATTATTTGACCTCCCTTATGCCTCATTTTTTCTATAGTCTCTAAATGCATGGGAAACCTTTGCTCACTAGGAAAGGAAATTAGGGTTTTAGTGTAGGAAAAAAGGGGATTTTGGGAAGTTTTAGGAATGAAGGGGTATGAAGGGGTTTGAGGGAGTCTAAATTCTTGGGAAAATTTATGGGGATAGGGATAGATGTTAAGGAGTGTAGGGAGGTGGAATTTTAGGAATGTCTAAGGGGAAGGGGTTCAAAAGGGAAAAAGACGTTCCTAGCCTAGGAAAGTTTAGTGTAGGCTAGAGTTTGAAGGGAAATTATGAAAATTAGGGTAAGGAATGAGGAAAAGTGTAAAGGAAGGTATATGAAAGGCAGGGGAGGGTGAGTGAGCATGAATTTGAGGGTTTTTCTCAACAAAATGGACTAAAGAGACTTATTTGAACAAAAACACAACAAACCCTAGGAGAGGGGATTTATGAGCCTTCAAGCATGAAATGAAATGAAAGAGAGGTTTATGGTAACCCAATTACATTATTTGATGTGCTAGAGTATTCCCTTGATGAAGAAACCATTGAAAAGAATAATTTTTCCTTCCTAATGAAAATCGCAACAGTCTTGAGAAAAACGCAACACAACGAGTGAAATGCGTAGTGCAGCAAGAGAACTTAGCTTCCTAAGGCAAGAAGCTCATTTTCTAAGGGTGGAAAGATGCTTGGTGACATAATGATGTCTCATGAAAGTGAAGTGAGGAAATTACATACTTAGTTGGTCTTTTAAATTGCCGGAAATCGATTTTTCTCCTTGGTGGTGATGTGGCCCCACCTTGTCTTTTCACAATTTGACTTGATTTCTTGTGTATTGTAGCTTAGATAATTGATTACATATATTTACATCATAATAGAGATCGAAATAAACTTTAGAAATCATTATTGAACATTTTTCCCTATCACTACTCCTTTCAATGGTGATTTTAATGATGTCATGACCTATTTTCATGATTTTGGAAATCTGACCTATTGATGACACTACAAGGAAAGCTAAGCTGATTGATGACCATAATGACCAAGACACTCTTTCAAAGGAAAATGACCTGACCATGGTCCATGATGATGTTATTTTACCATGGAGATGATAGGAGTAGTAATGAACTAGGTAGACTAACCAATGATCAATTTTTTATTTGAAAACCTATTGAAACTATACAAAATTTCCTTGTGACCCTATCAACCATATGAAAGAGCATAATTTGATCACTGGTGACCAACATAACTGATACACACTAACATTTTCTCTAGCTGGGGACAAAAGCTCCTTATGAGATGTCAAGGGCACCGTAGACCAAGTAGCCTTATCCATTGGGCATGTAGTCAAAAATAAAAAGCAAGACTCAAAACTGAAATGAATCGATAAACTAAAATGACATAAGAACTCTTTGAAACAACCGTTGATAAAAGAAAACTTATCGCCTTCACCTCGGGATTCAAGCTTCCATGACAACTCCTTCACACTTGGAAGCAAAATAAACTGGTATGTACAATGAAAAATGAGAAATTTCTGAAAATCAAGTGAGGTAGTGCTTGAGGAGTCTATCATTGATTGGTCCTCCCGAAAGCTCTTGTCCATCAAGTTCCTCCAACACAAAGGAATTCTTCCCTCTGAAAGCCAAAATTATGTATGGTCCTTTCTATTAAATTTCAAACTTACCGTGCTTTCCTTTTTCTTGGTTCTGGGCATCCCATCGGAGAACTATATCTCCCACACTGAAATCATACGCCCTTGTTTTTCTGTCATAGATATTTTTGATATTCTCTTGAAGATTTGTAGTGCTCTGAAATACCTCCTCTTGAGATTGCTTCAAATGAATCATTTGATTGATTCTCTGCTAAATGTCATTTGGCTCACTGTCTACTTCCTACAAAATTTTCATGAACGAGACAACAAGAGAAGTCGGAAAGACAATATCCACTCCATATACCAACCAAAAATGTGACATACCTATGGAATTATTTATTCTTACTTTGTTCATCTAAAGAGCATTGATCAAATTCTTATGCCAATTCTTCTTATTTTCTTCCAGCAACTTTTTGATGATGTTTACCAGTGGCTTATTGGAAGATTCAACCAAACCATTACCTTGTGGGTAATATGTTGTTGAGTGCCCGATCCTGATATGGTACTTGTCACAGAAGTCGATCATCCCCTTGGATTTAAAAGAAGTTACATTATCTGTGATTATTTTCTCTGGATAACCAAACTGTGACAAAATATTAGACTCAATAAATTGAATGATTACCGCATTAGTAACTTGCCTGGTATGAATATTCTCGATCCGTTTTGTAAAATAATTGGTTGCTATCAAGATCCACTTGTGCTGAGATGAAGATGAAGGGTGAATCACACCGATAAAATCAAGACCCCACTGTTGAAATGGTACTTGAACTAAAATGGGTTGCAAGGGCAGCGGTAGAAAATTCCTTTTTCCATGAAAAATATGACATTCGTTGAAACTCATGATAGTTTTATAAACATCTGAAAATAAACTCGGCCAATAAAATCCAACCCTCGATATCTTATTTTTTGTGGTCTTCCAAAAGAGATGACCACCACAATATCCGTTGTGAAAATCATTCATTACCTCCTTTGCCTCACTTTCAACTAAAAAAATCAACAAGACTCATCCTAGATCTTTCCAAAATAATGCATAATTAAGAATAAATTACTTCAAAGATTTCAACTTTAGTGACCTACTCTTACTCTTTCACACTTCCGACATAGGATTCAAGTGCTGAAGTACATAAAAAATGTCTGAATATGAAGGAGATGAAGTGAAAATATTTGATACCAGAGGTGTAGAATCAACCACATCTTCATCAGAAACTACATTGATGAGATTGATGTCAAGAACATGAAAATTGGATTCTGCCATAAGCTTCGCCAAACCTTTTCCCTTGATCAGCTTCTTTGGCTTAATTTCAAGATCATACTCCAACATTGCAGCAATCCATTTTCCTCGCCTACCTTCAGGGTCAAGCTGCATCAAAACATATCTGACGATTGCATTTGGAGCATAAGAAACAAAATGTAAGTGAAGTATGTACACCTAGAAATCCTTCAAAGATTTCACAAGCGCCAGGGCCTATTTCTCAATGATTTTATACCTCAGTTTTTCATCTCTTATGGTTCAACTAAAATATGCAATTGGTTGTTATGTTTTAAGTTCCTTATTTTGCATTAGGAAAGCAACCAATGTGTGCTCAGAAGCAAATGAAAAAATAATGAAATCCATAGTATAATCAAGGTTGATCAAAATTGGTGCATGGGACAAAGAAAAATTCACTGAATTAAAACACTTCTTCACATCTTCAGACCACTTTACCTCATTTCCCTTTTTTAACATGTTAGTTATCTCCCATAAATGCTCAACGAGGTTAGGAATAAACCTCCTCAAAAAATTACGCTTACCATTGAAGGACTGGATTTCCTTCTTGTTTCTTAGAAAATATTTAGAAAATATAAATGCTATATTGCTTCAATTTTGGAAGGATCTATGCATATTCCATCCTTTTATATGATATTACCAAGTAACTTACCTTGCTCCATAGCAAATAAAATCTTCTTTGGATTTAGCGAAATACCAAATTTCCTGCACCTTTGGAAAACAATCCTCAAATGATGCAGGTGATCTTCATCTATTTGAGATAAAACCATCAAATCATCAAGATAAATAACCAAAAATAAATCCTTTTCATTTGCAAAAGCGATATCCATTGCTCGCTGAAATGTGGCTCCTACATTTTTCAGCCCAAAAGGAAGCTTGGTGTACATTAAGGTACCCCACGGTGTCGTAAAATTTGTCTTCTCATGGTCATCTAGATGCATCAAAATTTGATTGTACCCTAAGTATCCATTAAGAAATGACATTCTAGAGGCACCAACTACCCTCTCCCTAAGAGGCACCAACTACCATCTTAGGGAGAGGATAATTGTCCTTCAAGGAAACCTTGTTCAAATTCCGGAAATCTATGCACAAACAAATCTCACCCATCTTTTTTCTAACTGGAACTAGCTTTGGCATCCAATTAGAAAAGCAAAGAGGGATAATGATACTAGCCTTATACAACATGTTTACCTCTTTCTCAATTGATGGAAAAAATCTCGAATTGATCCTCCGAAGCTTTTGGCGGAAAGGCTTCTGATCAGGCTTGATCAAAATTGTATGCTGAATTATACTTTTATCATAAACCTTCAAATATGAATAATCCCACGCAAACACATATGAAAACTCAACCAAAAGTGTTGTGTATTTACCTTTCATTTTCGGAGTTAAATATTTAGACAACTTCACCATATTGGGCTTCTCAACTATACCAATGTTGATATCTTCAACTCTGCTCAGTGGGAACCATTGTTGGTTTCTTCGTGACATCATCTTGATCAAAAATCTCTTCCAAAGATACAAGACCTCTTGGAATAGAATTGTCTTTCAGTTTTAAGACTTCTAATTTTGTGGAATTAATTCCCTATGTTAGTGTCCTATAAATTATAGGATCTCAAGGTGATTGAGTATTTCATATTGTACATGATTTTCAATATTCAAATGATTTCCAAAAACAAATATGAAAAAAAAGAAAAAGAAAAAGAAAAGAGGGTATATTGAAAAAAAGATATAAAGAAAAAAGAAAAGAAAAGAAAAGAAAGAAAACCCCAAAAAAGAATAACACTGAAATTGTTGCAAGTCAAAATGCCACTACTCATAAGTTAGTTTGTTCAATTCATACGATTAAAGCATGATTGAACAATTTTGAATTTCTCTTGAATAGGTTAGAGAACAAAGACTTACCAAACAGTTTAACCTTGGTAAGTCAGTAGTTAGGTAGAAATAAAATTGACTCAACAGTTTAATTTGAGTCAATGGAAGGAATAAGGGATAGAGTAGGATAGATTGGATTTAAAAAAAAATGATGATGTTCAAATGCACCCTGCAAAATAATAGGTAAAAAATGTTATGCTAGAAAAAAGGGTAGGTAGAAGGAAAATGAGATGATTTTATGGGAAAAGGTATTAAAACTTATTGTAAGATGGAAGAGTTGATTTATTCCAAAGGCTATCGGGCATATTAAAAATTTATCCTAAGTTTTATATTTTATAAATGTTCTGCCCATATTTCATATCTTTCCTCGACCCCACTATCCCCCAAATGTCACATCACTACTATCCACCCGACACTTTCCTTTAAATATTGCCTCACATTGTTTGATTCGATGGCTAATATGACTCTTTGCCCCACCCCCCATGCCATCCAAACGTTATATTCCGGGGGGTTGTATTTCGAAGCCATTGGTATTTGACCGGGCCCTATCCCTTACATGGTGGGTGTTATCACTCCACCAGATTCCCAAGGTTGAGGAAGGAATCCCAACAGAGGTAACTACAAACCAATATTTTGACTTGATAGCTAGCCCTATCAAGCCAAAGAGGGCTCTCTCCAAAAGGGTCACAACCAGGAGGGTTGGATACATTAGGGTTTTAATCTAGATAATGGGTGCAGGGGGTTGTTTCGAATTGATTTGGTTGGGGAAATCACTGGATGAATGAATTAGGTCAAGGAAAACTAGGTCAGGGAAAAGGAGTTAGGGTTGCAGGGATCAATGGGGCAAGGTATGTACAATGTTTACCACTTGAAAATAATGTTTATGAAATGTTTTTGAAACTATAAGAAGGCTGAGAAAAGCACAGGAGTTGTATTTTTCTCAGACAGAGGAAGATGAACAAAATATGATCAGTTACCCAAAACAGAGCATGTGCAAGCATGTATTATGAATTTCAAACTTGTAAAAGATCATAACATATACGTGAAAGTGAATATGAAAAATACATTCAAACATATGTTACTGAAGGAAAAATAATGATAGAAATTCAATACCATAAGTATCCCATAAATGTAGCTGCAACTCCTCTTGTATTAATGGTCACACTAAGTACAAAGATTCCTTGATCAACTCTAGAAACATCAATTGTTTCCAACTATTACAACTCTTTACTAATGTGAGTAACTGAGCTAAATAGACATGAAAACCACCTTAACTCATCCTTAGGGGTCGATTCCATGAGGTTAGCAATATATTACACAAAAAACTGAACTGATAGCTAGAGTATAGGATGGTCAAAGTGACTCATTCCTATCTCAAGTTAATTGATTCATTACACCTCATTTTATTGAATTACCTAATGTATTTACCCTATTAAATAGTAAAAATATGATAATTACATTCATCTTCATCACTTACATAGAAAAATTCAACATTTCCCGAGATAAAAATCAAAACTGGAGTGAAAATCAGAAAATTTCAGAAGACTGCCAAATGCACCATTTTCTTGTTAAACATGCCCTTTTCGTGTCAAATGTGTCCTCTTTGTTCAAGGATAAATTTGAGTGCCTTCCTGGTGTCCGAATTTGCTCCAATATGGATTTTTGGAAAGCCCTTCAAGTCTACTTTCCAGAACTACCTTCATTTTGAAAAATGAGGCCCATCTTCCCTGTCAAAAATCACTTCTCCCAAGACTGGTAAACGCATAGCGACCAGACAAAAATTGAGGCAAAAACATGGTTTTTTGATAGTTTTTTGTATTTTTAAATGACCAATTCTCCTTCAAAATATTATAAAATGCATAGGGTTGATGTCCTCATCCATTAGATGCTTCAAAGAAAAGAGTAGCATCCAAGGTGCTACACATTTAGCAATTTTACTGTGCAAAAAATACCCTTAAAAACACAGAAATGTGCCAGCATGCTAAATTTTCCAAAACTTTGTCAAAATTGGTGGGATATTTTCTGATAATTTGTTTGAGGCATGGAGTGTCACCTTGGTAAGTATATCTAGCCTCCTTTTCTCATATTTTTTGGTCAAGTCTTCAATTTTGGCATTGCCTCTTTTGAGCTTAGCCAATGCAATTCTCTCTTTCCAGGCATGAAGTCTTACCTTTGTTCTCAACAAGTTATTATCCTTGTTGGCCTTCTCTAGCAACTTTTACAAGTGTATATTGGCTATATCAAGCCATGGTTCCCTGTTCTCACTGATTTCTAGGGAGAGATGTTCATTTTGGGTGAGCTGGTCTAATAGCTCATCTTTCGTTTGTCTCTCTAGGGCTAGAGCTCTTTTCAGCCCTCTAGTCCTAGGTCTTTGTCTTGGAGTATGATCCTCATCATCATCAGGTTCACCAAACTTCTCTAATGTCTCTTCAAGCAAGGCTTTAGCCTTCTCTACTTCTCTTTGTGCTTTGATGCATCTCACCTCATCAATGGTGTGTTTGGTCTTCAGCTGCTGATTCTCTTGTTTGAGAAAGTTAATGACAAACTTGGACCTTTCAATATTAGCTTGGAGGTTTCTAATATTTGCTTCCTTCTCTTGGATGATCAAGGAAGGATCATCATAAATTGTGTCCAAGTTTACAAGTTCAAATATGCCTGTTTCTCATGGAGGTCTTCCTTTTCATATATTTGCACCTCTGCCATATTTTCATTGTATTTGTGTACCTATTTTGTTGGTGAAGATGGCAGGCCCCCTCCCACAATTTGTGGGGAAAACACTTGCCTATGACCTCTCTGATAGGTATGCACCAATGTGTCCAAATCAGCCCTCTTAGGCTTGCTAATTTCACCTCTACTAGGTTGCCATGATGTATTTGGTGTTAAAACCCTAGGGATATGATGGAGTGAAATGAAAGTGTATGAAGTGAGGTTTGGTGTGAGGAAATGGCTGAGATGGGAATGGGAAAGGGAGCCTAGGCAAGTGAAACCCTAAGACTTAGGTTTTTAAAGGATATGATAGTTTAGGGAATGGGGATATAAATTTAGGGAGTTAGGAAAGTGTTTTAGGATGTGAGGAAGAGTATATGAAGGCTAAGAGACCAATTTCAGAATGTAAATTAGATTTTAATGAAAACTAGGGCTTTTGAATTTAGAAGGAGGCACTAAATTCACTTAAGCATAATCACACATAAAATTGATATTTGAGAAAATGGAGAGATGAAAATTTGTTACTTACTGGCATATGGAGGTATAAAAAATCACTATCTGAAGAATAGGAATGAAACTGTGAGGTAGAAATCTAGAAGAGATTTTTTTGAAGATTTCTGGGTGAACGCGCACCGTCATGGGTAAACGTGCAGCGACCAAGGTGAACATGCAACACCGTTAGAAATTTCACTAGAAGATTTTCCAAATGCACATTGTCCAGGCCAAATGTGCAGTGATGAGGCAAAACGTGCCCTCTGACCCTTTTTGCACAACTTAAGGTAAATGCGCCCTCTGTGTGCAACACCTTTTTGTAGACCCCCATTTGGAGGTCATCCCAGTGTGAAAATTTGGCCTAGGATAGCTCATTGGAAAGCTTATTCTGTCTAATTTCCAAATCTACCTTTTTTTTATTGGAGTTTATTTTCCTTGTAAAAAAATAATTCTCCCAAGACTGGTTAAAAAGTGTTGAATGAGGCTGCAAAAATGCAGAGTGCTGTTGCATGAAAATTTTGGAGGCCTTCCTAAACTCCCAATTGAGTTCATGATAGCTAATTGTAATTATTTTCTAGTATAGTTTTCATTTGATGTATCAAGAAAGTAATTTGGACACTACAACTAGAAGAAAACTTGATTTTTGCAAGGTCACTCCAGAAGTGCAGCAACTCTCTTGTGGCAGCTGTATTTTTTACATTTCTCCAAAACCATGACACCTGTGTAAAAACTAAAGGATTTTTTCTTGCTTGGTATATGATGGACAAAAACCTCTCTCTCGTTTGATAAATTCATCTCTGTTTTTCAGAAGGATAGTTGGAAGAAAAATCGACTCTATGTGTGGCGAATGATCTATCTCTTGGAATGACTTCTCAAAAAATGATGGAGACATGATGTTTATGTACTGAAATGAGATTTTACTTTCTAAAATGACCTCCCTAATGCCTCGTCTACTCAGATGTCTCTGATTCCATAACAAATGATAGCTCAGTGGGAGAGGAAATTAGGGTTTAGTGCTTGTGAACAATGATGACTTGGGCATCCTTGGGAAAAAAAAAACGAAGTGAGGTCAATGATAATGACGGAGATGAGGTGAAAGAAGATTAAAATTAGGTGAGATGGGTGGGATGTAAATACCAGTGTTAATAGCGGGCGCAAAGGCTTTCGCACCCCCCATCACCAAACACGCTCACCGTCCTCCACCCCCTCCAAAAATTTGTTTTCCCCATACCGTAAACCGCTCTCCTGACCGTTATACCTCCTCCATTCATAGCACGACACCTCACTTTTCTGTTGTACATCCAATCTCCTCTTCTCCCACTAGAATCAACCTGTTAAGTTAATTAATGGTTTAACCATTAATCAACGGACCCACGCCATGCATAACAGGAAACTAGGCAACCCTATAAAATCTAACCTTACCGCCTCATTCAAACTTTACGATTTCATTACTGCTACTTTTTATTTGATTCTTATAGGTCTTCCATAGTGAATCACAGTGTTTCTTCAAGTTTTTACACTGTCATTTTGCCTTTGTGTTCTGCTGACTGTATATCATCTGATCCAGCCCTTTCTTCAATCAAAATTCACTATGCCTCCCAAGAAGAAAGGCCAGGAACCTCCCTTTAATCCCATGATTCATCCTCCAATCGGCTTAGATTATGTTAGGTTAGTTGATTAAGACTTTAAGATCCATGAAATAATCTCCAATTTTGATTTATTCAATGTCTATTGTTGGTTGGAAGAAAAATTAATAGATGGGGTCAATGATATTTCTCTGTGGGACACCAACCTGTCATATTACATTTTTCCCAAGACCCATAGTGCCCCTGAGCTCATTAGGAGATGTTGTGCTTGTTACATTCCAAACCAAAGAGTTGTAATTGCTCCCACTGGTGAGGTTTTGTTCACTATTACTGCCCAATCTATTAATCAGATGATGAAAGCACCTACAGTAGAAAATCCTACTCCATTTTCTCGAGAAGCCATCATAGACCTGTACCAAAAGCTAGATTTTGATAAGAGAGCCTAAACCATTGAGCTATTCCTAACTAAGAAGACCCCTCTGCCTAAAAAAAATCCCCCATATCCCTCATATTTATTCCCTGAGAGAACAAAACAAATTGCCACAGTCCTTCCATACCTCGTAGGATATTACTCTGATCAATGGATTGATGAGGCAATTGTAGGATTTTTGACTATATTGTCCTCATATTCTAAGCCCTCTTCCATGTTTGATTCTAGTAAGATATTGGCTGATAACATTCATGATCAGTTTGTGAAGTTTCATACAGAAGGAGTATTTAAATATAATTCTATCATTATCTATTTGTTTGTATATTTTTAGGTAGAGAAATTTCAGTTTGCAATGAAGAAATTGGATGAAGATGGACACCCACAGTCTGTCATTTTTTGGACCACCTTGCTGATGAAGGACCATGAAGAATTCAGTTACAAACAGTTTGTTCAGCTATTTTTACATCCTACAATAAGTATTCTAAAGAGCACAACTGAGTCCAGGATTAGTGAAGAGATTAAAAGGATTATGCACTCTCAGACCAATCCAGAACAACAGATTGGTATTTATACCAGAATTATACAGAATTGAGAGTCTATGGGTGTGAGTTGCCTCCCTATAAGCTGCCAAAATTCCTACCAATAAGGATTTTTTCCCTGGAATACATAAGACAGATTCTGAATGCAGATGAGGTGCATTTTGTCTCAGCAAAAAAGAAGTCACAGTTCATGATAAAGTCTGAGATTGGACCATTTGTGTGCAACAATTGGGAGGTTGGAGAAGAAGCAGATAAGATATTGAAACATATGAAGTTCACTCCTAGTTTCACCTGGTATTATGATCCCTTTGAGGTCATTTATAAATTGAGGGTGGAGAATAAGTCTACACCCTACCTCCATACACAAAGACGAGACATAGAGCAGTTCAGAAACTAGACAGAGTGGATAGAAAATACTTTGTAGGAGGCAGAGGAGTAATCCATTTCTACTTCAGTTTTGCAAATACTTGTACCGCAGCAAAAACAGAGTAAAGAAGCTAAAAAAGAAACTACAGGGAAAAGGTAAAGAGAATATCAGTCACCTTTAGTGACTGATACTTCTAATAAATAATTCAAGATGAAGTACAGAAAAAGGGCCAAAATACACATGGATGTTGACCAAGACAAATAATCAGAGCATGAAACTATTATCAACATCCTGGATACTCCAGGATTATCTCAAGTGGGAGGGAAACAACATATTATGCCCCAAATACTTCAACTACTATCCTGAATCAGCAATAGGCTCTCGAAACATCCACTTCTAGTACTGCTACAGGAGATAAAGAAAAGACAGTATTTGATACTTTTAGGGAGATCGAACTCAGAAATGAGATCTTGAAAAACAACAATTACACCCAATTTTGGAAGCAGACCTCCATTTCACAAAGTATATTTCTATCTACATTTTATTCAGAGAAGGGGAAGATGCACATGGAATTTCTAGAATCTTGGATTGCAAAGCCCAAGATGATAGATTACAAGCAGAGTTCCTTTGAATTCAGCATCAAAGACATCCACCCCAGCGATCAGATGGTAATGCATAAACAAACAGGTGAAATGATCTCTTCCAACTTAACAAATACTGCTATGAATTTATCTAAGTTACAGGTCTCCTTGGTAGATGTGCAATCTCAACTCAAGATGGAGAAGATCTCCTCAATGTCCAAGGATACTAGTATAAAATCCTTGTAAGACCGGGTCGTGAAAATTCGACATCATCCATCAAATTTGCAGGCTTTGGAGGATATTATTAAAAATAATAATGAAAATATAGCATTCTTGAAGAAACAATTGAAGATTTCAGCTACAGAGGATCCTCTTACTAAGGAGATAGAAGAGACAAAGACACAAAAATCTGATATGATGAAGCCCATCATGGAGCAGACTAAACAACTGAAAAATATGGAGGTAGAAATGGAAAAAATGGATAAAGAGAAATAGAAAGCTACACAAACAACTATTGTTCCTCTAGATGTTGTACCCCTTACAACCATTCCAACACCAAGAGCTTCAACAGCTACCACAGGAGAGCCATCAAATTAAATTTCTAAATCAGTGTAGAATATGTCTTTGCAAATAGAGAAGATTAAAATACTATAGGCTCAGATCAAAGTTTTTCAAGATCAAATAATAAGAAGTGAGACATCCCATGTGATAGAAATACAGAGAAATAAAAGGTTGATGGAAGGATTACAAAAGTCTCTTCAAGGATCTTCTATTGGCAGCATGGTCAGTAGAGTCAAGGAGATCATATAGACCAACATCAATGAATCTATGAATGAGATCTGGACATCCATCCAGATCATTTTTTAGCAGAAGGATTTGATTGAAAAAGCTAATAAGGCCATTTTAAATATCACTCAATATCTAGGAGACAAGCCTGATACAACTAATAATATCATCAAGTTTTAAAATGCCAAAAACAAATATGAGCTCGAAAATCTGGGAGTGCGAGACATAACTGAAACAATTCTGGAGGTGAAGAAAGTCCTTACACTAATGAATTTGGTGCAAAAGCTTGAAGATAAGTGTAATAGATTACAAATTGGATTTAGTATATTCTTCAACAGGATCGAGCCATTAACCAAAAGGGGTTTTCCTTCTATGTTTGTCATAAATGACAGACTAATGGCCATAGATTATCATGTGAAGAATCTCAAGGAAATTTCGAAAGATACATCCAAGCATTCAAACATCAAAAATAAAATGACAGGAAAGGCTTTCCTAGATGTTATAAGAAATGATATCTTCATTCATCATGAGATTAAGCACATTTTCGTGATAAATCCCTGTAATATTCCTTTTCAGGAATTTCTACAATATGTTCAATGGATATGCTGTATAAGGAAAAACGTGCAACAGAAACACAAAACAGGACTTGGATCCTCTTACATATGTTTTATGTAGCTTAAAAATGAAATGGCATCAGAAACAAATCATTCTAGCTACACTAAACAGATCTCCCCAGCTCAAATGTGCTTAAAGCATGCCAATCCCATGACTTCATACACTATAATTTCTGAAGACTGCAACAACGTAATTTTCATTAGGGTTTCTACAGAAAAATATGATTCAATATAGATCTGGAGCTTTCATTAATCATAGAATCAGAAATGGGAGGTTTGACCTCCTTTACATGGACAATAGAACACCCCAACAGGGGTTTCCAGCAAAATACCAATATAAAATGCAGTGCTGCAGAAAATAATGCAATCCACTAAAACTCTGTATTACATAAGATTGTATATTATATAAATAGATGCACAATAAATAAAGTGGCCAAAGGCCCTCCTCAATAGACTTCCCGGAGGGAAATAGGCACCTCCTCCTCCAATACAAGCAAAAAATCAAGGGTTTTACCTCTGCTACTGCTGCAACTGTAGAAAAGACACAGTTACTGGAAGTGACTGCACTGTAGGTGTTTATGGCTGAATAAAATCAAGTTAGATGATGGAAAATTAGCTCAGGACCTTCCCTTTTGATCTCTTAAACAAGCTGAACCAAAGGTGAAGGTGGAATTCCCACATGTGAATCCTTTGCACTAAACAGTGCTGCAACTACAGCTAAACAACTGAAGCTTGCAAGTAGTAAAGAAGACCACACATAGATGAATAATGAATGCCTCCCTTGCTGCTATCTCCTCCTCCTTATCCTTGGTGAGCCTCCTCACCCCGAACCCCACTCATTGTTGAGGTGACTTCCTAGGAAAGATTCCTCTTTCAAAACTGCGCTATCCTTGTTGGTTTCCCTCCTCTTGTAGCAGCGTTGTTGACTTGGCCAACTGGATCTAGTTCACTTGAATTGTCCCTCTTTCACACCAAGGTGGTTTTATTTTTCCTCCTAATATAATCCCTTTTCACACTAGGATTTGTTTTATTGTCCTTTTTACTCTTCTACTTCAAAAATGGAGCGGTTATAATATTCCAAGTAGAAGTGGCTAATTGGGAATATTACAGTCCTCCCCACTCAAAATTTGCTTGCCCACAAGCAACAGTAAAGAAGGATGCTGCAAGATCTTCTCTCCCTCCAAAGTGGCATCCTCATCTGGTAGATTCCTCCATCGAATCAGATATTACTTGATGACTCTGTTTCTTAGCTGCCTCTCCCTTGTGTCCAAGATTGCCTCTGGCTGCAAAATTAGGTGGCCCTCATCATCAATGGGGGGAAGATCAATGTTGGAAACTACATTCCTCCCAATAGCCTTTTTGAGGCAAGAGACATGGAAGATATTGTGGATCTTTCTTCCCTTAGGAAGCTCCAACTCATATGCTACCTTACTGACACACTTGATCACCTTGTATGGCCCATAGAAACGTGGTTTGAGCTTCTCAGCTCCCTTCTCCTTGAGTGTGGACTATTTATAAGGCTGAATACACAGATAGACTGGATCTCCCACCTCAAACTGTCTCTCTATCCGACCATGATCTGCATACATCTTCTGCTGGTTCTGGGCAGTGACAATGTCGTCTTTGAGAGCTCGGAGTATGTCCTGATTCTCCTGAATCCATTCCTTTGCTCTTGGAGCCTTAATTTCCCCAAACATAACATCAGCAAATGAGAGTGCCTCATACCCATATAAGGCTTGGAATGGAGTCATGCCAATAGATATATGGTGAGTAGTTGTGTAACAATACTCTCCCAAGTGGAGCCAACGCAACCAAGCTCTCTGCTGCCCTACTACATAGTTCCTCAAGTAGCCTTCTAGCCACTTGTTCACTATCTCAGTTTGTGCATTGGTTTGTGGGTGATAGTTAGTGCTTGGAGTCAAATCAATCCCCACTAACGGGAAAAGTTCTTGCCAAAAGCCAGCCATGAAGCAACTATCCCGATCACTTACTATGGTCCTTGGGAGACCATAAAGTCTAAATACATCTCTGAAGAAGAGCTCAGCTACCTGTGAAGCAGTATAATATGCAGAAATGGAAAATAAATGAGATTACTTTGTTAGTATATCAACAAATACAAAGATACAATCCTTAACCTGTACTATTGGTAGACTGGTGACGAAGTCCATAGAGATGCTTTCCCACTTCCCATCCAGAATAGGTGGTGGTTGCAATAACCCAGCAGGGTGGGTGTGTTCTCCCTTGTTCTGCTGATAGATTGTGCACCCTCTGACATGTTGGAGCACATCCTCTTTGAGACCCTTCCATGAGAATCTCTCCCTTATGGCCCTATAAGTCTTTGTGAAACCTTGATGCCTTGCAAGTGGGGAATCATGTGATGCTAGTAGGATCTTCTCCTTGAGCTTGGAATTCTTAGCCAAGAAGATCTGGTCCCGATAATAGATGACCTCATCCATCACCCTATACCTCTCATCTGATACCACCCCATCAAGTATTTCACATGCAAAATCATCTTTGGAATACTAAACCAAAAGTTGAGCCTTCCAATCTGCTTCCATGCCCCTCAAAGACAACGATGTAGGCCTCCTGCATAGAGCATCAACTACTATATTTCTCTTCCCCTTGACATACTCTATGCCAAAATCATATGCTTGTACTTTGTTCACCCACTTCTACTGTCTCTCCTGGAGTTGTTTCTGTTCAAGGAAGAATCTAAGACTGTTATGGTCAGTCTTCACCTTGAACTTATTCCCCACCAAGTATTTTCAGAATTTGGCTAATGCATGCATGATAGCCAACATATCTTTATCATAGATGGGGTATAACCTCTCATGAGGGAGTAGCTTCCTGCTCTCAAAGACTATAGGATGCCCACCTTGCATCAAGACTGCTCCAATCCCTTCTCCTGATGCATCACATTCTAGAACAAAGGGTTGAGAAAAATCAGGCAAAACCAAAACAGGACAACTACTCATTACCTCTTTGAGCTTATCAAAATCCCTCTGTGCTATAGGTGTCCAATGGAAAGCTCCCTTCTTCGTCAAGTCTGTGAGTGGTGCTGCTAGCTATGAAAACCCTTTCACAAACTTCCGATAATAAGTGCATATGCCCACAAACCCCCTGAATTCTGTGACATTCCTAGGCTCAGGACAATATTTGATAGCCTGGATCTTTTCCTCATGTACCCTCACTCCATCCACTCCTATGATGTGCCCCAAATACAACTTCTCTGTGAGGAAAAATTCACATTTGGAGAGCTTGGCATAGAATTTCTACTCCTTGAGGATATGTAAAACTGTCTCAATATGCTGCAAGTGCTCCTCCCAAGTGCGGTTGTAGATAAGAATATCATCAAAGAAGACCAATACAAACTTTCTCAAATGACCATGGAAGATGTGGTTCATGCAGGATTGGAAAGTTGCTGGGGCATTGGTCAATCCATAGGGCATCACTAGAAACTCAAAATTCCCATAGTGACATTTGAACGTTGTCTTGGGGATATCTTGCTCCCTCACCTTGATTTGGTGATACCCGGATCTCAAATCAATCTTGGAGAAGCATTTAGAATCCCTCAAATCATTCATGAGTTCATCGATCCTCTGTATAGGGTTCCTGCTCATCATGGTCTTCTTGTTCAAGGCTCTATAATTAATGCACATCCTCAATGTGCCATCTTTCTTCTTTACCAAGACCACTGAAGAAGCAAAAGGACTAGTACTAGGCCGGATGTGTCCTAGCGCTAATAGCTCTTGGATGGCCCTCTCAATATCATCCCTATAACCCTTGGGGTGCCTATAAGGAGTGGTAATTACTACTTGGATCCCTTGTTCCAACTCAATAGTTTGTTCAAACCCTTGGTCAGGAGGTCTCCCTGGTGGGATATCTCCAAATACTGAAGAATACTGATCCAAAAGAGACTGAACATCTGGATGCACTGGTGAATCCTTGCCCCTTACTTCCGATATATGCAGCTCCACTGCCCATTCAACATCCCCTCTACGCAGATCTGCCTCCATCCTATGTGTTGAAACAACCTGAGGGGGGTATGTGTTTATACACTTCATCTTTTGATACTGAACATTCTTCCCCTTTGTCCATTCCATCTCCAAAGTTCTCCAATTAGTGGTAAATCTCCCAAGAGTGATCAACCACTGGACTCCCAATATGACATTGGTGTTTAAAATATCTACCACAAAGAAGTGGTTTGTTAAGGTGTAGTTCCCCATGGTAATGGTTAGTGCCGGAACATACTTGGCACACTGTAGGGTAATAGCTCCTGGGACCAAAACTGAGAATCCCTCAAACTCCTCCATGTGGATCCCTCTCCTTTGTACCAGCTGTGCATCAATAAAATTATGAGTGGCCCCACTATCTATCAACACAGAGACTCTTTTCCCCATAATAGTACCTCTTACCCTCAAAGTCAGATATTTTGGGACCCCTCTTAATGCTACAATAGCTTCCCCTCTTGGAGAAAAGTCTTCTATGGATGGTACAGTGCTGGCCTCCTTTTTGGAGAAGGTTTTGACATAATGTGTCCCTCCTGCAACACATTCTCCTTCCAAATCATGAACAAGGGTTGTCTTCTATGGCCTTGAGGAGGTCTCCTACTGCAATAATGTTCTTGCCCTGGGCAAGATGTGTTGTAAGTCTCTAGGTTTATCCATGGCTTCAAGGAGTGTGGTTGGTTTAGTGGATTTGACCAACCCTTGCAATGGTTCAGCCACCCCATTAATAAACATGCATACCTTCCGGCTCATAGTAAGGTTAGATACCATCACTGAAAGCTGCAAATATTCAGCAATATAATCCTCAAGATATCCTTCCTGTTTGAGCTTGGTTAACATGAAAAAATGGGCTTTTGGATCTCCTGGATCAAATCTCTCCACTAGAATCTTGGTGAAAAATGAGTATGAAGTGATGTGATGATGCCCAAGTGTGGTCAGTCCATGAAACCACCATTCTTGAGCTTCCCCTTCTAGGTGCAGCGCAGCTATCTTGATGGCTTCGATTTCAGAAACCTTGTTGAGATGGAAGTATGTGTCCAACTTCTCCACCCAAGCCTTGGCTGTACACTTAGGTGTTCCATCAAATGTGGGCAAGAAGATCCTTACCATACTGTGATGTAGGTTTGATCCCTGCATCAAGTTCTCCTCCTTTTGATGAGGATTAACCCTCCTTCCATCCTTGATCCAACAAAACTCCTGAAAGCTCAAGTGCTCTTTGAACCTTTGAGATTGGGATTCATATTCCTCAAAATAATCTCCCAGGGTTCCCTCCTTATCTCCTCAAGATATAAATGAAGGCATGTTATAGCGTTGTGGTGCAGCTGAATGTTCCATGCCTTTTGAAGTGCTGGTGCGTGCCTCATGGAAAAACCCTATAGAATCCCCTTCATTGCTCATCTCCTTGAGGTCCCTTCCAATGTTCTGCAGGGTATAAAGTGGGAGATTTGAAATATATTCCTCCTCCATGCTGAAGATATATTATCCACACAAGCTGAGCCAAGAGCAGAGCTCTGATACCACTGTAATATTCCTTTTCAGGAATTTCTGCAATATGTTCAATGGAGACGTTGTATAAGGAAAACCATGCAACAGAAATGCAGAACAGGACTTGGATCCTCTTATATATGCTGTATGTAGCTTAAATATGAAATGGCATTAGAAAAAAATCATTTTAGCTACACTAAACAGATCTCCCCATCTCAAATGTGCTTAAAGCATGCCAATCCCATGACTTCATACAATAGAATTTCTGAAGACTGCAATAGCATAATTTTCATTAGGGTTTCTACAGAAAATATGATTCAATACAGATCTGGAGCTTTCATTAATCATAGAATCATAAATGGGAGGTTTGACCTCCTTTACATGGACAATAGAACACCGCGATAGGGGTTTCCGGAAAAATACCAATATAAAATGCAGTACTGCAGAAAATAATGCAATCCAATACAACTCTATATCACATAAGACCGAAGATTCCGGAAAAATACCAATATAAAATGCAGTACTGCAGAAAATAATGCAGTCCACTATAACTCTATATCACATAAGACCGAAGATTATATAAAATAGATGCACAATAAAGAAAGTGGCCAAAGGCCCTCCTCAATAGAATTCACGGATGGAAATAGGCATCTCCTCCTCCAATACAAGCACAAAATCAAGGGGTTTACCCCTGCTATTGCTGCAACTGCAGAAAAGACGCAGTTACTAGAAGTGACTGCGCTGTAGGTGTTGATGGATGAATAAACTCAAGTTAGATGATGGAAAATTAGCTCAGGACCTCCCCTTTTGATCTCTTAAACAAGCTGAACCAAAGGTGAAGGTGGAATTCCCGCATGACAATCCTTTGGACTAAACAGTGCTCCAACTACAGCTAAATAGCTGAATCTTGCAAGTAGTCAAGAAGACCAAACATAGATGAATACTGAATACCTCCCTTGCTGCTATCTCCTCCTTCTTATCCTTGGTGAGCCTCCTCACCTCGGACCCCACTCATTGTTGAGGTGACTTCCTAGGAAAGATTCCTCTTTCAAAACTGCGTTGTCCTTGTTGGTTTCCCTCCTCTTGTAGCAGCGCTGTTGACTTGGTCAACTGGATCTAGTTCACTTGCATTGTCCCTCTTTCAAACCAAGGTGGCTTTATTTGTCCTCCTAATCTAATCCCTTTTCACAATGGGATTTGTTTTATTGTCCTTTTTACTCTTCTACTTCAAAAATGGAGCAATTATAATATTCCAAGTAGCAGTGGCTAATTGGGAATATTACAAACCCACATTTTCTCAGTACATGGAGATGGATGAAATTTATCGAAAAGCCAATAAAAAATTGATTCCTGATGAAGACAGGTGGGACAAGCTATGTGAATACTAGGATGACTGAAAAGTAGCTAAGGCCAGCATATCAGCCAGATCATCACAGCACCAGATCACCCAAATCAGCTAGCACAACACCAGATCAAATCAAGCAGCAACGACCTTCTGAAGAATAGGTCCAGATGTCAAATTAATTTCATCATGTCCACTTCATGGTCACACTAGTCAAATTTTGTTTATTTTGTATTTAATAACAGATTGCCTAGTAGATATGGCAATCATTGTACAATTCAGTTAAATACTTCATACATTATGAGTATTAAGGGTTGGACCCTGGATTGTAAAAAAATTCTATTGGAGCATTGTATTTTATTGAAGATGAAGCATCAATAATAAAATACCATTTAGAGGATACTTAAGCTATGTTTATCTGGTGATGTTATTCCTTTTCTGTATTAATGTTTCCATTGCTTTCCTCTCAGTGGTCATTTAAATTTGATTGTAAAACAATAATCTAAAGATTAAGATTTTCTTTCGGAGAACCTTATTTCTGGATGTGTTTGCAATATTAATGTTTTTCTTCTGAAGTCTGGTTAAGAAATTCTTAATTTCTTTTTAACCATTACTGAATTAATTGTTTCTTCCATTTCAAATTTCATTTTGTTTCAAGATCTAGTAAGTGTAGTTAGCTTGCCTTGTGGATTCTCTTGAAAATTTGATGCAGAAACCAAGCCTTTTATGACTCCATAGCCCAATGGAATTAGTTTAAATAGATCTATTAGTCCAATCAAATAATCAATAAAAAAGAAATATCTACAATAATTATAATTAGCCTAATATATAATTCATAAAATAAAGCTAAATCTAAAATAGAGATCCCTCTTTGAGTCTAGGAGGGCTAGATTCTAGGCTCCAAAGCGGCTTTGATGTTTTCTTATATAATTATTCTTGTCAATCTTAAAATTATAAAATAATAACATAGTGGCGACCATACTGGGGAACTACTGAAAAAATTTTCATTTCATTTGAATTCAGAAAACCCCTGTTAAAAAAACATTGTATGATAAAAGTATTTTCTAAGATTGGTTTTCTTACAATTTTTGAAAATAATCAGTTTTTCTGTGCTTTAGATCTGAATTCTAGCTCCTAAAATAATCTCTACTAGATCCCATCCTAATCCAAATCCTCCTACTATAGTGGACAATCTTGAATTTTTTTTAAGAAAAACTCCTAGAACCGAGAGTCAAACAAGTAACATATTTCTTCACATAGAAAATTCCCTTCCTGGAAACTTTGTCACCTTATAGGACATCGAATTCAATTTACACTTTGAACAAGGTTTATTCAGGACTAAATATGAGAATTGGACAGATTAGACAGTATTTGATCCATCTATTCTGCAACAAAGTCTAGTGAGAGAAACTTATTCACAAACACAATATAATCTTTAGCTTCTCCAAGATTTTGACACTCTATAGGATTTGGTTATAGAGTTCACTTCAATTTTTGATGATGCTTACCTTCAACAATATGTAGACTTAGCTGCATTGACTATAATGACTTCTTATATTAACTGTCAGTCTGCCCATCCTAAGACAACTAGTCTTACTTCTTCTATAATCCCCACATACACATCTCCTCCAATCATCCATCCTATTTCATCCACTATCTACCTTCCTCCACTCAATATTCCTCCTCCATTAATTTCCAATATACCCCCACAACCTCCACCAATCATGGCAGCTAGATATACTCCATTGGTGTTGCTAGCACCATTGGCAGCTATGCCACAAGATTACTAGTAAAAAATTACACTATTCAATGAAACTGGTCCTGTAACTGCCCAACAGCATGTTGACAAAATGAATGATTTTTTTGACCTTCAAGAGGTAGATGAAGAAAGTGTTAAGTTAAAAATGTTTTCTCAGAGTCTTAGTGGAGAAGTTAGAAAATGGTTCAAATATTTACCTGCAAACAATGTCAATGAAATCCTTGCATTTCATCAAACATTCCTCAATAGGTGAGAAGTAAAAAAGAACCCTCTTCAAACTTTATCTGAATATGAAAATGTAATATTCCCACTTTAGCACACAGCTAAAGCTAATATTAAATTTTGTTGTTTACACATAGGAGGTTAATAAATGGGTAAGGAGGCCCATACATTGTAGAATAATGAATAAAATCCCTCACAATATGAAAAGGTATATTCAGAAGAGCTAGATTTCATGCCCTCAAGTATGAAAGAGGACATTTGCATGAGGACAAGTTCAGGTTTGACCAAGTCAACAACACTGGAATGAGAGGTGGAGACCACTTGGAGGGACAACACAGTGTGAATGGGAGGAAGTTTCCTTGGTGGAGAGAACCCTAAGGAGTGGGACCCATGGGGAGAGAGTTCTCACTTTTTTAAAAGAAGGGAAAGGTAGCCATTGTTTCTCATGTTATGTATTATTGATTTTATGGTCTGTTTAGACTCTTGTGCAGTCTCCTACTGTTTAGCAGAGCTGCAGTGCTGTTTAGCACAAGGATCTCCTGCTTAGGATTCCTTCTCCTTATTGAGAGGCCTCTTGAGGGATTGCACTTCATCTCTCCACATTCAGGCTCAAGGCCAAGACACCTTCTTCAGCTACAACGTTATTTCTGCTCAAGTATAACGTTGTGTTGCAGGGTGTTGCAGTGGAGATCCCACAACACAATTCCTTGGCTTGTTTTTTAGAGGAGGGAGCCTTCTTTCCTTTGGGAGATTAGTAAGGAAGGATTCAAAGCTCATTTCAGATCTTGGCACTTGGCCGACACTTTCTATTCCACCTACAACGTAGTTTCCCTCAGTATCTGCGTTATTTTCAGTATGCATCTATAGTGAGGGTTTGCAGTGATTGTCGGAGGGTGAGATCTTCAGTGATAGAATCAGCCTTTCAATTGAAAGATCCATTGGAGGAGGACTACTCATATTGTTCATCATCTTCAGCCTTCTGTATTCATTTCCAATTTTGAGTTTCAGTTGCTACCCTGCAACTCCGACATTTTTCCCTTTTTGTATATATCAACCAATCCTCCTAAGGATTGATGTATTATTGTTTGTTGGGGTTGAGAGCTTGCTTCCCCTCATTTCTTGAGCCATATATTTTTACATATTTCTATTATTATTCAGTATGATGCAGTATCTCTAATAAACTTCGCTGATATAGCCTTGTGTAAATTCTGTGTAGCAGTGTACTCCAATTTCTTACACATGTTCTGTTGAGGCTCTCATTGCCTAGCTTGAGTGATTTGTTCCTCAAAGCATTGTATACATTTGCTGCTATAATATCAAAGGGAAGGCTATTTACATATTCTTATCTCACAGCTAATAAAAATAGCATTTTTATCCCATCTCTTGTTCAAGAATTGTTGCAGTCACTCCATCTGGCACTTTCTCAAGACAACTAGGTGTGGGAGACCTGTTTAACCCACCTAAAGGGATTTATTTTGGGCCTCCTCTTGGATTTCGGTCTTAGACACATTGATCTAAGGGATCGAGGTCTTGGTTTCAAATCCTGTAATAGCCATTCCTAGAAAATTCATTTTCCAATTATGCCTTGCTAGCAGATCCCATTTTGGGATATTACAGTGGTATCAAGGATATTTAGAAGAGCTAGATTTCATGCCCTCAAGTATGAAAGAGGCCATTTGCTTGAGGACAAGGTCAGGTTTGACCAAGTCAATAGCACTGGAATAAGAGGTGGAGACCACTTGGAGGGACAACGCAGTGTAAATGGGAGGAAGTTTCATTGGTGGAGGGAACCCTAGGGAGTGGGACCCATGGGGAGAGAGTTCTCACTTGTTCAAAAGGAGGGAAAGACAGCCATTGTTTCTAATGTTATGTATTATTGATTTTATGGTCTGTTTAGACTCTTTAGCAGTCTCCTGCTGTTTAGAAGAGTTGCAGTGTTGTTTAGCACAAGGATCTCCTGCTTAGGAATCCTTATCCTTCTAAGAGAGGCCTATTGAAGGATCCTGTACTTCATTCTCCACATTCAGGCTCAAGGCCAAGCCACCTCCTTCAGCTACAGTGTTATTTCTACTCAAGTATAACGTTGTGTTGCAGGGTGTTGGAGTGGAGGTCCCACAACACCATTTCCGGAGCTGTTTTTTAGAGGAGGAAGCTTCCATACCTTTGGAAGGCCAGTGAGGAGGGTTTAAAAGTTTATTGCATATCTTGGCATTGGTCCAAATCATTTCCTTTCCCCTACAGCGCAATTTCCTTCAGTGACTGCAATATTCCTAGTGAGCATTTGCAGTGGGGGTTTTGCAGATTGTTTGGAGGGTGAGATCTTTAGTGATAGGATCAACATTTCACGTGAGAGATCCATTGGAGGATGTTTATTCATCTTTGTAGCATCTTCATCCTTCTCCTTCCATTTCCAGTTCTTGAGTTGTAGATGCTACCCTGCAACTCCGACATTTTGCAGTTTTTCATATTTCAGCCAATCCTTCCAGGATTGTCTTGAGGTAGTGATTGGGAGCATAGATCTTCACTCCCATTAATGTATGCGCCATAAATTTGTACATCTATGTATTGAAATATGTTAGCAGTTGTTTCTCTTTATAAAACTGCACAGTCATAGCTTGGGCACTCTTGTGTAGAAGTGTTTTGACATGTTTTATGTACTTGTTTCTTGAGGCTGATTATTGCCTATCTTGAGTAGATTTTTCCTCAAGATATTGTATACATTTCACTGCTGTAACTTAATAATATGGCTACGAGCTCTTCTTTCATTTTATGAGTTGGTTTATCATTGCTACTCCATTGTTGTGTTTACATATTGTTGTAGCTCCACATTTGGAATATCTTAAGATGTTCCCAACAGTGTAGAATTTCCCTATTTTGGGATATTACAGTGGTATCATAGCATAATATTTGCTTAGCATGTGGAGCTCAGCCAACATGCGATCCAGAAAAGAGGAAATGAAGACTCCATTCCGTGAAGAAAGAAAGGAAGACAGGCTTACAAAGCTTCTTCCCAGATCTGTAAAGAGCATTCATGAAAATTTCAAGATAATAAGGGAGATGTATACAAAATCTCCAAGAGGGTTTGAAACTGAGTCAAACTCTATATTTTATTATGGGGAGTGTGAGCATGAAGCCACACCCTATGATGCACAGCGCAGTCACATGCCCAGTTTTTCCGTGAAAGAAAAAGAGAAAGAAGGAATGCCTAAGAGGGGATCTCTTAGTGGTTTCTTGCATGAATATGAGTCTCGAACTCAGAAGTTCAGAGATCATATCACTTTCCCAAAGTTTTTCAAGATCGATCTGAGGAGGAGCAAGCAGCATAATGTGGATAGATTTATTCTATCTACCTTTGATGGTTCCCCTACATGTTCAGCCAGGGCTTGGGTGGAAGAGATAGACACCTTTTTGCAGCAGCATCAAATTTCTGAAGATGAAGCCATCAGAGTAGCAGCGCTGCATTTTGGGGGTAAGGCCTATGCATGGTGGGTATTTGAGTCTTTTTCTTTAAAGAAGACAAATACTTCTTCCTATGTAAGGTTCATTAAAACTTTGGTGGAAAGATTTGGTAGGAAGAATTCTGAAACACATGTGGAAAAGAAAAACAAATTTAAAACAAAACCCTTGCATGTGATGGAGGAAACCATGGACTCAAAACCTCTTCAGAAAACCATGGAGGAGGCTGATATCTTGCGTTATACTTTGCTGGAGGTAAGACCTTCATCTTGTATTGTGGCACAAGAAGGCAAGGAGGTCCCTTTTCTAGAAGAAGATCCAATCATTGGAGGGTTGCCCATTCATGTTGAGGAGGCTAAGGGCAACATCGCTGTCAGATCTGGAGTTGATCTAGCATCTCATGCAGAGGAAGGAGGAGCTCTTACTCCAACTAGAGGTATTCTTGCATCTTTGCAAGGAAATCCCCAGGATCTCATGTGTGGAGATCAAGGCACAACTCATGATTTAAATGTGCCACTAATGATAGGGTGTGGACCTATGGTGATACAAGGAGGGGATAGGGAGAATGACCAACATCATGTGATGAGGAGCACACACCCCTATCTATTTCATGAGGTTGATGCACTTAAGAGGGAGACTGGATTACACAGTGAGAGCAGGGACAAGCATGTCCATTCATATATGCAATCTACTCTTGATGATGATGTCTCATTGCATGGAGACATTTCACCAAGGAGACCACTAGATCAACAGATGATGAGGGATGCTTCACATTTTGAGGCACCACTCATTGATTTCAGAGGAGTGGAGACCTTGGGAGGTCATTGTACAATGCTGAGAGTCTTGGGTAGACTCAAGGAGGAGAGATGAAATTTCACAACATCATCTTTACCCACTCTCATTTTAGGTTCTGCACTGTGGAAGAAGCAGCAGGGGAAGGATAACAACCTTCCAACTTGCATCTTTGGCATGGGAGATGTCAAAGAGGAGGATGACCATATGACATATGTTCTTCATGAGAGATCATCAACACTGTCACTATGGAGGATAGATCCATATTGGAACTCCCAGCTCTTGGTGGAGTATTCCAAGGATCTTTTCACGTTCATGATATTGGATGACCAGTTGCAGGAGGAGGGATATTCAGTCAGAGATGGGGTCATCTACTATCATGGTAGGATATTGTTATCTAGAGATTCCAAGCTCAAGGAGAAGTTGCTACAAGCAGCTTATGAGGATTTCCTTTTCAGCCACACTGGTTCTATGAGAGCATACCACACGATCATGGAGGGGCATTTTGGAAAGGGTTTAAGGAGGAAATATACCAGCATATGAGGAGATGCATGAAACATATGGAGATGGAAGAGATACATAACTCCTTGAAGGAGTTAGCACAACCAAATATTTTCTCTTTGAGGGTGAGAGGAGACTCGTCTATGAGCCACTCCATTTGTATGAGCAACACATGTGGTAAGGGAATTATTGATTTGCATGGTAATTTGTATATATGTAGGCATCTCTTAACCATATATCTGCAGGAATTTGCTCAAAGGAGGAATATTCTTCCTTCTAGATTTTGTGGTCTACTTAAGGCCAGTATAGATGATCACTCCATAGGAGGATGTGGGGAGGATATTTCTTGTGGAGAACATACTAACCTTGCACAATACATCATTCACTTTCTCCAAACACATGAGGAGAATGGGGCAGCAAGTAGGTGGTTGAGAAACCACACTCTTTTTCATTCTCTATTGTAGTCGAGGGTCAAGTTGCGCTGGTTGCATTTGAGGGACCATTGTCCTTCTCCAGTACTTCATATGGTAGCAAGAATGATTATCATTATGGTTCCATTCATTGCTATTTTTATTGCTTTTATTGGGAGCATAATTGGGGGAGAGACACATTGGGTGGATGTGTCCTTTGAGGGAGGAATTCCCCACACTTTGTGCACTGCATGTTCTAAGGGGAGCATGGGAGATGGCATGGCCACCATAGCAACACATTTGTGTCCTTATGAGGTGAGCCATATGATGTATGTGATGCCATATGATGATGATTTCCAACTCATCATATATGGGGATATTTGGGCCAGCATGATTCATAACGTTGGAGAGGAGATCTTTGAGGATCCCATTTCCTTCTTTCCACTTGAGGGAAACATTATTGCAGCCCAGGATCAGCAGCCACTCTACACTTATCTTAAGTGGAGAGGAGGACATCATGGGGTAGACTATTTTGTCTACCAAGATCAAATTTCCAGCCCACCTACATTGTCGGAGCTCAAGGTGGAGGAGCATTTTCAGGAGTTGCCATGTTGGGAGGTAACTCACTTTGTATGGATGATTGCTTGTGGATGGGAGCTTCATATGGGGATGGTAGATCCCAACTCATATTAGATCTCATGCCTCAAGAAGGCCCCTTAGTTTTATCTTTGCAGTTGCTTGAGGACAAGCAACATTTGGGAGGGGAGGACTGTAATGTTCCCACTTTAGCACATAGCTAAAGGGAATATTAAATTTTGTTGTTTACACATAGGAGGTTAATAAGTGGGTAAGGAGGCCCATACATTACAAAATAATGAATAAAATCCCTCACAATATGAAAAGGGATATTCAGAAGAGCTGGATTTCATGCCCTCAAGTATGAAAGATGACATTTGCATGAGGACAAGGTCAAGTTTGACCAAGTCAACAGTGCTGGAATAAGAGGTGGAGACCACTTGGAGGGATAGAGCAGTGTGAATGGGAGGAATTTTCCTTGGTGGAGGGAACCCTAAGGAGTGGGACCCATGGGGAGAGATTTCTCACTTGTTTAAAAGGTGGGCAAGGCAACCATTGTTTCTCATGTTATGTATTATTGATTTTATGGTCTGTTTAGACTCCTGTGTAGTCTCCTGCTGTTTAGCAGAGTTGCAGTGTTGTTTAGCACAAGGATATCCTACTTAGGAATCCTTCTCCTTCCAAGGGAGGCCTCTTGAAGGATATTGTACTACATTCTCCACATTTAGGCTCAAGACCAAGTCACCTCCTTCAGCTACAACGTTATTTCTGCTCAAGTATAACGTTGTGTTGCAAGGTGTTGCAGTGGAGGTCCCACAACACCATTTTCGGAGCTGTTTTTCAAAGGAGGGAGATTCCATACCTTTGGAAGGACAGTGAGGAGGGTTTCAGAGTTTATTGTAGATCTTGGCATTGGGCCAACTGATTTACTTACCCCTACAACATAGTTTCCTTCAGTGAATGCGTTATTCCTAGTGAGCATTTGCAGTGGGGGTTTTGCAGATTGTTTGGAGGGTGATATCTTCAGTGATAGGATCAGCCTTTCACTTGAGAGATCCATTGGAGGAGGTTTATTCATCTGTTGCAGCATCTTCATCCTTCTCCTTCCATTTCCAGTTCTTTAGTTGCAGCTGCTACCTTGCAACTCCAACATTTTGCAGTTTTTCATATTTCAACCAATCCTTCAAGGATTGTCTTGAGGTAGTGATTGGGAGCATAGATCTTCACTCCCAATAATGTATGAGCCATACATTTGTACATATATTTATTGAGATATGTTAGTAGTAGTTTCTCTTTATAAAACTGCGTAGTCATAGCTTGGGCAATTTTATAGGGCGGTGTTGTTTTTTGACATGTTCTATGTACTTGTTTCTTGAGGCTGATTATTGCCTATCTTGAGTAGCTTTTTTGTCAAGATCTTGTATAAATTTTGCTGCTGTAACTTAATAAGATGGCTATGAGCTCTTATTTAACTCTATGAGTTGGTTTATCATTGCTACTCCATTGTTGTGTTTACATATTGCTGTAGCTCCACATTTGGAATATCTTAAGATATTCCTAATAGTGTAGAATTTCCCTATTTTGGGATATCACATAAAACATTAGGAGGGCCCCAACTAAAAGTGTTTAGGATTATTGCACCAGATTCAATAGTTTATATAATGAAATACCTTCTCATATAAAACCACCACAATGTTTAGCCTTGGTTAAATTCCTAGATGGTTTTTGAGCCAGAAATGCAGATGGATGTAGTGAGCGTAGAAGCCAACCTGTTAGCAAAAAGAGCTAGAATGAGAACTGAAAGAAGAGTTACCATAATAGAAGAACCTTCAACTTCCACATCTGATGCTAAAATTGACTCATTGGTTAGAACTATGGAGAGAATGATGGAGAGGATTAATCTAAATGAGAGAAATATTCCTAGAGAAAATCAACCAGCTCCTCAAAACAGAAATCAAAATCCTAGAAGAAACCCTCCTCAGATAAGTCAGAGAGAGAAAAGAGGTCCTGATCAATAAATCAGGCCTCCGTTCCAAGAGAATTATTCTAATGATGATGAGGGAGTAGTTGAAGAAGTTGAAGAAAATCAGATAAAATTAATGGGAATTACTAAAGATGACTCTATTTTTCTCACTCAATAAGAACAAGGATTATTTTTATTAACTCAAACAGAATTAGAATATGAAGAATCTGATGATTATAAACAGGGATTTTAGAATTCTATCATGGAAGTTCACAGACAGTATAAACTTAGAAGCAAGAAAAACTCTGACAACTCCAATAAAACGAATTCTGAAAACTCTGCCAAAAAGGTCTCTGAACCTGATCTCAACAAAACAACAGAAAATTCAAAGAAAAGTGTAAACATTTCAGAAAAGAAGAACACAAAAAACGTTACTAGGAGAACAGTTGATACCCCTGCCAAAACTGCCCAAACTGATATCCCCATTACAAGTTAAAAAACTAAACTTACCAAAAAAGTAGTGGCTGAAATGACTAATTTTTCAAATCTGCTCAAAATTCAAACACCATTTAGTATTGAGAATGAACTTGCTTAACTGGAAATTTCTTTCCCTCTCCCTGAATTGATAAATAAAAGTGTCCACAGGACTGGGGTCCTAAAGGTACTAAACATAGGGGAAATTACTGATACTGATAATTTAAATGATGATCAGTGTGAACTTTTGTTTGGGCTAGAAGTTGATGGTAAACCGCAAGAAGGAGGTGTCCCTCCATTTTATGTTAGTCTTAATGTTCATGATAAAATTTTGCATAATTCCATGTTGGATTCAGGTGCCTCACATAATCTTATGCCAAAGGCTGTTATGGAGAAACTTGGCCTTGAAATTACTAGACCTTGCAAAGATTTGTACTCATTTGATTCTAGCAAAGTTAGATGTCTAGGTCTTAGCAAAGATCTTTGTGTCACTTTAGCTCAGATACCAGCAAAAATTATAGTGATGGTTATAGTAGTAGCTGACATCCCTCCTAAGTATGGCATGCTTTTATCATGCTCATGGGGAGCAAAGTTGCAAGGTATCCTTCAAATGGATATGACTTATGCCACAATACCAGTTTTTGGCTAAAAAAGAAGACTGTATAGGGAAACTTTAATGAAGTACATGGTGAGTAGTCATGAAAAACCACACAACTATCCTCTGTACTCTGTCCATACTGACCTTGAATCCTTTATTATTTATTGAGTCATTGACACACAGGTTACCCATGCATAAAATTATCTTAATAAAAACATGACAACCAAATACAAATTGTACAACAAGACCCCGAAAATGAACCTCTTTGTAATATGAGTTTTGATGGCTCACGTGGCAAAGAAGGCTCGGGGGCAGGTGTTTGGGTGTATAATGAAAGGAAAAATCATGCAGAAGGTCACTCCTACAAAATCAATTTACTGTGCACAAAAAATATAGCAGAATATGAAGCCCTGCTCTTAGGATTACAATTGCTGAAAAGGTTAGGAGCTAAGAGGATTTATGTCCATGGTGATTTTGACCTAATCATAAAACAAATTAAAGGAGAATATTCTGCAAAACATCCTAGATTGAGAGCATACATAAATGATGTGCTTGATTTTATAAGAACATTTAAATAATATGACCTGGCTGTTATTCCGAGAAATCAGAATATCCTAGCAAATGGTTTAGCCTTTTAAACAAGCACACGCCAGTGGCCTCACCCAAATAGACAATACACAATAGAGGTTAAACATCATCCATCTATGCCTAATAACATGAGATATTGGAAAGTATTCAGTAATGATAAACAAATTGAGAGTTTCCTACAATCAAAGATGAATTTGAAGATAGCAACATAGACTTAGATTGTGAAAAATACAAACACATTGATGTACAAATTAGTGTAGAAAAACAGTCTGTTGTTTCTGATGTAAATATTTCAGCAAATAAAATTGTTCATAAAACATAAATACATAAAGACCCATAAAAAGTTGAATTTGAATTACTTCAACTCAAGAATAATATTCTAACTATAGGGCTTGTCCCTTTAGAAGAACTGTTTGAATTTAATGACGTGGCCAAAAAACAAAAATAGAACCAACAGGGACAAACATGAAGAGTGTAATATAGGCAGTGAGCAAAGGCCCAAAATGATAAAACTGCCAAAATCACTACCTATTGTTACAAAACAAAGCTATATATCTTTGTTTAAGGAATTCATAGATGTATTTGCTTGGAGCTATGAGGACCTACAAGCTCATGATACTAGCATTATACAACACAAAATTCCAATCAAGGAGGATAAAAAACCTTTTAAACAAAAACTACGTAGGATAAATCCTATCTTAATACCCTTAGTTGAGAAAGAAATCAAGAAAATGTATGAGGCCAAGATCATAGTTCCACTTAGATATTATAAATGGGTATCCAACATTGTGCCTACAAGAAAGAAAACAAGTCAAATCAGACTTTGCATTGACTTTAGGAATCTAAACAAGGTATCCCTTAAGGACAACTACCCCTTACCAAAAATGGATCATATATTGCAGAGGGTAGTAGGTTCCAATATGATCTCTTTGTTAGATGGCTTTTCAGGATATAATCAAGTTTTAGTGCATCTTGATGATCGAGACAAAACAACCTTTACTACTCCTTGGGGGAATTTCATGTATGTGAAAATTCCCTTTGGATTAATGAATGCTGGTGCCACTTTTCAAAGAGCCATGGACATTGCTTTTGCAGACGAAATTGGCCATTTCATTGTGATCTATCTTGATGATATTATTGTATATTCAAAAACTGATGCAAAACAATTAGCACATCTAAGAAGATTTTTTGAGAAATGTAGAAAGTTTGGAATTTCCCTAAATCGCAAGAAAACATTGTTTGGCCTTTAAGAAGGAAATATTCTTAATCACATTATTTCTAAAGATGTAATTAGAATTTACCCTAGTAGGATTGAAGGTATACTCAAAATCATTCATCCCAGGAACATAAAAGAACTTCAATCTTTCATTGGTAAAATCAAATTTTTAAGGAGATTCATACCCAATCTTGTAGAACGTTTGCGAAATATAACCAACATGCTTAAAAAATATTCATAAATTAAGTGTAACATTGAAGCTAAACAATCTTTTGACCTAGTCAAACAACCATTAACAAAAGCTCCAGTTCTAATCAGCCCTCATTTTACCAAAGACTTCATAATGTTTTATTTTTCATCTGAACATACTATTGTTGTTGTATTATTGCAGAAAAATAGCGAAGGATATGAACAACCAATAACATTATTTAACAAAGCCTTGAGAGATGCATCTTTAAAGTACAACATCATGGAAAAACATGCATTTTCTCTGGTCAAAGGACTAAAATATTTTAGATTTTAGATTTTACATTCACATATTATTTCTTATGTGCCTAATGCAATAGTCAAAGATATTTTAACGCATAATGGTCCTGATGGGAAGAGAGGAAAATGGATTGTTGTTATTCTGGAATATGATTTGGAAATCAGACCTACCAAATTGATAAAAGGACAAGGATTAGCCAAATTGATGGCTGAATCAAATTTTCATGCACTAGATATCAACATGGTCTATTCATTGGATGATCAAGAGGAACTGACGACTCCACTAATTGAAGAAGCATTCCTAAATTCTCCCTGGTATGCAGATATATTATATGTTTTGTTTAATTTGAATTCTCATCCTATTTTGTCCAAAAATAAAGCAAGATTTATAAATTTGAAAGCTATCGAATTCTTCATTCTAGAAAATGTCTTATACTAGAAACATGTGGGAGGTATTTTACTCAAATGTTTTCTAAAATATGATGCAGATAAAGTTATGCAGGAATTCCATGAAGGTGACTGTGGTGGCCATATTTATTGGAAAACCATTGAAAATAATATCCTTAGGGATGGTTTCTCCTAGCCTACCCTTTTCCCTGACCTCCACAAGATGGTATCTGCCTACCACAAATGCCAAATTTTTGAAGGAAAGAGAAAGTTATTTCCATTTCCAGTAAATATAATTTATGTGGAGATTCATTTCCAACAATGGAGATTAGATTTCATTGGAGAAATTCATCCGCCATCCTCTTCCCAGCATAAGTGGATTCTTATTGCCATAGACTACTTTACCAAATGGATAGAAGCAACTCCTTCTAGAAATGCCACTGATTCTGTCATTATTAAATTCCTTGAAACAAATATCCTTTCTAGATTTGGTTGTCCTAGAAAAATAATCATTGATAATTTTGCAGCCTTCAAGTCCAAGAAAATGGTTGATTTTTGTCATAAGTACCACATAGCTTTGGGACATTCAATAGCATATTACCCTCAGGGTAATGGATTGGATGAATCTTCAAACAAAATTTTGGTGAATATCATTAAAAATATCTTGGAAGACAACAAGAAATCATGGCATAAAAAGTTGGTCAATGCACTTTGGGCTGATAGACTTACTACCAAAAAATCAATTAGCATGTCTCCATACCAATTGGTCTATGGAATGGATACAATTTTTCCTTCCTCTGTAGGAGTTCCAGTCATGAAGATCATTCAAGAAATTCAAGTTGAACCAAATGATGTACAAAGAAGAATCAATCAAAATATACAATTACAGCAGTCTAGAGAAGAGGTCTATAACAGAACCCAAATTATTCAAGAAAATATCAAGAATATTTTTGATAAAAGAACAAAGGCTGATGATTTTAATCTGGGATATAAAGTTTTGAAATGAGATTCCAGAAGAGAAGATAAAGGTAAAGATGGAAAATTTGACAATGTTTGGCAAGGGCCATACATTAATGATGCTTTCAGAGGAAAAAATGAATATTTCCTTAAGGAACTAGATGGAACAAAGATACTTGGAGGTATTGTCAATGGCAGGATGCTGAAGCATTACTTCTCTTAAGAATACAGTTTGATATTTCATCATTATAAATACCATTTTTTTTTACAGTTTGTGATTTTGATAATTCATTAACAAAGGTTGAAGCCCATGGAGAAGGCTGTACGCCTGGTTTGATGAGTTGTCATAAAACAAGAAAAGAAATTAGATGAAGACTTTGTAGAAAATGGAGTACTCAAGGCTACTAATCTTATGTTATTGACACTTCACTTGAGAAGTGCCATCCCCAGATGGAGCCACTGTTAGGGTCCTATAAATTATAGGATCTCAAGGTGATTGAGTATTTCATAGTTGCAATTTCATATTGTACATGATTTTCAATATTCAAATGATTTCCAAAAAGAAAAATAAAAAAAGAAAAAGAAAAGAGGGTATATTGAAAAAAAGATATAAAGAAAAAAGAAAAGAAAAGAATGAAAACCCCCAAAAATAATAATCCTGAAAGTGCTACAAGTCAAAATTCCACTACTGATAAGTTAGTTTGTTCAATTCATACAATTTAAGCATGATTGAACAATGTTGAATTTTTTTTGAATAGGTTAGAGAACAAAGACTTACCAAACAGTTTAATTTTGGTAAGTGAGTAGTTAGCTAGAAATAAAATTGACTCAACAGTTTAATCTGAGTCAATGGAAGGAATAAGGGATAGAGTAGGATAGATTGGATTTAAAAAAAAATTATGATGTGGGTCTGTTAGTTCAAATTCACCCTGCAAAATAAAAGGTAAAAAACGTTAGGCTAGAAGAAAGGGTAGGTAGAAGGAAGAGGAGCTGATTTTATGGGAAAAATTATTGAAATTTTATCCTAAGATGGAAGAGCTGATTTATTCCAAAGGCTATCAAGCATACTAAAACTTTATCCTAAGTTTTATATTTTGTAAATGCATAGCCCACATTTCATATATTTCCCCGACCCCACTTTCCCCCATATGTCACATCATCGCTATCCACCTGACACTTTCCTTTAAATCTCGCCTCACACTGTTTGATCCGACGACTAATATGAAACTTCGCCCACCCCCAAGCCCGCACCATCTGAAGGTTATTTTCGGGGGCGGGGGGTCTGAATTAAATGGTTTTAGACCGGGCCCTATCCCTTACATGGTGGGCGCTGAGGCATTCACACCCCCCCCCCCCTCACCAAGCCCGCTCACCGTTCGCTACCCCCTCCGAAAAGTTGTTTTCCCCATACCGTAAACCGCTCTCCTGATCATTATCCCTCGTCCATTCATAGCATGAAACCTCACTTTTCCATTGCACGTCCAACTCCTCCACTCCTTCCAGAATCAGCTCGTTAATTTAATTAATGGTTTAACCATTAATAAATGGACCCGCGCCATGCATAACGGGAAACTAGGAAACCCTATAAAATCTAACCTTCCCGCCTCATTCAAAATTTACTATTTCATTATTGCTACATATTCTTTGATTCTTATAGGTCTCTCACAATGAATTATAGTGTTTCTTCAAGTTTTTACACTCTCATTCTCCCTTTTTGTTTTGCTGATTGTATCAACATCCGATCTAGCCCTTTCTTCAATCATAATTCACCATGCCTCCCAAAAATAAAGGTCAGGAACCTCCCTTTAATCCCATGATTCATCCTCCAATCGACTTATATCATGTCAGCTTAGCTGATAAATAATTTAAGTTCCATGAAACAATATTTGAGTTTGATATATTCGATTTCTATTGTTGGTTGGAAGAAAAATTAATAGATAGGGTCGATGATATTTCTCTGTGGGACACCAACCTGCCTTATTAAATTTTCCCCAAGACCCATAGTGCTCTTGAGCTTATTAGGAGATGTTGTGCTTGTTACATCCCAAACCAGAGATTTGTAATTGCTCCCACTCATGAGGTTTTGTTCAATGTTACTGCCCAATATATTAGTCATATGATGTAAGCAACTATAGTAGAAAATCCTACTCAATTATCCCTAGAAGCCCTCATAGACCTGTACCAAAAGCTATATTTTGACAAGAGAGCCTCAACCCTTGAGCTATTCCTAACTGAGAAGACCCCTCTACCTAAAAAAATCCCCCATATCTGTCATCTTTATTCCTTGCAATAACCAAACAAATTTCCACAGTCCTTGTATACCTCCTAGGATATTACTCTGATCAATGGATTGATGAGGCAGTTATATGCTTTTTGAATATTTTGTCCTCAGATTCTAAGCCCTCTATCATTTTTGTTTTTATCCAACTCTTGGCTGATAACATTCATGAAAGGTTTCTGAATTTTCGTACAGAAGGAGTATTTAAATATACTTCTAAAATTATCTATTTTTTGTATATTTTCACGCAGATAAATTTCAGTTTGCAATGAAGAAATTGGATGAAGATGGAAACCCACAATCTGTCATTTTTTGGACCACCTTACTGATGAAGGACCAAGAGGAATTAAGTTACAAACAGTTTTTTCATATTTTTTAACATCTTGCAATAAGTATTCTAAAGAGCACAACTAAGCCCAAGATTAGTGAAGAGATTAAAAGGATTATGCGGCTCTTAGACCAAGCCAGAACAAAAGATTGGTATATATACCAAAGTTATACTGAATTGAGAGTCTATGGGTGTGATTTGCCTCCGTATAAACCGCCAAAATTCCTCCCAATAAGGATTTTTTCCATGGAATACATAAGACAGATGATGAATGCAGATGAGGTGCATTTTGTCTCAGCAAAAAAGAGGTCACAGTTCAGAATAAATTCTGAGATAGGACCATTTGCGTGCAACAGTAGGGAAGCTAGAGAAGAAGAAAATAAGATATTGAAACATATGAAGTTCACTCCTAGTTTCACCTGGTCTTATGATCCCTTTGGGGTCATTTGTAAATTGAGGGTGGAGAATAAGTCTGCACCCTACCTCCATACAAAAAGACGAGACATAGAGTAGTTCATAAACTAGATAGAGTGGACAGAAAATACTTTATAGGAGGCAGAGGAGCAAGCCATTTCTACTTCAGGTTTGTAAACACCTGTACCATAGTAGAAACAAAGTAAAGAATATAAACAACAAACTAAAGGGAAAAGGAAAATAGAAGATCAGTCGCCTTTAGTGACTGATACTTCTAATAAAGAATTCAAGATGAAGTACATAAAAAGGGCAAAAATACACATGGATGTTCACCAAGACAAAGAATCAGAGTAGGAAGCTATTATCAACATCCTGGATACTCCATGATCATCTCTAGTGGGAGGAAAACACCTTACTAATCCCCCAACTACTTCAACTATTGTGATGAATCAACAACAGACTCTCTAAACATCCACTTCTAGTACTACTACAGGATATAAATAAAAGAATGTATTTGATACTTGAGATCAAACTAAAAAATGAGATCTTGAAAAACAACACTTACAACCAATTTTGGAAGCAGACCTCCAGTTCATAAAGCAGATTGCTATCTACATTTTATTCAGAGAAGGGGAAGATGCACATGGAATTTCTAGAAGCCTAGATTGCAAAACCCAAGATGGCAGATTACAAGAAAAGTTCCTTTGAATTCAGCATCAAGTACATCTACCCCATTGATCAGATGGAAATGCATAAACAAACATGTGGAATTATCTCTTCCACCTTAACCAATACTGCTATGAATTTATCTAAGTTATAGGTGTCCTTGGAAAATTTTCAATCTCAACTCAAGATGGAGAAGATGTCCTCAATTTCCAAGGACACTAGGATAAAATCCTTGGAAGACTTGGTCGTAAAAATTGGATATGGTCCATAAAATTTGTAGGTTGTGGAGGATATTATTAAAAGAAAAAATTCGAATATAGCAGCCTTGAAGAACCAATTGAAGATGTTAGCTACAGAGGATCCTCTTACTAAGGAGATAGAAGAGATAGAGACACAAAAATATGATATGATGAAGCTCATCATCGAGTAGATTGAGCAAATGAAAAAGATGGAGGTAGAAATGGAAACGATGGTCAAAGAGAAAGAGAAAGCTACACAAAAAACTATTGTACTTAGAGGTTGTACCCCTTATAGCCATTCCAGCACCAAGAGCTTCAACAACTACCATAAGAGATGCAACATATTAACTTGCTAAATCAGTGGAGAATATGCCTTGACAAACAAAGGAGATTAAAAGACTACAGGATCATATCAAAGTTTTGCAAATTCAAATAATAAGAAGTGAGACATTCCATGTGATAGAAATAAAGAGAAATCAGAGGTTGATGGAAGGATTATAGAAGTCTCTTCAACAATATTCTATTGGCAGCATGGTCAGTAGAGTCAAGGAGATTGAATGGACAAGCATCACTGAATCTATAAATGATATCTGGCCATCCATCCAGATCATTTTTGAGCAGAAGGATTTGATCGAAAAAGATAACAAGTCCATTTCAGATATCACTAAAGTTCTAGGAGACATGCCTAATACAGCTAATAATATCGTCAAGTTTTTGAATGCAAAAAAAAAATATGAGCTGGAAGATCTGGGAGTGCAGGACAGAACTGAAACAATTCTGGAGGTGAAGAGATTCCTTACACTACGGATTTTGGTGCAGTAGCTTGAAGAGAAGTGTAACGGATTAGAAATTGGAGTCAGTAGATTCTTCAACAGGATTAAGCCATTAACCAAAAGGGGTTTGCCTTCTCTATTTATCATAAATTACAGACTAATGGCCAGAGATTATTATGTGAAGAAGCTTAAGGAAATTTCAAAAGATACAACCAAGCATTCAAACTTAAAAAATACCATGACAAGAAATGATTTCTTAGATGTTATAATAAATGATATATTCTTTGAGGACGAGATTAAGCACATTTTCGTGGTTAAACCCACATTTTCTCGATACACGGAGGCGGATGAAATTTATCAAAAAACCAATAAAATACTGATTCTTGATGAAGACAGGTGGGAAAATCTATGTGAATACCAGGATGAGTGAAAAGAAACCAAGGCCGCCATATCAGTCGGATTAGCATAGCACCATATCACTCAAATAAGCTAGCACAACACCAAATCAAATCCAGCAGCAACAGCCTTCTGAAGAATAATGCCAGATGTCAAATTAATTTCATCGTGTCCACTTTGTGGTCACACTAGTCAAATTTTGTTTATTTTGTAATTAATAACAGATTGCCTAGTATATACGACAATCGTTGTAGAATTTAGTTAAATACTTCATACATTTTGAGTATCAAGGGCCAGACCCTGGATTGTAAAACTTTTCTGTTGGCGCATTATATTTCATTGAAGTTGGAGCATCAATAATAAAAGACCATTTACATGATACTTGAGCTATGCTTATCTCGTGATGTTATTCCTTTTCTGTATTAATGTTTCCATTGTTTTTCTCTCAGTGTATCATTTAAATTTGACTGTAAAACAGAAATCTAAATATTAAGATTTCCTTTTAGAGCACCTTATTTCTGGCTGTGTTTGCAATATAAATGTTCTTCTTATGAATTCTCGTTAAACCTTCACCCCTCCCTCTCCCTCTTTGTCCTCGTCCCCCTTCCCATCTCCCTTCCTTTCTCTCTCACCATCTCCCTCCGACCCCCCTCCTGCCCTCCCACTCCCTCCCTCCCACTCCCTCCCTCTCTCTCTCTCTCTCTCTCTCTCTATCCCACTCTACCTCTCCCTCTCCATCCCCCTCCCCCCCTCTACCTCCTCCTCGTCACCGCTCCCTCTCCCTCTCTGTCCCCGAACCCCTCCCCATCTCCCTTCCTTTCTCTCTCCCCATCTCCCTCCGCCCCCCCTCCTGCCATTCACCTCCACCTCCACCACCCCTCTCCCTCTCTCTCCCCCTCTCTCCCTCCACCTCTCCCTCCCACTCCCTTTCCCTCTCCTTCCCCCTCCCCCCCTCTGCCTCCTCCTCCCCACCACTCCCTCTCCCCCTCCCCCTCCCCATCTCCCTTCGCCCCCCCTCCTTCCCTTCACCTCCACCTCCATCCCCCCTCTCCCTCCCTCTCTCCCTCTCTCCCTCCACCTACCCCCCTCCACCTCCTCCTCTCCCCCCCTCCACCTCCTCCTCCCTCCCTCCCTCCCTCCCTCTCCCCTTCCCCCGTCTCTCTACCTCACTCCCTCCCTCGCTCTCTCTCTCTCTCTCTCTCCCTCTCCCTCTCTCTCCACCTCCCTCTGCCTCTCTCTCTCTCCCCCCTTCCCCCCTCTCTTCTCTCTCCCCTCACCTCCTCTATCCTCTCTCCACCTCCCTCCCTCTCTCTCTCTCTCTATCCCCTCCCCCCTCTCTCTCCTCCCTCCCTCCCTCCCTCTCTCTATATATTCCCTCCCCCTCCCTCTCTCTCTCTTCCCTCCACCTCCCCCTTCCTACCCCCATCTCTCTACCTCCCTTCCTCGCTCTCTCTCTCTCCCTCTCCCCCTCTCTCACCCTGCCTCCCTCCCTCCCTCTCTCTCTCTCTCCCCCACCCCTCTCCTCTCTCCAACTCCCTCCCTCTCCCTCCCCCCCCCCCTCTCTCTCTCTCTCTCTCTCCCCTCCCCCTCCTCCCCCCTCTCTCCACCT
Source organism: Pinus albicaulis (assembly GCA_034641835.2). Lineage (NCBI taxonomy): Eukaryota > Viridiplantae > Streptophyta > Pinopsida > Pinales > Pinaceae > Pinus > Pinus albicaulis. The sequence goes on along the minus strand of CM076576.1, from coordinate 869,519,119 downwards.
CCCTCCCTCCATCGCTCTCTCTCTCTCTCTTCGTCGCCTCCCCCTCTCCCTCCCTCACCTCCCTCCCTCCATCGCTCTCCCTCTACCTCTGGCCCAATTTCTCCCTCTCTCTCTCTCTCTCTCTCTCACTCTCCACCTCCTCTCCCCCTGCCCGCCCCTCTGTCTGTCCCTCCCTCCCCCTCCCCCACCATCTCCCCTCCCTCCTCACTCCCTCTCTCCCTCTCTCTCTCTCTCCGTCCCTGCCTCCCCCCTCATCCGCTTCCTCATATCCTTCTCCCTCTCCATATCCCTCCCCATCCCTACCTCCCAATCCCCCTCTCCCTCCCTCCCTTTCTCCCCATCTCCCTCACCCCCTCTTCCTTCACCCCTCCCTCTCCCTCTCTCTCCCCATCGCCCTCCCTATCTCCCGTCCTTTATCTCTCCCCATCTCCCTCTGCCACCCCTCCTTCCCTTCACCTCCACCTCCAAATCCCCTCTCCCTTTATCTCTCTCTCTCTCCCTCCACCTCCCTCTCTCTCTCTCTCTCTCTCTCTCGCCCTATTTCTTTCCCCCTCTCCCTCTCCCTCTCCTTCCCCCTCCCACCCTTCGCCTCCTCCTTTGCACCCCTCCCTCTCCCTCTCTGTCGCCATCCCCCTCCCCATCTTCCTTCCTTTCTCTCTCCCCATACCCATTCACCCCCCCTCCTACCCTTCACCTCCACCTCCACCCCCCCTCTCCCTCTCTCTCTCCCTCTCTCCCTCCACCACCTCCTCTCTCTCTCTCTCTCTATCTCTCTCTCTCCGCCTCATCCTCCCCATCTCTTACTTTCTCCCTCCCCTTGCTCTCACCCTCCCTCCCTCCCTATCTCTCTCTCTCTCTCTCTCCCTCCCCTTCCCCCGTCTATCTACCTCACTCCCTCCCTCGCTCTCTCTCTCTCCCCCTCTCTTCACCTCCCTCTCTCTCCCCTGCCCCCCCCCCCCTCTCTTCTCTCTCCCCTCCCCCCCTCTATCCTCTCTCCACCTCCCTCCCTCTCTCTCTCTCTATCCCCTCCCCATCCTCTCTCCTCTCTCCTCTCTCCACCTCCCTCTCTCTCTCCCTATATTCCCTTCCCCTCCCTCTCTCCTCTCTCCACCTCCCTTCCTCCCTCTCTCTCTCTCTTCCCTCCACCTCCCCCTTCCCACCCCCCATCTCTTTGCCTCCCTCCCTCGCTCTCTCTCTCTCTCCCTCTCCCCCTCTCTCCCCCTGCTTTCCTGCCTCCCTCCCTCTCTCCCCCCCCCCCTCTCTCCACCTCCCTCCCACCCTCTCTCTCTCTCTCTCCCCCACCCCCCTCTCTCCTATCTCCACCTTCCTCCCTCCCTCCCTCTCCCTCTCTCTCTCTCTCCCCTCCCACTCCTCCCCCCTCTCTCCACCGCCCTCCCTCCCTCACCTCCCTTTCTACCTCTCCCTCTACCTCTGGACCCATTTCTCCCTCTCTCGCTCTCTCTCTCTCTCCGTCCACCTCCCCCTCCCCTGCTCGCCCCTCCCTCCCCCTCCCCCAACTGCCCCACTCCCTCCTCTCTCCCTCTCTCTCTCTCTCTCCCTCCCTTCCTACCCCCTCATCTGCTTCCTCATATCCTTCTCCCTCTCCCTATCCCTCCCCATCCATACCTCCCAATCCCCCTCTCCCTCTTTCCCTCTCTCCCCATCTCGCTCACCCCCTCTGCCTTCACCCCTCCCTCTCCCTCTCTCTCCCCATCCCCCTCCCTATCTCCCTTCCTTTATCTCTCCCCATCTCCCTTTGCCCCCCCTCCTTCCCTTCACCTCCACCTAATACCCCCCTCTCCCTCTCTCTCTCTCTGTCTCTCTCTCTATCTCTTGCCCTATTTATTTCCTCCTCTCCCTCTCCCTCTCCTTCCCCCTCCCACCCTTCGCCCCCTCCTCCTTGCCCCTCCCTCTCCCTCTCTGTCACCATCCCCCTCCCCATCTCCCTTCCTTTCTCTCTCCCCATCTCCCTCCTGCCTTTCACCTCCACCTCCAACCCCCATATCCCTCTCTCTCTCCCTCCACCCCCCACTCCCACTCCCTCTCCCTCTCCTTCTCCCTCCCCCCCTCTGCCTCCTCCTCCCCACATCTCCCTCTCCCTCTCTGTCGCCCTCCCCCTTCCCATCTCCTTTCCTTTCTATCTCCCCATCTCCCTTCGCCCCCCCTCCTGCCCTTCACCTCCACCTCCACCTCCCCTCTCCCTCTCTCTCTCCCTCTCTCCCTCCACCACCTCCTCCCAATCTCTCTCTCTCTATCTCTCTCTCTCCGCCCCTCTGTCTCCTCCTGCCCATCTCTTTCTTTCTCCCTCCCCTTCCTCTCACCCTCCATCCCTCCCTATCTCCCTCCCTTCCTCTATCTCTCTCTCTCCCTCTCCCCTTCCCCCGTCTCTCTACCTCACTCCCTCCCTCGCTCTTTATCTCTCTCTCTCCCTCTCCCCTTCCCCCGTCTCTCTACCTCACTCCCTCCCTCGCTCTTTATCTCTCCCTCTCCCCCCTCTCTTCTCTCTCCCCTCCCCCCTATATCCTCTCTCCACCTCCCTCCCTCTCTTTCTCTCTATCCCCTCCCCCCCCTTCTCTCCTCTATCGACCTCCCTCCCTCCCTCTCTCTCTCTCTCCCTCTATTCCCTCCCCCTCCCTCTCTCCTCTCTCCACCTCCCTTCCTCCCTCTCTCTCTCTTCTGCCTCCCTCCCTCCCTCCCTCCCTTGCTCTCTCTCTCTCTTTCCCTCTCCCCCTCTTCCTCCCTCCCTCACCTCCCTTTCTCCCTTTCCCTCTACCTTTGGCCCCATTTATCTCTCTCTCTATCTATCTCTCTCCCTCCCTCCACCTCGGCCTCCCCCACCAGCCCACCTCCATCCTCTCTCCCTCCCTCTCTCTCTCTCTCTCCCCCTCCCTGCCTCCCCCTATCCCTCCCTTCCTCTCTCCCCCTCCCTGCCTCCCCCTATCCCTCCCTTCCTCCCTCCCCCTCTCCCTTTCTCTCCCTCCCCCCCGCCTCTGCCTCCCCCTCACCCTCTCTCCCCCCTTCTCACTCCCCTTCTGTCTACCTCCCCCCCCCCCTCTCTCCCCCCCCCCCCCTCTCTCTCTATCTCTCTCTCCCTCCCCTCGCCTACCTTCCTCCCTCCCTCCACCTCCCTCTCTTCCTCTCTCCACCTTCCTTCCTCCCTCCCCACCTCCACCTCCCTCCCTCCCCCCACCTCCACCTCCCCATCCACATCTCTCTCTTTCTCTCCCTCTCTCTCTACCTCTATCTATCTCTATCCCCCCTCCCTCCCTCTCTCTCTCCCTCTCCCACCTTTCCCCCCTCCCTTCTCTCTCTCGCACTCTCTCTCTCTCTCTACCTCCCCCCTTCCCCTTATCCCTCCCTCTCCCCATATATCCACCTCCATTCCTCCCTTCCCCTCTCCCTCTATCTCCCTCCCCTTTCCTCTGACTCTGCCTCCCCTTCCTCCCCCCTCCCTCTCTCTCTCTCTCTCTCTCTCCCTCCCTCCTCCTATCTCCCTCCCCCCCTCTCTCTCTCTCCACCTCCCCCTCCACCTCTATCCCTCTCCACCTCCCCCTCTCCCTCCCCTTCCCTACCTCCATCTCCCTTCCTTGCCTCTGCCTCTGCCTCCCCATCCCCCTCACCCTCTCTCTCTCTCTCTTCCTCCCCCTCGCCCTCCCCCTCCCACTCCCCCTCTCTCTACCTCCCCTCCCTCCCCCTCTCTCCCTTCCCCCACTTCCGCCTCTGCCTCCCCATCTCCCTCACCCCCCCTCTCTATCACTCTCTCCCTCCCTCTCGCCTCCCACTTCCCCTCCCTCTATCTCCCTTCCCTCCTCTATCTCTCTCTCCCTCTCTCCCCCTCCCACTCCCCCTATCTCTACCTCCCCTCCCTCCTCTCTCTCTCCCCCTCTCCATCCCCTTCCCTCCCTGCCTCCCCCTCTCCCTCCCCTTCCCTCCCCCCCTCCCTTCCTCCCTCCTCCTCTCTCCCTTCCCCCGCCTCTACCTCTGCCTCCCCATCCCCCTCACCCTCTCTCTCTCTCTATCTATCTCTCTTCCCCTCCCTCCCCCTCTCTCCCTCCCTTCCCCTCCCTCCCCCTCTCTCCCTCCCCTCCCTCCCCCTCTGCCTCCACATCCCCCTCACCATCTCTCTCTCTCTCTCCCCCCCTCCTTCACTCACTCTCCCCCTCCCACTCCCCGTCTCTCTACCTCCCCTCCCTCCTCTCTCTCTCTCTCTCCCCCCTACCTCCCTCTCTCCCTCACCTCCCTCCCTCCCTCTCTCTCTCTCTCTCCATCTCCATCTCCCTCTCCCTACCTCCCTCCACCTCCCTCACCCATCCCCCCTCCCTTCTCTCTCTCTCTCTCTCCTTCCAACTCCACCTCCCTCTCCCCATCTATCCACCTCCCTTCATCCCTCTCCCTCTCCCTCTCTCTCCCTATCCCTGCCTCTGACTCTGCCTCCCCCTCCCCCTCACACTCTCACCTCCTCTCTCTCTCTCTCTCTCTCTCCCCCTCCCATTCCCACTCCCTCCTCCTGTCTCCCCCCACCCATCTCTCTCCACCCCCCTTTCCACCTCTCTCTCTCTCTCCCCCACTCCCTATCTCTCCGCATGTCTCCCTCCCCCCTCTCTCTCTCTCCACCTCCCGTGTCTCTCTCTCTCTCTCTCTCCCTCCCCCCTTCTCCCCCCCATATCTCACTTTCTCCCTCCCCTCCCTCTCACCCTCCCTCCCTCCCTATCTCTATCCCTCTCCCCCTCTCCCTCCCTCACCTCCCTTTCTCCCTCTCCCTCTGGCCCCTTTTCTCCCTCTCTCTCCCTCTCTCTCTCTCTCCGTCCACCTCCTCCTCCCCTGCCCGCTCCTCCCTCTATCCATCCCTCCCTCTAACCCACCTTCCCCCCTCCCTCTTCTCCCCCTCTCTCCCTCTCTCTCTCTCTCTCCCTCCCTCCATACCTCCCCCCTCATCTGCTTCCCCATATCCTTCTCCCTCTCCCTATCCCTCCCCATCCCTACCTCCCAATCCCCCTCTCCCTCCCTCCCTCTCTCCCCATCTCCCTCACCCCCTCTGCCTTCACCCCTCCCTCTCCCTCTCTCTCCTCGTCCCCCTCCCTATCTCCCTTCCTTTATCTCTCCCCATCTCCCTCTGCCACCCCTCCTTCCCTTCACCTCCACCTCCAACCCCCCTCTCCCTCTATCTCTCGCTCTCTCCCTCGACCTCCCTCCCCCCCTCCTCTCTCTCTCTCTCTCACCCTATTTCTTTCCCCCTCTCCCTCTCCCTCTCCTTCCCCCTCCCATCCTTTACCTCCTAATCCCCACCCCTCCCTCACCCTCTCTGTCGCCATCCCCCTCCCCATCTTCCTCCGCCCCCCTCCTGCCTTTCACCTCCACCTCCACCCCCTCTCTCCCTCTCTCTCTCCCTCCACCTCCCCCTCCCTCTCCTTCTCCCTCCTCGCCTTTGCCTCCTCCTCCCCACCTCTCCCTCTCTGTCTTCCTCCCCCTCCCCATCTCCCTCTGCCCCACCTCCTCCCACTATCTCTCTCTCTCTCTCTCTCTCTCTCTCTCTCTTCGCCCCTCCGCCTCCTCCTCCCCATCTCTCGCTTTCTCCCTCCCCTCCCTCTCTCCCTCCCTTCCTCTATCTCTCTCTGCATGCCTCCCCCCCTCCCTCTCTCTCTCTCTGCATGCCTCCCCCCCCTCCCTCTCTCTCTCTCTCCCTCTCTCTGCATGCCTCCTCCCCCCCTCCCTCTCTCTCTCTCTCTCCCCTAATCCCCCTCTCTCCACGTCCCTTCACCTCCCTCCCTCCTTCACTCCTCCACCTCCGCCTCCCCATCCCCCTCCCCCCCCCTCTCTCTCTCACCTCCCTCTCTCTCTCCCTCTGTCCCACCCTCCCTTTTCATCTCCCTTCCTCCCTCTGACCCCCCACCTTCCCCCCCCACCCCCCTCTCTCTCTCCCTCCCAATCCCCCTCTCTCCGCATGTCTCCCTACCCCCCCCTCTCTCTCTCCACGTTCCTCCGTCCCTCCTCCACCTTCACCTCCCCATCCTCCTCTCCCTTCCCCCCCCCCTCTCTCTCTCTCTCCCTACGGCTCCCTCTCCCCCTCTCCATCTCCCTCCATATCCATCCCTTCATCCCTCCACCTCCTGCTCCGCTTCTATCCACCTCCCTTCCTCCCTCCCCCTCTCCCACTCTCTCCCTACCCCCCTATGCCTCCACCTTCATCTTCCCCTCACCATCTCTCTCTCTTTCTCCATCCCTCCTTCCCACTCCCCCTCTCTCCACATCTCTCTCTCTCTCTCTCCACATCCCTATCGGCCCTCCCTCTACCTCCCTTCCTCCCTCCCCCTATCCCTCTTTCTCCTTCCCTCTCTCTCTCTCCCCCCCTGTATCTCTCTCTCTCTCTCTCTCTCTCCTCCCCGCCCCGTATCTCTATCTCTCTCTCCACCTCCCAATCCCAACTCCCCCTCTCTCTCCCTCCACCTCCCTCCCCTCATCTCTCCCTCCCTCTCTCTCTCTCTCTCTCTCTTTCTCTCTGCCTCCCCTCTCTCTCCACCTCCCCCTCCCACTCCCCCTCTCTCCACCTCTCTCACCCTCTCTCTCTCTTCGCCTCCCACTCCCCCTCTCTCAACGTCCTTCCTTCCATCTCTCTCTCTCTCTCCCTCTCTCGATCCCTCTCTCTCTCTCTCTCTACCTCCCCCTCCCAATCCCCCTATCTCCACCTTCCTCCCCCTCTCTCCACCTCCCTCTCTCTCTGGCTCTCTCTCTCTCTCTGCGCCTCCTGCTCCCCCTCTCTCCACCTCCCTCCTTCCCTCTCTCTCTCTCTCTCTCTGCGCCTCCCACTCCCCCTCTCTCCACCTCCCTCATTCTCTCTCTCTCTCTCTCTCTCTCTCTCTCTGCGCCTCCCACTCCCCTTCTCTCCACCTCCCTCCTTCCCTCCCTCTGTAATATTCCTAATTAACCTAAGCTAATAGGAATATTCAATTTTGTTTTGTTTTTCATAATTATGAATAAAATTGTAAAGGAGGACCAATAATGACTCCTAAACATCAAAATAAATCAATGCTCAATGTGAAACAAGCTAAATCTGAGCTACTTTCATAAACACACTTAAGTGTGAACAAGGCTGGGCCACTTGACTGGGTCAATAGGACCAAATCCACAGGGTTGTCTACATGTAATGTATCTCCTAAAGGCACAACTCAGTTCATGTTGGAGGTCACTCATGTGAATGAGGCTAAATCATCAAGGTGGTTTAGGGTTTCGCAAGGCTCCCACATTATAAAAGAAGGATGAGGACACCAAGAGAGGGGTTGATCATTTGATATTGCTGAAGGTATTGTCTATTTAGACAAACCTCATTCTCTAGCTGTTTGGCTGAGAATAGTGCTATTTAGCACTTGGGTGTTCCTGGTCGGGAATCCCACCTCCTTTCTTGAGTAGCTCTTGGAGGAGACTTGTTCTATATTGTCCATTATTAGGCTTGGGCCAAGCTTCATCTTCCAACGACAATTCAGATCCTATTGAGGGTTTGATTTTTTTTGTAAGTTGTAGCAGTGGAAGCTAGATCTATTCAGATCTAGGTAAATCTAGTGCCTCTTCTTAGTGAGTGTGTCTTTTAACCTCCTGAAAGAGGGTATTGGATCATTGGAGCTGCATTTTTAGATCTAGGCATTAGGCCTATTTAGTACTGAAGCAAACAACGCACTTTCTCTCCCATAACTGCGTTATCTGAAAGAGGGAAGTTGCAAGGGTTTTGAGCAACGTTTTGGAGGAGTGATCTCTGGTGTTGAGGGGTTTTCCTTGCACTGTGGTGACCCATGGATTGGCCATCCAATCCATGTTCATTTCAGGTCTGATTTTCATCTGGTTCTATTTACTGCATAAATGCATCTTATATCTCAGATCTACTCACTGATGTTCATGATTTGCTCAGATCCACAAAGGGAATGTATTAAGGAGCCCATCTAGTACACAGATCTGTATTGGATCTATATTTTTGTGTACAGATCTTCTCTATGTCTGATGTGTGATATATATTAGCTATAGCATCAATAATATAATGCTGTCAGGCTTTGCAGTCCCATCTTGTTGTTGCAGAACCTCAATCTTGAGGGTTTCTTCATGTAATTCTTCTGTTTACCTATTGAAAATTGTATAAAACATGCTATAGATCTGATTTATTGAAGTAAATACTATATTTCATCCATCACCTTCAGAAAATCACACTTCCTGTGCTTCAGAAATTTCTGCATACCACAAGTCATGGGGATTGGGCATTTTTAAGCTATATCGGGGGTGGTAGAACTATTTAACATAGCTAGAGTCATTTTTTTGGGCTGAAATTTGATATTTAAGTCTCTTATGACCTAAGCTACGAGATCCCACCATCAATTTCCCTTATTTTTACGCTCATCTCTGAAATTAACCTTTTTAGGGCATAAATTGCTCCTTTTCCCCAACTTTTGGCTCATAAAATGAAGTATAATTTGTTTTTGTAGTTTGGATTGATGGACATGTGTTTCTAAAATTTCCTATGAGCTTATTTGACACTGCATATCCATTATTGAGTTTATATATTGCTGCAGTCCCTCTTTGGGGCATCTTTTCAAGGAAACTAGGTGTGGGAGATCTCTTTAACTCACCTAGAAGGATTTATTTTTTATACCCTTTTGGATTTAGGAATTAGATACTCAGATATAAGGGATCCAAGTTCTGATTTTCATTTCTGTAGCAGCCATTCCTGGAAAATGCATTTTCCAGTCATGCCTTGCTGACAGTTCCCATTTTGGGATATTACAGTGGTATCGAAGCATGATCTCTGGCTCAGCCTGTGAGATCTAGCCATCAGAAGAATCAAGAAGAATACTGAAGAAAGAAATATTACACAGAGGACAAAGAGAAGAGTTTTCCTAACATTCTCTCAAGCCATGCATGAATTGAAGGAAGAAATCGGGGGAATGAGGAGGGGAAGACATGCAAATCCCTGAAGGAGTTATTCTCATGAAGAAAGCCCCAATACTTCTTATACTATGTGTGATCATTCAGCCACACAATTTGATCTTCAACGCTATAACATGCCTACTTTCTTTTTGAGAGAAAGAGTAGAAGGAGGAATGACAGAAGAGGAGATCTCCCTGCTTCTTTTCCAAACCTTGGAAGGCATTAAAGAAGATCTGAAGGAGATGGAAGGAGAGGAGTGTAGAAGATTTTTGGAAGGGTTTGAAACAATCCCTAACTATTTTCATGATGGGTGTGAGCATTTAGCCACACATGCAGATCCACAACGCAGTCTATTGCCCACATTGACTGCAAGAGGGATGGAGGAAGAAGGTGCACCAAAGGAGGAGACCTTGAGTGACTATCTTCAAGAGTATGAATCTCAATCATGGAGATTCAGAGAGCGCTTAGACTTCCAAGGGTTTTGCAAACTCAAGGAGTCAAGATCCAGCAGCCACAAAAGGAGCAAGAGAGGTATAATCTTCCTATCTCACTTTGATGGATCAGAAGGGTGCACAACAAAAGCTTGGGTAGAAGAGATAGATTCCTATTTTCAGCTACACCAAGTTTCAGAGAAGGAAGCCATCAAAGTAGCAGCACTGCACCTCAAAGGTATGGCCCATGATTCATGGTTTAATGATTCTACTTCATTTTTTCATGCAACTGTAGAAACTTATGTTGAGTTCACTAAAGGATTGATGAGGAGGTTTGATAAAGAACATTGTGAACCATCATTTGTTAAAAGCAAAGACTCGAACACTTTGCATGAGTTGGAGAGACCTATTGAACCAACCCCACTCCATAATTTTAAAGGGGATAAAAATATGCAGGATAGCTTGCCAAGGGAAAGATCCCCATTTCTTGAAGAACCCCCTTCTATTTTTGAAGACATGGAGTCTTTTTCTTCAAGGGATGACCGAGATCAAGGGTCTCTCATTGAGGATGAGGCATTCTCACACATGGAAGAAGAGGAGAAGGATCAACATCAAGGGATGATGAGAATTCACCCTTATATATTTCAGAAGGATTATACACAAAGGAAGGAGACTGCACTGTGCATAGAAGAGAGGGAAAGATCAGTCCACTCATACATGCAGTCCACTTCAGATTTTGATGTCTCACTACATGGAGGCATTCCACCTGGGAGGCCACCAGATCTAGAATTGGTGAGAGACATCTTGCCTCTTGGTTCACCATTCTTATATTCCATGGAGGTGAGGAGTTTGGAGGATGACTTTGGCATGAGGGATGTCAATGTAGCAGGAAACAACATGAGGAGAGTTTCATATGCTAGATCACCAGCGCTGTCTCTTAGGAGGATTGATCCTTATTGGAGATCTTAGCTCTTGGTAGAGTACTCCAAGGATCTTGGTGCATGCATGATTCTTGATGACCCGGATGGAGATGATAGATACATGGTGGATGATGTGGTCATCTATTCCTATGGTAGGATCTTCTTGACTAAATCTTCTAGTCTCAAGGAGAAGCTACTACATGCAGCACGTGAGGACTTCTCTTCTATGCAACTTGATGCATATTTCCATTTGATGGAGAAGTTCACTTGGGAGGGCAGCCAATCTGAGATATTTCAACATATGGAGAGATGCATAGCCCAGATGGTAATGAAGAGGAGGTCACAGCTACTTCCCTACTCATTGGAGGTGAGGGAGAAATTCGAGTTGAGCCATTTCAGCTCAAGATCTCAAGTGCATGATGGAGGAGGTATAATTTCACATTTTTTATTATACTTCTCTTCCTTTTTTGAGCAGCATTATGTATCAAGAAGAGTTGTTCCTTCTTGCATATTGTATAATGATGTACTTGCAGCCTTTTGTAGCACTGCGGTTGGCTATCTCATTGGTGGTTTGTGGGGGAAGCCACATGATTTTTGGTGTGCACCATTGACACTACTTTGTACTTTCATGATGCTATCTTGTAAAATGATTGTGGCAGCAAACAAGTGACTAGAAAAGTACTTGTTATTGTTTGGTTTGATGCAGGCAAAGGATGCACTGCGCTGGTTCCATGAGAGGAACTATGATCCACTTTCCAGTTGTCATGTGACAACTTGTTTCCAATTGTTTTTGCTTCCATATATTGCTGATGTTTCTATGTTTATGGGAAGCTATGTTTTGAGAGTGGGATATGAGATGGAGGTGCCCATTGGGAGTATGATTCTCCCTAATATTCATGTTGTATGGCACAGGAGGAGCAATGGGAAAACCATGATTACCACATCACATATCTTTTCTTCACATGGGGTGAGCCATTTGAAGAACTTGAGTGCTTGGAGGAGGCACTTCATGGTTGAATTGTTTGATGGGGTAGCTTGGGCCATTCTTGGAGGCCATATCATTTCAACCCAAGGGCATAAACAACCCCATACTTACCATAAATGGAGAGATAAACTACTTGGATGGACAAATTTAAACTCTCCATTCAGCCCCAACACATTGAATAGATCCAGGGTTGAAGTCTTCTTTGATGAGCTACCTAGAATGGCTCATTTCATTTGGATGATTGCATGGGTGAGGGATTCACTCATTGGGAACAAGAATTCCCATGTTTTCATCACTCCTACCTTGAGGAGGCCATTGAGCAACAAGGAGATCACCACTTGTACCTTCCATTTTCTCATGATGTACACTTTGTTATCATACACTTGGAGGGACTCATTGGAGGACAGATTCATTGCCTATCATTTTCAGCCATGCTGGGATCCATTGATGAGGCCACAAGATGAGGGAGGGAGAAATTTTGCTCTACCTTGCAGTTGCTTGAGGAAAAAAAACATTTTGAAGGGGAGGGCTGTAATATTCCTAATTAGCCCAAGCTAATAGGAATATTCAATTTTGTTTTGTTTTTCATACTTATGAATAAAATTGTAAAGGAGGACCAATAATGACTCCTAAACATTAAAATAAATCAATGCTCAATGTGAAACAAGCTAAATCTGAGCTACTTTCATAAACACACTTAAGTGTGAACAAGGCTAGGCCACTTGACTAGGTCAACAGGACCAAATCCACAGTGTTGTCTACATGCAATGTATCTCCTCAAGGTACAGTGCAGTTCATGTTGGAGGTCACTCATGTGAATGAGGCTAAATCATCAAGGTGGTTTAGGGTTTCGAAAGGCTCCCACATTATAAAAGAAGGATGAGGACACCAAGAGAGGGGTTGATCATTTGATATTGCTGAAGGTATTTTCTATTTAGACAAACCTCATTCTCTAGTTGTTTAGCTGAGAATAGTGTTGTTTAGCACTTGGGTGTTCCTGGTTGGGAATCCCACCTCCTTTCTTGAGTAGCTCTTGGAGGAGATTTGTTCTATCTTGTCCACTATCAGGCTTGGGCCAAGCTTCATCTTCCAACCACAATTCAGATCCTATTGAGGATTTGATTGTTTTTGTAAGGTGCAGCAGTGGAAGTTAGATCTATTTAGATCTAGGCAAATCTAGTGTCTCTTCTCAGTGAGTGTGTATTTTAACCTCCTGGAAGAGTGTATTGGATCATTGGAGCTGCATTTTCAGATCTAGGCATTAGGCCTATTCAGTAATGAAGCAAAAAATGCATTTTCTCTCCCATAACTGCGTTATCTACAAGAGGGAAGTTATAGTGGTTTTGAGCAACGTTTTGGAGGAGTGATCTCTAGTGTTGAGGGGTTTTCCTTGCACTGTGGTGACCCATGGATTGGCCATCCAATCCATGTTCATTTCAAATATTATTTGCATCTGGTTCTATTTACTTCAGAATTCCTGAATATTACTGTAGAACTGCATCTTAGATCTCAGATCTACTCACTGATGTTCATGATTTTCTCAGATCCCCAAGGGGAATGTATTAAGGAGCCCATCTAATACACATATCTGTATTGGATCTATATTTTTTTGTATAGATCTGATCTATATCTGATTTGTAATATATATCAGCTGTAGCATCAATAAAATAACGTTGTCAGGCTTTGCAGTCCCATATTGTTGTTGCAGCACCTCAATCTTAAGGGTTTCTTCATGTACTTCTTCTGTTTACCTATTGCAAATAGTATAAACCATGCTATAGATCTGATTTACTGAAGTACATACTATATTTCATCCATCACCTTCATAAAATCACGCTGCCTATGCTTCAGAAATTTTTGCATACCACAAGTCATGGGGATTGAGCATTTTTAAGCTATATCAGGGGTGGTAGAACTGTTTAACATAGCTAGAGTCATTTTTTTGGGCTGAAATTTGATATATAAGTCTCTTATGACCTAAGCTACGATATCCCACTGTCACTTGCCCTTATTTTTATGCTCATATATGAAATTAACCTTTTTAGGGCATAAATTGTTGCTTTATCCCAACTTTTGGCTCATAAAATGAATTATAGTTTGTTGCTGTAGCTTGGATTGATGGCTATGTGTTTCTAACATGTCCTATGAGTTTATATATTGTTGCAGTCCCTCTTTGGGGCATATTTTCAAGGAAACTAGCTGTGGGAGATCTGTTTAACCCACCTAGAAGAATTTATTTTTGATACCCTCTTGGATTTAGGACTTAGATACTCAAATCTAAGGGATCCAAGTTCTGATTTTAATTTCTATAATAGCCATTCCTATAAAATGCGTTTTCCAGTCATGCCTTGCTGACAGTTCCCATTTTGGGATATTACACCCTCCCTACCTCCCCTCCCCCCCTCTCTTTCTCAAACTCTGTCGTATCCTCTCAATTCCCCTCTCCCACTGCCTCCACCTCCCTAGCCTCCCTCTCATCCTCCCTCCCTCTCTCTCTCCGTCTCCCATCTCTCTACCTCACTCCCTCCCTCCCTCTCTTTCTCCCCCTCTCCCTCTCTCTCTCTCCCCCCCCCTCTCTTCTCTCTCCTCTCCACCCCTATATCCTCTCTCCACCTCCCTTCCTCCCTCTCTCTCTTTCTCTCTCCCTACCCTCCCCCCCTCTTTCCTCTCTCCACCTCCCTCCCTCCCTCCCTCTCTCTCTCTCTATATTGCCTCTCCCTCCCTCTCTCCCTCCCCCCATCTCCACCTCCCAATCCCCATCTCTCTCTCTCTCTCTCTCTATCTATATATATATATATATATATATATATATATATATATCCCATCCCTCCCTCTCTCTCTCCCTCTCCATCTCCCTCTCCCTACCTCCATCCACCTCCCCCACCCGTCCCCACTCCCTTCTCTCTCTCTCTCTCTCTCCCCCTATCCCTGACTCCCTCCACCTCCCTCTCCCCATCTATCCACCTCCCTTCCTCCATCCCCCTCTTCCTCTCTCTCTAACTCCGACTCCCCATCCCCACCACCCTCTCAACTCATCTCTCTCTCTCTCTCTCATTCCCCTTCCCTCTGCCTGTCTCCCCCCCCCCTCTCTCTCTACACCTCCCCCTCCACCTCTCTCCCTCTCTACCTCCCCCTCTTCCTCCCCTTCCCTACCTTTCTCCCTCTCTACCTCCCCCTCCCTGCCTCCCTCCCCTCCCCTACCTCCCTCCATCCACCTCTCTCCACCTCCCTCTCCCCCTCTCTTTCTTCCCCCACCTCTGCCTCCGCCTCCCCATCCCTCTCTCTCTCTTTCCCTCCCTCCTATTCCCCCTCTCTATACCTCTCATCCCTCCCCCTCCCAATCCCCCTCTCTCTACGTAGCCTCCCTCCTCTCCCTCCACCTTCCTCCCTCCCTCCCTCCACCTCCCTTCCTCCCCCACCCTCTCCCTCTCTCTCCCTCGCCCCACCTCCGCCTTCCCATCCCCATCTCTCTCTCTCTCTCTCTCACTGTCCCTCTCCATATTCCTCTCCCTATCTCCCTCCACCCATCTCCCCCCCTCTCTCTATCTCCCTCCACCTCCCTCTCCCCATCTATTCACTTCCATCCCCCTGCCTCTGACTCTGCCTCCCCATCCCCCTCACCTTCTCACATCCTCTCTCTCTCTCTCCCCCACTCCCATTCCCCCTCCCTCATCTAGTCTCCCTCTCTCTCTCTCTACCTCCCTCCCCCTGCCCCTCCCCCTATCTCTACCTACCCTCCCTCCTCTCTCTCTCTTTCCCTCTCTCCCCCTCCCACTCCCCCCCCTCTCTCTCTCCATCTTCCTCTCCCTACCTCCCTCCACCTCCCCTACCCATCCCTTCTCCCCCCCCCCCTTGCTCTCTCTCCCCCTCCACCTCCTTCTCCCCATCTATCCACCTCACTTCCTCCCTCCACCTACCCCTCTCTCTCCCTCCCCCTACCTCTGACTCCGCCTCCCCATCCCCCTAACCCCCTTACCCTCTCACATCCTCTCTCTCTCTCTCTCTCTCTCTCCCCCTCCCATTCCCCCTCCCTTCTCTGGTCCGCCCCCCCCCCCCCCTCTCTCTCTCTCCCCCTTCCATTCCCCCTCCCTCCTCCGGTCTCCCCCTGCCCCTCTCTCCCTCCCCCTCCCATTCCCCCTCCCTCCTCTAGTCTCCCCCCTCTCTCTCTCTCCACCTCCCCCTCCACCTCTCTCTCTCTCTCTCTCTCTCTTTCTCTCTCTCCACCACACTCCCACTCCCCCTCTCTCCACCTCCACCCCCCCCATCTCTTTTTTTCTCTCTCTCTCCCCCTCTCTCCGCATGTCTCCCTCCCTCCCCTGTATCTCTCCACCTCCTCTCTCTCTCTCTCTCTCTCTCTCTCTCTCCACCCCACTCCCACTCCCCCTCTCTCCCTGTCCCATTCCCCCTACCTCCTCCAGTCTCCCCCCCCCTCTCTCTTTACCTCCCCCTCCACCTCTATCTCTCTCTCTCTCTCTCTCCTCCACACTCCCACTCCCCCTCTCTCCACCTCCCTCCTCCGCCTCCGCCTCCCCATCTCTCTCTCTCTCTCTTCACTCCCCCTCTCTTTGCATGTCTCCCCATCTCTCTCTCTCTCTCTCCACCTCCTCTCTCTCTCTCTCCTCCCCACTCCCACTCCCCCTCTCTTCACGTCCCTTCACCTCCCTCCCTCCCTCCTTCACCTCTGCCTCCCCATCCCCCTCTCCCTCTCCCCCCCTTTCTTTCTCACCTCCCTCTCTCTCTCCCTCTGTCCCTCCCTCCCTTTTCATCTCCCTTCCTCCCTACGACCCTCCACCTCCCCCCCCTCTCTCTCTCTCTCTCTCCCCTCCCCACTCCCACTCCCCCTCTCTCCACGTCCCTTCCTCCCTCCTCCACCTCTGCCTCCCCATTCCCCTCTCCCTTTCCCTGTCTCTCTCTCTCTCTCTCTCTCTCTCTCTCCCTAAAGCTCCCTCTCCCCCTCTCCCTCCCTTTCCATATCCATCCCTCCCTCCCTCCACCTCCCTTCCTCCCTCCCCCTCTCCCACTCTCTCCCTGCCCCGCTATGCCTCCACCTTTTCCTTCCCCTCACAGTCTCTCTCTCTTTCTCCATCCCTACCTCCCACTCCCCCCCTCTCTCTCTCTCTCCACATCCCTATCGTCCCTCCCTCCACCTCCCTTCCTCCCTCCCCTTATCCCTCTTTCTCCTTCCCGCCATCCCCCTCCGCCTCACCCTATCTCCCTCTCTCTCTCTACCCCCCCCCCCCCCCCCCGTATCTCTCTCTCTCTCTCTCTCTCTCTCCACCTCCCTATCCCCTTCCCCCCTCTCTCTCCCTCCACCTCCCTCCCCTCCTCTCTCTCTCTCTCCACCTCCCCCCTCTCTCCACCTCCCTCTCCCCCTCCCCCTCTCTCTCTCTCTCTCTCTCTCTCTCTCTCTCTGCCTCCCACTCCCCCTCTCTCCACCTCTCTCTCTCTCTCTCTCTCTCTCTCTGCCTCCCCCCTTTCTCCACCTCCCCCTCCCAATCCCCCTATCTCCGCCTCCCTCCCCCTATCTCCACCTCCCTCTCTCTCTCTCTCTCTGCGCCTCCCACTCCCCCTCTCTCCACCTCCCTACTTCCCTCTCTCTCTCTCTCTCTGCCTCTCCCACTCCCCTTCTCTCCACCTCCCTACTTCCCTCTCTCTCTCTCTCTCTGCGCCTCCCACTCCCCCTCTCTTTACCTCCCTCCTTCCCCCTCTCTCTCTCTCTCTGCACCTCCCACTCCCCCTCTCTCCACCTCCCTCCTTCCCTCTCTCTCCGTCCCTCTCCCTCTTTCCCTCTCTCTCTCTCTCTCTCTCTCTGCCTCCCCCCTTTCTCCACCTCCCCCTCCCAATCCCCCTATCTCCGCCTCCCTCCCCCTCTCTCCACCTCCATCTCTCTCTCTCTCTCTCTCTCTCTCTCTCTGCACCTCCCACTCCCCCTCTCTCCACCTTCCTCCTTCTCTCTCTCTCTGCGCCTCCCACTCCCCTTCTCTCCACCTCCCTACTTCCCTCTCTCTCTCTCTCTGTGCCTCCCACTCCCCCTCTCTCGACCTCCCTCCTTCCCTCTCTCTCTCTCTCCCCCTCTCATCCTCTCCCTCCCTCCCTCTCTCAATCCCTCTCCATCTCCCTCTCCATCACTCTCTCCCCCTCTCACGCCATCCGCCTCTACCCCTCTCATCCTCTCCCTCCCTCCCTCTCTCTCCATCTCCCTTTACATCTCCCTATCTCCACCTCCCCTATCTTGCACTCACTATTTCCCACTGCCCCTATCTCCACCTCCCTCCCAGTCTCTCTACCTCCCTCCTTCCCTCTTCCTCTCCCTCTCCCCCTATCTTCCTCTCCCTCTCCCTCTCCCTCCCTTTTCACTCTCTGCCTCCCTCTCCCTCACTCGATCCCTCTCCATCTCGCTCCCTCTCTCGATCCATCTCCATCTCCCTCTCCATCACTCTCCCTCTCTCTCTCTCCGCCCCCCCCTCTCCTCCTCTCCCTCTCCCTCTCTTTCTCCTCTCTCCCTACGTCTCTCTCCATCTCCCTTTCCATCTCCCTAGCTCCACCTCCCCCAATATCGCACTCACTATTTCCCACTCCCCCTATCTCCACCTCCCTCCCTCTCTCCCTCCCTCCCTCCCTCCCTCTCTCCCTCCCTCCCTCCCTCCCTCTCTCCATCTCCCTCCCTCTCTCCTCTTCCTCCTCCTCATCCTTCTCTCTCTCACACTCCCCATCCCTCTAAATAAATTTACAAATTTAAAATTTATTTAGAAATTCAAATTAGAATTTATATATTCAATAAAGTGTACTATTCTTCTTAATCATAAATATAAATTAATATAAATAAAATTTAATTTTCCTTTTAAATCATCAAAAAATCACATATATTTTATACTCAAAACAATACAATAAAAAGATATTGAAAACATTGTTTCTCATAACTATAATTAAAACAAAGCCACAAAATATTATTTAATTATATTTTTAATAAATATTATTTAAAATTTAATTTAATAACGTCTTTGAAGTTTTGAAGTTTTCTGCCACCCCGCAATGGATGCAGAGGATTCCGATCAAGAGAATAGACTCAAGATACCCTATTTCTTCATTTTCATACCCAATACTTGCTACTTGCAAA
This sequence comes from Pinus albicaulis, assembly GCA_034641835.2. Lineage (NCBI taxonomy): Eukaryota > Viridiplantae > Streptophyta > Pinopsida > Pinales > Pinaceae > Pinus > Pinus albicaulis. Next base: position 869,500,762 of record CM076576.1, on the reverse strand, counting down.
TCTGCCACAAGATCTTCGCAAGTGAAGAATAATTCAAAATATCGTGTAAAAGACAGGGCGATGCTACAGCTCTAAAGACTTCCAAAGGTATGAAATGCAATAGAAGATATTCAAACAAGAAGAAATAGCGAGCATTCAAAGTAGTTGCATGCTACGCAAATGGGAAAAGACTCGAGAGCATCGACTCTCGCTTAGCTGTGCACAACAAGCTTTTATATCGGCTTGCTTGGCTCTCTCTGTGGATGGGATTGGTTGGCTCTGCTTCGCTCTAAGTTCAATCCTCGTTTATTTCTTCCAGTCCACAACGGCTATGCCTTTTTCAATATTTTCCAGAACAAAACATAACCGTTTTATACAACTGTCATCCCATCGTGTCCACTGTGTAAGGCTATGCTTTTTTCAATTCACTATTTCCCAAAACACATCATAGCCATCTTATCCACTTACCCTTCCATACTCTCCACCATGTTTTCCTCACATAAATGTGCGTTTAAAATGTTTTTTCCCGTGGTGACCACACTGCTGCCCAATGCTGACATGGTTCATCGCCATTTTCAATGTTCGGACTGGCATTGTTTCATGATGATGTGGCACATATTTCAAATTTTTTAAATTCCATCAACCATTCATTTGATGTTAAAATCCAAATTAGAGATTTTAACATTCATGTTAAAATCCAAATTAGAAATTTTAACCATTCGTGTTAAAAGCTAAATTAGAAATTTTGCGGTTATATAAAGTAAAATTTCATTAGTCAAAATGTAAATTACAAATTTTCCAATTATGGTAAAATTAATTGACTATTAATAATTAACAGTGTAAATTTAATTGGTTAAATTTTATTAACTATCCTTTTGATATTAACAACTTCATCATCCATTCAACATTAACTTAACAACTAACAATGTAACGAGAGTGTGGAACACTTTTCTTTTTAGTCTTTATAATAAACATATTAATCAGATGTGTTATTGTATACAAAAGAATATATTAATCACATGTGTTATTGTATACAAAAGAATATATATATATATATATATATATATATATATATATATATATATAATTGAAAATTTTGAATTTTATTTTAAGAGACTAAATACTATATAAATTAAATTAAATAATTTACTCATAATTTTGATTTTATTATTATTTATTTTATTTTTATTTTTATTTTTTTTAATTTGAAATTTATTATTATTAAAATACAAACATAAATTATACTAAAAGTTTTAAGTAGTTTGATAAAAAATGGTCATTGTAGTAATTATTTCTATCATGCTATTTATTCATTTTTAATCAATTATCATTTATTAGTGATGGAAATATTGTTATTTATTAGAGTGAACATATGGTTAATCAAAATGTAGAAATTTTTATACACTAATCAAAATCTTTATCTAACATAAAGTTTTATTGGTGTGCATGTGCATAAGTATTATGTAAGCCAAAATGTATGGCAGTCAGAGAGGAGCACAAATTGTCTAAGATGCGGGTTTTGAGAGCTGATTTTGGGGAGAGCACTATCTAATCCTTGTAACGAAGAACCTCATGCTACCAAGAGTAGTATGTTGAGGAATTAATATCCAATCTCAAGTTATTAATTAATTGGGATAAGGAGGGGTGGGATAGCCATCTGTTACACAGACAAATCCCTCTTGTGGACAAGAGCGATCTCCCTAGTATCCTAAGGATATATAGAAACAAACAGACATATGTATACCATTTTCTCTAGACTATTTTGCTTAAGAATTAATAATTAACTATGGAGAGATGCTCCTACCTGAAGTCCAACGCTTACTTAGTCTTTAATCTAGTCGTCCCAAAAGGTATCGATCTAGCATGTAAGATGTGTAATCAAATACAAGCAAACAAGATCAAAAGAATATGCAAGATATGGCAATTCAAAAGCAATAATCTATCTTAGTGATCAATGAATCCAAGAATTAAATTATTCAAAATATAGATGAACAACTCAATGAGAAAATAGAATCCATTTGTATTAACTTTGAATAAAAAGAAGAAACCTTACAACCTTGACACCTTGATGTTTGTACAGGTTCTTCCGGGGTCCCGAATAGCCGTTTTACTTCGGTTTGACAAGACTCCAACTCTCTGAATCAGCATAAGACTATGGCTATGAGTATGTAATCTCTCTCATGCCAATGATGCTAAATATGGAGAGTATAATTTCTTCAACAATCCTCTTCTACAAGCTAAGAAGTCCCCTTGAGACTGAAACATGATCTCAATTTATAGCAGAAGGGAGGAGGTTTTAGTTCCAATTAAAGGGGGATAAAGTCCTCTCAAAAAGGGATTTTAGCTCCAAATACCAAGGGGTAATCACCATTAATGAAGGGCAGAGGTTCAGAAATGGAAGGGGCGAAGCTCGAACAGATAGTGCTTCTAGAAGGCTCCAACTGGGAGAATATTCGACCAGATGGGCTTCTAGAACTTAATTTTTCTTTTATTTTACCTTTTACGGGGGTCTGAAGTTTTAGTAAGAAAAATGTGCGGGATTTGTTGCAGGTTATAGAGCAAGAAACCATGATACCGTAGGTAAGAGCTAGGGATTTTTGGGGCTTTAATGATCTTTTCTCCAATTCCAGGACTTGGTTTAGGAACTTTATCATTTTGGACCTCTAAGGGAGCATAATATAGGTAATGATGAACCCATATAGATAGTTAAATGTCATGGTGACAAATTTTAGTGTAACAGATCACCCCCTAAAGCATGAAGTCTGAAGAGTTATGAAGAATTCTGAAGAGTGAAGTGCTTTATAATTCTAAGGATTGGGTTGCAGGCACACCGGTTGAAACCTAGAAAAAACATTCAATCCAAGCATATATATATGTATATCATCGCTGAGGTGGTCATTCCCATACTCAAATCAAAACTAACTACATGTTCTGATACATAAATGATTTTTGAATTACATTAATAGTAGACACAGCATGGATACAACCATCTATCATGAATAGTCTACTGTATCATGAATAATAAAATTCCTCCCAGCTCAGATGGTAGAAACTAGATCCAGGGTCTTGATTTCTGCTTCTCGAACTAGTACGATTCTATCCATGTGATTGTTTGTGTCGAAGTCGAGCATGGTAAAAACCACTTGATTACCAGGAAATGGTGTGAACTGTTAACAAATGTGAGAGAAACCACCAATAATGACAATGGCCCTCAAAGTACTCAGTACAATCTATGAAATGTGAGTGAATGATTTGAAGTCTAACACTTCATAGAATCATTTGATCAAAGGTCAATGATGCAACCTGTCATCGAAGGCGAAAAACCTGCCATTAGGGCATGTAGATCCCAAGGTACTGATAGGATTTTAGATCAACTTTCTAGATGATGAGCTGTCATCGATAGAAAGTGACCCATCATAGGAAAGCCCAGGACATGAAACCATTAGATCAATTTTTGAAGAAATTTTAACAAGGATTGACTCAAGGATGGTTAACACGAATGGAGACAAATGTTTGAAATGAATGGTTTATTAAACTGATCTCTTGAACACATAACGACACTACAGATAATTTGGTGGCAATTGACCTAAATTTGATACCCAGAAACTTGCTGAATTCTTTCAATGTGGTTCGATTAACTGTTTGGCGAAAGGATTTTCCCAACCCAAATATGAATGTGACAAAAGTGTCATGTTCAAGAGTGGTATACAACTTTTTGAAACGACGTGTGACAATTGGATTCATCTTCTCTCTTTTCCCCCACCGTTTCTGGCAAGTACCTCTTTATCTTTTGACAAGCTTGAGGAGGATAACATTTGCTTGTTATATAAGGTCATCCTTCGGATGAGTCCAATTTAGTATTAAAATCGAACCCTAAGAAGGAGTGGTTCGTTCTTGTTTATAATTGACATGTCATTTATTGTTAATTTTTAGCGACTCCAGTATAGGTGAAACTCAGTGTTTTTCAATTTTAGGGAGTCAGAAGAAAAACTTAAGAAAACTCCGTGGGTGTGCTTTTTCATAAATTTAGTCTCTCAAGCTTGAATAATGCATGAGAGAACTCTATTGACCATGATTAGCCAATGTATGCCTTTTTCGTAAATAGTCCATTTCAGTCCGGAAAAGGGGTAAACTTATATTGAAGGGACGACTGTTCATTTCCTTTGACGAGTTCGAATAGTCAAGTACTCGACAATCTTTTCATTTTTAGAGAGTCTAAAAAGGGCTTAATAGAGAACTCCAAGGTTTCGCTTTTTCGTATTTTTACAGAGCCTGAAAAAGTGATAAAAGTATACTCAGTTGGTTTTTCTTTTTCATACATTTTAACGAGTTCGAAAAAGTGATAAAAGTGTACTCAATGGCCGAATTTCAATTTAATCAATGAGCAGGAAAAGGTAGAAAGAACTCGGCATTTTCATGTACATTTTACAAGCATGAAAAGAATAGCAAAAGAAGCTCGGGATTTTCATGAGTTTAATGAGACTTGAAAATAATAATGAAAATGGACTCAAGATAGGTTTCATTTTTATACAAGCTTGAAACATAGGGAAAATTATGCTTGAGAGTGGTTTCTTTTTTACACAAGCTTGAAACAGAGGAAACTATGCTTGAGACTGGTTTCATTTTTACACAAGCTTGAAACATAGAAAACTATGCTTGAAAGAGGTTTAATTTTTACACAAGCTTGAAACAGAGGAAATTGTGCTTGAGATTGGTTTTAATGCCCCCCAAGCATAAGTTTCTAGACCATATGCCCCCCAAGCTTCATTTCATTCAACTAAGTAGATTACTGGTTACTAATAGCTGGATGGAATGAACGTTCATTTACGAGATCAGATGAAAGACTCGACTTGACACTTACGAGATCTAATCAAAGACTTGAATCAATTAGGAGAGGATTTGTTTCATTTTTTAATGAGCTTGACACAGGAAAAGAACTATGCTCATGACCTGATTAATTTTTTAACAAGGTTGACACAGTAAAAGGAACTTTCCTCATGGGATTCCGTTTCATTTTTTAACAAGGTTGACACAGTAAAAGAACAATCCTCATAGACATGTTTCATTTTTTAATGAGGTTGACACAAGGAAAGGAACTCTCCTCATGGGTGACCTGTTTGATTTTTTAATGAGGTTGACACAAAAAAAGAAATATCCTCATGGATCCTTGTCATGGCTTCCAACTGGAAGTAACACATGTCAAAGGACACTCAATCATGGCTTCCAAGAGGTCTTATTCAGATGGAAGAATAGTTATCTAGAAGAAAAACATGTCAAGGAACTAAATAGGGATAAGAAAATCACGTTCAAATGCCCCCATAGGGTCCACCATGTCAATTATAGGATCTAAGTCAAAGGAAGTGGAGCAAACAATGAGAGGCTCGCTTACATCAGTAACTGAAAACATGGGATTGGTTGCCACATAATTAACCCGTGGCAAGGTAGATACCACTTCCGTATAACGAAAAATTAGGGGTGTCGGATTATTGGTAGTCACATCAAGACTAGCGAATGAAAGTAGGTCAACAGTCACAATGTTTCCATTGTGAAGGAAAGACATCATGCGAAAGAGTGTCGATACAACAGCTTTAATTTCATAGACATAGTTTCGCCCAAGGAGTAAATTAAAATCTAGGGGGCCTCGGACTACCATAAGATCAATACAGACAGTTTTACCTTCCAAGGTAATAGGAAACTTAGGAAGGATCCCTAAAGGTTCACTATTGGTTCTGTTAAAAGATGACAGCTTATGTGTAACATGCACAAGTTGAGGGGAACCCAAAGCATTCCAAGCAGTTGAGGATAAAATACTAACAGAAGCACCTTCATCTATATTTTTGCGATGCACATTCTTACCACAAACCTTCATAATGATTTGGAAAGGGATGGAGGAAGGAAGACGAGGTTCTGTCAGTCTATTCCAATCAAAGGAAAAGACCTTGGTACTTGGAGGGGGTTTTGAACAAATATGTGAAATGCCCCCTGGCGTAGAAGAATATGATGTAACAAGAAGAACCTGAGCGGTATGAATTTCACTCTCTACAGGGAGAGTGGGATCGACTGAATGTGAAATCAAGTTGACCACTTGATCAACTAATGGATCATCAACTTGAGTGATATGAGTTTCACTCTCTAATGGAAGAGTGGGATTGACTGTACTTGGAATTAGATCAATCACTTCGTCAGTTGATGGTAGGTTGGGAGAAAGGTAACGGTAACCAGTTGGAAGTTGTTGCCGTGGAACAGTAAGGTTTTACAACAATTTTGAGGCTTCATCCATGTGAGGGAAAATGTGAGTTTGATGACTCCCTTTACATAACCTACAAGGAAACTTAACTTTACCTTTTTCCCAGGAACCTGAGAATCACTGGTTGATGGATCAACAGTAAGTTGATAGGATTTTCTAACCATACTTCCAAGACTTTTGGAATACTAGGAAAATTGGTAAGGAAGTGGTCACCCTTACAAAGCTTGCAAGGTAATTTTGGTTCTGCGAAACTAGAGATTCTGGGTTCGTTCCCCAGTGGAGTCGCCATTTTGTTACACAGACAAATCCCTTTTGCAGAAAAGAGTGATCTCCCTAGTATCCTAAGGATATATAGAAACAAACAGACAGATGTAGACCATTTTATCTAGACTATTTTTCTTACGAATTACTAATTAACTATGGAGAGATGCTACTACCTGAAGTCCAACGCTTACTCGGTCTTCAATCCAGTCATTCCAGATGATCCAAAATCTTTTGTTTGAGATGTATAAAAGAATTAACATGTGAAAATTGTAGCTTTTAAAACAAGAAACTTTAAAGGCATAAGCGGAAAAAGAGAGAAGCAATTAACATCATGCACGAAGACACAAGAGTTGATATCGGAGTTCGTCCAGGAGGGACTACGTCTCCGGGGCCTGCTCTAATAGTGGGGAGGCCCTGCTTTCATTAAATGGAAAAATGAAAGTACAAGTACAAAATGAGGAATTACACCCTTATACCTGCCCAATCTGGAAATGGCCGAAAATTGCAGACCTCTGATGACAAAATGGGCAGCACCGTTGGATTTTTGGCGTCGAGTAGTGCTGAATCCATATAAAACTTGCCCCAATTGGACAAAGTGAAAATCTGGCCCCTCTGGAAAAATGGCTCAGATCATGGTTCCGCCCCCTCTGCACACTGCTCAAGGTTCCACTGCCTCGTTTTCCGTGCCCGCTCCTGTCCTTCCTTCCTTGGGCGCACAAATGAATGAAGGTTTATATAACAAAGTGCGGGCGGATTCTTCAAAGTGACCGTTGGGCGAGTTGGTTGAGATGCACATTGTTTGGGCGGAGGTCGGGTGGTCAAATCCCGACCCCGCCATAATAAGCCGACTGTTTGAACTGCATTTATATTTTTAAATAAACCGCATCATATTTTAAACCATTTTTGAACTGTTTTATTTTAAAAATATTGTTGATGTGACGTGGGGGGCCGGACCCATGTTGGGCGGCCCGCCCCATATGGTAAATGGGCCACGTATATGTATATACGGCCGGCTGTTGGTACAGGACCGCGGGGGTGGCGGGGTTGACCACCCGCCCCCCAACAATATTTCTTTTTTAAATATCATATGGTTTGCATGGGGTGGCGGGGTTGGTGGCCCGCCACCCTTATTTTATATTTTTTTTGTTTTATTGTTGTTTAAAACAAATTATTGTTTTTTGAACCTTCGAATTTTGACCGAAGGAGTGCTTTTAACGGTCCTACAAATTCGCCTGGAATCTGGCCAGGTTGGTCGGAATCCGGTGGCCAGGTTTTAGCAAAACTGTTGCCTCCTTAGTCTGCCACATCACCAAGTCAACCCCTGAACTTTGACTGCTCCTAACTCCTTCATTCGGACTCAGAATTGAGTGCCGTCTACACCGTTGGATTCAGAATTTCGAGATCTACAACTTGAACTTGGTTCGAAGGATTTTTGAACACTTTAATTTTTGAGCCTTGTACTCAAGCCATTTGTACCTGTACCTGTTTAATCCACCTAGATCATTCCTCCCCACTAAAGAGCTTTTGGACCCCAAAAGCCTCATCAATCAACAGGCAAGTGAGGGAATTGCTCCCTCACCTTCTCCTTTTCAAGCCATTTGGCTTTACTTGGGTGCATCCCTTTGAAACCAACACGAAGATACTCCACATCTCCTCGTCGCGAAGTCCTGGTCCTTCGATCGAGAATGATGTCCTCTGGCATTTCATCGAGATATTCTGGTGCAAAGTCATCCACTGTAGGAACTGATCCTACCTCCTCAGTGTCCATAATCAATGGGGGTTCATAAAGTTTTAGATTTTCAACATTCACAACCGAGTACATCTGCATGTATACCGGCAAGTCGAGTCGGAAAGCATTATTCCCAATCTTCTCCAATATGGTAAAGGGACCATACCGGATTGGTCGCAATTTCTTACCTTCTCCCTTCATTCGATCCTTGCTGATGTGGAACCACACTTTGTCGCCAACTTGAAATTGATGGTCGACTCGGTGCTTATCATGTCGGGCCTTATATCGGGCCTGACTCTTCTCCAACTGCTCTTGCACTACTTGGTGAATCGTCCGAATCCGTTGAATGAACCGCTGTGCTTTATCCCTGTCATCACGCCCACTGGCATCTTCATCCCTTCCATAGATCATGTCGAAAGGGTCCTTTGGTAAGTAACCAAAGCATGTCTCAAAAGGTGAACGCTGCGTAGAGGAATGCACTGCTCGGTTGTAAGCGTGCTGCACATATGGAAGGTGTTCATCCCACAACTTGGGATGTTTGCTGCAATAGCCCCGCAACAAGTGTACCACGGTACGATTAAGGACCTCTGTCTGTCCGTCGGTTTGTGGATGGAATGCCGTGCTTCTCTTCAACTTGGCATCCATCATGCGCCACAAGCTGGTCCAAAACTCTCCAAGGAAACGAGAGTCTCGATCTGACACAATCGACGTGGGCAACCCAAAGTGGACCCAAACATACTGAAAGAAAAGACAAGCAATCTGCTCAGCAGTGACCTGCTTTTTACAAGGCATCAATATGCACATTTTGCTAAAGCGGTCGACGACAACATACAAATAGTTGTGACCCTTTCTTGACATAGGCAAACCTCCCACAAAATCCATCGACACACTTTCCCATGGACGACCCGGAATAGGGAGTGGTGTGTAGAGCCCGAGTTTTCTATTAGAGGGCTTTGAAACAGAACACATCACACATCCCTTTACAAAACGGGTTACAATGTTTTTCATATGGGGCCAAAAACAAAACCTTTGCAAATGACATAAGTTTTTTTCAACACCAAAGTGACCAGACACAAGAGAGGTATGCGCCTCTCGAATTACATGTACCCTTTCTGCTGTGGGTATGCACAATTTACCAAGGTGATACAACAGCTTCCCCTGCAAATGATAGTTGTCCACCTGTGAACCATGAGTTAGTTTTGCATAAAATTCTTTAAATTCATCATCGTTAGTGTACTGTTCAACATAACTTTCAAAAGACAATGACGCATTATGAAAAATAATAGAAGCAGCGATAGGAGGGCGAGAGAGCATGTCTGCTACTTTGTTACTAGTGCCCTTCTTATACTTTATTACCAGATGAAATTGCTGTAGGAACCCCATCCACCTAAAATGACGAGATTGTTGTAGCTTGGTCTGTGACTGAAGGTACTGCAAGGGCTGATGATCTGTATGGATGATGGTCTCCTTGCCGATCAGGTAGTGTTTCCACTTTTTCACACTTTGGACCAAGGCATACAATTCCTTGTCGTAAGTGGGGTAATTTATTATAGCCTGGGAGAACTTCTCTGAATGGTAACAAATCGGCTTCTTCTGCTACAAAAGTACAGCTCCCATGGTGTACCCACTGGCATCGGTTTCGATCTCAAAAGGCTGTTGGAGATCGGGTAAAGCCAGGACTGGTGCGGTGCTGATTTTCTCTTTTAGTGCTTCGAAGGCCTTCTGCTATTTTCCTCCCCACTGAAAGGCTTGTTTGATACTTGTCAGAGTGTGTAAGGGTGATGCAATAACAGAGAAGTTGGCAATGAACCTCCTCCAGTACTGTACTGCACCTAAAAAACTACGGACCTCTGTTACATTGGTAGGCTTAGGCCAATTTACAATCACCTCGACTTTTAAGGGGTCTATTTTTAATTGACCATTACCGACAATATGACCAAGGTAAACCAAAGAGGTTTTCCCAAACTCACACTTTGACAACTTTACATACAATTTTTCTTTCTTTAAAACATCAAGCACTTTGATTACATGGCATACATGTTCCTCCCAAGTCCTACTAAATACAAGAATATCATCTAAATACACAAGGACAAAATCATCAATGAAAGGCCTAAAAAGATCATTCATGACCCTCATGAATGTGGCTGGAGCGTTGCAAAGTCCGAATGGCATCACCATCCATTCGAACAACCCCTGTTTGGTCTTGAAGGCGGTTTTCCACACATCCTGCTCTGCAATTCTGACCTGGTGATAACCACTACACAAATCCAATTTGGTGAAATAAACAACATTTTTTAATTGATCTAATAAATCATCAATGCGAGGGAGAGGGTATCGATTTTTCACCGTGATTTTGTTTAGTGCCCGATAATCCACGCACATCCTCCATGTGCCATCTTTCTTGGGCACTAACACGATCGGCGAGCCACAAGGAGAAGTACTTGGCCGAATGACCCCTTGGTTCAACAGTTCCCGTACCTGCTTTTTGATTTCCTCCATTTCGATGGATGACATCCTGTACATACCAATGTTTGGTAATGGAGCATCATGTTGCAAATGGATCTCATGTTGGATCCCTTGTTTTGGAGGAAAACCTTTGGGTTCCTGAAACAACTCACCATAGTTAGAAATAATATCACATAACTCCTGTTTATGAGCCGGATCACATCCCCGGAAAGCATCGGTTATTTCTTCATCCTTTGCTCTCACAACCATGAGCAAACACCCCTTGCTGGAATTCACCAGTCTCTTCATCTGTCCTGCACTTACAAGGATGGCACTGACTTTGGTTTGATGAGCTCTTACAATGTATTCTACCCCATCTTTAGTGATTTGGTATTTATTTTCATGGCGAAAGAAAACTGCTTTCCTATCATAAAGATAGGGACTCCCCAACACAATGCCACAAATATCCAATGGTATTACATCCAATTCTACTTCATCTACCAGCTTAGAAGCAATAACAAATTTTACCTTACACTGCTTGGTTACATTTAGTTTTACTTTATCATGTATCCATCCAAGCGGATAAGGTTTTGGATGAGGCTTAACTTCTAAGCCTAACTTTTTAACCAAGGATTCTGAAATAAGGATTGCTTGAGAGCCTGAATCAAATAGAGTTTCTACTTTTGCATGGTTTATAACAACTCTAATATGAAACAACTCAATTCTCTTACGTTCATTAGAAAGAGGCTCATTTGATGTACTAGTGCTTTCATGTGATTCAGAATCATGAAGAGAATGAGTACTTTTTTCCCCTGCTGCTGTGATCAATGCCTCATCGCCTGAGTCGGATCCAAGGTCCTGCTGTGCGGTTGCTACCGTCTTCTGCTTACCCTTTCCTCCATATCTCTTTGGCTTCTTTTCTGGATATAGTTTCCAACAATGATCGTCGTCATGGCCTTCCTTTTTGCAGTGAGTGCAATAAGGCTTTTCTCCTTCATCCTTCTTTGTTGACGCCGTCTTCTTTTCCTTTCCCTTTCCTTTCCCTTTGAAATTGCCATTTGAAGGTTTGGAAGGTGGTTTCTTTGAATAATCGTCCTTATCATTTCTGCCCCTGTTCTCAAGATGAATGGCCTTCACACTGGCCGAGTCAATGGTAGTAGGTTCAAACATTAACAACGAATGTCTAATGTAACTATGCAATGAACCAATGTACTTAGTTACAACTTCAGGAGAATCTAAAGAGATGCCCAAACTTAATGCCTGTTTTCGAAATTCTTCAGTAAAGGTTTGCACATTTTGTCCTTTACCTTGCCTTAGGTACTGCCACTCCATTAAGGCTTTATGCTTGTAACCTAAGGGATAGAATTGATTTTTAATTGCAGTAATAAAATCTGACCAGGAAGAAAGAAGGTTACCCAAGTTATTGCTGCTTCGAAGTTTGCTCTCCCACCAGATGAGAGCTGTGCCACTCAATCGAAGAGAAGCCAATTGGATTTTCGCCTCGTCCTCCATAATCTGTTGGATCCTGCAATAGAGTTCAAGCTGCCTAATCCAATTGTTAAGCTTCTCAGCATTGCTTTCACCATTATATATTGGTAGATCAAACTTAACATCTAACTTAAAGAAAGGCTTGTTAGATGCATTTCCAGAATTTTTATTATGATGGTTAGAAGAGGAGGAAGGACTTTCATTTCCTGAAGGGGGTGGATTTCCTCCACCATCTCCATGCGCTGAACCTTGCCCTTCTAAAGAATGATCTCCTGTTTTCTCTAACCTTTCAAGTCTAGAGAATAGTCTCTCTACTCAATCTGACATGGTATAGAAATTTTTGCGGAAATTGAGCTCCTCTTCATTCCGATCTTCGTCTCCCATGTTCCTTCTCTGACGTGCACGTCCTGCTTCGGGATCAAAATCCTGTAGCGTCCCTTCGCCTCTTCTTAGCCTGCTTCTTGTTAGCATACAAACATGTAATTCACATCTACAAACACCCGCTCCGATACCACTTGATCCAAAATATTTTGTTTGAGATGTATAAAAGAATTAACATGTGAAAATTGTAGCTTTTAAAACAAGAAACTTTAAAGGCATAAGCGGAAAAAGAGAGAAGCAATTAACATCATGCATGAAGACACAAGAGTTGATATCGGAGTTCATCCAGGAGGGACTACGTCTCCGGGCCCTGCTCTAATAGTGGGGAGGCCCTGCTTTCATTAAATGGCAAAATGAAAGTACAAGTACAAAATGAGGAATTACACCCTTATACCTGCCCAATCTGGAAATGGCCGAAAATTGCAGACCTCTGATGACAAAATGGGCAGCACCGTTGGATTTGTGGCGTCGAGTAGTGCTGAATCCATATAAAACTTGCCCCAATTGGACAAAGTGAAAATCTGGCCCCTCTGGAAAAATGGCTCAGATCATGGTTCCGCCCCCTCTGCACACTGCTCAAGGTTCCACTGCCTCGTTTTCCGTGCCCGCTCCTGTCCGTCCTTCCTTGGGCGCACAAATGAATGAAGGTTTATATACCACCGTTGGGCGAGTTGGTTGAGATGCACATTGTTTGGGCGGAGGTCGGGTGGTCAAATCCCGACCCCGCCATAATAAGCCGACTGTTTGAACTGCATTTATATTTTTAAATAAACCGCATCATATTTTAAACCATTTTTGAACTGTTTTATTTTAAAAATATTGTTGATGTGACGTGGGGGGCCGGACCCATGTTGGGCGGCCCGCCCCATATGGTAAATGGGCCACGTATATGTATATACGGCCGGCTGTTGGTACAGGACCGCGGGGGTGGCGGGGTTGACCACCCGCCCCCCAACAATATTTCTTTTTTAAATATCATATGGTTTGCATGGGGTGGCGGGGTTGGTGGCCCGCCACCCTTATTTTATATTTTTTTTTGTTTTATTGTTGTTTAAAACAAATTATTGTTTTTTGAACCTTCGAATTTTGACCGAAGGAGTGCTTTTAACGGTCCTACAAATTCACCTGGAATCTGGCCAGGTTGGTCGGAATCTGGTGGCCAGGTTTTAGCAAAACTGTTGCCTCCTTAGTCCGCCACATCACCAAGTCAACCCCTGAACTTTGACTGCTCCTAACTCCTTCATTCTGACTCAGAATTGAGTGCCGTCTGCGCCATTGGATTCAGAATTTCGAGATCTACAACTTGAACTTGGTTCGAAAGATTTTCGAACACTTTGATTTTTGAGCCTTGTACTCAAGCCATTTGTACATGTACCTGTTTAATCCACCTGGATCACCAGAAGGTATCGATCTAGCATTGAAGATGTGCAATCAAAGACAAGAAAAAAAGATCAAAAGCATCTGCAAGATATGATAATTCAAAAGAAATAATCTATCTTAGTGATCAAGGAATCCAAGAATTAAAATTTTCAAAATATAGATGAACAACTCAATGAGAAAATAGAATCCATTTGTATTAAATTTGAATAAAAAGAAGAAACCTTACAACCTTGATGCCTTTATGTTTGTACAGGTTCTTCCGCGGTCCCGAAAAACCGTTTTCCTTCAGTTCGACAAGACTCCAACTCTCTGAATCAACATAAGACTATGGCTATGAGTATGTAATCTCTCTCATGCCAATGATGCCAAATGTGGATAGTATAATTTCTTTAGCAATTCTCTTCTACAAGCTAAGAACCCCCCTTGAGACTGAAACATGATCTCAATTTATAGCAGAAGGGAGGAGGTTTTAGTTCTAAATAAAGGGAGATAAAGTCCTCTCAAAAAGGGATTTTAGCTCCAAATACCAAGTGATAATCACCATTAATGAAGGGATAGAGGTTCAGAAATGGAAGGGGCGAAGCTCGACCAGATAACACTTCTAGAAGGCTCCAGCTGGGAGAATATTCGACCAGCTAGGCTTCTAGAGCTTACTTTTTCTTTTATTTTACCTTTTATGGGGGTTCGTAGTTTTAGTAAGCAAAATCTGTAGGACGCGCCACAGGTTATAGAGCAAGAAACCGTGATACCGTAGGTAAGAGCTAGGAAAAGTGCGAAGTTAGGATTTTTGGGGTTTTAATGAGCTTTTCTCCAATTCCAAGACTTGGTTTAGGAACTTTATGATTTTGGACCTCTAAGGGAGCATAATATAGGTAATGATGAACCCATATAGACAACTAAATGTCATGGTGACAAATTTTAGTGTAACACCATCCATGGAGGGCTTATACAATCGAATATGGTCAGGGTAGAGAGTGTGATAAAAGGGTTCCCTCGTCCTCAAATTTGCGTGATACGACATCAAACGCTACATTTTCATGCCCATTGTTGTAAATTATCTCATAATCATATCCCAACATTTTTGAAAGCTATTTATTTTTTTGTGGCGATGATAGACATTTCTCTAGAAAATATTTTAGACTATTATTGTCAGTGCGAATTTGGAAATGTCTCCTCAATAAGTATGGTCGCCAAGCGTATAATTCATTTAATATGATCATAATTTCTTTCTCATATGTCAATTAACCTAGATGCTTGCCACTGATTTGTTGACTGGTGAAAGCCAATGGTCTACCTTGAGTTAATACTGCACCAATGCCCATACCTGAGGCATCACATTCAATCACAAAAGGTTTGATGAAGTCGAGTAAGGTTAATACTGGAGTGGAGCACATGGCCTGTTAGAGAGCCAAGAAGGTCTACTGAGTTGCTTCAATCCAGATGAATCATTTTTTCTTGAGAATATTAGTGAGGGATTGGGCAATCTGTCCATAATTGTTGAAAAATTTGTGATAGTAGCTTGTGAGACCCAAGAATCCCTGCAAACTCTTTAATATTTTTGGTCGGGGCCAATCTTGCATTTCCTGAATCTTCTTCGGATCATCCCTTACTCCTTCACGACCAATAATATGTCCCAAATACTCTAATTCTTCCATTCCAATGGATCACTTAGATAATTTGGAAAATAATTTGTGATCTTGGAGAAAATCTAATATCTGGTCAACATGTTGGAGGTGTTTTTCCCATGCGATGTTGTAGATGAGAATGTCATCGAAAAAGACTAGGACATATTTTATTAGAATAGGTTTTAGAAGGTGGTTCACGAGGCTCTAAAAAGTGAAGGGAGCATTACAATGTCAAAATGGCATGACCAAGAATTCATAATGGCTTTCATGAGTTCAAAATGTTGTTTTGGGTACGTCATCTTTCTTCATGCGTATTTGGTGATAGCTTGAGCAGAGGTCGAGCTTGATGAAGAATTTAACACCATGTCATTGATAGTGAGCCTGTTAAGGGCCCTAAAGTTAGGACACATGCAACATTTTTCAGCTTTATTTAGAACCATGACCGTGGGAGATGAGTAGGGGTTGGTGCTGGGACAAATAACACCGGCTTTGCAGAGCTACTTGATTATTTTTTCAATTTCATTATTTTTTGAAAAAGGATATCGATATGGGTGGATATTTGGCGCCTGATCACCTAGGACCAAAGGAATGCTATGATCATGTTCACCCTTAGAGGGTGGGAGCTCCTTGGGTTTGTCAAAGAACCATTGGTGGAAATCTAATTCCCATTGCATATGTGGATGAATGAGATGCAAAGTGGATTCAAGAGATTATTTAGGAAAATCAACCTTTGGAGTTTTCTTTTTTGTCTCCTCTTCAGACTCTTCGTACATGAAAAAGTAGTCAAGTTAGACCCTCAATAGAGTTGTAAAAACATTAAACAATGATGGAATCATCGAACATGATGTGACCAAAGCACTCCTTCTCAAGGTTTGTTAAAGATACTCAGAAGGATTCATCCGGAGGATGAACTTATAGATCAAGCATATGGTATCCTCCTCAATCTTGTTAAAAAATAAAGGGGTGTTGACCAGCAATGGTTGGGGAAATTTCGAAAATGGGATACTCCACTTATTAATAGAAACATGTCTCTCTTGATCATGACACTTTTCCACTTCATTTCTATGGTTATTGAGTTGGGAAATATTATTTTCTTTGGGTTCATCACATTGTTTTAAAGCCTGCATTTTTTGTTTTAGGTCAATGCTACCAACTCCATTCAGTGCCACTGATGTGTTCAAGTGAAGTCCTTTAGTTCATCTCTGATACAATATTCTTAAGCCTACATTCATGTCTTCCTTTCCTGAACTAGTTCTGCATCAACATCATTATGTCTTAAATCATGATACCCATTTCATGTCGTTGATGGGGGATATATCAAGACCCTCCTATGAAGAGCTACTTCATGTCAACATCAACTCATTATCTAGAAAGTTGACTTAAAATCTCTTTGTTCAGTACCTTCGAGTGTGCATACATTAATGGAAAGTGTCCTCACTCTCAGTGATAGGTTTTTATTATTTTCCTTCGACTGATAGATTACGTGTGGTGTTCAACTTCAACTCATTCATTCACACCATATGGATTGTACTATTGTATCTTGAGAGCCATTAACAACATCAATTTTTTCTCTCGCATATGTTAATGACTTACATCAATGGTTGGTAATCAAATGGTTTCTACCATGTTCAAGATTGGATCCTTTATTCGCATGGTTAGACATACATTGGAGGATCGAGCGAATGAGATAGAATACCCAGAATCCAGTTCCATCCATAAGGGATGTGCTTTCAGGATTAATGTAATATTAAAAAGAATGATGGCTATGGTAATACAATCATCCAATCATGGATCCACACTTTTTCATCTCTGGACATGGTTTTTTATCATTGTACATATAATGTTAGCTTATATGTTGAGCATGGGCATGCCTCCATCAACAAAGATACCATGATGAAATGTATTGTAATATATGATGATCTATACCAAATTTTCTTGATCAAGACTTTTCATAAGGTAAAGAAATTCAATCATCATCCAAAATTTTTGACTTTTTTCCTTAGGGGGGAACTTGTTATACACCATTTTCTTGCATCTAATAAATAGGTCTATAAAATGGACCAATCAACATCCACGAACACCTTTTCATCATCCCTACATAAATACCTAAGTATGAATCTACCAAGTTCTTGAGTTTTTGAGGGTGATTGCTTCAAAACAGTTATTTTAAGGCCCAACACATGTTATCCATGTAGGGACCTGCGTTCACCATCAAGTTACTCCATTATGCACCTGCACTCATCAGCGGCAGGTTGTCCCTTGCTAGGTGTGTACCAAGTCTTTAAATTTGGGAAAATTAAATATAATCCCGAAGCTTCCTCTTCTATAAGCTTCTAGGATTTATTTCAAACATTTACCTTGGATAAGAAGTTTGAATCCTATCTAATCATACCTTGGATATTTCATCTCTTATCTGTTGAGCTCATCCTCCCATCAAGGGTTGATCTCAATCCTAGATTCATAAATGGATATAAATTCCTAAACTACTACACTCTCTTATAAATATACAACCATATATAACATTAGGTTTGGCTTTTGGATACCTATAATGCCTTCTTGTTGGTGCATTGAATCTAAGAAAGTCATCATATTCATGCATTAGGGTGACATTGAGGTGTGCTTTGTGGCAAGGAAGGACAAGTAAACTTGGGGAGATCTCTACAAGGTAAACTACTACTCTTGGTTGTAAAATCTCTCCTATTAATATTAATACAAAGAGTATATCATTTTCCTATATATGTTATGCTATGTTTACATTCATATTTTTCAATGCTTTTATGATCCATTGATTAGAGTAATTTGATAATGCTAGATAGATGTTGTAGATATTTGGCTTGTTTTGATTGTATGTGCATGTTCTAAATATAGAAATTGGAGCTATGATTGGAGATTACAAGCTGAGTGAAGAGGAAATATTATAACGGATTCCAAGTAATCTACTTTCTATTCTTCAATTCCTCTAAGGAGAACTTTATATTCTTTCCTTTTTTCTTGTTCTAGACCAGTCCACTAGGTCTAGAGAAAATACTTCTATCTACAGTAATAAATTCTGCATAACAGTAGGCTCAACATTAACAAAAATGTGGTAAATATTGGGATCAACATCACTCTTGGTGAAACCATTACTCATAAGGTATCCATCAATCTAGTAATACCAAGCCCGAGGTGATTATCTATACAAAGCCTTATTTATTTGAGAAAATAGAGTAAATGTCTCTTCATAGTCTTGTTCCTCTTTCTAGGAGAACCATTTTCCCAGGAATCTCACTTTATAATTCTTTATTCTATCATATACCACATGCTTCATCCTGTTGATCCACTTGGAAGTCAACACTAACTTTCCTTTAGGTATCAACAAAATTTCCCACACATTATCCTTCATCATGGATTGATATTCCTCAATCATGGCATCATTCCAAACTTGTTGGCATGTTTCCTGCTCATATTTATAGGGCCTGGAATCAACGATATGGTGCATTAGTGCTACATATGCTAAGTAGTTTTCAGGACATTTGTTTTCCCTGAAAGTTCCATGATGAGCTGCATTCCCCTATACATATTGCAATGTACTTTGAAGCCACAGTGGTTTCTTCTTAGATTCTAGAACAATGACCCTAAGTGGGTCCATTGGATCCATGGGTCCTTGGTTATCTAAATGATGTTCCACATATAAAAATTGACTTAAACCCACATCCCTAGGAGCCTATTTCTTCTCATTATCATGAGAGACTCTCTCAATCTCCGATAGGTTGCACCCTTCCATTGTACCTCACTATTTAATCCCTTTGAAATAGAATATGTTTTAGCCACATGGAATGGTTCTAGATATATATATATATATATATATATATATACATTTTCTCCATATCAATCAAAAATCACTCTTATTGTGTTTATGCTCAATCTTGGGAGATCATCTTGCCACAAATTTTTTTTTTTATGCTTCCATTTTCTTCTAGAATCATTTCCTTGGCAACCTTTACAACATGCCTTCAAAACTCATTAGGAGATCATGGAATAAATGATTATAACCAAGTAAAAGATATAAAGGCAAGAGGTTGATCAATAATAAAGGGGTAATCATCATGTAAGAAAGATATGAAGTACTTATGCTTTGATCTAAGGATTGTATGGAATTTTCAACTCTCTCTTGATCCTTGCCTTCCCGTAGAAATTAATAAAATCCATTTGCATTCTCATTAAGCTAGAAATGATCATCCTTGTCCTTTTCATCTACTAATAATGCATGTTTCTTACATTTCCTTCCTTGCATGAATTGTATGAGCTAGGGTTTCTTCCTCATCAAGTTGTCGAGCCACACCAAAGGCCCAAGTTGAAACTAAGACGTATTCATGCTAACACGAAGATATACCAATTAGTACAAAATCTGTTGGCTCTATGTCTTGGGTTTGACAGACCTTAGGACATAAAATTAAATACAACTCATATCCCTCTAGACCTATAAGGTTTAAAAACCATAATAATTTCAAATTTGATCGACATTCGTTGTTCCAAATACCAAACAATAGATATTACCACATCTAATCCTTTCTTATGCAACAAACATTGTATTCAAAATAGGAGGAGATCCCCTACTTGTGTTTCATGAAGTAGATATGCCACAGATAAAACCTTGCATACCTTTTCATCACATTCAACCATCCCTTGATTAATTTGAGAAATGTATTTAGAGACATTAGGTTTAGAATATTTTGGATTGAATAACATAGATTCTGTAACAGCCATGGTGAAAATTCAATGTAATAAAATTTAAAAATAAAAACCGTGGTTGATAGGACACTTATTCCAAGCTGAATGTTGGGAAAAACATCCTAGTGGGTGTTCATTTGGTTTATTATGGCTAAGGAAATTGGCAAAGGAAAAGGGAAAGGCTATGGAAAGACAAAAATGGCATATTTGGCACAATTATTTATGAAAATAATGGAAATTAGGAGAAAAGGGAGATGAAAGGTCATAGGTTGCATGTGAGGAGGAAAATGAATGGAACTAATGGAAAATGAAGCAAATAGAGGCCTATTCTATAAAAAGGGTTATGAGGATCAATTCATGCCTTTTGTCAGTTTAGTTTTGGAGCTCTCTCATTCTCTTTCTCTCTCTCTCTCTCTCTCTCTCACTCTTGGACACTTGGAGTTTTTTGGAACATTTTGGCATTGGCGCAAGAAAGGCAAGAAAGAAATAAAAATGACAAAGAAAGAAAGGAGGATCAAGAATGAAGTAGCTACGACGTGATTCTTGGAAGGTATCCAGTTGAATCTGTGTTTTCCTTGCTAGATTTAGCATGCATGGTATTGCATGTGATTCCTTGTTGTCTTCGCATGGGTTTTTCTAGGTGTGACAGCGTTTTCAGCCTAGCCTTTCCATTTATAGATAGCCATGGTGTTGTGGAGTTCTCATATTTTGGTTTAGCTTGAATGACAGATGGATTTGAAGCTGAGTGGGGTGGATCTCTTAATTTATATAGCACATGGCCTAGTGGTCCCTAAACCAAAAAGTGGGTCACAGTAAAGCCACTGGCCTAGTAACCCTTGAGCCAAACTATGGGTTGCAGTAAATCAAAGATTGTGTTGCTTCGGTGGGCCTATGTATCCTCAATTGATGAATGACGAGATATACTGTAAATCCTAGATATAGCTTTCTCTCCATGAGGCCTAGGAATCTCAGGTTTCGGATATACGGTAAATCATTGAGAGTATGTCTCGGTTTAGGTCCTAGTGACCGTTGATTCAGACTCTGGGTTGCAATAAATCCTAAGAGACTAGGACACATGAAAAATCATCGCGATTTAGGCAAAGAGAATCTAGTGATATCCCAGCTTGTATTGGCCTAGTGATCATGGTAGATAACGATAAAGATAGTTATGACATGTTTATTGCATTGGCCTAGTGATCTGGATTGGATCATGGTAAATCTTGGTTTCTTTTGATGAGGGTGAGGTGGTTTAGCCTCGGGATGCCCTGGTTGGTTCTTTCGGTTTGGGTCCCACATTTATGGTTGGAATATGTCATGGGGGTGATTGGCTGAAGAGAGATTTGGCTCAACCAATCTACGATTGGGTGGAACGTGGAAGTCCCATCTCCGTTTGGTTTTTTACATGTTTTAATGAAGATCTCATATTCAATATGCAAATGTATTGGTTATTATGTTGATTCTATTGCTATTGTATCCATGGTATTTCTGTTTTTAATATGTTGGTTATAAGAATGTATTATATTAGTGATGATGTATGGATCTATCCATGTTTTTACTTGTGAATAGATTCACAATGTATCTATGGTCAAATAGATTGTATTGCAGCTAATGTTGTAAGGGAGAAATGCTTCTTAGCGATCCTCCGATAGGTAGGAGACAACTATGTTTAAATTTGTTGTTTATACCCATATATGCAATGCTTGTGACATGTTTTACGAAATTCCTGTCATGGATATGAGGGGTTTGGATGAGTTCATGATGATGTGATTACTTGCATACATTTGCTTTAATGTTATTTATCATCCGCTACAGTTTCATGAATTTATGGGTAGTGACCTGGGTTCTGGGGCTAAAAAAGTGGCACAAATCCCAGAGTTGCAGGCACATAACTGACCAAACTGGGCCTTGGTCACTACCTTGCTTTGGCATACCCATGGCTATAGGATTTTGGCCGCTACCTTTCCTTGGAATTCCCACGGCTAACACTCAATTTGGTAAAAAATTTAGTCTCCATTAGGGTTCGAGGGCCTGGAAGGTTTGGTTAGCTCCTTAGGATGTTTTTGATGTTGTGTAAGGTGTTTCCATTGGTTTGGCTTCCTTAAGGTCATCTAGGAGGTTGAATCTCATATTAGTAACCTCATTGTATTTTTATCTTGGTTGGCCAATTACTTGGGTAGATGTGGGAAGAGGGTGTTACAGAGTGGTATCAGAGCATGGTTCAACTCTCAGACTGGATGGGTAGAGTGTTGATCATGTGTTATGTTGATTTCTTATATGTTTTTCATACCTGTGGTGTATGTGTTTGTTGCATCTGTATTGTGTTGGGAATGGTGGCAGGGGTGTCATCATGGAAGTGTTTATGGTGTCATTGTCAACATGTTGATATGAATGTATGATTGATTTTGTGTTCTTCTTTTTAGGTATTGTGTGTGCACTCTTGCTTACCTGTTGCTATATGTTGTATACACGTTGTTTGCTTATGCTAGGTCACATATTGGTCATGCTCGTGGGTTGTCCATGGATGCTTGCTTTTGTGATGATATATGTTGAATATGCATTTGTCAGCCATGCTGGGTCACATGCTGCTTATGCTTATGTATGGTTCATGCATGTGATGGTGTGTGGTGAAGCTTGCGTTGGTGTGTATTTAGTATGGTCTTGCATGGATGAATGGACCCCAACTAGAATGAAATTTATGTGTTTATATTCCTATACATGATATTTTTATATGCTTTCATGATTATATCTATACATGTATTATGTTTATTGGTTGACCTTGCAGGATGTATCCCCCCAAAAACTACACTAAGGTACAGACTCTGGGTTGCAATAAATCCTAAGAGACTAGGACGCATGAAAAATCCTCACGATTTAGGAAAAGAGAATTTGGTGATATCCATGATTGTGTTGGCCTAGTGATCATGGTAGATCACAATAAAGATAGTTATGACATGTTTATTGCATTAGCCTAGTGATCTGGATTAGATCATGATAAATCTTGGTTTATTTTGATGAGGGTGAGGTGGTTTAGCCTTGGGATGCCCTGGTTGGTTCTTTCGATTTGAGTCCCACATTCATGGTTGGAATATGTCATGGGAGTGATTGGCTGAAGAGAGATTTGGCTCAACCAATCTACGATCGGGTGGAACGTGGAAGTCCCATCTCCGTTTGGTTTTTTACATGCATTAATGAAGATCTCATTCCTTTGGTATTCAGTATGCAAATGTATTGCTTATTATGTTGATTCTATTGCTATTGTATCCATGGTATTTCTGTTGTTAATATGTTGGTTATAAGAATGTATTTTATTAGTGATGATGTATGGATCTATCCATGTTTTTACTTATGAATGAATTCAAAATGTATCTATGGTCAATAGATTGTATTGCAGCTAATTATGTAATGGAGAAAAGCTTCTTAGCGATCCTCAGATAGGTAGGAGACCGCTATGTTTAAATTTGTTGTTTATACCTGTATATGCAATGTTTGTGACATGTTTAACGAAATTCTTGTCATGGATATAAGGGGTTTGGATGAGTTTGCGATGATGTGATTACTTGCATACATTTTCTTTAATGTTATTTATCATCCCATACAGTTTCATGAATTTATGGTCAGTGACCTGGGTTCTGGGGCTAAAAAAGTGGCACAAATCCTAAAGTTGCAAGCACATAACTGACCAAACTGGGCTCTGGTTGCTACCTTGCTTTGGCATGCCCGTGGCTATAGGATTTTGGATGCTACATTTCCTTGGAATTCCCACGGCTAACAATTAATTTGGTAAAAAATTCAGTCTCCATTAGGGTTCGAGGGCCTGGAAGGTTTGGTTAGCTCCTTAGGATGTTTTTGATGTTGTGTAAGGTGTTTCCATTGGTTTGGCTTCCTTAAGGTCATCTAGGAGGTTGAATCTCATATTAGTAACTTCATTGCATGTTTACCTTGGCTGGCCAATTACTTGGGTAGATGTGGGAAGAGGGTGTTACAGAGTGGTATTAGAGCATGGTTCAACTCTCAAACTGGATGGGTAGAGTCTTGATCATGCGTTACGTTGATTTCTTATGTGTTTTTCATACCTATGGTGTATGAGTTTGTTGCATCTATGTTATGTTGGGCATGGTGGCAGGGGTATCGCCATGCAAGTGTTTATGGTGTCGTTGTCAACATGTTGACATGAATGTATGATTGATTTTGTGTTGTTCTTTTTATGTATTGTGTGTGCATTCTTGCTTACCTGTCGATATATGTTGTATACACATTGTTTGCTTATGCTAGGTCACATATTGGTCATGCTCGTGGATTGTCCATGGATGCTTGCTTTTGTGATGATATATGTTGAATATGCATTTTTCGGCCATGCTGGGTCACATGCTGCTTATGCTTGTGTATGGTTCATGCTTGTGATGGTGTGTGGTGAAGCTTGTGTTGGTGTGTATTTAGTATGGTCTTGCATGGATGACTGGACCCCCACTAGAATGAAATTTATGTGTTTATATTCCTATACATGATATTTTTATATGCTTTCATGATTATATCTATACATGTATTATGTTTATTGGTTGATCTTGTAGGATGTATCCCCCCCAAACTACACTAAGGTACAATAGTTTATTGTTATTTGGTTTAGCTGAAATATTATGCCTGGAAGGAGAAAGATTCGAATGGTTAGGAAGATGGCATACTACAAGGACTATCCCTATGAGTTATATAAGTAGCATGGTGAAAACTCTTATGATTTTGTAGACACATTGAAGAGCCTAAAGAAAGAAATACAGAGTTGTAAGGGAGACAGTGATAGGATCATATAGGAACAAGACAACAAGTAGAGATGAATGCAATGCTTCTTTGGAGCTTGTCATATTTGCAGAAAAAAGGGGCACTACATACCAATTATGGACACGAGGGCAAAAATAATGAGGCATATGACAGTAGCTCTCTTGGTATACACATGTCAGATAGAGTAGACACAGTGAAAGACGACAGGTTGTTGGACACTCCAGATGGCCATGGTGATGATTATAGGTACCATTCTAGTTTTGGTTCAGATAGACGTCATGATCACCATCAGTATCATCCTTACAGAAGTAGTGACAAGATATCAAAGCCAAACCACCTACTTTTGATGGATACTTGAAGAAACTAGAAGGTGCAGAGGCCTGGATACTTGGAATGAAAAAAATATTTGAGTTGCATGAGTACACAGATAACATGAAGGCCAAAATTTCTATCTTCAATTTCAAAGGTAAATAAAACATATGGTGGGAAGATGTGAAGTGGGTCAGAGACATTAGAACAAAGGACTTGAGTTGGAATGAGTTCAAGAAGCCTTTTAGGAAGAATTAATTGTCAAAGAGGTATTATAACAGTAAGGCTAAAGAGTTATATAAGCTAAGAATGAGATCTATGATAGATGAAGAGTACACAACCAATTTCTTGGAGCTATTAAGGTATGTGCCATATCTTATAGATGAGAAGGCTACAATTCAACAATTTGTCAATGGTTGTCCATTAGCATTCAAAAATTGAATTGATTTGATGAGCCTTGGTCACTTTAGGAAGTCATTTGGAAGTTGATGCATTGTTGTGAACATTCAAAGTGCAAGAATGAGTCTCAGCAAGGATGGAAGGGGAAATAAAAAGGTAAAGGAAAATGGAAACCTAAAAGAGCAAGGCCTCAAATTGTATATGATAAATAAAATGTGGTGCCACAAAAGGAGTTTAATGAAGATGGACAGGGACATAGGTCACATCAGCAGGATAGATCACAACATCAACATGGAGGTAATGGCACAAGATGGTTGGAGTGTTGGACATTCAGTGAGGAGAATCTTAACAAATATTTTCCACAAAATCAGGTTGGTAGGCCTAAGATATATAGTGCACAAGAGGCGTAGACCATTGGTGATGTTGGACAGAGCATTCCTCGTGTTAATGCAACAGTGGACAACAGGAAAGAAGGTCACCATGCTTCTATCATTGAGATGGACGATAATATTTGTGATAAAGTTATTTATATTTTGATTGACCCTGGATCTAATTATATCTAAGTTACCCATGAATTTGTGAATAAGTGTGGTTTGAGTAAGAAAATGCATGCAAAATCTTGGTTAGTGCAACTGGCCACATGTATGAAGAAAATAGTTCACTATTGGGTAATATCATGTGCATTTGAGTTGAATGGCATGCCTACAACAACACAATTGAACATATTTCCATTGGATTCATACGTATGGACTGGTTATATCTTCAGAGGACCAAAGTGGATTGCTATGACAAAGCTATTGAATGCTTGGATGACAATAGGGAACCAAGAGTCTTACAGGGAAAGAGGAAAGCTAAATCAGTTAGGATGGTGAAAACCATGTAGTCCAAGTGTAGTCGTAGGAAAGGATGTGTTTTATTTGTAGTTCATATCTCTAGTGACTTAGGTAAGGATGTTGAGAATGCAGAAGTCTTAAGAAGATACCTAGTTTGTAGCATTTTCAGGATGTGTTTCCATCAGAGATTTCAGATTTTCCACCTCACAACCATGTATACTTTTCTATTGAGTTGGTACCATGGGTAGCTCCAACATAAAAGGAACTTTACAAGATGAGTACACCAGAGTTGGTAGAGTTAAAACTACAGTTGAAGGAAATGTTGGACAAGAGGTACATTAAACCAAGTGTATTTCCATGGGGTGCACTAGTGTTGTTTGTAAAGAAGAAGGTTGGCACTCTTAGACTATGCATTGCATACAGGAAGCTAAAAAAAGTGGCCATCAAGAATAGCTACCCACTACTGAGGATCGATGATTTGTTTGATCAAATAAAGGGAGAAGCAATGTTCTCAGAGATAGACTTGAGATCAGGATATCATCATGTACGAATCAAAGAGCAGGACATCTACAAGACTGCATTCAGGACCAGGTAAGAGCATTATTATTTGGTTGTAGTTCAATTCAATTTGACTAATTCCCTAGCTACATTTATGTGTTTGATGAGCAACTTGTTGTGTCCTTACTTGGAAAAGTTTGTGATTGTTTTCATTGATGACATATTGGTGTATTCTAAAAATGAGGAAGAGAACACCGAGAACTTGGTAGCAGTGTTGAGGTTGTTGAGAGAGCATCAATTGTATTCTAAGCTCAGAAAATGAAAGTTCTTTCAGACTAAGGTACACTACTTCAGACATGTTGTCTCCAAGGAGAGCATTGCATTAAATCCAGAGAAGATAAGGGCCATCATGGAGTGGGTATATCCTAAGAATGTAGATGAGGTGAGATCATTAATGGGATTGGAAGGCTACTATAGGAGGTTCATCAAGAAATTCAGAGATATTTCTTATCCTATTACATCATTGCAGAGGAAAGGTAGGAAGTTTGATTGGATAGAGGAGCGTGAAGCTAGTTTGTAGTAGCTTAAGCAATTGCTGACACATGCTCCAATGTTTAAGATTGTAGATCCAAAAAAGGAGTTTATAGTGTGTATATATGATTTCAAGAGATGACTTGGTGGGGTCCTTATGCAAGATGGACATGTGGTATATTATGAGTCGCGAAAACTAAACGAGCAGGAGAAGAACTACTCGAAACATGATCTTGAGCTAGCAATGATCATTCATGCAAATAATATGTGGAGGCATTATCTTCTTGGTAGGTGGTTTGTATTTATGAGTGACCACATTGGGTGGAGGTACTTGTTTGACAAACCAAATTTGAATGCCAGGCAGGATCGATGGTTGGGAAAAATCAACGAGTTTGACTTCAAGATCAGGTACATCAAAGGGAAGGATAATAGGGTCACAAATGCTCTTACTAGGCGAGTACATGTAAATAACTTAGAAGCTATGAGCTCATCTGGGACAAAGTTACAACAAATTAAAGGTATAGGTACAGGTGTTGGTACAGGTATAGGTAGAGGCATTGGTATAGGTACAAGTACATGTGTTGGTACAGGTATAGGTAAAAGTGTTGGCATAGGTACAAGTACATGTGGTATAGGTATAGGTACCAGTACAAGTACATGTGTACATGGTTTGGACTACAGTCTCATAGAAAATGGATATGTTAGATCTAGAGACAAGATATATGTACCAGACAAAATTGAGTCCAAGAAGGTGATATTGAAGGAGTTTCATGCGAAACCATATTCGAATCACCCATGCTACATGAATACTTTGACTGCAGTAAAGAGATTCTATTATTGGTTAAATATAAAGAGGGATGTGGCAGTGTTTGTAGCCAGATGTTTGGATTTCTAGATGGCGAAGGTAGAGTGTAAACATCTAGGTGGATTGCTACAACCAATTGTGATTGTAGAGTGGAAATGGGAGGTCATTTCCATGGAATTCATCACAGGGTTGCCTAGGAAAACTAGACAACATGATTCCATCATGGTTGTTGTGGACATGTTAACAAAGGTTTCACATTTCATACCGGTGAAGACTACATACCCAACTAGTGATGTAGCCCAACTGTTTATCCTAGACAATTAGATTGCATGGTGTTCCAAAGAAGTTTGTGTCCAAGAAGGATGAAATTTAATTCCCAAGTTTTGCAAGGAGTTGTTTGTAGGTTTGGGCACTTACTTTGCTTTCATCATAACTTATCATCCATAGATAGATTGACAGATAGAGAGGGTTAACAAAATACTAGAGGATATGTTGAGGATGTATGTGATGCATCAACAACGAAAGTGGTAAGAGCATCTTCCACTGGTAGAGTTTTCTTACAACAATGGGTATTAGGATTCATTGAATATGAGCCCATTTCAAGCTATGCATGGGTGAAATTGCAACACTCCTCTCACTTGGATTGATCCGGTTAACAGGGTATTGATTGGACCAGAGATGTTGGAAGAAATGGAATAGGAAATGCAAGTGATTAAGAAGAAATTGAAGGCAACACATGATAGGAATAAGAGTTATGCAGATCCGAACAGGTTGGATAAGGAGTTTTAGGTTGGGGAACATGTGTACTTGTGTATCAATCCCAATAAGGGCTCCTTGCAGATTGGATCGTGGCTAAGTTGGCACCAAGGTTTTGTGGACCTTTTAGGATCATCAAGAGGATTAGACCAGTGAATGTCCATAATTTTTTTCATATATCTTTGCTCAATAAGTATGTTAAATATGTTGATGATGTGATTTCCTGGTCTGTATTGCAGGTGGAACCCGATGGTAAATTCCAGTTCCACAGTGAATGTCCATAATTTTTTTCATATATCTTTGCTCAAGAAGTATGTTAAATATGTTGATGATGTGATTTCCTGGTCTGTATTGCAGGTGGAACCCGATGGTAAATTCCAGTTGGAGCCTCAATGTATATTGTAGAGAAAGGTGCTCATGCTCTAGAACCGAGCAATAGAGAAGGTTAAAGTGCAATGGAAGGAATTTGGGACCGATGAAGCTACATGGGAGATGGAGAATCATATGCAGGACATTTATCCTTCCTTTGTTTTCGGTTGAGGCAAAGAGGTTTTGGTGTGATGTTGGTATTTTTTTAGCATATGTTTTGATGACGTTTGGTATATGTTTTTATATGATGTTCAAGTGTATGTACATATGTATATGGATGTGAATTCCTCCATCAGTTATGTTATAAAGCTCCAATAAGAGGTATGGTGTCATGTCAGTATAGTTGTCATGTTGTTATGATGCAATGTTGGTTTACTTTTCAGTAGGTGGATCATTGTAAATACTGCATCGAGCTATGTTATAAAACTCCATGGGAAGTATGGTTTCTTTTCAATAATTTGGTGACGTATATGAGTGGTTGAACATTGAGGATGATGTCCCCCAAGGGGGGGGGGTTTCTGTAACAACCTTGGTAAATATTCCACGTAATAAAAGTTAAAAATAATAACCATGCTTGATGGGACACTTATTCCAAGATGAATGTTGGGAAAAACATCCTAGTGGGTCTTCATTTGGTTTATTATGGATAAGGAATTTGCAAAGGTAAAGGAAAAGTATTTGTAAAGAAAAAATCGAATATTTGGTACAATTATTTATGCAAAAAATTGAAATTATGAGAAAATGGAGATGAAAGGTCATAGGTTGCATGTGAGGAGAAAAATGAAGGAAAATAATGGAAAACGAAGAAAATAGAGGCCTCTTCTATAAAAAGGCTTATGAGGATCATTTGGTACCTTTTTTCAGTTCAGTTTTGGAGCTCTGTCATTATTCTCTCACTCCCTCTCTCTCACTCTTGGACACTTAGAGATTTTTGGATCATTTTGGCATTGGAGCAAGAAAGGAAAGAAAGAAAGAAAAAGGAGGAAGCAAGCCAGGAGGATAAATAATCAAGAAATTACTGTAGGATTCTTAGCAGGTATTGATTTTCTTGTGTGTTTTCCTTGGTATATTTGGTATGCATGGTATTGCATGTGGTTTATTTCTATCTTCGCATGAATTTTTCCAAGTGTGACGGTTTTTTCAGCCTAGCCTTTCCATTTCCCGATATCCATGGTGTTGTGGAGTTCTCATGTTTTGGTTTAGCTGGAATTCTGGATGGATTCGAAGCAAAGTGGGGTGGATATCGTAATTGATATAGAACATGGCCTAGTGGTCCCTAAACTAGACTATGGATCATGTGAAAGCCACTGATCTAGTAACCCCTGAGCTAGACTGTGGGTTGCGGTAAAGCCAGGATTGTGTTGCCTTCATGGGCGTAGGAATCCTTGACCGGTGAATGGAGGGATATACGATAAAGCCTAGAGATGGGTTTCTCTCCATCCAACCTAGGAATCCTAGGTTTTGGATATACGATAAAGCCTGGAGAGTATGTCTCAATTTTGGGCCTAGTGACCGCTAATTGAGACTGTGGGTTGCGATAAAGCCTGAGAGACTAGGAGACATGAAAAATTATCATAGTTTAGGTGGAGAGAATCCGGTGAAATCCATGCTTGTTTTGGCCTAGTGATCAATGTAGATCACTATAAATCTGGTTATAAAATGTTTATTGTGTTGGCTTAGTGATCTGGATTGGACCATGGTAAAGCCTAGTTTATTTTTATGAGGGTGAGGTGGTTTAGCCTCGGGATGCCCTGGTTGGTTCCTTCAATTTGAGTCCCACATTCATGGTTGGAATATGGTACAAAGTTGATTGGCTGAAGAGAGATTTGGCTCTACCAATCTATGGTCGGGTGGAAACGTGGAAGTCCCATATTTGGTTGGTTTTTTACATGCATTGATGAACAAATCATTCCTTCAGTATTTGGTATGAAAATTTATTGGTTATTATGTGGATTATATTCTATTGTATCCATGCTATTTCTGTTGTTAATATGTCGGTTATAAGTATGTATTTTATCAGTGATGATGTATGGCTCTATCCATGTTTTTACTTGTGAATGAATGCACAATGTATATATGGTCAAATATATTTTATTGCAGCTAATGATGTAAGGGAGCAATGCCTCTTAGTGATTCTCTAATAAGTATGATACCCCTATGTTTAAATAAGTTTTTTACACCTATAGATGATATGTTTGTGACATGTTTTATGAAATTCATGTCATGGTTATACGACATATGGATGATTTATTGATAATGTCATTGATTCCATACATTTTTTTAATGGTATTTATCATCCCCTACAATTTCATGCATTTCTGGGCAATGACCTAGGCTCTGGGGCTAAAAAAGTGGTGAAAATCCAGGAGTTGCAGGCACAAAGCTTATGAAACCAGGCCCTCGCCACCTTGCCTTGGCATGCCCGCGGATAAGGCTCAATGTGGTTAAGAAGTCAGTCTCCCTCAAGTTTCAGGGGCCTGGAAGGTTGGGTTACCTCCTAAGGATGTTTTTGATGTTGTGTAAGGTGTGTTTGTCTTGTTTCCATCGGTTCTTCCTTAAGGTCATATAGGAGGTTGAATCTCATATTAGTAGCCTCTCGTCACATGTTTACCTCGAATGGATGGTTACTTGGGTAGATGTGGGAAGAGGGTGTTATAGATTGATTGTTGTAAATTTTCCATAACTTTTTAGTTTTCAAAATATCTTGAGATTTATCCTCAACTCCACCATAATCAACCCATCAAACGAGGTCCTGAAATGCTCTTCAACAAGCCTTGAAATAAGTATTATTTAATTCTCTTGACCATCACTTCCTTTTTACCAAACTAGGCCCAATGTTTATGGCCAAAATAGGTTAACATTTGTTCCCTTTTGTAGTTGAGATAAATTTGAATTCATTCTCCAAATACACCTTAAATAATTTTTAAAGATTGGCCTCAAATTAAGCCTTAGAATATCAAGATTAATGCCGAAGTAAAATGTCCTCTGGTTAAGCCTTAATAAACGTCATGAAAGATAAATAAAAAAAGCTAAAAAAGTACCATAAAATATTTGTCCTCTTCCCTAAAACCCTTGGTATTGTTCGGTTCAGTCTTAGGCCTCCATCATGTATTACTTGTGAAAACCACCTTTATGCAAAAAAAATTAAGTGTTACATGCACCTCACACTTTTGGCCACTTACATTTTGTAACTCAACAACTCATTTTTTTATCAACATTAACCAATATTCATTCCATGTTTCTTACATGTAACTTTTACAAAAATCAAGTGCAAGAGATTAATTTCTCATATTTACGAGACTTGTAGTTATAATTTTTTATTCCATTGAATGAATCTTACTCTTGACTTAGACTATGTAGGGATATTTTCCATTTGACTTCAACACCAACAACTGATGATTGTCAACATGTGCAAATTCCTACCTGATTTCTTTTAGCAAATCATTTTCATCCACCACAAACACAATTATGATTTCTGTTAGGGTCCTATAAATACAGGATTCATAATTTTGAATTGACTTTTGATAGTCTTGTAAAATATATACATACCTTGCTTTCTGTAAGTTGTTTTCCCATATTTTTAAAAAATAAAAAAATAAAAAAAATAAAATCAAAAAGAGGGTAAAAAGTCCTAAAAGAAAGATCAAAAGACTTAAAAAATATATAGACCCCAAAAGAAAAAGGATGAAAACAAAACATGAAAGTGTGCAAGTCCAAATGCCACTACTTTTTACTTTTTGCAAATGGTTATGTGAGAGTGTCAATAAATGCCATAATCCATGATGAGTTAAACTCTTTAAACTTGAATTGTCATGTTTTCAATTTCCATGTTTTAGATAGTGAATAAAGTTTTCTCAGATAGTTTAATCCTGACAAATCAGTAGATAATTAGAGAATAATGAGGAGCTCATTAGTTTAATCTGAGCCCTCGGATGAAATAAGGTAGAATTAGATGGTTTATGCTTTCAAAAGAATAAATGTTTCAAGGTTGCAAGCCTAAATGCATCTGCTAAAAGCAAGAAAAAATGTTAGAGTAATGTTGGGTAGGTAGAAAGAAGTGGGAAAAAGCATGTAATATTCATCACCGGGCAAAAATCACTAATTTCCCTTCCCCTGTAAGTATTCAGAATTCTATACTACCAGTCAAAAAGGCTCAGAGCATTTCTCTAACTTTTGTTGGGACCGGACCCAAGGCTGGATGACTGGATAGTGGAAAATGTTGAGTTCTTATGATTAAAATCCCCTTTACCATTATTTATCCCTCATTCATACATTTTAACTCATTTTCATAAGTAAAGATTCATTCTTACTAAATGAAACATAAAACCCCATTTGATTAACTTAGAAACATACAAAAACCCTCAAAAATACTTTATCCTAAGTAAATTGGTGAAATGATGAAATGAAAAGCTTTGCTTTATTTATTCACTTTACTTGTTCATTTAGTGTATTTTTGTGTATTCCATTTCCCCTTGTCATATTAACTTTTGAATTATGCTATTAATTCCTTAAAAATACCTTGTCCTATCTACATAATTCCCTTTATCTAAAATAACCCCTAAACCCCACTATTATAAAGATTTTGGACCAAAGATATTATCCACATGTTAAAATGAAAACCCAAATAATGCGCCTTTTGGTCTAAAACTAAACTTAATGAAATATCCCGCCCCCTATGGTTATTAAACCCTTCAATGGTTTAAAACTATATAATAAAATAATTTCTGTGCCCATACATATGTTTAAAACTAAACATACTTCCCTGCCTATCACATTTTATCCTAACTGTCGAAACAAATAAAGTCTTTTTATAAGTTTCAACCCTTGCGCCTTCGCAATACACGTATCAAATCTTCCCCGCATGAGTTTTTAACCCAAGGTGCTATCATGATAATACTAAGGTTTATGATCCATTGAAATTAAGCTTTTCCCATTCATTCTATCCCTGCTGTGTAAAGCCTCAAGCTTTACATAGGCTAACCCGGGGCTAGCCATATACCCTCGCCCATATACATAAAACCATTTGTGTATATAAAAAATTAATCAAAGCCATATATTAATCAGTGCCAGCGCCCATAAAAGACCCTGGTCCCACCATGCCATTGTCCGCACCTTCCCAGCCAATCATGACTGTTCACTCCTGATCATGAGATCTAACGGTCTTCAATCCATGTCGCGCCCACAAAGTGATCATTTGCCCAAGAGAAAAATAGATGCAAAATGGGTTGTTTCACCCATTCTGACTCCCGTGACGTGGAAAAAATCTAATGGATCTCGTTCGTTTAAAAAAAAACCACTTACTACCGGAAACGAACGAGAAAACCGCCGCCAGTTTCGCATTTTAAAATAAATCCGCTCCCGCCTGAGTTTTAACTTGCAATAAATGATAAAGACCAAATTAAAATAAAAGTTAAACCTTTGGAAAAACACTTATCATTTCCTTTTCACATAGTATATCCATCATTTTCCTTCGCTCCCGACTGTATTAAGCCGTTTTCAAGCATTTCTCTCTCACAATCTTAGAAGTCCACCATTAATGATGAGGAGCGGCTCTCTGCTCCAGCAATTCAGACCAGTCCTCAGAAATGACCAGCAACTTTCAAGACCCTTTTTCAACAACCTAATACCTTCTTTTCAAGGTATTTTTTGATGATTAAAACCTGCAAAGTCAATTCTAAACCGTCAATAAATAAACCAGGACTTTAATTAAGAGAATTCACCAGATAAAATTGCCCAAAAATGCCAAAAAGAGGCCAAACCCTGGCCAATTTTTTCTAGGAAGTTCCGTATTGCAAAAATAACTCCTTGAAGCCAATTTCCTCAAGTTTTAAGCCCTTGAATACCAAATTCAAAGATGTAGAAGGACTTAAAGCCTGAAGATACCTTAATTTTTTTTTTTTTTTTTTTCAGTCAAAATGCACTCAAGAAACCCTCGTTTCCTGTTTTATCCCAGTTTACTTTCTCTGAAAAGCCTAATTGAGAAATAAAACCAACAGAATTTATCTTTAGCCTAAGAATTTCCCAATTTATCTTGTGCTAAAGAAAAATACTCCTGCAAAAAATCTAATCTTGCAATAGTTGTCCAAAATGACTAACAAAATAGAGCACAAGAAAACCTGTTAGATCCAAAACACTTAAATATGAAGGATCTAAAGCCCCTAAACCTACCCCAGTCATCACTGCCAAATCTGCTGCAACAGTAAATCCCCTCCAACCACCTGTAGTTGTTGTAGAAATCCTCCCTTTGACTGATGTTGACTACAAAATTGTTGATCATGTTTTAGAATTTAACCTCTTGGAAATACAAAATTAGTGTTATGAAAAGTACCTAGACAAGGATGAAATACCCATTTGGGAGTCTCATTTTCCCAAATATATAGTTCCATTGACCCATCCTGGCCAAGATCTTAACAGATTATGTCAAAAATATTATGAACCAGATCAAAGGGCCATATTCAATGTTGATAGAGAAATCCTTTTCACCATCACAGCAGAGTCAGTAAACCAGATGCTTCAATTATAGTTTGATCCTCAGTCAGTTCCCTTGACCATAGAAGGTTTGACCCAGTTGTACTTACGCCTAGACTTCCCTAGGAAGTTCATGAAATTTCAAAATTTTATGTTGTCCCATGTTGACATTCCTAAAATAAACCCTCCTTATTCCACTTCTAAATTCCCTGAAGGGTCTAGACATATTATCTCTATGCTCTCCTTTATACTTGGATACTTTACAGATGGACACATTGACGATTCCATTCTAGGTTTTTTGTCCACCTTGTCTGCAGGCCAACCTCCATCAGTCATTTTTTACTTTCCTGGTTTCATAGCCAACAATATTCATCATCAACTGATAAAATTACCCACTGAAAGAGTTTTTAGATACTCATCTTATCTGTTTCACTTATTCTTATTCTTTCAAGCTGATAAGTTTCCTATTGCATTACAAAAGATGGACTTGGAGGGTAAGGCTCTATCCATTATCTTTTGGACTTCCTTTCTCAGGAAAGAGGGCAGTGATTTCACCTACACAGATTTTTCAGACCTTTTTCTACATCCAGCAATGAACATTTTGTATAAAGAAAAGTAGCCCAAAGTCAGTGAGGAAATGAAAAGAATCCTGTAGCTTTCAGAATAGAGTAAAATGGGAGATTGGTATCTCTATGAGATGCATACAAAGTTAAGAATTTTTGGATCCAACTTATTACCTTATAAGTTGCCTAGATATATGAGCATGATAATTTTTGCACTGGAGTATTTGAGGCAAATTCTCAATTTTGATTCTATTAACTTCATGGATGCTAGAAAAAAGACTCAATTTAAGTTAAAGAATCAGGTTGGTCCCTTTATCATAAACCACAAAGAGGCAAAAAAAGAAATAAAAAAGAGATTAGCAGAGTTTAAATTTCAAGAAAGTTTTCCATGGAACTATGATCCTCAAGGGGTCCTGAGCAGTCTAAGTGTAAATTGCAAATTGACTCCCTTCATACATGAGGTTAAAGCTGAGGTTGCGAAATTTGCCAACCAAGTTGAATGGCTGGAAAATACACTGATAGATACAACAAGTAATACAGAGACAACATGTAAAATGGATACAACATAGGCTCTAGAACTTGTAAAACAGCCAGAGGCATCAGCAAAGAGAATCAGGGAAGAGGGAGGTTATACAGTAGAGACAACAACTGAAAAAAAATTCAAAATAATCTATAACAAGAGGCTTAAACTCAGTTCAATTGACAAGGAAAAAGAAACCATTGATGTCGATGATACAAAAGCTCCAGTAACCAATGATGACATAGCCACAACTATAATCAATGAAACCCTTATAGAAATAGAAAAGGAATCAACTTCTAATCATAATGATACATAGATGATTAAGAAGCAACATAACATGGAGGCCTCTTCCTCAGAATCAGCTGAGGAAAAGGACATGGATATCAAGGAGAAATACAAGCAGATTAAGCAGAATAATGAGGAGATCAAAACAAAGATATATTCTCAATTCGTCAAATAGAAGCCTGGAAATAAAAATAGGCTATTGTCAGCCTTTGATTATTCTACTAACAATATGATCATGTCATTTCTATAACCTACTACCTCCACTCCTAAAACAACAGCTGATTATAAGAAGGTGGACCTTGAGGTTGATACAGAAACTATCCATGAGCTAGATCAAATTGAATTTCACAGAAAAATCTTAGAGATGCTTTATTCTACATTAGCAACTAAGGAAATGAGTGAAAATAAGCTATAGAAGACCATCATTAATATGAAGGATCATATGAAGATAGACAAGGCATATTTATATGCCAAGTATATAAGGATTAAGGTCTTAGAGAAATTAGTTTTACAGGTGGGATATGATCCCTCAAACATTCAAGCAACCGAACTATTGATAAAGAAAAAGAACGATGACATATCAGCTTTGAAGAAACAACTCAAGCTTCCTCAAAGTGAGCATCCACAAACCAAGGAAATCCTTCAAGATTAGTGTGAGAAAGAAGAAATGATGAAGCTCATTCTTAAACTCACTGCTCAAATCAAAGAGATGGAGACCCAAATGGACCACGTTGTCAAATAAAAAGACATTGTAAAGGAACATGAAACTCCTATAATTCCTACAATTATTCCAGTAATAACTACAGCAGTGCCCTCCACTTTAGGAGAGAAACTAGCACCAAAAGAAACACTGGAAACTGTAGTGCCAGTGATTTCAGCTACTACATCAGCAACAAACTCTTCTACTACACATGTTCAAAAAATAGATGAAGCAGGCCAGATTGTTAAAGCTATGGAGGAAATGTCTTTGAAAACCAATGAAATCAACATCCTAAAGAAGATGATTGATAATATTGAAGCTACAAACAAGACAACACTGATAACTGCTAAAAACCATGAACAGAAGGCAATCAGATTGGGAGAACAAATCAAAATATTAGAAAAAGAGTTAACTTTCACTGAGTAGATTTCATACATAAAGAATCATCTATGGAAAAACATAATTGAAGCCTTTCACACTCAATGGCCTTCAATTCAAGCTATATATGATCAGAGAGATTTATTATTAGCAACTTAGGCAGAGATTCAAAAGACCAAGGATGAGTTAACTAATAAGGCTGCTCAGGCTTTAAAACTCATCACATTCTTGAACAACAAGAACAGGGCAGAACTGGAGGAATTACAGGTATTGGACAGAACAAAAACAATCTTACAAATTAAAAAGGTTGTAACTAAGAAGAATTTGATGAACAATCTGGAAGAGAAATGTGAATGAATGAACATTTCATAACAAATTTTATGGTAAAATACACAAACTTAAGACAGAGGGGCCTGCAAGACATCCATGTTTTTAATGAAAAAATAATGCCCCAGAAAGATTATGATAAAAATATAAGGGAATTTTCTAAGGAGAAAGTTAAAAAACCATTAACACAAGGCACTCCCATAGGAAAAGTCCTTCAGAATTTTGAAGATCTGTTCGTTTTAGAACATGAGATTAAACATCTCTTTGTTTTCAAGCCCACTTTTGCTAAATATAGAGAGGTTGATGAAAATTTCAGGAAGCTGAAGAATGTTCAAATTCCCAAGGCAGAACAGTGGCAAACATTTACTGATTTGATGTAACAATAAGAGGTAAAACAGTGAAGGAATATTACCTTGAAAAACAGTAAAAAAGAATAGTGAAATAAAAAGACATTCTGCTGATTTTACTGCAAAAATACATATTTTTACAGCAGTAAACAATGATCTAATAGTCAAAG
Organism: Pinus albicaulis; assembly: GCA_034641835.2. Lineage (NCBI taxonomy): Eukaryota > Viridiplantae > Streptophyta > Pinopsida > Pinales > Pinaceae > Pinus > Pinus albicaulis. Next base: position 869,461,483 of record CM076576.1, on the reverse strand, counting down.
TGTATCATCATTAAAGAATATCAGGTAAAGAGTATCAGATGAAAAAGTTTCAACGAAGGCAAGTCAAAATCCTGATATTTTCTAGCAGCCAGCAAGCAGAACAACTAGTCAATCAAAAGATCCTTGTTAGATAAAAAAATTCTATTTATTTCGAATTAGAGGACAACTTGCTGATTTGTTAAGCATCTGTCCCTCTTATTATGTAAAGATATTTTCTTTTTCCTAAAGATATTCCTAGATTTCTCCTAGGATATTTGTAATTACATTTTGTATAAATACTTATACATTAGAAGTATTCAGTGTGGAATAAAATTGCTGAACTTTACTATAGACATTTTTGCTGAACATTGGAGGCTATTGTGTGTTTGATTTCAAAATAACAGACTAGACAAGTTGACTGGCATCATAATTTAGGATCCCTGTGATAAGCTGATGAGTGAAGTACTTCCTACTTGTCACTGTTTCCTTTTCTAAGTTTCATGCATTCATTATATGGTTGTTCTGTCTGAATGTGTAACTAGGAGTATTACTACAGGATTAGTCAAGTGCTCCATGTATTTAACTAGTTTCCATTTTAATATTTTCTTTTGATTTCCGGTGTTGAGAATTCTTAATTGCTCTCACACTCGTTTTACCTCTGCCTTCTACTTCCATTTTCCGGAAAAAATGATCCTTAACTACCCTTTATCCCGATCATACCACCTCACAAAAAACCACTTTCTGAAATCTCTAAGGGTTATCTATCTTGCCTTGAATATATTTGTACCTTTTAGCCTTGATTTCTAGTGTTTCTAGCTTGATTTAGACTCCATAGCCCAATGGACAAGTAGATTTCTCTCTATCTTACTTCCAAGTGAATTTTCCCCACCAAACCCCTTAAACCAAAACCAAATTGTACTTTCATAATTAGCCTAATATTATAAATCAAAACAAAGATAAAATTTAAAGGGAGAGCCCTCTCTGAACCCTAGGAAGGCTAGATCCTAGAGTTTGAAGTAGGTTTCTGGTTACCTCTAGTATTCTTTGACTAAAAACTCAAAATACCACAACTTAAGAAATTACTAGAGTGATAACATACTGGCGACCATACTGGGGAACTAACCAATCTCCAGTCTTAAATTTAGTCTTAGAGGAAAATCTTTAAATTATCCTTTTTACTTTAAGATTTCTTTTATAGGTTGTTGGTATAAAAATAGTTATTTTGGCTTCTAGGAAAACCTACTATACCAGGTCTAACTCGGATCCTAAACCTATATTTATAGTAGATAACCCAGATCAGATTGGTAAAAAGAAAAAACAAACTGTCAATTTAGAAACTGAAGTACCATTAAGAAAAGCTAATTATTTACCCAAAGAGTTAGTAAGTCTAAATGATATTGATTTTGATCTGAAGTTTGAATATTCATTGTTTAAAACTAAATCTGAAGCTGATTTGAAAAATATTGTTATATATCTTGTTTTCATTTCATTTTTGAATGCAAAATAGAAAAATATTCCAGTAGGAACAAAATCAAATAAATCTGAATATAAAAATACAGTTGAAAAGATTAATGTTTCATTGATTAAAGATATTAATGAAGCTATTGAATTAGCTCATTTCTTGTCTTACATAAAACCTACAGTTTCTCAATTGCATACAACAATAATACCAACAACAGATTCATCTTTATATGCTGTTACTTCATTTATAGATACTAATGCAAGTTCATCTACAGATCATTTCATTCCTAGATTGCCTTTGCAGCCTAGGATATTATTTCCTTCATCCACTCAATCCACTGCATCCACTACTTTGCATTCATATTTTATAAGCACCACATCTTTATTTCCTAGCAATTCCATTTACATACCAACTTCATTTCCTAGCTCTTCAACTACAGTTTTCAGTTCATCAACTTCCATATCCAGCACTGCCCCTATCATTTCTGTTATACCTCCCAGCTCAGCAAAGCTTCAAGCCATGGATGCTAGGTATGCTCCCCTTGTCTTACCCCAAAACCTCCATGACATGCCTCAAGATTATCAAAAAAATGTACCACTGTTTGATGGCATTTCACAATATACTGCTCAACAACATGTAACTAAAATGACAGATTTCTGTGAAATTTATGAAATTGATGAGTCAGATGTCCAAATGAGGTTATTTTCCCAGAGTTTGATAGGAGAAGTTAAAAAAATGGTTCAAAAATTTAGCTCCTGGTAGTGTAGATGATTTAGCTGTATTTCATAGAATTTTTTAAAATAAATGGGAAAAGAAAAAGACCCCCCTTCAAATTTTGTCTGAGTTTGATGCCATGAAAATATATCCTACTGAGTCTGTCCAAGACTATTGCACTAGGTACAACAGTGTCTACAATACAATACCTGCAAATCTTAAACCTACACCTTATTCTGTTCTGCTCAAATTCCTTGATGGATTTGATACAGATATGGCCTATCAATTAAGAGAAAGAGATGCCCAAACCTTAGAACAGATGCAATTAGATGCTATCAGTGTAGAAATCAATATTTTAGCTAGGAAGGCTAGACTTAGAAATGAAAGAAGAGTTACAATTAAAGAAGAAAGTTCAAACTCAGATGGTAAAATAGATTTAATTGATAAAACTTTAGAAAGGGTGGTAAATAGATTAGATAATATAGAAAGAAAACCTCAATGGGATAATCAACCTCAGATCAGAAATCAAAATTTCAGAAAAAACAACAATTCTAGAAAAGCTAAAGAAACAACTCCAGACCAAAACATTAGGCCCCCATTCCAGGAGAACTATGCCGAAAGTTATCAAAATAATGATGAAGATGAGGATAACATCAATCTTATAATGGGAATAGATGAAAACAATACCATTTTCCTCACTCTGGAGGATCAAGAACTATTTGAGCTTCAACAACTCAGATTAGAATTTGGTGAATCCTTTGACCACAAACAAGGTTATGAATTTGCTATAAATGAAATTCACAGTCAGTATAACCTTAGAAACAAGAAAAATAATGATTCTTCTACTAAAAACAATTCCTAAAATCAAAATAAGAAAATGTAGAAGCCCCAAAAACAAAAGTTTTGCAAATTCTCCCAAGGGAAAATAAGAAAAATTCCAATCCTTCCAGTCCTAAAAAATAAAAAAGTCCCAAAATTGTTGATATTACTGATGAAGTGGCTCAATCTTACAAAGATGCATAGAAAGCTAATATTGATAAAGCTTATAATTCAATAAAAACAACAAATTCTGATCCTAAAAAAATTTCTGCTGATTTTAAATCAACAAATCCTAGAACAGATAATCCCAGAACACCTGTTGATAATTCTAAGTCTGATAAAACTTCTGCTGCCACAAAAACAGTCCCTAAAAAGAAAATTAAAAGCAGAAAAACTCAAGAAACTTAGACAGAGAATGTTAAGACAATTGAAGATAGAAATACAACTGTTGAAAATTAAGAAAAACCAACTCAGATTACAATTACGAAAGATGAATTAGTTCAAATTAGTAAATCTCAACCCTCATTCAATATTCAGTCTAAAATTGCTAAGTTAAAAATACCTATTCCTTTAATTGAACTGGTTAAAAATGACTTATAAAAATAAACCATAACTGAAACTTTGAATATGAATGATGGTGAAGATGCCATTAATTTCAATGATGATCAACCAGAGTTGATTTTTGGCCCTGATGTGAATGGAAAGCATTCAGATGGATCAATCCCTCCTTTCTATATCAGTCTTACCATCCATGATCAGATTTTACACAATGCTATGTTTTATCCAAGAGCTTCCCATAACTTAATGCCCAAAGCAATCATGGAAACTCTTAATCTAGAAATAACCAGGCCTTACAAAGGTTTGTTTTCATTTGGTTATAACAAAGTTAAGTGCTTAGGATTAATTAGATACTTATGTGTGAATTTAGTTCAGTACCCTGGTAAGAGTATGGTAATGGACATTGTAGTAGCTGACATCCCACCAAAGTATGGTATGCTTCTTTCTCGCTCATGCGGAGCAAAGTTGCAAGGATTTCTACAATTGGGCATGAGTTATGCTATTATATTAGTGTTTGGTAAACCCAAAAATCTATATAGGGAAACATTAATGAAATTCATGATCAGAGTGCTGAGAGATCCATAAATTACCCCATTTATTCTACCCCAACTGACCTTGACTCTTTTATTTTATGTAACTTTGATAACAATGGAATCCAAAATGAATTAATTGATAAAAAGCCAAAACCAAACAATGACAACATATTTCATGAGTCCCTTTGGAACTTAGACTTTGATGGCTCTGTGAACAAATCAGGAGCAGGAGAAGGAGTATGGATTACAAATATGGAAACTAATCATTCAGAAGGACATGCCTTCAGACTCAACTTCAAATGTACCAATAACATGACAGAGTATGAGGCACTCATTCTAGGCCTCCAGATCATCAGAAACTTAGGAGAAAAAAGAATACTAATCATGGGAGATTCATAATTAATCATAAAGCAAATAAATGGAGATTATTATGTTTATAATCCTAGACTAGCCAGATACAGAGATACAATGATAGATTTAACTGATGATTTATTGGAATGCAATTTTGCTGCTATACCCAAAAAATAAAATATTCAAACACATTGTCTGGCAACGTTTGCTAGTACATGTAACTTACCATTCCAACCAACTCATAGGTACACTGTTGAGGTTAAACATAGACCAATTATCCCAGACAACCTGAAGTACTAGCAGATTTTCTCTCTGGATGAACAAATTTACCATTTCTTAAATAATGAGGAAGAATTTCAAAATTGTAAAATAGATACAGACTGTAAAATAGATTCAGATTTTGATTGTGAAATAGATAACATAGATGTACATAAGTTTGGTAAACCTACTGTATTTACTCAATCTGACCTAGACAGCTTAGAGAAGGTAGATATTGATGAAATCATTGAAGAAGAAATTGACATGTTAGATCTAAAAGATAATTTTTTGCCTAAAGGTTTAACTCCTTTGGAAGACCTTTTTAATTCCAATGATGTACCTAAAAAGCCAAAAATGGAACCAGTTAGGTCTGAAATTGAGGAATGTAACATTGGGACAAAATTAAAACCAAAAATGATTAAACTATCTAAATCCTTACATCCACAAGAAAAGGAAAATTACTTTGATCTTTTAAAGGAATATCAAGATGTGTTTGCTTGGAGTTATGAAGATCTCAAAGCTTATGACACAAACATAATCCAACACAAAATTCCCATAAAAGATGGTAAAAAACCCTTCGAACAAAAATTAAGGAGAATTAATCCTGTTCTATTACCTTTGATAGAAAAGGAATTAAAATGCATGTATGATGCTTAGATTATTACACCAATTAGATATTCTGATTGGGTTTCAAACCTAGTTCCAACAGGAAAGAAAACTGGAGAAATTAGGTTATGTGTTGACTTTAGAAATCTTAACAAAGTGTCTTTAAAGGATAATTACCCTTTACCAAATATGGATCATATATTACAAAGGATAGTTGGCTCCTCTATAATTTCTTTGTTAGATGGTTTTTTAGAATACAACCAAATCCTAGACCAAAAGGAAGATCAGGCTAAAACATCTTTCACCACTCCTTGGGGCACTTTCATGTATGTGAAAATGCCCTTTGGTCTGATGAATGTAGGAGCAACCTTTCAGAGAGCTATGGACATAGCCTTTGCAAAGGATATTCATGACTTCTTGGTAATTTATCTAGATGAAATTACTATATTTTCAAAATCAAATAATGAACACTTGGATCATTTGAGACAGGTCTTTATTAAATGTAGGAAATTTGGCATCTCTTTAAATCCCAAGAAAACTCTCTTTGGATTAGAGGAAGGTAAGTTACTAGGAAACATAATTTCCAAGGAAGGTATTAGGATAGATCCTGCTAGGATAGAAGCAATTCTGAACATTCATCCACCTAGAAACATCAAAGGGTTACAAGAATTTTTAGGTAAAATTAATTTTTTTAGAAGATTTATTTCTAACTTAGCCGAAATCATCAGAGAACTGAATAAAATGCTTAAAAAGGACTCAATTTGAAAATGGACTGTTGAAGCCAAACAATCATTTGAATCCATAAAGAAGGCTTTAACTAAAACACCAGTCCTAATCAATCCAGATTTCAAGAAAGACTTTATAATTTTTTCTTTTGCATCAGAGCATACCATTGTTGCAGTTTTACTGCAAAAGAATGATCAAGGTTTTGAACAACCTAAAGATTTTTTTAGTAAGACACTTAGAGATGCGCCTCTGAAATATAACATAATGGATAAACAAGCCTTAGCCTTGGTTAAGGCCATAAAAGATTTCAAAGTTTACATTCTCTATTCCCACATAATTGCCTATGTCCCTAATTCTGTAGTTAAAGACATTCTTACTCAGGATGGCTTTGATGGAAGAAGAGGTAAGTGGATTGCCACTATCCTAGAATATGACATAGATATTAAACCAACTAAACTCATTAAAGTACAAGGATTAGCCATATTGATGGCTGAATCCAACTGCAATGCTTTATACATAAATTTTATTGCTCAGATTGATGACCAGGAAGAAATGGCGACTCCAACGATCAGTGAAGCCTTTCTAGATTCACCTTGGTACTCAGATATTATCTTTGTACTTACCAACTTACAAGCTCCTCCTAGATTATCAAGGACAAAAGCCAGATTTCTTAAACTTAAAGCAATGAGATTTTGTATTTTAGATAATGTGCTTTTTTGGAAAGAACAAAGTGGGATATTATTAAACTGTTTACTGAAAGTAGAAGCTAAAAAAATTCTTGAAGAATTTCATGCAGGTGACTGTGGAGGGAATTTATATTGGAAAAGTGCTGTAGATAAGATCCTTAGAGCTATTTTTTACTGGCCTAACTTATTTGCTGATGTTAAGAAATTTGTTACTTCATGTCATAAATGTCAAATATTTGAAGGCAAAAAGAAATTGTTACCCTTACCCTTAAAACCTATTTCAACTTAAATGACATTTCAACAATGGGGTTTAGACTTCATTGGAGAAATTCACCCTCCATCCTCTGGCCAACATAAGTGGATTTTGACTGCCACAGATTACTTCACTAAGTGTATTGAAGCCATTCCTACCAGACAAGCCACTAATACAGTGATTATCTCTTTAATAGAAAACAACCTTTTATCAAGATTTGGATGGCCTCAAAAAATTATTATTGATAATGAAAAATCATTTAAATCTAAGAAAATTATTGCCTTATGTCACAAGTATCATATTACCCTAGGTCAGTATACTGCATATTACCCCTATGGTAATGGCCTGGCTGAATCCTCAAATAAAAGTCTTGTAAATATCATTAAAAAATTACTTGAAGATAACAAAAATAATTGGAATAAGAAGTTAGTCTATGCCTTATGGGCAGATAGACTTACTACCAAAAAGTCAATTGGCACTTCCCCTTACCAAATTTTATGTGGGATGGATGTTGTTTTTCCATCATCCTTAGGTGTTCCAGTAATGAAGATCATTCAAGAATCATGAGTGGAAATCAATGATATACAAAGGAGGATAAATCAAACTATTCATCTACAACAAACAAGGGAAGAAGTTTATGAAAAATCTCAAGCCATTTAGGATAAAATCAAGAATTTTTTTTATAGAAGTAAAGAAGAGGAATTTTACATTGGAGGTCAAGTTTTAAAGTGGGATTCTAGGAGAGAGGACAAAGGTAAGCATGGGAAGTTTGATTTTCTATGGAAAGGACCTTATATAATTTATGGATATAGGGGTAACAATGCTTTCTTTATCAACGATTTGGATAGAACAGATATTTAAGAAGGACCAGTAAATGGTAGAATGCTCAAACACTATTATTCCTCTAAATTAACCAACAGTTAGTCCCAGTTACTTTTACATCATTGTAAATATCCATTGAAGTTTTTATATTGGATTGGATATTTTCTTTTCAAAGTTGAAGCCCGAAGAGAAGGCCCTAAGCTTTAAAGAGTAAGATGTCATAAATATGAGTGTTTGTAGAAAACAAAAGACAATTTCTAGATCATCATGGTCAAAATTCAAGGCTACTAGTCTTAGAGTTCTTGACATTTCACCAGGAAATGCCATCCCCATGTGAAGCCGTTGTTAGGGTCCTATAAATATAGGATTCATAATTTTGAATTAACTTTTGATAGTCTTGTAAAATATGTACATACCTTGCTTTCTGCAAGTTGTTTTCCCATATTTTGAAAATAAATAAGTAAATAAATAAATAAAATAAAAAAGAGGGTAAAAAGTCCTAAAAGTAAGATCAAAGGACTTAAAAAATATATAGACCCCAAAAGAAAAAGGATGAAAATAAAACATGAAAGTGTGCAAGTCCAAATGCCACTAATTTTTAATTTTTGCAAGTCCAAATGCCATAATCCATGATGCGTTAAACTGTTTAAACTTGACTTGTCATGTTTTCAATTTCCATGTTTTAGATAGTGAATAAAGTTTTGTCAGACATTTTAATCCTGACAAATCAGTAGATAGGTAGAGAATAATGAGGAGCTCATCAGTTTAATTTGAGCCCTCAGATGAAATAAGGTAGAATTAGATAGTTTATGCTTTCAAAAGAATAAATGTTTCAAGGTTGCAAGCCTAAATGCACATGCTAAAAGGAAGAAAAAATGTTAGAGTAATGTTGGGTAGGTAGAAAGAAGTGGGAAAAAGCATGTACTATTCATCACCGGGCAAAAATCACTAATTTCCCTTCCGCTATAAGTATTCAGTATTCTATACTACCAGTAAAAAAGGCTCAGAGCATTTCTTTGACTTTTGTTGGGACCGGACCCAAGGCTGGATGACTAGATAGTGGAAAATGTTGAGTTCTTATGATTAAAATCCCCTTTACCATTATTTATCCCTCATTCATACATTTTAACTCATTTTCATAAGTAAAGATTCATTCTTACTAAATTAAACATAAAACCCCATTTGATTAACTTAGAAACATACAAAAACCCTCAAAAATACTTTATCCTAAGTAAATTGGTGAAATGATGAAATGAAAAGCTTTGCTTTATTTATTCACTTTACTTGGTCATTTAGTGTATTTTTGTGTATTCCATTTCCCCTTGTCATATTAACTTTTGACTTATGCCATTAATTCCTTAAAAATACCTTGTCCTATCTATATAATTCCCTTTATCTAAAATACCCCCTAAAACTCGCTATTATAAAGGTTTTGAACCAAAGATATTATCCACATGTTAAAATGAAAACCCAAATAATGCGCCCTTTGGTCTAAAACTAACCTTAATGAAATATCCCGCCCCTATGGTTATTAAACCCTTCAATGGTTTAAAATTATATAATAAAATACTTTTTGCGCCCATACATATGTTTAAAACTAAACATACTTCCCTGCCTATCACGTTTTATCCTAAGTGTTGAAACAAATAAAGTCTTTTATAAGTTTCAACCCCTGCGCCTTTGCAATACATGTATCAACTCTTCCTTGCATAAGTTTTTAACCCAAGGTGCTATCATGATAAGACTAAGGTTTATGATCCATTGAAATTAAGATTTTCCCATTCATTCTATCCCCGCTGTGTAAAGCCTCAAGCTTTACATAGGCTAACCCAGTGCTAACCATATACCCCTGCCCATATACATAAAACCCTTTGTGTATATACAAAATTAATCAAAGTTGTATATTAATCAGTGCCAGTGCCCATAAAAGACCCCAGTCCCACCAAGCCATTGTCCGCACCTTCCCAGCTAATCGTGACCCTTTGCTCCCGATCATGAGATCTAACGGTCTTTAATCCATGTCGCGCCATAAAGTGATCATTTTCCCAAGAGCAAAACGGATGCGAAATGGGTTGTTTCACCCATTCTGCCTCCCGTGGCTATTGGATCGTGTTTGTTTCAACAAAAACCACTTACTGTTGAAAACAAACGCAAAAACCATTGCCAGTTTCACATTTTAAACTAAATCCACTCTCGCCTGAGTTTTAACCTGCAATAAATGATAAAGTCCAAATTAAAATAAAAGTTAAACCTTTGGAAAAACACTTATCATTTCCTTTTCGCACAGTATATCCATCATTTTCCTTGTCTCCCAACTGTATTAAGCCATTTTCAAGCATTTCTCTCTCACAACCTTATAAGTTCACTATTAAAGTCTGATCAGGAGCGGCTCTCTGCTCCAGCAATTTGGACCAGTCCTCAGAAATGACCAACAACTTTCAAGACCCTTTTTCAACAACCGAATACCTTCTTTTCAAGTTATTTTCCGACGATTATAACCTGCAAAGTCAATTCTAAGCCGTTAATAAATAAACCAGGACTTTAATTAAGAGAATTCACTTGATAAAATTGCCCAAAAACGCCAAAAAGAAGCCAAACCCTGGCCAATTCTTTCCAGGAATTTTTGTATTGCAAAAATCACTTCTTGAAGCCAATTTCCTCAATTTTTAAGCCCCTGAAGACCAAATTCAAAGATGTAGAAGGACTTAAAGCCTGAAGATACCTTAAAAACCTTTTTTTTTAGTCATGATTCACTCAGGAAACCCTTGTTTCTTGTTTTATCCCAGTTTAATTTCTTTGAAAATCCTAATTGAGCAATAAAACCAACAGAAATTATATTTAGCCTAAGAATTGCCCAAATTATCTTGTGCTAAAGAAAAATACTTCTGCAAACAATCTAATCTTGCAGTAGTTATCCAAAATGACTAAGAAACATAGCACAAGCAAACCTGTTAGATCCAAAACACTTAAATCTGAAGGATATAAAGCCCCTAAACCTACCCCAGTCATCACTTCCAAATAATCTGCAATAGTAAATCCCCTCCAACCACCTGTAGGTTCTGTAGAAAGCTTCCCTTTGACTGAAGTTGACTACAAAATTGTTGATCCTGTTGTAGAATTCAACCTCTTGGATATACACAATTGGTGTTATGAAAAGTACCTGGACAAGGATGAAATACCCATTTGGGAGACTCATTTTCCCAAATATATAGTTCATTGACCCATCTTGCCCAAGATCTTATCAGATTATGTCAAAAATATTATGAACTAGCTCAAAGGGCCATAGTCAATGCCGATAGAGAAATCCTTTTCAAAATCACAGCAGAGTCAGCAAACCAGATGCTTCCTCAGTCAGTTCCCTTGTCTATAGAAGCTTTGACCCAGTTGTACTTAGGCCTAGACTTCCATAGGAAGTTCATGATATTTCAAAATTTTATGCCATCCCATGTTGACTTTCCTAAATAAACCCTCCTTATTCCACTGCTAAATTCCCTGAAGGGTCTAGAAATATTATCTCTATGCTCTCCTTTATACTTGGATACTTTATAGATGGACACACTGATGAGTCCATTCTAAGTTTCTTGTCCACCTTGTCTCTAGGCCAGCCTCCATCAGTCATTTTTTACTTTGCTGGTTTCATAGCCAACAATATTCATCATCAGCTAATAAAATTACCCACTGAAGGAGTTTTTAGATACTCATCTTATCTGTTTCACTTATTCTTATTCTTTCAAGCTGATAAGTTTTCTATTGCATTACAAAAGATGGACTTGGAGGGTAAGCCTCTATCCATTATCTTCTGAACTTTCTTGCTCAAGAAAGAGGGTAATGATTTCACGTACACATATTTTTCAGACCTTTTTCTACATCCAGCAATGAACATTTTGTATAAAGCGAAGCAACCCAGAGTCACTGAGGAAATGAAAAGCATCCTGCAACTTTCAAAACAGAGTAAAATGGGAGATTGGTATCTTTATGAGAAGCATACAGAGTTAATAATTTTTGGATCCAACTTATTACCTTATAAGTTGCCTAGATATATGAGCATGAGAATTTTTGCACTTGAGTATTTGAGACAAATTCTCAATTTTGATTCTATTAACTTCATGGCTGCTAGAAAAAAGACTCAATTTAAGTTAAAGAATTAGGTTGGTCCCTTTATCATAAACCAAAGAGAGGAAGAAAAAGAAATCACAAAGAGATTAGCAGAGTTCAAATTTCAAGGAAATTTTCCCTGGAACTATGATCCTCAAGGGATCCTAAGCAGTCTAAGGGTAAAATGGAAATTGACTCCCTTCATACATGAGATTAAACCTGAGATTGATAAATTTTCCAACCAAGTTGAATGGCTGGAAAATACACTGATAGATACAACAAGTAATATAGATACAACAGGTAAAATGGATACAACACAGGCTCTAAAACTTGTAAAACAGCCAGAGACATCAGCAAAGAGAAGCAGGGAAGGGGGAGGTTATACAATAGAGACAACAACTTAAACCAAATTCAAAATAATCTATAACAAGAGGCTTAAACTCAGTTCAATTGACAAGGAAAAAGAAACCATTGATGTTGATGACACAGAAGCTCCAGTAACCAATGATGATATAGCCACAACTATAATCAATGAAACCCTTATAGAAATAGAAAAGGAATCAACTGCTAATTAGAATGATACATAGGTGATTAAGAAGAAACATAACATGGAGGCCTCTTCCTCACAATCAGCTGAGGAAAAGGACTTGGATATCAAGCATAAATATAAGCAGATTAAGCAAAAGAATGAGGAGATCAAAATAGAGATATATTCTCAATTCCTCAATTAGAAGCCTGGAAATAAAAATAGGCTATTGTCAACCTTTTATTATTCTAGTAAAAAGATGATCATGTGATTTCTACAACCTACTACCTCCACTCCTAAAACAACAACTGATTATAAGAAGGTGGACCTTGAGGTTGATACAGAAACTTTCCATGAGCTAGATCAAATTGAATTTCACAAACAAAGCTCAAAGATGCTTTATTCAACAGTACAAACCAAGGCAATGAGTGTAAATAAGCTACAGAACACCATCATTAATATGTAGGATTAGATGAATATAGACAAGGCATCTTTATATGCCAAGGATCTAAGGATTAAGGCCTTAGAGGAATTAGTTTTATAGGTGGGATATGATCCCTCAAACATTCAAGCAGCCAAACTATTGATAAAGAAAAAGAATGATGACATAGCAGCTTTGAGGAAACATCTCAAGCTTCCTCAAAGTGAGCATCCACAAACCAAGGAAATCCTTCAAGATCAGAGTGAGAAAGAAGAAATGATGAAGCTCATTCTTAAACTGACTGCTCAAATCAAAGAGATGGAGACCTAAATGGACCACCTTGTCAAAGAAAAAGAGATTGTAAAGGATCATGAAACTCCTATAATTCCTAAAGTTATTCTAGTAATAACTACAGCAGTGCCCTCCACTTTAGGAGAGAAACTAGCACCAAAAGAAACACTGGCAACTGCAGTGCTAGTGATTTCAGCTACTACTTCAGCAACAAACTCTTCTACTACACATGTTCAACAAGCAGATGAAGCAGGCCAGATTGTTAAAGCTATGAAGGAAATATCTTTGAAAACCAATGAAATCAACAACCTAAAGAAGATGATTGATAATCTTGAAGACACAAACAAGACAACACTGATAACTGCTAAAAACCATGAACAAAAGGCAGTCAGACTGGGAGAACAAATCAAAAGCTTACAAAAAGAGCTAACTTTCATTGAGAAGATTTCATACATAAAGAATCATCTATGGACAAACATAATTTAAGCCATTCACACTCAATGGCCTTTAATTCAGGTTATATATGAGCAGAGATATTTATTATTAGCAACTCACGCAGAGATTCAAAAGACCAAGGATGAGTTAACTGATAAGACTGCTCAGGCTTTAAAACTCATCACATTCTTGAACAACAAGAACAACGCAGAACTGGAGGAATTACAAGTATTGGACAGAACAGAAACAATCTTACAGATTAAAAAGGTCATAACTAAGAAGAATTTGATGAACAATCTGGAAGAGAAATGTGAATGAATGAACATTGCCATAACAAAGTTTAGGGTAAAATACACAAACTTAAGATAGAAGGGCCTGCCAGACATCCATGTTTTTTATGAGAAACTAATGCCCCAGAAATATTATGATAAAATTATCAGGTAATTTGCTAAGGAGCAACTCAAAAAACCATTAACACAAGGCACTCCCACAGGAAAAGTATTCCTTCAACATTTTGAAGATCTGTTCTTTTTACAACATGAGATTAAACATCTCTTTGTTTTCAAGCCCAATTTCGGTAAATACACAGAGGTTGATGAAAATTTCAGGAAGCTGAAGAATGTTCAAATTCCCAAGGCAGAACAGTGGCAAGTGTTATTGCCTAAATCCACCTCAGGCTGAAGAAAGGCAGAGTTTAGGGTAACATCAAACCACGCTTAGTTTGGTAGCTAGCCCTACTAGATCAGGAGAGGGCTCTCTCCGGGTCAATCTCAGCGAAGATAATCAATAAGGCTTGAGATGAATCTGAAAAAAGGCTTATTTTAGGCTAGGTATATAAGTGAAAAGGGTTTGAATTGATTTTGGGGGTTTTTGTTGGAATCAAAGGGAAAGGGAGTTTTGGGTCCGGGGATAAGGCCTAGTTTTTGCAGAGTTATGAATGGGGCAAGGAAGGAAATTGTTTTGATGGTTTGGATTAAATGAATGGATGGCTCAGACCAGTGAGGAGCTGAAGAGGGCAAGGGGCTCTCAATAATCCTCTTCAAACAGATGAAAACATGAAAAATTAAACAAAACTCAAGGCAAAGCAAAGCAATCTAATGAATTCCACCTCTATAACTTGTTTGTTTAATTTGAGAAGAAAGGAGAAGGAAAATGATACATGTGAAACATCAGTAAACTTACAATGATACATGTGAAACATCAGTAAACTTACAATCACTGAGAGAAGCACACCATCAAAACATAGAGCCACATGGATCCCAAATAGTGCTGCAAACCCTGGTCTATTCCTTTGCCAAAATTGCAGAGATGAAATGTACAATGAAGTGCCAAGCAATCCCAAGTGTCCAACCTTGAAAATCACTGAAGAATTATAAGATATAGACAAGCCTAACCCATCCCCATGCCTCTAGGGGTTGAGCTCACCATTCTAGGAACTGTTTCAACCATATCTAAACTAGGAACTGGAAAATAGGCAATGAAACGACTTGCCTCTATATGATAGGAAACTGATTCATTCACTTACATTTCACTTTTTGGTGAATGAATCTACTTGGATGAGTAAAAATGTGCCAAAATTACATCAAAGACATGAAATTACATCAATTTACATCAAGAGTTATATGAAAAAGTCAAACTGGCCAAAACTAGGCGAAAATCTGAGCTGCTGAGTGAAAAATAGGCCAAAATTCCCAATGCGCCGCGCCTGAAATCTTTGTGCGTCGTGCCACTTTGAGGCTGATTTTGAGGGCCTTCCTGAAGTCCAAATTGAGCATAGGATAGCTTGTTGGAAATCCCTTCCTGTCTACTTTCCAACCCAAGTGGAATTTCTGGATTTGGTTGCCATTTTCCCCTCCAAAAATCAAATCTCCCAACACTGCTTCCTGTGTGTGCAAAAAGTGGCAGAAAGGTCAATTTTAGGGTGTTTTTGACCCTTCAGGAAACCCAAAACTTGTCAAAATCCTTAGGTAATTTGTAGGCATGCATAAATTTTGATGAAAAATCCAGAAATACAAATTTTTCCTCAAGAAGAGCTGCCAATTGTAAGCGCGCGCTAAGTGGCGCTACGCGTCGGGCAGGAAAATTTGTGTTTAGGCCAAAAAATTCAAAATTGACAAAATGTTTCCCAAATTTCTTGAAATTTGGGCTGAGTGTCCTCCATCAAGTACTATGCTGGGCCAAAGAAGCTTTGGCCAAAATTTGGAGTCTATCATGCCTTTTGCGACGCTTTAGTGCCATTTTTAGCTTTGCCTTCAGAATTTTAATTCGCGCCTTGCAAACATGATTTCGCACCCAATAATGGTTCTTCATGTGCCTGAATATGTTATTTTCTTTTTTTTCCTTTTCCAACAGCTTCTCCAAGTGAATATTGACCCTTTCGAGCCAAGTCTCTCGATCAGCCTCAATCTCCCGCTCAATGGGTGTCATCTCGGTTTGGCTTCTTTGGGCAACCTACCGGTTCTCACGGATGTTATGCAACTCCATGATCGTATGCTGATCTTCCAACTGTTTGTTTCACTGCTCCAGGTATTTGATCACCCATTGGGCTCTCTGCAACTTGACAGTCAAGGTATCTATCTCCGCCTTCTGCTCCTGAATAGTCTCTCTCGACTTTGAGCTTGGAGAGCTCAAATCCTCATCAATAAGTATAAAATCAGTGTCTTGGCCTCCTGAAGGCCCCTCATCCTGCATGGGCTTCTTCCCTCTGTCCTGTACCTGTACCTGTACCTGTGCTGATGACAGAGGCAATACCCCTTCCACCCCAGGTGGAGATAGTACTCGCCAAGCTGCTGCAAATAATACTCTGGTGCCTCTATGATAAGTAACGAACATTGGCACACTAATAGGCTCTGTCTCGTGACCTTCAGGCTGATGTGAAGGTTCCCCTGGCTCATGAACAACCTCTGGAGGAACCCGGGGAGCTATGAAGAAATCATTAGCAATGAAGTCTTCCCAGGTAATACCCTACAAACCAAGCTGATGCAACACTATAATTTTAATGAGTGCATAGTGGTAAATACTGTTGTACTGCTGCTCGGGAGTCTTCTTCTGCACAAGAGTGGTCATTCTATAGATGTTCCAGCACATGAAATAAGGAATGTTAATCATCCTCACTCTGGTGAAATGCATCAATAACCTGATATGATAGGCATAGAGGCGTGAGAACTGGCCCTCACAACTGAAATATCTGATAATGAGTTTCATCAATGGTGCATAGGACTCCTTCAAGAATCTGAAAGGGAACACTCGGCTGAGTTGTCTCACATAGCTAGGCCTGATATATGGTTCATAATGCACTCTGTACACCTGTTGTCTTTTGTTCCACTGTTCACCCAAATTCGGTATTCCAATTGCTTGAGAGATGGTTTCCGGTGTCAGAGTGAAAGTTACACCAGCAAGAGTCACCTGACCATCATGTAAATGCAATACAAACAAACGAGCCAACTCCTGATGATAATGGGTCCTAGAAATCATTTCACAATACTGAAAACATGACTGTTGTTGAAAACATGCTATGGCAAGTGGACAAGCCTGCAATTGAGCCAATGAGGTGGGTTCTTCTCTCACATGTTTGCCACTTTTATGAGACCTTCTAGGTGCATGTAACTCGGTGGTAAAATCACTGTCTTGGTCATATGATGTATCAGTATCTCTCTCCATGATGTTGAAAGTATATGCCAAGTATATGCTGATTTATATGAAAATGAGAATTTGGTGCCTTTGTCTTGATTGCCAAATGTGTCAAATGAGGGACTGTGGGAAATAAGGAAGTGAGGATAATGGGGTTTAATCAAGTGATATTTTCCTTTTAAAACTTCTGATTTGATAATGTAGGGATAAGGGACAGTCACTTGATTGTTTGGGAAAGCTGGGGTTTGGGGATTTTACAAATAAGATGGGGAAAGGGAAAAATGATAGGAAATGAAATGACTTAGGGCTAGGAAAATGGGGCTTAGGAATAAGTCACTTTGGGGATGTAGGGGATAGAGGATGAACTATAGTGATATAATAACAGTGAGAGGGAGGAATAAACAAGTGAGGAATGAAGTATTTGGCACCACACTATTTTTAAACTTCAACCTCAAAACCCTAAGGAGGCACTTCTAGGGTTTGGATTTCATGTATTCAAATTCTCAAAACCAATCACATAACCAACACCAAGCACAAGTTTATGGGCACTAAGAGATCACATGAAATTACTAGAGCATGGAGCAACCAAGCAAAATTCAATTTTGGAGAAGACTGGCAAAAATCTTAAGTTTCGGGACAATGCGTCGCGCGCACAACCCAGTGCGCCGCGCCTCTCTTGTGCACCGCACTGGAATAAAATTGCACAGTGAAGAGCGGCCCTATGCGCTGCGCTCAACCAGTGTGCCGCGACCAATACCTAGTGCGCCACGCCAGTGAATTTCACCATAGTTCGGCCTCCAAATCGATTTCTTCACGATTTCTCTTTGGCTCTTTGATGTCTTTGGTATGCAAATGGAGTTTGAAATTTGGAAATATTTCAAGTATACCAAAGATTTTAATTTTTGATTCGAAAAACCCACTTTACAATGTTTGAAACTTTGGCACCTTTTCAAATGAACTCTGTTTTCCTTGCTTTTTTATTTCTGAGCTGAATGATGAATTTCTTGTCTATTTTGCAGGGATGGATGGCATGGAACTTTGGAAAAGGCGACCAGGGCTGCGAATGGAGCATTATTACAATTGAAAAACTAAAAATTAGATTGAATTTATTACAAAAGGATAAAATAGACAATTTTTCTTCAAAACAGGGTTTTGAAGAAAAATCATTTTCAAGTTTTATGACGATGAAATTTTTGCAGTGAAACCTTATATGAAGATTCCTCATGTGCCTGCTGGCATTATTAGACATTTTGCAGACCAAGTTAACAAAACCCTAGACCTAATGAAATCTAAAACCCTAAAATGACTCTTTGCCAATATTAAGAGCAAACATGACCGTAAATGATTTTTATGAATGTACCTAGGCCAACAAAAGATGACATGAGGGATATGAGTGACAAGACCCTACCGTCAGATGATCCATTCTCCTAATGGAATGCAGCTGATTGAATTGAATGAGACACCTAAAATGAAATGCAACAAGAGAAATTTGATCTCTAACAGAGGGATGAAGATACCGACTCTTAACAAAGCAAGCATTTACTGATTTGATGTAACAATAAGAGGTAAGATAGTGAAGGAAGATTACCTTGAAACACAGTAAAAAATAAAAGTAAAATAAAAAGACAGTTTGTTGATTTTACTACAAAAAGACATATTTTTATAGCAGTAAACAATGATCAAATAGCTAAAGTGTATCAGCGTTAAAGAGTATCAGATGAAAGAGTGTTAGCGAAGGCAAGTCAAAAGCCTGATATTTTCTAGCAGCCAACATGCAAGATAGCAAGATAGCTAATAATTCAAAAGATCCTTGTTAGATAAAACAATTCTATTTATTTTGGATAAGAGAACAGCAGCCATCCCTCTTATTATGTAAAGATATTTTCTTTTTCCTAAAAATATTCCTAGATGTCTCCTAAGATATTTGTAATTAAATTTTGTATAAATACTTCTACATTAGAAGTATTCAGTGTGGAATAAAATTGCTAGACTTTACTATAGACATTTTTGCTGAACATTGGAGGCTATTGTGTGTTTGATTTCAAAGTAGCAAACTGGACAAGCTAACTGGCATCATAATTCAGGATCCCTGTGATAAGCTGATGAGTGAAGTACTTCCTACTTGTCACTGTTTCCTTTTCTAAGTTTCATGCATTCATTATATGTTTGTTCTATCTGAATGTGTAACTAGGAGTATTACTACAGGATTAGTCAAGTGCTCCCTGTCTTTAACTAGTTTCCATTTTAATGTTTTTCTTCTGATTTTTGGTGCAAGGAACCATTAATTTATCCTTCTCCCGTTTGACCTCTTCCTTCTACTTCCTTTTTCCATATCAAAGGATCCTTAAGTGCCCTTTATCCCGATCATACCACCTCACAAAAAACCACTTTCCCAAATCTCTGAGGGTTATCTATCTTGCCCTGAATATATTTGTACCTTTTAGCCTTGATTTCTAGTGCTGCTAGCTTGATTTAGACTCCATAGCCCAATGGAAAAGTAGATTTCTCTCTATCTTACCTCCAAGTGATTTTTCCCCACCAAACCCTTTAAACCAAAACCAAATTGTACTTTCATAACTAGCCTAATATTATAAATATAAACAAAGATAAATCTTAAAGACAGAGCCCTCTCTGAACCCTAGGAAGGCTATATCCTAGAGTTTGAAGTAGTTTTGTGGTTACCTCTAGTGTTTTTTGACTAAAAACTCAAAATCCCACAACTTAAGAAATCACTAGAGTGATAACAATTTCAAAGTCAATATATCTTGCTTGTTGTCAACAAGTTATTCCTCTAGGTCCTGTTTTATCACAACTGGCTTTAAAGGCTATTCTTTTATGGTGCTCTAATGCCATGTTGATTTTCTAGTGCTAATTAGACAAGAACAATTGTATACAAATAATTGCTTCCAATGATATATGATATTAATTTAGCGCATTGTAGAGTATCAATAAGAAATTACACTTTATAAAATTCAACTATAAATGCAATAGAAATAGTAAATATTACATAGAATAGCCAAGCATAGTAGACACCAAAATATTTCACTAGGAAACCATAATCAAGATAAAACCCAAAAATCATTTCTAGGATATTCGGTTCGACAAAAGTAAAATATGATAGTTCCAAGTCAATTGGTAAACACAAACAAAAAATATAACACATGTCAAGCTTGGTCAAAAGGAAAAAAAATTGACCTTCCACAACTGCCTATAAATTTGGTCAACCTAAGTAAAACATGCCCATGTTTAGCCTCATGCAACATCTCAAAAGGAAAAAAATTGACCTTCCACAACTGCCTATAAATTCGGTCAACCTAAGTAAAACATGCCCATTTTTAGCCTCATGCAACATCCCAACAACTCTGTCAAACTATCAAGAGACTCAATCAAAATCTGCCCAAGAATACTTCGTCAATACTATTCAACATTGGTCAACACTTGTTAAAACTCAGTTGCTAGGAAATTCTTCTCAAAAATCTCTGACATCTTCGTTATACTTCTTCCCAAATTCTAGAGTGAATTTATTTGTTATAAGTGAGTGATCAAATGAGAAAATTAATTGTACATTAATAGCTATTACAAGGTTCCCAAGTGGAATTTCCTTTTTCTAGAGCTATCTAAACTTTTGAGGCCCACTTAAACCATTTAAATTCAAATTCAAATTTATGTTCGCTCCTTTTAAACTTATGTCATGGGCTTATGCAGTTGGGGAATAATATCCCCACAACTACCCATAATTCAACATATGTTAGGGGTTCAAATATTGTCTTTTCTGAAGTAGAACGTAAGAAGTATTTTGTTCTAGAAATGATAAATGAGCAAAAGAAATGATTAATACATAAAATATTCTTTTTCTTGATCCATGTGAGTGGAGAGTAGGAGAAAGATAAATTTCATTATTCAATAGTACCTAAATTTCATTCTAAGTATTCATTCAACTATAAAAACATAAAATCCAATCTATAGAGGTTAGAGGATCACTAGAGTTTTAACCTAAAACATCTAGAATAGATATATGATATGAAAAAATTAAAAATTCCTTCGAAAAAAATGAATGACATGTTCCATAATGATATTTAGAAAATTCAATTATTTTTGTATTTTAGCAAATATCTAGAAAGACAATTGCAGAGGGTACATCAATCACTAATAAAGATGAAATAACAATTACTGCAAACAAACCACTTCCAAGTAATAATCTATCATTTTGATTTGGATTTCTTTTCAACATTAATGTTGAAAGCCCTTTTTGCTAGATTTGTTTTTAAATATGTGCATATATATGATTAATTGTTTTTCTATTCTATTCTAGAAAGCCATTGGCAGAAGTGGGAAGTGGCCAAATACATTATTATTTTTATCTAGGTAGTGTAGGTATGCATTATGTATTGGGTATGTTAACACTGGAAAATCATACAGAAAAAGATGACATTACTTAATGTCAGGCCAAAGGATTTACAGGGCTGGAAGACATTACAGAATCTGGAAAGTATTTAAAATTTTCTAAGGTTTGAGGAAAATAAAATTTGAACTAGTCCTAAAATTCTATTTGCGCGCATAATCCTTCGAGAAGAGCGCCTTCTGTGTGCCTTTTTGCCCAATATGTGTGCATTCCTTAGAGTGGTGAAATGTCATTATCGGAGACCACACAAAGCAAAGGACAAGTCACTCCTTACTTGAATCCACCTAATGACAGCCACCAACGCCTCCTTAGACACTATGTGAGAAGAAAATGGAATATTTTGAGCACACAAAGGAATCATACTCCTCTCTTGGGTCACCATCCACAAGGTACCAAGAGAGGGAAGGAGTATTTGAAATATCCTATATAAAGCCACCATGAGATGAAGAATGGGTGATCACATTGTTATGATGGCCATAATTTCCCAAGCAATACCAGCAGTGTGTGACTCGGAGCTGAAGATAGAGGGGACTCAATTGTTGGCCATCCAACAAGTTCAGTCCAACACAGTAGAGAGGGAGGGAGACTACACCGAGGCAAGCTTGGGATAAAAAAATCCTTGCATCAGGACCTAGAACCATTTTCTAGGAGCCCTTTAGAAAGAGGGTAAAGTTTCACTCTTATTACTACCATCGCTCAATAAGAGGGGCCTGGAGCCACCGTTTGCATTATTGTTGTCGTTTGACTCTTTTTAGATCTTCTATTTATTTGTTTTAGTTTTAGTTTAGTTTTAGTTTATATATGCATGATTTTCCCTATCTAGTATGATTATTGATTCTAGCTTGTTCCACTAACTTGCTTGACTCCACTTCTTTTTCTGCCTGTTATCAATAACTTAACGAGGTAAACCACACCTCTTAAGTTGGTGTGATTTCGTACATATGTGCACCAAACATACTACAACAGGGCATCAAGTTGATTACTTAGTAGGCAACCTGAGTGGGTTCAATGGTTAAGAACTCGTGATTTCTCTTGGAAGGTCACAGGTTCAAAACCGACGGAGGGTAGGGTTTTCTATGGCCTCTCATGACCAAGCTAGAGGGGGGGGGCCGGGGGAGGATGGGGGCGCGGAGGAGTAGGGTTGTCTATGGCGTCTCATGACTAAGCGAGAGGGATAGACGTCATGTTGGAGTTTTGGATATGGATATTGCCATGGTCCCTCGATCCTTGCAAGTCATGAGTTACTGTGGCTTGCGAGCTGTGAGTTGCATATACCCGGGGAGTTGATTTCTTATTAATTCAGTTAAATATGTAAAAAAATTTTAATTGGGAAAAATATAACTTTAAAAAAATAAAAAAAAATACTTTCTAATTTTTGTAAATTATTTTATTCTCATTTATTTATTATCCCGTATGATCCCATTGGTTGTTTATTTTAACGTGCTATTTCTGAATTCGTTGGCTTCACAAGAATACAATGAACAAAGTACGATTAATACGAGATATTAATTAATTTTTGAAGGCGTTTTGGGCTGTAATATAAATTTATTGTTATGAATCTGAAAACCGAATCCTTCCCTTGGATTCAGGGTTTTAAATTTTGAAAAGAAAGTTTTCCTCTATTTTCCTTTTCCCCTGTTTCTATTTCTATTTTAGGAAAAATTTGTCCTTGCCTGACATTATCGTTCAAAATACTAGAAAATCAAGTCGATCTTTGCCATTTTGGATTTCAACATTCTCACTGTTTGCATACATCTCTTTACATCATGAACAAACAGCTGGCCGAAACTGGCTTGCCAAGGTATTCGTACAGTCTACAACCATTAGTCTTCAAAGGGTGAAATAAAATTGAAATTCAATACAGGCCTCAAAGATTTATTTCTGGATTTGACGTAATCATTTCCGATTGCATTAATTTCAACAAACCTCTGTATCACAAATCCACGAATCATATGTGCAGGCAACCTTAAAATATTTACCAAAAATTTGGGATTTTAATTTTTCTATTCTTTTCACGAAAGAACTGTGAGTTGATTAGGAAAGATCCCATGCAAATGAATGACCATTTTTGTCAATTTGTTAGATGATTTTATATACCAATTATGTCGATATTTTCTGTTGCCAACATTTAATGTAGTTGTTTGTTGGCATTATTTGCACGCCAACTTGCTAATTGGCAACTGAATTTAGTCGTCATTAGTTGTCTCTACTCGATAGAGACAAATTACTAATATCAACAATATTCTCTCACCTCATTAATACACGCTATGGTAGATGTTTAAAATAATAGCATCACGACTATTTCTTAGTATAGAATTTTGGTTGATACGAGTACATAAATCCATGGTCCATATTTAATATAATTAATTACGGTTAATTCATATGTTTATTTACATTATATCATTGGTAATGAGTCACTACTATTTCCTAGTATAGAATTTTGGTTGATACGAGTACATAAATCAATGCTCCGTATTTAATATAATTAATTATGGTTAATTCGTATGGTCATTTACCTTATACCACTAGTAATGTGTCAGCTCCCCACTAAAGAATAAATTTTTTTCTTTAAACTTTTACGCATACTTTACCATAAAGCAACATGGAAACAATCTGAAAAAACATGGTTGGATACCAAGGGAGAACATATCCTATCATGGGAATGGTGGATTAGGAGTAATAACAAAAAAATTTATCAACAAGCTTTTAACAAAGAACTCGTTGATTTAAGTATGATTTTGTCCGTAGATTTTAATATGTCACCTTTTTTTTAAATTTTTTTTGGCAAATTATATACAAAATTCACTAAAAAAATTCATAAATATGTTTGATAACCTAGTTTCAGCAATTAAATGATTTAACTTTTAATATTTTTTAATACAATTTTAATATTATAAATTTTTTATTATAAAATATATTTTTAATAATCATAATGCTATAATAATTCAATAATAATAATGTTATAATAATTTACTAATAATTTTATAATGAAAAAACTTAATAATAATAATTAATCTACTTATTTAAGTTTTATAACTTATTTTACTAATAGATTTTTAATATAATATAACGTTATCTATTGTGTTAAAGCTATATTAATATAAACTTTGAAATGATTAAATTTTAAACTTAATATAATTAAATTTAAAGTTTTATTAGGTTTTATTTTTCACAACAAGATCTTTCAAAATCTCAACATAATCAATTCTACTTCTATGGATGAGATTTATGTAGCTTAAATTAATGGGATCATAACTATAATATAACATGGTTAACAAGTTCAATCATATTCAACCATGGTTATTCATGATTCGCATGGGCAACACAATCAACTATAATCAACATGGTCAACCATATACATCTATAGTTACATGTTGGCAACGATGGTCAAACAAGCCCAATAATGGTCAAACTAAACAATGGTCAACTATGGTCAATCCACCTCAATAATGGTTAATCTAACTAAAAAATGTTCAACCATTATCAATATTTTCAACCATATTCATCTATAGTTAAACATTAACAACTATACTCAACCACATTAGCCCATAGTGAGCCATGACCAACCATGTTCATCCATAATCAACCATGGTTTATCATAATTAATCACAGTCGACCATAATTAACCATGGTAAAATAAGCTCAATCATTTTTACAACACAACCATATTCATCCATCCTTAAACCACCTCAACAATGGTTAACCATGGACACAATGTTCCTCCATGGTTATCATGGACAGCCATATTCATATATAGTTACATATTGACAACCATGAGTAAGTGAGAGACTTTTAAATAATAAATGACTAATTTACATCTAATTTTTATAAGTAGTTGAAAAATTAGTAGACAACTTCTCAAAACCATTATAAAAGATATACTCATTATAAGTTTATCAATATGTCTCACACTAAAACTAAATCTTGTTTTTTAGTTTATTCAACTATGTTTAAACTAAGCGACAAGAAGTAGCTATCATATAGTACTTGCTACATTTTTAGCTAGCTCAAACAATTATGTTTTATTATTTGTATCCATTTTGAAAATTTTATAAGAATCTACTGTTTAAACTAATTTTATGTTCTTCTCCCTCACGATTTTCTTCTTCATTAAGCATGTATGCTTAATTCTTTTTGTAAAGGGAATTGTGAAAGATGTGTTTTACACATTTATAGATGATGAAAATGATCAAAACTATAATCTTATGGGCGTGGATGATATTCAGGAGATCAAGTTTTAATTTTATATTACAATTTGAAACTGAAAATTGGACCGCCATCATTCCTTTTTTCGAATAGATATATGGATTTAATCTATCTTCATCTATAGAATCCTCCTCTCAATGAGGTATCTTCAACCTAAACAAGACGACTTTTTCCCATAACATGCAAGTGACGAATCCATTGATGACATTTCCCATCACTCTTTAAATTAAAGATTGAAATATTTGTAATTGATTTGTGATTTTTTCTTTCCACGATTATCTAACAAATATTTCTCATGGTCTAGTCGAATTACTACAAAATTATTTATTATCAAAGCATACATCTAATTTTTTCTCTTGCATTTAATATTTACTGAGAAAACTAGTAATTTAACTCAATTTAATTTATGTGCCCTCCTAATAATTTTAGGATTATGGATAACAAAATAACTAAAATTATATGATGGAGAGAGTTTCATGCCTTGTTCTCTTCAATTCATATAAAAAAATGGATTTGATTCTTTTATAATTGCATAATCTTAGATAAGGGTGAACTAATTTTGATCTTTTCTCCACATTTATAGCTTTGTTTTGCATGCATACCTTCAATTAAAACTTTCGATAGCTAGTTTTGTGTGATATCCCCCACCATATATATATATATATATATATATATATATATATATATATATATATATATATTACCTTCAATCATGTTGGTTTTAGTTTTTCAATAGTTACTGTTAAGGATTATAACATAATTTATTTAACTAAGTTTCGACCATGGGTTTCTCAAAGCCCAGGGCCTACGAAAGATCCAAAACCTTGTCCATTCCTCCACCATGTGGCATACCTCCTCTTGGGATCGATCAATAATATACTATGGAATCTCCTATCGGGATTACTGACACATATATAGTGGCAAAGGTTTCGAGGTAGATCGATGGATAAGGAGAAAGAGAGGGAGTTAGAGGGTAACTACCCTCCCCTTCGGCACGTCCCAGGTCCCTCATTTGACTTAGTAATGGTTTCACAACCCTCCTCTACAATCCCTCTAGGGTTTTATCAGTTTCCTTTGATTTATAGTATTCATGGCTTCCTGCCCTAATCGACCATATCGTATAGTCTTAAAGTGGCTTGTGGAGCAAACTCAGAACCCATTTCAAGCTAGGAATCTCATGGTAAAACCCAAATTTCTTTTCTTTACACATTCATTTCTGTTTTAATTTCTCGATTTACCTAGTTTTCAGTATTCCAGTCTAATATCTTACAAGTTAACTATGTAGGGAAAATAATGGAACCCTCCACTCCATTAGCTTCCTTTGCACACAAATATATCTTTACCCTTCAACAAATTTTCCGGGTAATTTACAACTGCAACACCAGATTTTTTGTCACTTTTATTCCTAAATAGTGTTGAGGGTTTATTTTTTTTGTTCTTTAACTTGGGGTTTCCTATTTTACACCATTTCTGGCTCAGATTCTTTGTTTGCAATGAATTCCTTTAGATTTGTAACCTCAATCGTTATTCCTTTGGTTTGTGAACCGGATAAGAGGCATATTTCGAGTATGGTGCATAATGGCTAGAGTATATGATACACAAGCTGCTATACAAAAATCTTGATTTCACTTGCTCAAGCAACAAGATGTGGGTTTAATATTACAATTAGTCACAGTAAGTGTATTCTCAACTATGTGGTTTAGCTACATACTCAAAGACATTTAGGTTAAATATGGTTATGGTTGTTATTGTGCTATGGGAAAACCCTCATGTAAAGGATTTTGTTGTTTGGTGGTCATACTGAGGGTTGCAATGCTTATAAATTGTATTTATTTTATTTATAAATTGTTGGGTCATGACCTCAACCTATCGTGTTAGTTCCTTTTTATTAATTTTTGGCCTTCGAGCCAACGATATCTGTAAGTGTTATCAAAGTTCATTTATCATAAGGGTTTTTGTTAAGTTTTCGAAAAAGCACTCGGATTGTGTCAATGTTGGTCACTCCTCAAACACACACACACACACACACACACACACACACACACACACACACACATATAAGGACTCTAGTTATTCTCGTATTCCAGTTTCAGTACTTTTATTTTTACACATATATAATTCTTTCAATATTTTGGGAATCTATTGTGTTTTTGTAGATTTTAAATGCACAAGAAGATTTCTTCGATATGTTTGTCATTCTATATAAATTTATTTTATTATTTTCTTTTTAATAAAGACACTTTCTTCATTTTGTTGTATTCACAAGTTTAACATTAGCCTCCAATGTTCCAATTCGTATTTTGGTTAGTTGAAGGGAATGGGATTTTCCATGGTAGCAAAGCCCTCAACTCAGCCCCACTTCTAACCCAATCCTATTTGTAGGTTCTTAATTGTCTTGTTGAGAAGATATAAAATCCCTATTATTAACATTCTCCTTCACACAATGATATTAACTGTAATTTCTATAGGTACATTTATACAAATATTCTTTTGATATGAATACATAGTTCTATTCTGCACACTTTGGGGTAGTATACTACCGGATATATTTTCCAATATACACTCAAAGTTTGTAACTTCATTTGCTACAATATGTATTTTACATTTTATGAAAAAATACATAGAACTACATAGTACAATTTTAATGAAAATTTACATCACAATCTGGTACATTCCTTTATATACATATGTTTATTTCCAATTCAAGTTGATTATTCGTTAACTAGAAATATTACCAGATCTACAAATACTTATCTGCGCTTTTTTGTTGTCAACTACAAGATAACAGGAATTTAGGATGTTCCTCCCAACTCGTGAGAACCATAATCACTCTTGGTACTCCCCCCAAGCCAATTTAATATTCATAAATAGTTTTATGCTTTAACCTTAGCAGGTTTTCCCTCATACCTTCTAGTCCCAACCAGTTCCAAGTAGAGGCATTCCATGAGTTCCATTGGCCAACCAACTTGAGAACTGAAAGTTTGGTAATGTACCATTAACCTTTACAATGTCCTCCCAAAGGCTTGCCAAATGTCTTCTCTCTCTTCTATGCCTCAGGTTCCTCGTACCCTTTTGGCTTTCTTCTCCACTGAGAAGGTTTTTCTTTTCCACGGAGAGATATTGGGTAGCTAACTACTAGACCTCAAATGTATTTAACTTTTTTAAATATAAAATATTTTCCTACATCCTTTTTTCCTGTAACTTGTAGCTCACCCATTTCCAAGAAAAATATTGCAAGTAATTTTGTGTTTGCAATACATTCATAATTTATTCAATTAGGTATTTATTATAATTCTAACTATAGTAAAGAAAAGTAAATTCTAAGACTTATCCCAATAACTGAGGGGTGTTAAATCTCTTCCCCAAGGGAAACACCATCCTCAGTGTTTTCTTGCCTCCAGAAGAGGCTTGGATATGCTCCCTACATAATTATTGCATCCTGTTAAGTATCCTCCTCTAGAATAAAGTGTTTCCATTTCACCTTAACATGGGGGATAGATCGTTTCTGCATCGACAAAGAATTCCCTGTTTGGTTCAACTTGCGATAATACACCACTCATTATTATTTCTCAAAATTATTACTTAAATCAACTCACATAAAGGTTTAATTACGCTAACCATGAATCTTGTCATTGAATAATATGTCTAGGACCATTTATATATTTTTTTGGTAAGGATACATGAAACACATTATGCACATGTATATGACCAAGCAGGGATACTTGATAAGATACTAGACCAATCCGAGCAATGATTTGTAATGGACCATAGAACCGTGGGGGAAATTTAGAGAAACCACCACACCTCAAGGTACTTCATTTCAGTTTCAACGGTATATAAACACAGTCCCAATCTTGGAACTCTAAGTGGGATCTTCGATGGTAAACATAATTTTTTTTACGATCATGAGCAACCTTAAGGTTAAGTTGAAATTTTTTCACTATAGCTTCCATCTCCTTGAGCATATCAGGCCCTAGTATCAACTTGTCTTCTGGGCTATTCCAGTTGACAAGTGTTTTACATTTCCTCCCATACGACATTTGAATGGGCTCATTTTTAACGATGCAGGGTAACATTTGTTATACGAAAATTACACCGAGTTTAGATAATATTCCCACTTTGTGGGTTGTCGCATCACATACATCCTAAGCATGTTCTCCAACACTTGGTACACACACTTAGTCGGTATTACTGAATTTCACTTGAGTTCCTAAGCCAGTGAAAATTGCCTTCCAAAAGGCATAAGTAAAATTGACATCCTTGTCTGAAATAACCATTTCAGGTATTCCATGTGGTCTGAAAAAATCTTTCATAAATAGGTCAACAATTTTTACAACCTTATAGGTTAATTGGACCGGCGTAAAGTGAGTAACCTTTCTCAACTTATCCACTACCACTATTATGGAGTCATTATATCTTCTTGACTTTGGCATTCCAGTAATGAAGTCTAATGTCATAATCTTCCATTTCCATTCAAGAATGGGCAGAGAGTGGGGCATGCTGGTTGGATGTTGGCGTTATTCTTACACTTGCTGACATTCCAAACAATGCGCCAAGTACTGAGCTATTTTTATCTTCATACCCAGCCAAAAATAGTATTTTCTTAAAGTTTTGATAAGTTTTTGTTATCCTTGGTGCGTAGCATGTGGAATCCTATGGTATTCATCCAAAATAAATCACTTGACAACTTTAATTCGGTACATAAATACGATTCATATATGTTATCATGCTCTCACTATTAATATCATAGCCTACTTTCCTTTTAAGGTTGTTTTCATGTTTCGCTTGCTGCCATAGAAAAAGATATTCAAGATCTTTTAAATTAGCCTCTCTAATCTAATTTGAGAAATCAAATATTATTTTACTAAAGGAGATCTCATAAATACAATTCAACATCTTGCTTAAATAATCGACCACCCAATTTTCCTTTCCTTTCAAATGTCTAATTTCAAAGTAAAATTTGATTAAAAACATGATCCATCATGCTTGATGGGAATTAAAGTTTGGTTGATGAAATAAATGGGTTAGGATACTATGATATGTCATGAGAATAAACTTCATCCCCAATTGATAATGTTGTTGAACTTTGAAAGAATGAAATACTGTTGTAATTTCCAATTCATAAGCGGAGTAGCATTGTTCGTGTTCCTTTAACTTTCATGATTCGTATGCCACTATTTGATCCTCCCGCATCAGTAAAACCCCCACCCCTACTTGGCATGCATCCATACAAATCAAAAACTCTTTAGATGGGTCTGTTATCCTCAAAATGGGTGCCATATTCAACAAATGTATTATCTAATCAAATCTATGTTGAGACGAGTCCATGGTCCACTTAAACACCTTCCCTTTTTTCTGCAAATATGTCAATGGATAGGCTACCCTAGAAAACCCTCTATAAAGCAGTGGTAATACCCAACTAATCAAAGGAAAGAGCCAATATATGCCACATTCTTGGGAATAAGCCACTCCATTATTATCTTAATGTTCTTAGGGTCCGCCACTATGCCCTATTGTGTGATAATATGTCCCTGATATTATATATGTTTCTTATAGAATTCACATTTAATGTATTTAGCATACAATCGATGTTCTCGCAGGGTTTGAAACACAATTTGCGGATGTTTTTGATGTTCCTCCATATTTTTAGAATAAATTAAAATGTCTTCAATAAAAATCAGTACAAATTTTTCAAGATAAGAGTGAAATGTTCCGTTCATAAGAAGCATGAATGTTGTCGGGGCATTAGTTGGCCCAAAAGTCCATAATGGATAATGAAGGCATGCTTACATATATATTCCTCTTTTATTCTAATCTCATGGTACCCAGATATTAAATAATTTTTCGAGAATACCGTTGCACCCTTGACTTGGCCGAACAAATTGTCAATACTTGGCAGTGGATATTTATCTTTAACAATTAGTTTACTTAGCTACCAATAATTGATGCATAGTGATCTGAAAGGAATTTATTAGTTTGTTGTGCTAAGTGTCATTTCAGTTATAAAAAATTTACATATTTGTCTCCATTTGTTTTCTTAAGGAATGAGGAATTTAACCATTAAACATAGATGAAATTATGAGTTTTGAGCATGTAAATAAGCCTAAATAAGACTAAACAACAGTGTATAATGGAGATATAACATCACACATAAGATTTACACAGCAGGCATGATGATGAATTTCACCCCTCCTAGGCTACATCTGCTGGTCCAGCTCCCAATGGCATGTCCATCTTTTCATTATGCTCAAAATTAAAAATACATCTATTTACAAGCCTCCAATTTCCGTTTTCTCTACACCAATGGCTCCAAAATACTTAAATTAGTCTAGGTAGACTCTTGTTTCACCCAAATTGGTCAAAAATTGACCTGGCTAAAATTTTTCCCAATATCCCCTAAAAATCCTCCACTAAATGTGGAGAACTACAGTTAACTGCAATTAAAAATAGAAAAACCACCGAATTTTAGTGGCATGCTAAACCTCCACCATGCTAACCGTTAGATTTTAAATGTTATCCTTAAGGGAAGGGGGTGGCCACATGCCGACCACCCCCAAACCCCGCGATTTATTTAAACTTTGGCATTTAACTTCAGGCACAGAACCCGGATTGGATAGCAGAGTTCTGAACTGTCAGACTAACCATCGGCTCCAACTGGAAGTGGTTTGCATGTGATATAGATAAGGTTTAATGCCGTTGGATGTTACAGTTATGTTCGCCATTGGTTCGTTGTAATATATTTCATGGTTTTCAATATAACATGTGACCACTCCAATCAGGGCCCCCAATGGGTTGCGATCATCGGCAGTCCACCCCCCCAACTTACATTGCAATACAACATATATTTACGCACTGCACTCATATGATAAGCATCACGGTATACCAGAGTTGGTTGAAGACTTTGTGGGCGTGCATGGAGGTCACTGGGTCAAACCCCCCAGACCCCAACAATAATTTTGGTAAACCGTACGGGTGACACGTGGCAGCCTTTGGGCTGGCCACATGTCACCCATCCATAGGTTGAACAAGTCAAACGTACCACCAAATCGGATGACCCTAAATGCGCCACATGGAGAAACACCATTGGTTTAGAAAAGGGAATATTCTCAGGATTATTCTCTTTTTTTCTCACTGTACCTGCATGCTGACTGGGCATCCTAGTTAACCCTGTCACAAATTTTAGCTGTTTGGGAAATCAATTAGAACACAATATCTCCCTCATACAACATCATTTTTTCGAACCTTTCGCGGCGTCGGAATCAAAACAACGAGATCTACTCGGTCGCTCAGGTTTGGTACAATTTTGATAATTTTAAATTTTGAGAAAAATTCATGAACTCCTAATCACAACTCCCCATTAGGAAGATTTTGGACCCCAAAATACTTTGATTACCTGTTCATTAGACGAGGGTACAACTCCCTCACATTTCCAACTTCCATCCACTTTAACTTGCTTGGATTACTGCCTTTGAACCCAACTTGAAGGTAGTCAACACTTCCCCTCTTAGATGCTCTTGTCCTCCTGTCAAGGATGTTATCCTCCTTGAGGTCATCCTGAATTTTTGGCAAGAAACCTTCAATTGAAGGAAACTGAACATCACTTCCTTGATCATCGATCAAAGGTGGTTGATACAAACATAAATTTTCAACATTAACAACTAAATACATTTGCATTTATGAAGGGAAGTCAAGTCGAAATGCATCGTTACCAACTTGATTTTTTGTCTTGAATGAACCATAGCGAATGGGCTTGAGATTTTTATCTTCTCCTTGCATCCTTTCTTTGCTTATGTGCAACCATACCTCATATCCTTCTTGAAACTTGTGATCAACTCAATGTTTTTCATGCCTCTCCTTGTATTTCCTTTGACTCTTCTCAAGTTGTTCTTGAACTTGTTGATGAATAATCTGAATTTTCTCGATGAAATTTCCAGCCTTTTCAATATCACTATGCCCATAAATTGCAACATCCTTCTCAAAGATGAAGTCTAATGGCGATTTCGGAAAATACCCAAAGCATGCTTTAAAAGGTGAATTATTTGTAGAAGAGTGCTTTGCCCTATTGTAAGCGTATTGAATGTAATGCAGTTTTTCATCCCACAACTTGGGATGTTTGCTACAATATCCTCTCAATAGATGCACAATGGTTCTGTTCACCACCTTGGTTTGGCCATCAGTTTGCGGATGAAAAGCAGTACTATTTTTCAACTTTTGTCCATCATCTTCCAATGATTGGACCAAAAATTCCCAATGAACCTGGAATCCCTGTCACTGACAATAGAAGTTTGCAATCCATAATGAACCCATACATGTTGAAAATAAAGTTCAACAGTTTATTCAACAGTTATGGTTTTCTTACATGGCATAAGTATACACATTTTACTGAATCTATCCACAACTACATAAATATAATCATGTTGTTTTCTTGACATAGGTAAACCTCCAACAAATTCCATGGAGACACTATCCCATGGCCTTGATGGTACCGGTAGTGGCGTGTAAAACCCAAGCTTCCTATTGCTAGGCTTTTTTGTTGCACACATAGAACAACCTCTTATAAAACGTGACACACGATCTATCATGTGAGGCCCATAGAAATACCTCTGTAGATGCGCCACTATTTTTCTTACCCCAAAGTGTCCAGCAATAAGAGATGAATGAGCCTCTCTCATGAAACTAATCCTCTCTCCTTGTGGTATACACAACTTACTCAAATGAAACAACAAATTGTTATGCATGTGATAATCATTTTCCTCAACTTGATTCCCTTCACTCAAACTAGCATACACATCTTGAAAGTCAACATCATGTGCATATTTTTCTATGTAACTCTCATGTACAATAGAATCATTTTTAAGTAAATTAGAAGCACTTATGATTGGCCTTGAAAGAATATCAATTTTTTTTTTGAAAATACCTTTCTTGTACCTTATAACCAAGTAAAACTGTTGAAGGAAACCCATCCACCCGAAATGTCGTGATTGTTGCAATTTTGTTTGTAACTGCAAGTACTGTAATGGTTGGTGATCGATATGTATAATCGTCTCTTTACCCATCAAGTAGTGTTTCCACTTCTTAACGATTTGTTCCAACGCATACAACTCTTTTTCATATGTACGATAATTATTTACAACACTATTTAATGCTTCAGAGTGAAAAGAAATAGGCTTACCATGCTACAAAAGTAATGCACCCATGGCATAATCACTAGCATTAGTTTGTATCTCAAATGGCTATCTCAAATTCGGTAATGCACGGACTTGAGATGAACTGATCTTGTCTTTTAAAGATTCAAAAGCTTGCTTCTGTTTTCCTCCCCATTGGAAGCCTTTCTTCACACTTTTCACTGCATGCATAGGAGTTGCTATGGCAGAAAAGTTAGCAATAAACTTTCTCCAATACTGAGTTGCGCCTAAGAAACTTCTTACCTTAGTTACTGTTTTGGGAGTGGGCCAATTCAAAATGGCTTCCACTTTAGAAGGATCAATTCTCAACTTGCCTCCTCCTACAACGTGTCCTAAATAAACCAAAGAAGTATTTCTGAACTCACACTTTGACATATCAAGAAAAAATTTCTCTTCCTTAAAAACATCAAGCACCCTTTTCACATGCAAGACATGTTCTTCTCTTGTTTTGCTGAAAATTAGTATATCATCTAAATACACAATCACAAAGTCATCAAGAAATGGACGCAAAACATTATCCATAACACGCATGAAAGTTTCCGGTGCATTACACAAACCAAATGGCATAACCAACCACTCAAAGAGTCCTTGTTTGGTTTTGAGTACAGTCTTCCATATATCACTTTCTGCAATTATTACTTGATGATATCCACTTCGTAAATCTAACTTAGTGAAAAAATTTTCTTCTTTTAGTTGATCAAGCAAATCATCTATCCTTGGGAGTGGGTATCGATTCTTTACCATTATCTTGTTCAAAGCTTTGAAGTCTACACACATGCCCCAAGTCCTATCTTTCATCGGAATCAAGAATATGGGTGAACTGCATTGCGAAGTGCTTGGCCTTATGAGTCCTTCATCCAACATGTCCTTAATTTTCCTCTTTCTTTCAGGATTCTCCATTATCAACATGCGATACATGTCAATGTTTGGAAGAGGACAATCTTATTGCCACTGAATATCATGTTGAATCTCCCTTTTTGGAGGCAATCCTATTGGCTCCTAAAATATCTCATGATGTGCATAAACTACATCATATAAATCTGATTTCAACTTAGGATCACAATCCTCAAATTATTCATGATTAACATCAGCTTTAGGCTTAATCATTAGAAGAACAAAATTCTTACTTGAATTCACCAACCTTTTTCCCTATCCATCATTTACCATGGCAATATTTGTCTTCTTGCGATGTGCCCTAACAATGTAATCCTTGCCATCTTTGAATAAATGGTATTTTTTCTCATGGCGATGGAAGATCTCTTTCCTATCATATAAGTAAGGACTACCCAACACAATACCTGTAATATCAAGCAAAACCACATCTAATTCAACTGTGTCAACAAAATGTGCAGTTATTGCAAACCGCAATATGCACTTCTTTGAAACCTGTAAATTTGCATCCTTACAAATACAAACAAGTGGATATGGTTTTGGATGTGGAATGGTCTCAAGATTAAGTTTCTTGACCAAATATTCAGAGATTAAGTTTTCTTGTGACCCATCGTCAAACGGTGTGTCAATCTTGGTACGTTGGATATGACCATCACATGAAATAGTTCAATTCTCTCTTCTTCATTTGGAGCTTGTATGTGACAGTTTGATGTACTAGTACTGGGTTTAGTTTCAATTTATTTCCCCTTCATGTTCTTCAATACCATGGCTGTAATTTTAAATTCATCACCTGAATCCTCTCCTAATTCATGTTGAGTTGTAGCTGCATTTTTTTGTTTCCTTTTGATGTTTTGATGTTTGGGCCTCTTTTCGGGATGTAATTTCCAACAATGATTCTCCTCATGGTATTCTCTTGAACAATGTTTATAAACCACCTTTTCTCCCTCTTTCTTGACAGATGAATTCTTTTTTCCCTTACCTTTTGAGGTCTTCTCTTTGTTTTTCCCCTTAAAAGGTTTCTTCCTACCCTCATCAGTAATGTTTTTTCCTCTAGCTTCTAGATCTGTGGCATGAACACAAACTTCATCTAGACTTGTAGGGTTAAACATGAGGATAGCATGTTTTAGGTAGCTATGTAAGCATCCTATGTACTTGAGCAAAGTATCTTGGCTCTGAAAATATATCCCTAATAAGAGAGCTCTTCTCCTAAATTCTTGGGTGTATTCTTGCACATTCTGTCCTTTCAATTGTCTAAAATTTTGCTAGTTCATTATGGATTTCTGCATATGAGCTAATGGATAAAAATATTGTTTTATTACAGTAATGAAATCAATCCATGATAGGAAAATCTTACGATGCTTCTTGATCTCCTCCTTTGTCTTGGCTTCCCACCAAACAAGTGTTGCACATTCCATTCTCAATGAAGCTAGTTGGATTTTGGTATCATCATCATGAAGGTTCTAAATTCTCAAATAGACCTCCAATTGCCTAATCCAATTATCAAGATTTTTTGCATTGACTTCACCATTAAACATTGGCAATTCAAACTTAACATAAATTTTTAGAAAAAGGACTTTTACCAATGTTCTTTGACTTGTGTGGCTTATGTATTGAAGATGAAGTAGAGGATGATGATGATGAGGATGAGGATGGTGACTTTCCACTACCTCCATTTCCTCCATTGCCCTTCCTTGATTTATCTTCATAATTTTGACCTCTTGATGATCCCTGTACTTCCTTGTGAAGTTTGGATCCTTCTCCTTCTAGTATGTCATTCCTTTCTTGATAAAGGATTCTCACCATCTCAGTCATGTTAAGGAATGCTTTCCTAAACACTCTTTCTTATTATTTGGATCCACCTCTTCATGTGTTTCTCCTTCTCCTAGAGGCATGCTTAATGATTCTTATACTTATTTTGGAGGTGAACTAGGTGGTGGAGATGTGGCAATATTGCCCTCCTTTGTTGTGGCTCAGTTTGAGACCCTCTTGCTTCCACCAATTTTCCTTCTCCTCTCTTAAGCTTGAGCCTAGTAAGCATGTGAAAACTTGCAAACTGTTAAACAAATCTTTGCACACAAAAACACCAGATAATAAACTCTATCTCTGATACCAACTTGATCTGAAAGGACTATAGTATTTTGATGTGCTAAGTGTCCTTTCAGTTATAAAAAATGTACATATTTGTCTCCATTTCATTTATTAAGGAATAAGGAATTTAACCATGAACCATAGATGAAATTATGAGTTTTAAGCATGTAAATAAGACTAAATAACACTGAAAATAAGTGTATAATAGAGAAATAACATCACACATAAGATTTACACAGCAGG
Organism: Pinus albicaulis; assembly: GCA_034641835.2. Taxonomy (NCBI): domain Eukaryota; kingdom Viridiplantae; phylum Streptophyta; class Pinopsida; order Pinales; family Pinaceae; genus Pinus; species Pinus albicaulis. The sequence continues at coordinate 869,423,303 of CM076576.1, read as the reverse complement.
CATGATGAAGCAGTTCACCCCTCCTGGGCTAAATCTGCTGGTCCAGCTCCCAATGGCATGTCCATCTTCTCATTATGCTCAAAATTCCAAATACATGTGTTTACAAGCCTCCAATGGCTTTTTTATCAACACCAATGGCTCCATAATTCTCAAATTAGTCTAGGTAGACTCTTGTTTCACCCAAATTGGTCGAAAATTGACCTACCTAAACTTTTGCCCAATATCCCCTATAAATCCTCCACTAAATGTGCAGAACTGCAGTTAAAAATAACAAAACCACCAAATTTTAGTGGCATGCTAAACCTCTGCCATGCTAGCCATCGAATTTTAAATGTTATGGTTAAGGGAGGGGGGTGGTGTTGGAAATACTGAGATGGGGGTGAATCAGTATTTCTTTTCAATTGTTAATTTTACCAGTTAGATCACTTATATTTAGAACACAAAATGAACAATGATGGAATATATACTTATATTAATTTCTTCTTTACAATAATTAAAGTACAATAATTATATATGGCTCCAACCCTAGATGAAGACTCCAATTTTCCAGGCTCCAACTGGTATTGTACCAATCACTAAATTGGTCTTTCCAAGGCTCCAACCTTGTCAATTTGAGGCACCAACCTCTAGGGATCCAGACCTATCTCTGGTACAGGCTTTGACCTGGTTTCTTGAGGACTCCAATCCTCTAGGGCTCCAACCCTATCTTCCAAGGCACTGACCTTGTCTCTACGAGGCTCCAACCTCTTGGGCTCCAACCCTCAACTTCACTTCGACAAAATATGTTTGGTTATTCTTCACGACTCCCAAAGTCTTCTTCAACGAGCCTTGTCACACTTAGTCTCCATGTCACATCATCAATGACAACCTTGATCTTTTCACATGAAGGTGTCTCCACTTTCCTTCATTATACCCAATCAAATCCTTCAACTCACCTCATGATGTCATCAACATTGAATCATGATGTTCAATATTATCTTCAAGACAACTCACAAAAATGTCTTCAATAGTATCTCCAAGGTCAGTCAAGGCTACTTAACAAGAAGGCTCCAATCCAAGATCTTCTTCAATATCACTTCTCAAAGACTCCAAACAAGGTCTTCAATCAATTGCACAAGTTATGCACAAGGTATTCCAAACAACTTCAAGTACATGGACTACTGTAAACTCTTCTTCAAGGCTTCAAATCCACTCAACAAGTCTGCTCTAGCAAGGTTTAAGTCTACACAAAGGATCTTCCAAGAGCTGTCCCAATAATGGCTTCCAAGACACTTCAACCAGGATGCCTCAAGGTGTCTTCACAATGGTTCCTCCAAATGCTTCAAGATCTGGTCAACAATCTGCTCCAATATGCCCTCTGTCAATATCTTCTTCACTTGTACACCCCTCCAAGTTCACCATTCAATACTTTAATGTCAAAATAGTTTAATGCTCTCCTATAGATCCTTCAATATCCTTTATTTTTCACTGTCCATTAATGCTCATTCATCATTATTCATAGGACTGCAATGGTTATTGTTTTGAGTCCCTCATAAATCTGAGCCTTCCCAAGGGTGACAGGTACAAGGCATCCAAACTATCCTTCAATACTGTTTGCAGCTGTAGGTAGATTCTGTTCAAGGGATCTGAGAGGTAATTAACACTCTTTCACAAAAACTGTCCTCTAATTTGTCATAGGTCCAAGCTGAAACAAATCTGAGCCTTCCAAAAATGTTGCCCACAGTTTGTGTCTTGACTCTTGCTCTGCGAGCCCTCCACACAGGTTATCCACAGGACCGAACTTATAAAAGTTTGAGGTTCAGATGTCATAGAAGTCCTTCCGAGTGCCTTTTTTACAGTACTTGGTAATGTTTTCCCTTGTTTACAAGTACGAGAAAGTATTTTCAATTTAGGGTACAACACTGTTTTAATCATAGAAATGAAACCAAATAATATTTTTAGAATCTATCCTTAAGTTTCCTCTCCTCGGCCTTGAGCTTTCTCTCCTTGGTTCTTGTGCATCTATCTCTGTAATTCTTGACCAAATTCAATGAGTAAAATTGGCAGTTCTTAAGGTAATCTGAACTTTGGTTTTGGTCTTGAAGGATAACTTAATCTCAGAAATGAATAGCCCAAACAGTGTTTTTAAAACATTCTCCTCGGCCTTGAGCTTTCTCTCCTTGGTTCTTGTGCATATATCTCTATAATTCTTGACCAAATTCAATGAGTAAAATTGGAAGTTCTTAAGGTAATCTAAACTTTGGTTTTGGTCTTGAAGGATAACTTAATCTCAGAAATGAATAGCCCAAACAGTGTTTTAAAACATTCTCCTCGGCCTTCTATTAGTTCTGTATCTTATCTCTGAAATTTGCACTGAATTGATGGTGGAAAAGGAGTATTGGATGTCATAGCTTTGACCTATGACGAATAGACACATCTGTTGGGTGAAGCGTATGAGCCTACACAAGTCAGCCCAAGTCGGCTAGGAAAAAATAATAATTTGTTTAACTTATAAATTCAATTACTCATAATATAGAAGGAGTTATGAGGTGTATAATAGCTCGTTAGAAAGGGAAAACTATTCTCTACAAGCTGGTGTCAATTTCATCCTTAGGTGAGGTCATCTTCGCATAAAGAAATTTATTTATCTTTGTCGTTGTTCTTGAAAGTTTTAGTTCAGACCATGAGATGACTATTTTGGAATTTGTTTTTGTGTAGTCCTTGATTCTTTATGGATAAGGATATAAGGAAAAAATTAAGGGCTTTTCCATAAGGCCTTCAAAGTAGTCTTCCAACCATCATCCATATCATTAAATGTGTTATCATGATTTCCAACTATGTCATCATATGTCATCAAGTATAGTGTAGTTATTTGTGTCATCATAGGCACATGATAGGCACTTAGGATTTACATCAATATTTAGGGCATTATGCTCATTAGGTATTTAGGACAAGACTTTTTCCTAAGTGGCATGACATATTTATTAGTGGCATGTGCTATTAGTATCTTCATTAATAGCATCCTTAACACCTAGGGATTGCATGAGTTATTGACATCACAATAATATTTGTCATCTTGATTAATGCCATATTGACATCAATGACAAACTTGATTAACAGGTGGCCACATGCCGACCCCCCCAAACCCAGTGGTTTAATTAAAATTTGGCATTTAACTTCAGGCACGAAACCCGAATTGGATAACAGAGTTTTGAATTGTCAGACTAACCATCGACTCCAACCGGAAGTGTTTGCATGTGATACAGATAAGGTTTAATGTTGTCGGATGTTACGGTTCAATTAGCCATTGGTTCGTTGTAATATATGTTTTGGTTGTCAATATAACATGTGACCACTCCAATCGGCGCTGGTGGCAATCCCCCCCCCAAACTTACATTGCAAGACAACATAATTTTATGCGTTGCACTCATATGGTAAGCATCATGGTATAGCGGAGTTGGTCAAAGCCTTTGCGGACACTCCTAGAGGTCACAGGGTCGAAGCCCTCGAACCCCAACGAAGATTTTGGTAAACCATATAGGGGACAGGTCACAGCCTCCGGGCTAGCCACGGGTCACCCATCCATAGGTCCAACAAATCAAACGTACAACCAAATCGGATGACCCTAAATACGCCACATGGCAAAACACCATTGGTTTAGAAAAGGGAATATTCTCATTTTTTCTGATTGTACCTACATGCTGACTGGGCATCCCAGTCAACCCTGTCACAAATTTTAGTTGTTTGGGAAATCGATCAGAACGCGATATCTCCATCATACGACATCGGTTTTTTGAACCGTTCATGGCACCAGAATAAAAAAAACAAGATCTACCCGATCGCTTAGGTTCGGTATAGTTTCGAGAATTTTCAATTTTGAGCAAAATTCATGAACTCCTGATCACATAGTCATAGAGTTCCATCCTTCTTTTTAACAAAAAGTATCGTATCTACCCATGGTGATACACTGTGACGTATATAGTTCTTATCCAAAAATTATTGTAATTGAAGTTTCAATTCTGTGAGCCCTAGTATACTAATCCCATAGGGTGCTCTAGACTCTAGGGTAGCCCCTAGAAGTAACTCAATAGTAAATTATATATCTCTTTTTGGTGGAAGTGCTAGAACCTCCTAAGGAAACACATCTGCAAACTCTTGAACTATCAACATATTTTCCAGTTTAGTTCCTTTTTCCCTAGAATTAGCATAGCCGACATGTACCGCATAAATATGGCAGCCCATTTATATGCACTTTCCTAGTTGGGAGGCAATAATTGGCCTCAAATGTACAAGCCTCTTAATTCCTTGGATTTCACACCTAATACATGTTTCATTCAAGTAATTAAAAATATTTTCTTTACAATTTACTAGAGATCAGTGAGCTTCCAACCAGTCCATTTCGATTAAAACATCATAATACCTCAGGGGAAAAACATTCAAGTTCACTTTTATGGGTTGATCCGCTAACTCAACCAAATAATTTTCTACTTTAGCCACCACCCATATCTTTTCTCTTGTGGCTAGTTGAACTATCCAGGGGCTTTTAAATTTATGAGTTTGTAAGTGAGACTGTTCAACCACCTTAAGACTTACATAACTTAAACTGGTGTTGGGTTCTCTAAAAATGGAAATAATATGTTTAAAGAAATTACCTTCAATTTCAATCATGCTGGGTTGATATTTTTTCTGATGATCCTCTAGTGCCGTATTTATTTTCAGTATCATTTTTTCCACTTCGCCCACTATTGAAGCTTCATGTATGTTGGTTACAGGTTAAATTCTTCCATGATAGGATGGTTTTTAATGTAATATGGTCCTCCATGGGCCCAAAATTGTAGGGTTGGTTTTTATATTTGATTACCTTCAGACTTAGTGGATTGCTCCACCATTCTCGACTCATTATACACTTGAAAGTTTTGTTGAACCTTTACATTTCTTCCTTGTTTCCCTCTAAAATTATTCTTTAAAGTAGTAGCCTTATTTATTTATTTTTTGAAACTTGGCAGGACTACATCTTCATAATGTCCATTATATCACCATAATTGGGGCAGGGAATTCAAAAGGGCGACTTCACATCAATGAGTGCCTTATTAGAGCACCCGATCACCGTCTATCCAAGATCCCATGGATGAAATTAGTAGCCTTATTATTACCTACTGTTTTTCATATTTTTGGGTCCCTTCTTTCCTGTCTAGCTTTTACTATTATCCATTTTATGCATTTGTTGATAATAGATTCATGATTTTCTTACATCCTAATCCAAAGTATTTGGGTTGTAAAAATCTAGTCATTCCTTCATATGCACTGGTAGGTTACTAATGAACCTTTGGAATTTATCTTTTTCCTCGCATATATACAGTACATAGTAATAAATAGGTAAATTTTGCCACATATTCATCCATAATCACCTGGCCTAATCACATATCATGGAACTCTTTAGCCTTGTCATTATAAAATCACTCGATCAAATATTTACCCTTAAAATTATTTTGGAATGTTTCCGAAATGATGAATTTCTAATCAATACCATGTACCACTTTTACCTCTTCCCACGACAGGGTTTCCTTCCCCTACAACTGATTAATGGCTAATAAATATTTTAAATTTTCATCATACTCATATATTTGGAAATAATTGTCATATTTAGTAGCCAAGATTTCACTACCTCCTTAGCTTCACTGTCATAACTTGGGGGTTTTATCTTCTTGAAATAACCTTATAGTTCAACTTTTATTTTCTTCACTTTCTTGTGCCCGTCACTTTCGTAGGTGTATCTAGACTCCCTTTCCTGTGTGTTTCAATTTCCTTCCATTTCTTGGCTTTTAATTCCTTCCCGTATACTGTCTTTTCCCCTCCTGTGAGACTTTGCTCAGTTTTTTTTGTCAGAGTTAGGCTTAGAATTTCGATAATTCTTCATGTCTGTCAGAATTATCATGGTTCGCTCTTTCTCACACACCAAACGTTCATTTTCATTCTGGAGTGTTTCCATTTCAGCCCTAAGTTATTGTATAGCTTCCATCAATGATGTTGTTTTATTACAAGATTCATTCTCCAGCTAATCCACAGTTCTAGATTAGTTACGTCCAAAGTTACTGAACCAGATTCAACAATAGGTCTTGTTGGTAGTGTGAATGTTGGAAAACCTCTTCTCCTCATGGTGCTCTCCCTTTTTTAATACATAAAACAAATTATCACTTCTCATTGCACTCGGTCAGGCCAAGAGTCTAGGAACCTAGATCTAATACCACCTGTAATATCCCCACCATAATTTTATTTTATTTTCTTTAATAAAGAACACAATTAATTAATGTAATTTCAATTATTAATATAATAATTATCTTCAATCACACTGGTTTTGGTTTTTAAATGTTTATTGTTAAGGTTTACAACATAATTTATTTAACTACGGTTTGACCATGGGTTTCTCAAAGCCCAGGCCCTACGAAGGATCCAAAACCGCGTTCATTCCTCCACCACATGGAAAACATCCTCTTGGGATCGATGATTGATCTACGGTGTAATCTCCTCTTGGGATTGCTAATAGATCTATGGTGGTAGAGGTTTCGAGGTAGATTGACAGCTAATGAGAAAGATATGGAGTGAGAGGGTATCTACCCTCCCCTCTCATGCATCTAAGGTCCCTCATTCGACTCGATAAAGGTTTCACAGCCCTCTTCTACAATACCTCTAGGGTTTTGTCAATTTCCCTTGATTTACAATTTTGATGGTTTCCTGCTGTTACACAACATTTTGTCACTGTCCTTGCAATCCCCATCTTGCCCATTGGAGGGTCATTTCCATGATCAATAAGCAGTGTCATGCCTTTCAAAGACCATCATTGTATCCCTTTACATGAGAGTAATATTCCTTCTGTTGACAATTCCCTAAGCAGAGACTCAAAAACCCTTGTTTTTGCCTTAGCGTAGGTGGTCAGTTATGCCCTCGCACTGAAGAGGAAGATTAACACTGGGCCCCTTGCTAACTGGTGCTCTGTCTCAGTTTTCCACCCCCGCCAAGCTGTTTATGGAATGTTTTTAAAAAAAAGAGGTGGAGATTCCACTCCAACCACTTCAAGGTTGAGTCATGGGGAGTGGTTGAACTAAAAAACCACCGACTCCCTCCTTTAGTTTACGGTTTCCACCTCTTATGGGAACTCCCTAAAGGATAGGCCTCCCTCCCACATTTTTAGGGATCCTAACCTCCTCCTTTTCCTCTATAAAAAGAATCTATCTCTCTTTGCATAAGCTAGATGAACAATTGAATAGCTGAACTTGGAGAATTAAACATACTATAGCAGAACTACTGAAGAGATAGAATAAGAAGGAATTACATTGAGAGAGCTTGAGTGCATGTCTTTAGGGAGAGCTTGATTCCATGTATTCATCCCATCTGAATTACCTGACGAGCATCTAAGACATGCTCCGAATAAACCCTGCTGGAGGAGACTGTGATGTCAAAGCATTGGTTGTAACTATTCCTTCTATCAATACATACACGTGACTATTTTTCGGTTTCCATTTTGTATTATGTTAGATGTTTAATGCAATATGCTTAGCCCTATTTGATAGGCTAGTAGTTATGAGTGAAATTATTATGTTGTATGATGTTCTTGTTTTTTTTCTATGTGCAAGTATCCGAGCATGATTGCGAAAGGATCGTGACTTGCTGAGGCAAGAGTGAGAGGCCACCACCACTATAGCAACAACAACAACGTTGCACTCCTGGTAGGTCGATCTACCATGTCCTCTTTTCATTCAATAATTAGGAATAAACACTCTAACATGTCTCTTTGTTTCTAGACACACTCTAGGGCTAGAGGGATCGTCTCTGTCTGCAGAGAGGATTTACCTGCGTAACAAATTGGTGACTCCACTGGGGATCAGTGCGAGTTTGTCGTTTCATCTTGTTGGGTCAGTTTCAATCATTGATTTTCTTATCTACCTTTCCTAGTTTTCTTATTTAGTTTACATCCTCTGTTCAGCTCCAGAGTGTTAAGATTGACCTCTGCTCATTAGGTTTTGGTTTTTCCCCTTTTTCCCATAGTTATCTGTCTTGGTGCGCTTTTACTCTGAACAGTCACGCCGATTGGCACAGGTTGATATTTTTTCAGTCGTGCCAGCCCCTGTATGGCAGGTATTATAGCCTTACACTCGCACCAACACTTTTAGGATTTGGTTTGACCTCCTTAATGAGTCTTTTGGTTAATTGTGCTTGCTTCTGGGTTGTTTTTTTATTTGTAATTATGCCTTTGGGATTGTTTTGACTACTTTCAACTTGATTTTCTTAGTCGTTTGTCAATTTTTATCGGTGTGAATTGAAGCCTTAGGGTTTCTAAGGGTTTAGTACATTGAGCCTTTTGTTTGGGAACGAATTTGTTTTGATTGTTGCCAGTCTCAGTATTGGATTGATTGCACTTAGTTTTTTTGATATTTTTTGAGTGATTGATTTGGTTGCAGATTAATTTCGTTTTTCGATTGATTCTTCTCCTTATTGCTCCAAGCATAGATTACATTGCTTGTTTTGGGGTCATTTTAAAAACTTTATCTTGGTTTGGAAGATTGCAACATTAGTTTGAGTGCTTTCTTGTGTTTGTTTTGTGTTTTATTGAGTCATTCAATTTCTATTCCTACACAACACTTAGGCTAGTGTTTGTTTTCTTTTTTTTCATGTAATTAGTGCATCATGTACTTCTTTTCATTGAAAAAAAAAAAAAAAACATATTTTGCATTATTTCTTTGCACTGAAAGTGAAATATTCTTTTGCATAACTAGCGAATGATTGTCTAGGAACGAGTTTAATTTTCATTTCATTCTGTTAGATGCATTAGTGGATTTCTTCACATACTTTCATTATTTGCTTTTCTTTGAAAGATCTCTATCCTTATCATAACTAGCATTCATTGAATCGGAAATGATGTTCATTTGCATATAGCTTGCATTTAGGAATTTTGAGATCCAAATTCGATAGGGCCTTAGAATTGAAACATAATCCAAGATCAACTTTAAAATTCATTTAATTAACCTAAGGAAGCATTGAAACCTAACGAATCATTTTAGTGGTCTAGGCTAGAGACGTGTTCCGGCGTCTTAAAACCTAGTAGCTGTTGTTTGCCATCTGGCTTTAGACAGTGCTAGTACAGACTTGTGCTCTCCGTATCGTCGAGTATATAAAGGGAGACCCCTCTAGGTTGCAATCCTTTTATCCATAGGAATCTGAGTCTGCTGCCTTCTAACCGTGATACACCGAACACAACATTCAGGGAGACTACCTACACATATGTCAAGTCCTTGGTCATTTCTGTTTCATTTGATCACCAAGGTGTATATGGTAGTTCACGGAAACCTGGTATACCCTCTTTCTTAGAATTCCAGAGTAGTCATTTTGATCTTTTCATGACTCTTTAAAAAAGAGAAGAGATCGTCGAGCACTTTTCCTTTCACGCTCATTAAAATTGAAAGTGACTAGAGTCATATTTTTCCTGTTTCTCGACTCTTTAAAATGAAATAGCGAAATCTGGTTTCAGTGTCATAAAAATAATCACCTACGATCACACACCCGTTAAAGTTTTATTACTTGGCCTATTGATTTTCCTTGGTTTTGATCTTGGAATCTTCAATTGGTTCTCCTTTTTCCTTTCTATTTTGATATACAGTCACGGTGGTGGAACCACCAGTTTCGTTATCCTTACTGCCTCCTAGTGTTAGTTCTTTCCCAGACATTTCTTTTGAAACCCCTCATTCCACTAGGTCTGCCAAGTTTTCATAGCCTATTCTCCCATCCGTGTCTCTTACTACTCGATCTCCTCCTAAAGAGCCAGTTGAATTCAATTGGCCTCCTTCTGGTGCTTGGTCTGGTTTTGGGGAAGAAGGAGATTTTCCTCCTCTTACGTCGGGCTCAACATTTTTTGCTGCTGTTGTGCCTCCTAGTCCCTATAGTCTTTTTGAAGACCTTACGGCGGAGTCAGACATGGATTCATCTAGTCCTATTAGTAGTGAAGGAATGCCTTTTTTCTACAGGAGAATATCATCTTTTTCTGGAAGATGTCCCTCATGTTTCTACTCAGTCTTCTCCACCATCGATGTCACTTCCGCTTGGATGTAGGTCCTTGAGTCAGATTATTTTTGGTGTTGCCTCCATAGCACAATCTAGTATAGTAACTCCTCCTTAGAGTTCGGTCCTCCCTTTGTTAGGACTATCACCTTCGACACCTGGTTTGTCGGTTACTGTTACCTTTGTTCCAGTCCAACCGATAGTTTGTGTGGCTTCATCCACACCAGTTGTTACCCATCAGTCGTCAGGATCTTTTCATACTCGCAGGTCTCTTTTCCTCAATCCAAGGTGGTCTGTTAATCCCGATCCTAGTAGATCACAATCTAGTGTCGCGGAGGCCCCGCCTGCTTCTAGTGCAGTTTCCACTACTCCTATGACTCCTGACGGTCATAATTTTGAAGAGTATCTGTTGGTTGTTCAGCAGAAGAGTTCTCAGGGTTCTCAATCTCTTGGTAATCCTCGATTCCATCACTATGATGCTGTTGGTAATCCCGTATATGTATATATGCACCATTATGATGAGTATGGTAATCCAGTCTATTTGCCTCTTATTGATCCACATTAGGCTATTGATCCTTATTAGACCGTTTCTTATCTTAGACCACCCTTTCCTGTGCAACCCTCTGGCTTGCAAGGGCAACCCTCTTAGGGAAAACCTTTAGCTCAGCATGGCCCTGCCTCTGGTCCACAGAGACAACCATACGGTCCACAAGGCCAACCTTCACAAGGTCAACCTTTGGTCCAACATGGAAAACCCTCTAGTGTTTTTGGTCAACCTCAAAATCAACCAAGACTATCTTATGCTCTTGGGGGGGAAATCTACCCACCACAGGGACAACCTGTTGCAACACAACCACAGTCACATGCTCAGTATGGCCAAAATGTTGTGCAACTAGGAAAATCCTATGGTCCTCCTCCAGGTCAACTTGGTTATCAGGGAGAACCTGTTCCATCACAACCATCGCGCGAAACTTTCCCACAAGGCCAACACGGTGGCCCTCAATACTCGGTTCAACCCGCTCAGCAACCAATTCAACTTGCTCCTCAGCCAGTTCCATCATTTCAGCAGCTAGTTTTACCTGTTTATAGTCAGCCAGGTTTACCTGCTCAGCAGCCTGCTCAGCCAGGTCCACCAGCTCAACCACAAGGCACTTACTACCCTCAAGGTTCATATCAACCGATATATAGTGGGCCCCAGGTTCGTTACCCTCAAAATAAACCTGTATATCATCAACCTCAAAGCCATGCTTACATTCCACAACAGACTCCATACTCTGCTCAGCAAGGACCTCAGTGGTCTACTCTGACTTAGTATTCTGGTCCTCAACCCCAGTATCAACCGAATTATCCTACTTCTAATCCCTATGATCCGAATCCTCTGGGACAGAATGTATGGGGATAGAATCCTGTTTGGACTAGGTGGAATGTACATGCAGGTCCTTATCAAAGACCTCCAATGACTTTCAACACTCAATTACTATTTCTTGCTACATTGGAATTACCTGATGTGTCAAAGTTGATGAACGATCCCATTCTTCATAACCCGTATTGGCCTCTCGTTCCAACAAATATTCATGGTGATTGTCCCAAATTTGAGAGCAAGTCTGGTGAAGACCCCCAAGCGCATGTTATGACTTACCATTTGTGGTATTCCTCTAACTCTTGGGTTGACAATTCTATTTGACTCCGTCTTTTCCAGCAAAATCTTACTAGTGTCGCTACAAAGTGGTAAATTTAGCTATCTCGTAGTGTCTTCCAAGATTTCAATTCTTTATCCATGGCCTTCCTTATGGATTTCCAGTTACCAGTCCGATATGAGACCAGGATGCACCTCCTCACTTCATTGAAACAAGACCGAGCTACTCATATCTTGGATCATATTCATGAGTGGCGATGTTTTCATCGCATGATCAACTTTGAAATTCCTAATCAGCTTCTAACTCATTGGTTCACCACCTCCTTTGTCAATCAGATTGCCAAGGAAATAGCTATGGGGGCATGTGTAACCGAGGAATAAGCCATTGCTTACACCCAATACCTTGATCTTGTGTACTCTCATTCCGACGCATTATATGATATCTTGCCTGATGCTTTCCGACTTGGAACTTCTAAACCACCAGTGACTCCATCTGTCGATGGTATTATTGGTTCTGTGTCTCAGACTCCTCAGAATTAGTCTTCATCTTCAAACACTGGGAAGCCGAAGTCCGCTTCTTCCAATAATGTTGATTCTCAATCCACTTCGAATTCTCGTAAACCAACAGAAATTAATGTCGATCAGGCCAATCCTACGGACAATGCTTCTAAAGGTAAAAACAAGGGTAAAGGTAAGGCCAAAGCTGATATCTCGAAATAGGATTCTCAGAAATCTCGTGTTGGTGATGGTTCTCAATGCAAACCAAAGTACCCTTGTTTGATTTGTGACGATGAGCACTTCACCAAGGACTGTCCTAGATGATCTGAAGTGAGCCACTTGCTTAAAGGCACCCAAGGAACTCTGGCCATTCTTAAAGATCCTTTCCCATCTTAGTAGACTTAGATGGTAGAGAAACCTCAATCCTCTTCCCCATTGGCTCTCAGGTGTTTATGATGAATGGTTCTGCAGCCGTTTCTATTGCTACTTGATCAAAAGATTATATGGGATCTCGTCAGGCCACTGGGAAGGAGATCGTTGATGGTCCTCCTCCTCCTCTTGTTATTGGCCCTCTTGAAATTGAAAGGCCCAATGCTGAATCCATTGTGCAACCACCTTCCAAAGGTGTACTCTGCAAGTCTTCTTATAATCCTAACGCCCGTGCCAATCACCATTACAATATTGTTGAGGATTTGGCTCAAGCACCATCCACGATGTTTGCGTTAGAATTACTTCAAAGTTATCCATCGCAACAAAGAAATTTGTTATTTGCAATTGGCGGGATTTATCCTGTCGATACTGGCCTTCTTGCTTTCGATCTAAAGAATTTCATTCCATGACTTCTGCATCAGATTGCGCTCATTATTCAAGTTTTTATTAATGGTCTCGACATCCATCGAGCAATTTTGGACGAAGGTGCATCAACCTGTGTCATGTCATCTTTGTGTTGGAAAGCTATTGGTTCTCCAGCCTTGAATTCATCACGAAATGCCCTTGAAGCGTTTGATGGAAGAGAATCAAAACTTTTAGGTGTTCTCGCTAGTTTACCAATTACTTTGAAAGGGAAGGCAGTCAATGTCGAGGTTGAAGTCGTTGATGCTAAACTCAATTATAATCTTCTCCTCGGTCGCAGTTGGACTCACGCCATGTTATTTGTTTCGTCCACTCTCTTTCGTGTTCTAAAATTTCCACATAAAGGAAAGATTGTTACCGTTGATAAATTGTCTTTCTTCACCTCTTCTTTCAAGAACAACGTTCTGTATGTGGACCAGATTCCTACTCCCTATGAGAGCGTAGGGCCAGGTCTTTTTAAAGATCCTACGCTCATGGGTATTTTTCCTCTTCCTCCACCAAATACTGTTTAGATTCATATGATCTCTCGGTCTGATGACCCATGGATTATTCCTTCCCCTGAACAGATTGATTCCTTCAGAGATTCGATGCCTTTGAGTCCAATTGGGATTGATTATTGTGAACTCATCGCTGCTTTGGAACCTCCGTCCTCTGATTGTGCTCCTTCGATCATGTCTCTTGAAATTTATTCTCAATCCCCCTGGCTTGGTGATTCAGATTTGCCTGATCCTTTGAAAGAAGTGTTTCCCTCCGATGAAGCCATCATGGAAACCATGTCTCTTGAGGATCTGTCATGGGACGATGGTCATCATTGTTCCTTGTTCATGCCTGGCCTTGGGGCCATGTCTACTTGTCTCGAGCATTTTGCATCTCAAGTTCCTTCTCCTCTGCTTCAATTGTCTGTTTTGACACATGATGTCTTTACGGAAGGTAACTTGAATAATATTACACCGATGATGCCTATTGACCTTTCCGTTAAACTGGGAATCATTGATAACATCCATATCAGGGTCACTTGTTCTTCCAATGAAGTGCAAGTTTATACTAGCCTTTTTCATGAATTCCATGATGTCTTTGCATGGTCCTAAAAAGAAATGCCTGGAATCGACACTAGTATATGATGCCCTAGTATAGTGGTGCATGAAATACCTACTTACCCTGTCTCTAAACCTGTTCGCCAGCGTCTTCATCCGCTGCACCCTAGAAAAGCTACTGCCATTAAAGGTGAAGTTGAAAAAATTCTTAGAGCTGGTTTTATTTATCTGATCCCTTTGACAGAATGGGTCTCTAATACTATTCATGTAGATAAGAAATAGGGAAATATTCGCATTTGTGTTTATTATCGTGATATTAATCGAGCTTGTCCCAAGGATAATTATCCTACTCCCTTTATCGATCAAATCATTGATGACTATGCTGGGAGTGAGATATTTTCCCTAATGGATGATTTTTCTAGTTACAATCAGATTAAAATTCTCTTGACTGATGAACATAAGACTGCCTTTATCTATCCTTGGGGTACTTTCGCATATAAGAAGCTCCCTTTTGGCTTAAAGAATGCTGGGGCAATGTTTCAGCGAGCGATGTCGTATGATTTTCACGATATTCGTCACATCGTTCAGCCTTATCTGGATGACCTTCCCGATCATTCAACTAAGTTTATGGACCATCTTGACCATTTTAGTCAGATTTTTCTTCGTTGTCGACGTTATAATATTCAGCTTAATCCGTACAAGTGCGTCTTTTGCGTTGATTCCGGTAGACCCTTAGGGTTTATCGTGTCCAGAGATGGAATTCACCTTGATCCATTCAAGGTTGAGGCTATTATCAATCTCCCCTCTCCCTCCTCATTACATCAGTTGCAGAGTTTGCAAGGTAAGGCTAATTTTCTACGTCGTTTTATACCTAACTATGCAGAAGTGTCTAGAGGATACACACGATTATTAAAGCAGGGCATCCAATTCTATTGGGATGAGATTGCTCAAAAGTCTTTCAAGGCCTTGAAGACGTTAATTCTCAACGCTCCTCTATTGCGTCCTCCTAACTATCATCATGATTTTTACCTTTATTTAGCTGTCGCTTTCAACACAATAGCCATGGTTCTGGTACAAGATGATGACGACAGTAATGTGAATGTTATCTATTACTTGTCTCGTAACCTTCTTGATCCTGAGCCGTGCTATTCACATGTCGAGAAGTTAGCGTTAGCTTTAGTTCAAGCAGTTCAGCGTTTTTGTCATTATATTCTTTTGCTTACAGTGACTATGATTTCCGATTACAACCCCATGACCTATATATTGTTTCGAAAATTGTTGGGGGGAAAATACTCAAAGTGGATTTTCATCCTCCAAGAGTTCGATTTGGAATTTACTACTGCAAAGTTGAAGAAGTCACTAGTCTTTGCTGATTTGATTTTTTCCCTACCTTTAGAATCTCCTCCGTCTCGTTCTGAGGAATACATTCCAGATGATACTCTTTTCTTAATTAGCACCCTCGATCCGTGGTATGTTGATATCATCATTTATCTCTAGACTTCCACTTTCGGATTTGAGTTGACAAAGGATCCCCGCCGATGCATCCGTCATCAGTCACAACCTTATCGTATAGTTGGGGATACCCTCTATCGTGTCGGAGTGGATTCCATTCTCCGTCGATGTTTGACTCTCGATGAAGCTGAGAAAGTCCTCAATGATTGTCATAGTGGCACCTGTGGTGGTCACATGTCTGGTTATGCCGCTGCACAAAAGCTTCTTCGTGCTGGTTATTTCTGGCCTTCTATCCTCAAAGACTGCATTGTCGCAGTTCGTAAATGTCATGATTTCCAGATTTATCAACGCAAGATGCGTGCCCTGCCTGTACCTCTTCATCATGTCATTATTGTTGGTCCCTTTACGAAGTGGGGCATTTATTTTATGACATCTAACCCTCACTCGTCCGGGGGGAATGCTTATATTATCGTAACCGTGGACTACTTCACCAAATGGGCCAAAGCAATGCCTACACTTGCCGCTGACGGTAAGACAACTTCTCAATTCATATTCAATCACATCATTGCTAGGTTTGGTGCCCCTCAAGCCATCATTACTGATCATGGTTCCCGTTTTCGGCATTACATGGTGGCGGAGTTGACTTCTAAGTTGGGTCTGTGTCACAACAGCTCAACGCCGTACTATCCTCAGGCCAATGGCCAGGTTGAAGCTGTGAACAAAGTTATTGTTACCATGCTTCAACGTATGATTGGGATCCATAAATCCAATTTGCATCTCATGTTATTTTCAGCTCTTTGGGCATACCAAACCTCAGTTAAGAGTGCAATCGGATTCACCCCAATTCAGTTGGTTTATGGTCTGGAAGCTACTCTTCTGATTGAATGTGAAATACCTTCGTTCAAGTTGGATGTTGAATTACTGCCGAACACTTCACCAGAAGAAGAGAATCTCCTTTATCTAGAAAGGTTGGATGAAACTTGGTGCTTTGCTGCTCTAGTTATTGAAGCACAGAAAAAGAGGGTCAAATCTCATTTTGACTAATCAGTTTCCCCTCGTTCTTTCGTTGAAGGAGATCTCGTCCTCTTGTATGACCAAGCTCATGATAAGTTGGGGGCAGGTAAATTTCAACCCATGTGGCATGGGCCTTACATTGTAAAACATGTATTGCATAATGGGGCCTATGAGCTTATTGATTACGAAGGTCATCCTCTAGAACAACCCAGAAATGGGCTGTATCTCAAAAAGTATTATGCGTGAGTCATTCATGCATGATTTGTGTACATAGGTTTTTTTTTCATTTTTGTACATGTTTTGATTTGGTGTGCTTTGCAAGAATTTTCTTGCTTATTTGGGTCTTTATTATTCATGTGGATGTATATTACCCCTTATGTTGGTTTCACGGATGGTGCTTCCCGCAGTACCAAGAATTTGACTTCAGCAGCCTGGGTAATCTATGATCCTGTTGGTGAGTTGATAGAACTGCAAGGTATTTTTCTAGGAGGAACTACAAACAATGTCGTTGAATATAGTGTTGTCCTTGAACTAGTAACCGAGGAAACGAATCTCGGCATACACGCATTGCTTGTAAATCTAGATTCACAGCTTGTTTTTCTGCAACTCAATGGTCATTATTCGGTTAGAAACCCATACATTTTGAGATTGTATTTACGTATTCGTTTGTTGGAAAGACATTTTGACTTTATCACATATCAACATATTCCTAGACAAATGAATGCATTAACTGATACAGTGGCTAAAATTATTTTAGATAGACATTTGCATAATTTGTAAAATCATCATCATGTGAAAAAAATCCATGTAGGAAAATAGATGTATATATATATATATATCACGTGTTTGCATCAATGTGCATCATACATTCAAAAATATGTGTGTTTCTGTTACATCTCGAGACACCATGTCTCTCAAAATATGTAGATATAAAGTCTAGGTGTCTAATCGGCATGATGCTCATGGTAGCATGTCACTGCCCATACAAGCCACCTCAGCAAGCGGTGAATACGGCTTGGCACCGGGCCGATGGTATGTCTCTAGTAGGCACGAGGAACATCGTCGAATCATGCATAGTCTGGGACTCCACGTGTGATCCCCTCTAGGATGCACACGATCTCCTCTTCCTCGCCTGCCTCACCATGAGGGTTGAAATCACGAGGGATTCGTCTTGCTATCGAAGACATGCTCGCGGGTCTCTCTAGGCCAACATTTGCAAATACATGGATTTAATGTCAGGACATGCATAGTTAAAAAAATCATAACACTCATGAAAATTTAAAAACATGAGTCTTACACAAATCTTCATCCCAATCCTCTCCCTCTAGGAGTGGTAGGTCTGGATCACTAGTAAAATTTGTACCAGAGTAGGGCTAGTCCTCCACGATGATCAAATATCGGCGGAGCCAATCAAAGAATTCCGGTCTCCAGGAAATCTATTGACCGCCCCCTGCCCTTGGCATCAGAGTCACCCATCGGGCCATCTGTGGTTCTCTTGCTGGTGGTGTTAGGACTATGACCTCGTGACACTGAAAAATTGGTAGTCGTTCCAGGAAGAAAGATACCAGGATAGACCCATAGTTGAATTGGTTCAATTTGGTCCTTGAATTTTGTTAGCTGGCATTTCATGTTTATTTTCATAGCCTCTGCCTAGTTGTAGATGGTCAGTGTCAAGAAGTCTACAGCAAGAAGCAACTTTGTTTTTTTTCCTTCGTGCGGTGCTTGCGATCTCGCGGCTCATTTGATGGTATGTAGCACTACTTTTAGTGCCAAGTTTGGGATAGTATAGATATCGAATTTCCCACTCCATGATCCCTTCTGTGCCCTTGGACATACCCTATCAATCACCATGGACATGCTCTCCATGCAAGGCCGGGTGCCGGTTAGGATCGGTGATGCTCCCCTCTGCGATAATCCTATGATAAAGTAGAGATCAGAAACATCAATCTCAAGTTCTTGATCTCGAAGGATGAACTTTTACCGATCCTCATCCCATATGCTGATCAGATATTGTAGCAGCTCTAGTTGAGCACGGAGACACGGTGTCAAGAAGAACTTCTTCAGTCCACAGTCTCTGAGAGCTTCCATGCATCTCTCATTTTCCATGGAAAACTCATCCTTTTCGTCGTGTTCCCGTTCTTTCCATTTGATCACCATTTTGTCATTCTCTACATGCAAACGCATTCATATGAATAGTATTAGCCATTTTTGAAGCTTGGATTTGTAAACAATTGGGATATTTCACTTGCATTTTGAACAAAAAATGGTCTGCGCCATTAGCGTGCCCTAGTGTAGAAAATTGGGCATTTGGCGTGACTCCGTGCCCGAAACCCGCGCCAACCGCTGTGCCCTAATATTCACATTTCCTCCCCCATAACTCAAAATTGGAAGCTGCAGGTAGTAAAAAATGACTTAAAATGAAGGGAGAGATCTCGACTCTTACTTGGAATTGACGGATTTGAGATTGGTCTGCTGGATTGTCCGCTATCGTCGCTGCAAAATCACACTATAAAATGGGTAACTATTGCTCCACAAGAGGTAAAAAGTGAAAGATAATTATTTTTACCATTTTTGGCATTTTATAACTTTTTACAACCCTAATTAGGTTTTAAGACATATTTTTCGATTATTTTATTATATTATTTTTGAGAAATGGGTTTTACATGTGTCTCTTGTGCAACAATAGGTTTTCAGGATATAGTGATGGATTAATGAGTTAAATTTTATACTTTTTTGGACTCGGTAAAAACAAGAAAAAGTTACTACTAGAGTCATCTTTCAGCTCTTTTCTGACTCTCTAAAATTTAAAAGATTGTCGAGACTCTTGTCATTTTGAACTCATTAAATGGCTGTGAAGCAATATCTACCCAGTATACGTTTACCCCTTTTTCGGGCTGGGATAGATTATTTACAAAAAAAGGAATACCTTAGCCTATCGCGACTAAGAGGTTCTTTCGGGTATTGTTTTCTAACTTTTCGGATCTGAGAGACTATTTACGAAAAGGGCCATGATGGAATTTTCTTTTCTGCCTTCTTTTCAAACTCTCTAAACATGAAAATATGCCAATTTCTCCCTTTGTTAGACTCGTTAAACCCTGATGACATCGGATTTCGTCGCCATGACGTTACTCAAGTTCCTCCTTCCTAGGGCTCATGAAATGTACTAGGTTGGATTTTTGCAAAGGAAAAACTTACAGCACAAGAATATGTTATCCCCTTAAAGCTTGTTTTAAAAAATAATTGGGGTATTCGTCAAAAATGGTGGGGGAAAATGGAACCAAGTTTTAGTTATGTTGACAGTATGTCGCTCTTGAACATGGCACTTGTCTGCATTCGTGTCGGGTTGGGGACATCTCATTTCAACATTTTTTCTTCCATGCGTTTGGGTAATATATTTTGACCCCTCATCTGCTCTTTGCCACGCCGTCATGACCTCAGATCCTTTGATGTCAAATACTACCAAATCCAATGTCGTGCTACTGATATGTTCAAGAGAAGTTTGTCTCTACAGTTTTCAACCTCCCTCTAATTCTTTGTTGGTCCTATTTCATCATCATATTCCTCTGTTTCATATCGATGATGTGGGAAACATTATGTCCCACCTTCGATAAGGTCAATTCCTGTCGAATTCAACTCATTATCCAAGAATTTGATCTAGAGACTCCCTTCTGGTACCTTGGAGCCTGCATGCCTCAATGGAAAGTTCTTCGTATTTGACGCAAGGTCCACATCATTGGCCTTTGATCGAGTGATTCTACAGATGTTCGACGCCAGATCATTGTTCACATTTCGTGGATTGTACCAGTTGTACCTTGAGAGCCATTGTCATTATTGGTGGTTTCTCTCGTGCCTGTTAACAACTTTCATCATTGGCTGGTAATCAGGTGATTTTCTTGCATGTTCGACTTCAGCTCATATATTCACATGCTTGAATTTGTGCTTGTTTGGGTCAAGATGGAGCACAAGACCCTAGGTTTTGTCTGATAAAATCCAGGCCGCAGATTTTGATGGATTATCATGACTTATTGCATGACTCTTTTGATTGGATGGCTGCGACCATAACTGAGTCTATTTGTTGACCCTTACTGCTGGATGGCTGTGTCCATACCTCAGATCTCAGTTTTTATATAATCTATTATGGATGGATGCGCCCATACCTCATGTTCATATATCAGAGATATCAGTTGTATTCGTAATTGTAGGTTTTCTGACAGTGGTGTTTGGTTTGAACGCATTATCATAAAGCATTTCACCCCTCCCTCTCCCTCGGACCTCATGCTTTAGGGGGCATCTGTTACACAGGATTTTGTCACTGTCCCTGAAATCCCCATCTCACCCATTGGAGGTTCATTTCCATGATCAATAAGTAGTGTCATGCCTTGCAAAGACCATCATTGTATCCCTTTACATGAGAGTAATATTCCTTCTGTTGACAATTACCTAAGCAGAGACTCAAAAAACCTTGTTTTTGCCTTAGCGCAGGTAGTCAGTTATGCCCTCGCATAAAAGAGGAAGATTAACACTAGGCCCCATGCCAGCTAGCGCTCTGTCCCAGTTTTCCACCCGCGCCAAGCTGTTTATGGAATTTGTTTTAAAATTAGAGGCGGAGATTCCACTCCAACCACTTTGAGGATGAGTCATTGGGAGTTGTTGAACTAAAAAACCATGGACTCCCTCCTTTATTTTATGGTTTCCACCTCTTATGGTAACTCCCTAAAGGATAGGCCTCCCTCCCACCTTTGTAGGGATCCTAACCTCGTCCTTTTCCTCTATAAAAAGAAGCTATCTCTCTTTGCAAAAGCTAGCTGAACAACTAAATAGCTGAACCCCGCTGGAGGAGACTATGACGTAAAAGCATTGGTTGTAACTCTTCATTCTATCAATACATACCATGACTATTGTTTGGTTCCCATTTTGTATTATGTTAGATGTTTAATGCAATATGCTTAGCCCTCTTTGACTGGCTAGTAGCTATGAGTGAAATTATTATGTTGTATGTTGTTTTTGTTTTTGTTATATGTGTAGGTATCCGAGCATGACTGCGAAAGGATCATGACTTGCTGAGGTAGGAGTGGGAGGTCACCACCACTACAACAATGATGACATCATTGGACTCCAGTTAGGTCGATCTACCATGTCCTCTTTTCATTCAATAATTAGGAATCAACACTCTAGCATTTCTATTTGTTTCTAGACCCACTCTAGGGCTAGAGGGATCGTCTCTGTCCACAGAGAGGATTTACCTACATAACACCTGCCCTAATCCTCGAGATCATATATTCTTCAAGTGATGCATGGAGAACACTCAAAACCCATTTCAAGCTAGGACTATCAGACTAAAACCCCAATTTCTTTTCTTTCCACATTCACTTCTTTTTTAATTTCTCGATTTACCTAGTTTTCATGTTTTTGTTCTAATATCTTATAGGTTAACTATGCAGACAAAATAATGGCACCCTTCACTCCATCAACTCCCTTTGTGCACAAAGACATATTTACCCTTCAAAAAATTTTCCTGGTAATTTACAACCGCAACATTGGATTTTTTGTCACTTTTGTTCCTAAATATTGTTGAGGGTTTTTTTTTTTTTTTTCTTCGCCTTATGGTTTCCTTACAGTATTTCCGACTCATATTATTTGTTTTTGGTGAATTCTTGTAGATATCTATCCTTAATCGTTATTCCTTTTCATAGATGAACTAGGTAAGAGGCATATTGGGAGTATGACGCACAATGGCCAAAGTATATGATACACAACCTGGTATACAAAAGTCCTAATTTCACTTACTCAGGCCACTAAGTATGACTTTATTATTACAGTTAGTCAGAGTAAGAGTATTCTCAACTTTGTGGTTCAATTCCATACTTAGATATGTTTAGGGTAAATATGGTTATGGTTGTTATTGTGCTATAGGAAAAATTCCATGTAAAGGAATTTTCTATTAGGTGGTCATAATAAGGATTGCAACATTTATAACTTGTATTTATTTTGATTTATAAATTGTTGGGCCAAGGCCCCAACCTATTGTGTTAGTTCCTTCTGCTTAACATTTTCTGTTTGAGCTGACCATATCTGTAGGTTCTATCAAAGTTCGTTTGTCATAAGGGTTTTTTTTTTAAGTTCTGGAAAAAGCACTCGGACTGTGTTAATGTCGGTCATTGCTTAGACTTATTGTATATATAGATAAGGAAATTGGTTATTCTCGTATTACAGTATTAGTATTGTTATCTTTACACATATATAATGATTTCAATATTTTGGGAATTTGTTATGGTTTCATAGATTGAAAATTCATAGGAAGATTTCTTCGTTATGTTTTTCATTCTGTATAAATTTATTTTATTATTTTTCTTTTTAATAAAGACACTCTCTGATTTGTGTTTTATTCACAAGTTTAACATTGGCCTCCAATGCTCCAATTTGTACGTGGTTAGTTAAAAGGAATGGGATTTTCCACGATAGTAGAGCCCTCGACTCATCCCCAGGAATAACCTAGCCCTATTTGTAGATTCTTACTCTTCTTGCTGATAGGATATAAAATCCCTATTATTAAAATTCTCCTTCACACAATGATATTAATTGTTATTTCTATAGGTACAACAATACAAATATTCTTTTCGTATGCACAATATCCTAGTTGGGGGTAACATACTACCGGATATATTTTCCAATCTAGACTTGAAATTTAAAATTTCATATGCTACAATCTGTATTATATATTTTCTGACTACATACACAAAACTACATAGCACACATTTAATGAATATTTACATCACAAGCTCGTACATTCCTTTATATACATATGTTTATTTCCAATTCAATTTTATTGTTCGTTAACTAGCAAGATGACCAGATCTGCAAATACTTATCTACACTTTTCAATTGTCAACTATAAGATTATAGGATAGTAGGATGTCCTTCCCAACCTCCGAGAACCAAAATCACTCCTGGTACTTCTGTCGAGCCAATTTCATACTCAGAAACAATTTTTGGATTTAACCTAAACATGTTTTCCCCTAGACCACCTAGTCCAAACTAGCTCTAGACAGTCCGACATTCAACAAG
Organism: Pinus albicaulis; assembly: GCA_034641835.2. NCBI lineage: Eukaryota > Viridiplantae > Streptophyta > Pinopsida > Pinales > Pinaceae > Pinus > Pinus albicaulis. The sequence goes on along the minus strand of CM076576.1, from coordinate 869,399,723 downwards.
TTCCATTGGCCAACCAGCTCAAGAAGTTAAAGTTTAGTAAACGAGTTTTGGCTAACGAGCTCGAGATCTGAGAGTTTGGTAATGTATCATTAACCTTTATAGTGTCTTGTCAAAGGCTTCGCAAGAGTCTACCCTTTTGGCTTTCTTCTCCACTAAGAAAGTTTTTCTTTTCTATAGAAAGAGATGAGGAAGCTCACTACCTCAATTATCTTTAACCATATTTTAGTATGAAATATTTTCCTACATTATTTTTCCCTTAACTTTTAACTTGTAACTTCACCCCTTTCCAACAAAAAAAATATTACAAATAATTTTAAATTTACAATATATCCATAATTTATTCAATTAAATATTTATTCTACTTCTAACTGTAGTAAAGCAAAAAAATTTCAAAGAATTACCTCAATAACTAAGAGGTATTACATTTACGTATCATGGACGACCACATCTCGTCTTCAACATACAATGGAAACCTTTTGTAAACAAATACGGTGACTTTTTACAGTGTAATTTCTCTAAATTCTGGAAGGAATTTATTGAAAAGAGAAGTTTGATTGCTAACTTTGCACAATTAAAATGCCCTAAAAGTTTTTGAGGGTGCTGAATCCATATATAGAGTCAAAAAACCAGTTTGAATAACAAAAACCAAGATTTTACCTCAAAATTTTTCACCAGATTCCAGCACCTGAAACTTCATATATTAATTACATACCATTATATTTATAGAAAATCAAAATTAATTTTAGTATTAAAAAATTAAAAGATGTTGTTTCATCATAATCTCATTACTATATTAAGTCATTATTATAATCATTAAAAGATAATTCAATGCTCATTAAATTTCAAATCATCTAATTTAATTTATGTTATAATTATATTTTTAATTTAAGTAATATATAAATTATGTGATAATTATATTTTTAAATTAAGTAATATAAAATTGAAAGATGTTGTTTGGTCATAATCTCATTACTATAATCCGTCATTATTATAATGATTAAAAGATAAACTACTGCTCATTAAATTTCAAATCATCTAATTTAATTTAAGTTATATTTATATTTTTAAATTAAGTAATATATAAATTATGTGATAATTATATTTTAAAATTAAGTAATATATATGCTTGTAAATATAATTTCATTCCATTTTTAATAATTATTTATATTATAAGGGATATTGTTATTAAATAATTTAGGTAATTATAAGGGATATTGTTATTAAATATTCTAGGTAGAATATTTTAGAAAAAGACATGAGATAGTTGTACATTTTTTTTTAATACAAAAATAATCAATATTATTGAAGCATATAAACATTTGTTTGGTAAAACAAATTTCCATTTTTTCATATAAAAAAATAAAACAAATAATAATCTTTTTCTTTTTTAATTTTAATTTGAGTTTTGGAAATTAATTATATATATATATATATATATATATATATATATATATATATAACATCATTTTATATTGATCTTAACATTCATGGAAACCAGTAAAACGCTTAATATTGAAATTATTTTTAATAGTTTCATTGAAAAATAAAACTAGCAGTTGCCTTTAAAGGTGCAAAGGTATGTCGTAGGAATAAAAGATTTGGAAAGATTATCCTCTCACTCACTCCAATGCAAGCATTGTTAATCGTTTCTATGAGTGCAACAAAATTGCTTCTTGATAACATTATGTATATGACAGATATGTAAAGTCACTTACAGATGTTAGTTAATAATTGATTAAGATTGAAGTAGGGATTTTTGGTATTTAGAAAGACACCATTGTCAGTTCCTTCCGTACAGTATAGTGTCGGAGAAAGAGGAATGGAGGTATAGTCTAGTGTCAGAAAAAGAGGAATGGGAATGAAAATAGAGGAGGTGGAACTAGAGTAGAGTGATGCTCTTCCAAAAGTGGAAAGAGAGACACTATTCCAGGTAAAGAAATCTAATTTTGTTAATCATTTTCTCATTAAGTTCATTTCTGTGCTAGTTTTGAATTTCTAGGTTCTAAGTTTTGTAAATATGGGAACCATGATAATATAGCAGTCCTTTAGAAAAAAAAATATTAAGAGAAATGGGTATCACACCTCACACGTCTGATGACTACAATTACATAATTTTAATTTGGAATAAGAGTTATTTTCTATAGTACACAATCTTGAATTCACCAACCAATTTCTAGGTTGTGCATATAAAATATCAAGCACAAAGTAGTTGATGCGAATAAAATTATCAATCAGTGGATGCTTCAAAGCACCATCCAAGTCCCCATAATTTTCCATTTTAGGGTAAAATAAACATCGATGGCATTGATTTTGGCCAAATATTTGATAGATTACAGACACATCCAATCTATCACATCTTTGTGTAGTTATAGCCGAAGCTCCATCACATTTGATAGATTACAGACACATCCAATCTATCACATCTTTGTGTAGTTATAGCTGAAGCTCCATCACATCTTTGCGCACTTCTTCACTTTTGCTAAATATTTTTGTTCGCTCTTTTATTATATCATAATATAGTATAATTATAATAAAAGGATAAAAAATACTTATATATTAATAATATATATTAAAAAATTGTATAATAAATATTAATTTTTTTATTAGAAATTGACTTTAAAATATTAAAAATTATATATATTATTCTGATATTTTTATAGATTTATTTTTAAAAACTCAATAAAACTTAATTTTATAATAAATTAACTTACAATCAAATGAAAAATCAAAATCTCTCAAGATTTAGAGATTAGGATTTTTCTTTTTTTATCAATAAAATTTAATTTTATCATAAATTAATTTAAAAACCAAAAGAAAATAAAAATATCTCAAAATTTAGAAATTAGAATCTTATTTGTTTTCATTTAGAACCGAATTTATGAAACTTTAAAAGACAACATAGTTTCTGGCTAATTCCAAGATGGTCGGAGTGCCAAATGTCAATTTTTATTTGAAAAAAAAAACAAAAATACACAAATCTCATTGATCAAATTTGACAAACTAAACCCATCATAAAAATACCTTCAATAAAATTTACATCCATCTCAAAAATCATATATAAAAAATCATACAAATTAAGAAAATATTAAAAAAAATTACTAAATATTATGATAAAAATAGCGATCCCAAAAAAAATATTAATGAAAAACAATGCTGAGACCTTAAAATATGTTCGTGCAAATATGAGGCTTTAGTAAATATCTACTATACAAAAGTTGGCCTCGAAAACTTTTCAATTTCTTTTATTAGAAGTTAAAATTTAAATTTCTTTTCAATTTAATATTTTTTACCCCAACTAATTGCTTTTCTTCAACACTTCTCCTACCAATGAACTATGTTGGAAAGTAAATAAATTAAATTGCTTGCTATGGGACACATTAGTTCATTTTAACATTATTAAAATTCTTAAATAAAAATATTATAAATTTATTTATTTAAAATTTATAAGAAAAATATTATAAATTTATTTATTTATTTAATATAGGCGGAATCGTGTAATTTATTTTCGTTTTAAGTCGACGTAACCGAACCACCAGGATGGTATACAGTGAAACACGTATCATGATAATGGAAAATACTCAAATTCTCGTAGCCATGCTTTAGTTGTTGATGAGGTAAGTTAATGTAATGCACACATGTTTATAGAGGTGGTAAATGTTAATGTAAACGTAAATTGTTTACCCATCTAAGTAAGTGATAATATATGATAATTTTGATGAAATAATTTTTTTTTCTACGTTAAAAAAGAAATTTAAAATTTAATGCATAGCTGGGCATGGTGTCTTCTTTTAGTAAGACATCTTATATTTTACTATAACAAATACATTTTATGTTTAACTTATAATCTCAAACTTATAATACAAAAAATATATAAAACTATCCTAATACATTTTATTTTAAATAAATTATTTATGTTATGTAAATTAAATATGTTGAGAAATATTAAATGATTTAAATTCTAAATGTTTTTTAAAATGTTTAAGAACATCAAATCATTAAAATATAAATATTTTTTAAAATGTGAGTTAAAAAATTTATATTAATGGATTTGATTTGATTTTTTAAACTTAATTTATAGAAAATTAAAATGAATTTAAAAATGGTCAATATTAAATAATTATTAAATATTAAACTATAATTTGTAGGAAAACCAAAAATAAAATTTGTAAAAAAGAGAAGAAAATATCTTATACTAAATTTAGCTTTTTTATAATAACTAATAATTACAATGTTGTGATATGGAAAATATGAAAGAATATAAACATCTTTCATGTCTTTCTAAACTATTGCAGTTGAAAAATTAAAAACAAGGAATCATTTGAATGTACTAATTCTTTAGCCACTTTTGACAAAGAAAATAACAGATAAATTGAAAACCTAGAAGGAAAAGACAAACAATTTTAGCATGATGGTAAATATAGGACTCAAAATTCATGTAATAAAAACGTTGTAGTGCCTTCAATTTATTCTTCTTTAATAAATTAGAAAAAATACACATCCCTATTATCATTATGAGCAAAGAAAAACAAGAAATAACATGTAAATTATGTAAAAATTTTGAAAAAATATGAAGAGAATGAAAGTGAAATTAAATCTAGGTTTTGTTACCTACTAGCTTTGGTTGATGGTTGCCTATAAGTGAGTGGAAATAATGATTAGGGTAATGATTGTGGACGAAGTTTCATAAACTTTGTGGGTGGCATAAAATCTGGGTGAAGGAACGATACTTTCATTACTTTCCATTACACTTGCCATGAAGTTGGAAATAAGACCTTAAAAATATGAGTCAATAAGATCTTAAAAATATGAGTCAATCTGATGATGAAAAATTGGTTTATATATATATATATATATATATATATATTGGTCAAATCTAAACTAACTAGTAGTCAAAAGAAAATTGATTATGAGAGTCTTTCATTGGCAGGGACTAATAACTATAACTTACATTAGTCAATGCTAAAGTAAAAGTGGTTGATAGAAAAATTTTCATATAGTCTTGATTTGACTCGAAATAATCAATTGATATGTGAAGTTGATAAGTAAATTGCTTGTTGATGCAGAAAAACTTTCATTAATTTTGGTGGGTAGTAACCACTATTAAGTCTAAACATTTATACTTTCACACTGAAGTAAACATAAATAATGATGAGAAGTAACTCCTAGTAGTATCTAAAAATCATACATGAATACTGCAACCATATCCATAAATTATGACATAAAATATGTAAGGAAGTTTCTTACATGGCATTATTCTTTAGACTAATAATGATTCTATAACCATATTTCAGTTCAATTAATAAACACACAAATGTTTCGATATCAAGTCTAGCGAGATTATGATTTATCTCTCTCTCTCTCTCTCTCTCAGGGAACAAAAACAAAGGAGAGAGAGATAACGAGGTAAGGAGTTAGATAAGGTGAGAAAGGATGAGAGAGAGAGAGAGAGAGAGAGAGAGAGAGAGAGAGAGAGAGGAAAATGTGATTGATGATATAATGGGGGGAAGACAGAATGAGAGATAGAGGGATGGAGGGAGTAAGTGGGTGGAGGAATCGATATAGTGAGAGAGAGAGAGAGAGAGAGAGAGAGAGAGAGAGAGAGAGAGAGAGAGAGAGAGAGAGAGGAACAACAACAAGGGAGAGAGAGATAACGAGGTAAGGAGATAGATAAGGTGAGAGAGAGGAAAATTTGATTGATGATATAATGGGGGGAAGACGGAAGGAGAGATAGAGGGATGGAGGGAGTAAGTGGGTGGAGGAATCGAGAGAGAGAGAGGGAGAGAGAGAGAGAGAGAGAGGAACAACAACAAGGGAGAGAGAGATAACGAGGTAAGGAGATAGATAAGGTGAGTAAGGATGGGAAAGAAAGAGAGAGAGAGGGAGAGAGAGGGGGAGAGAGAGAGAGAGAGAGAGAGGAAAATATGATTGATGATATAATGGGGGGAAGACGGAAGGATAGATAGAGGGATGGAGGGAGTAAGTGGGTGGAGGAATTGAGAGAGAGAGAGAGAGAGAGAGAGAGCACGAGGTAAGGAGATAGATAAGGTGAGAGAGAGGAAAATGTGATTGATGATATAATGGGGGGAAGACGGAAGGAGAGATAGAGGGATGGAGGGAGTAAGTGGGTGGAGGAATAGAGAGAGAGAGAGGGGAACAACAACAAGGGAGAGAGAGATAACAAGGTAAGGAGATAGATAAGGTGAGTAAGGATGGGAAGGAGTATATGAGAGAGAGAGAGAGGAAAATGTGATTGATGATATAATGGGGGGAAGACAGAAGGAGAGGAGAGATAGAGGGATGGAGGGAGTAAGTGGGTGGAGGAATCGAGAGAGAGAGAGAGAGAGAGAGAGAGAGAGAGAGAGAGAGGGGGGAACAACAACAAGGGAGAGAGAGATAACGAGGGGTAAGGAGATAGATAAGGTGAGAGAGATGGAAATGTGATTGATGTGGATATAATGGGGGAAAGACTAAGGAGAGATAGAGGGAAGGGGAGGGAGTAAGTGGGTGGAGGGACATATATATATATATATATATATATATATATATATATATATATATATATATAGATAGATAGATAGATAGATAGAGAGAGAGAGAGAGAGAGAGAGAGAGAGAGAGAGAGAGAGAGGAAAATGTGATTGATGATATAATGGGGGGAAGACGGAAGGAGAGATAGAGGGATGGAGGGAGTAAGTGGGTGGAGGAATTGATATAGCGAGTAAGAGAGATAGAGAGTTATGTAGTGTGAATAAGAGGAATTGAATCCATTGATATAGTATTTCTATAAATTTATACGGGGAAAAACTATGCCTTTTGGAAGGTTAGGATGGAAGCCTATCTTATATACCTAGGAGTATATGTTTAGAGATACATGTTGGTAGATTATGATACTCCTAACATCCCTCCCATAAATGAATATAGTAAAAAGGTGTAAGGAAATAATGATAAAGCCAAGAATTCCATTCTCTTTGGCCTTAGTAAATATAACCTTATAAAATTTATGTACTATATGCTTGATAAGGAAGTATGGGTCAAGTTCAATCAGAGTTATGAAGGAGATAATAAAGTCAAATAGGGAAAACATAAAACCATGAGAATGAGGTTTGAAAGCTTAATAATGAGTGAATAAGGAAGCATAGAAGAATACTTCCTCGAAGTTGATGAAGTAAGCAATATGTAACATCCCTGGTGAAAGTTGCATGTAATAAAAGTTAATAAAGGAAGAATAATAACCACAGTTATTGGACACATATTCCAAGCTCAATGTTGGGAAAAAAATCCTAGTGTTGGTGTTCATTTGGTTTATCATGGCTATGTAAATTGGAAAAGGAAATGGCTAAGTCTTTGGAAAGGCAAAGTGGAATTTATTGGCATTTATTTATGAAAATAATGGAAATTAGGAGAAAAGGAAGGTGAAAGGTCACATGTTGCATGTTAGGAGGAAAATGAATAAAAATAATATAAAATTAAAGAATTTAGAGGCCTCATTAATAAAAAGGCTTTTGAGGATCAGTTAACAGACTTTTTCCATTAAGTTTTGGATCTCTCATTCTATTATCTCTCTCCCTCATACACTTGGAAAATTAGAGTATTCTTAGAGCACTCTTTGAGAGTGTCGCATATCAAGAGTTTTGGAGAAAGAAGGTAAAGGAAGAAAAGGAAAATGTAAGAGGACATCAATAGCATTAGCTACAATGGGTTTTTCTTTCAGGTACCAAGTTGCATGTACGTTTTCCTCACTATTTTTGGCATGCAAGTGATCTATGATTGGCAAGGAGGATTGCCTGGACTGATAGTGGATTTTCGTAGCCTTGAAATTTCCAAGATAGCCATGGTGTTATGGATTCATTTCATGGTTTATTTTATGATTTTTTCTCATGTTCCTTTTTCTTGGGTTGAGTTACTAATTCCTCAATCCTTGGCTTGGAAAAAAGTCTCGAGCCCTGTAACAACTTGGTTTGAGTTACTACTCAGGGAGCCTTGGTTCTAAAAATGCTCTACAGTCCTTGGTGGGTTGAGTTATTAGTCTTGGATCATTGGTTGGAGCAATGCTATCAAGCCCAACAACAATTGTGGGTTGAGTTACTAGTCCTAGATCCTTGGTTGGAACAAACACTTTAGAGACCTATACAACGTGGGTAGAGACCGATCAAGTGATGGTTGTGATGTCTGACCATGAGGTGGAATCATTGTTTGAGGGTTGACACGGGTTGGCCTTTGGAAGTACTAGGTTGGTTTTGATTTACGTGTTTCATGAGATCCCACATTCATGCTTGGAATATGGAATAGGGGTGATTGGATGAAGAGAGATTTGGCTCAGCTAATCTATGGTTAGGTGGAACATGGTAGTCCCATCCCAACTTGTATTTTGAATTCATTAATAACAAGTTCTTTCCTTGGCATATTATGTGTAAATTTATTGGCTTATATTTGGATTATACGACTGATGTATCCTTGATATTTATGTTGTTATTATATTGGCTAAAAGCATGTATTATGACAGTGATGATGTATGGATCTCCTCATGTTTTGATTTGTAAATGAATGAACAATATATCTATGACCTAATAGATAATAATGCAACTAATTATATAAGGGAAAAATGATTCTTGGTGATTATCAGATAAGTGTGAGACCCTTATTCTCAAATATGATGTTTAAAACTATAGATTACATATTTGTGACATGTTTGACGAAATTCCTTTCATGGTTAGTAGCGGTCCAGTCTAGACCTTATCAATGTTTTTGAAAATGTATCATTACTCTATTCTGTAAATTCATTTCTAAGCCTATCATTGAGTTTAGGTTAGTGACCTAGGCTTTGGGCCTAAAAATGTGGCACAAATCTCAGAGACGCAAGCATAGGTCTGAGGAAAAACGTACAAAGACGTAGACATACCCATGTTGTGGGAGTGCCTAGGCCTCCCAACCGCACCATTTTTCATATTAAGGGAGTGTACGAGGGTTTAATGGTGTAAAAACTCAATGAGACCCACGCGTTGTTTAACTGAGTTGTTGGGATGAATCCTGGGAGTTTTGTTTCTAATGTGGAAGGTCTGTGTGATTTTTTTACGTTGGTTCCACTTCCTTAAGGTCACCTAGGAGGTTAAATCCAATTTTAGTGTCCTCTTGGCACATATTTACCCATGTTGTTCAGTTACTTGGGTAGGTGTGGGATGAGGGTGTTACAAAGTGGTATCAGAGCATGGTTCACCCCTCGAGATGGATGGGCGATGTGTTGGTAATGCATTCATGTCAGATACATACGCATTTAGTATGTTTTTGGTCTATCTAAGCTTGTTTCATTTGCATGGTGTTGGTCATGGTTTCAGTGATGTTGCCATGTTGATTTTGTTGTTGTGAAATGTATCATCATGACTGTATGATTCGTTATATGTTGTTTACACATGTCAAGTGAGTATATGTTGTCAGTATACATTGGTATGGTTGTTGTCATGCCTCAGTTCATGGTATGTATAGTGGATATGGTCATGCATTGATAATTAGAATCTAGCTATAATGATGTTTATGTGTTGATATACCTATGTGCTAAATAATTAGATGTTATTATGATTATGTTTATACATGTATTACGTTGATTGTTTTATCTTGTAGGATATATCCTCCTCGAATTATGCTCAGGTATGTTGGTTTGGTTATGATTTGGTTTAGCTGACATAGTATGCCTTATAAGAAAGAGATCAAGATGAATAGCAAGATGGAAGAATACATATATTCCTCTTATGAATTAGATGAAAAATAAGGTGTTGTGCACTCTTCCAACTTGGAAAACACATTGAGTAGTTTGAAGGAAGAAATAAGGAGTTGTAAAGAAGATAATGATAGAACCATACATGCACATGAAAAGAAAGCAGACGTCAATGTGGTAATTCTTTAGAGTTTTTCAGAATTGTAGAAATAAGGGCCACTCTGGATCGAAAATGGCCGTGAGGATAGGGCTAATGGGGAATATGGTAGTAGGTCTCATGGTGGTAACAATTTGGATAGAGATGACACAATCATAGATGGTAGGCTCTTGGACACTACAGATAGGAGAGGTGATAGACATAGGTATTATTCTAGTTCTAGTTCTGACAAGCATTATGATCGTCATCATTATCATCCTTAGAGGAGGAGTGAAAATAGATATTTACTAGATGAGTTTAAGAAAGAAAATCCACCTACATTTTATGGAAGAATTATCTATCAGAGAGATACTATGTTGAGAGGAAAAAAGAGTTTTATGAGCTAAATATGGGCTCTATGAACAATGAGTAGTACACTAGTAGATTCTTGGAGTCGTTAAGATATTTTCCTTACCTCAAGGAGGAGAAGGATAAGATCCAAAGATTCATCAGTGGGTTGTCGATAGCATTCAAATAAAGGGTCAAGTTTGATGAGCCTAGATCCTTGGAGGAGGCCATCTAGAAGCTAAAGGATTGTTATGAGTATTCAAAGCACAAATAGAAGACTAAAAGATATTGGAAGGGTAATGATAATAATAAAGGAAAATGGGACAAGAAGCGAGTAAGATCTCAGGCTACAAGTAAAAAAGAGAATGTTGCACCACCTAATAAGTTCAATACATCTGGCAAAGGACATTGAATTTAGCCTAAGGAGAAGAATAAGAGTGAAAATAGGGATCCCATGTGGTGTTCTACTTATGGAGGAGATCATCGCAGGAGATATTGTCCATAGCATAAGGTTGGTAGACCGTAGATCTATAGTGCTGAGGAGGCACAAATAGTGTGAGATGTTGGATAGAGTATTCCTATGATCTATTCAGTGTTTTATAATAGGAAGGAATACCATCAAACATCTATAATCGAGGTAGACAATAATATTTATGATCAATTTGATTCTATTTTGATTTAACCTAGATCTAATTATAGTTATGTTAAGCCTCACCTAGTGGATAAGTGTGGTTTGAATAAGGAAATGCATGTAGAGTCTTGGTTGGTGAAGTTGTATATAGGTACCAAGAAGAGAGTTAATCATTGGGTAAGAGCTTATGCATTTGACTTCATCATCATCATATAGTATGCTTTTGGGTATGGAATACTTGTATCTTCATAGAACCATAGTGGATTTTTAAGACAAGGATATTGAGTGCCTAGATGACTATGGGGAACCAAGATTCTTATAGGGTAAGAAGAAAGCAAAATCATTGAGAATGTCTACAACTATGTAGGAAAAGTGTAGTATTTGGAAAGGGTGTGTGTTATTTGCAGTGCAAATTTATAGTGAAAAAGGTAAGGAAGTTGAGGATGTAGATGTGTTAAGAAGGTACCCAGTTTTACAATAGTTTAAGGATGTATTTCCCAGAGAGATTTTAGAGTTTCCACCTCATAGGGAAGTATATTTTTCTACTAAGTTTGTACCTAGGGCATCACCAGCATCAAAGGAACCGTACAATATGAGCACATCGGTGTTGGTAGAGCTGAAGTTGCAGTTGAAGGAAATGGTGGACAAGGGATACATTAGGCCATGTGTATCGCCATGTGGTGCACCTGTATTGTTTGTAAAGAAGAAGAATGGTACTATTAGGCTATGCACTTATTACAGGTATTTGAACAAAGTGACCATCAAGAACATGTATCCATTGTTGAGGATTGATGATTTGTTCGATCTGTTGAAGGGAGTACTAGTCTTCTCAAAGATTATTCTAAAATCTAAATATCATCAGGTATGCATTAAAGAAGAAGGAATCTATGAGACAAATTTCCTGACCAGATATGGCCATTATGAGTTTGTTGTAGTTCCTTTTGGTTTAACTAATGCTCCAGCTACATTTATGTTTTTTATGAATAGTGTGTTTTGTCCTTATCTGGAAATTTTTGTTATTGTGTTCATCGATGATATATTGGTATTTTTTAAGAATGAAGAAGAGCATATCGAACATTTAGCATCGGTTTTGAGATTGCTAAGAGAGGATCAGTTGTATTCTAAGCTTAGCAAATGCAACTTATTTCAGACAAAGGTACATTACTTGGGCAATGTTGTCTTCAAGGAAGGTATAGAAGTAGAGCCAGAAAAGATAAGAGCTACCATGGAGTGGGCATCTCCTAGTAATGTGAATGAGGTAATATCATTTATGGGGTTGGAATTTTATTACAGGAGGTTCATCAGGAAATTCTTGCAGATTGCTTCTCCTTTCACATCATTGTGAAGGAAAGGTAAGAAGTTTGAATGGACAGAAGAATGCGCATCCAAATTTGAACATTTAAAGAAGTTGTTGACACATGATATAGTGTTAAAGATTACATATCGAGACAAAGAGTTTTTTCAATGTACAAATGTGTGGAAGGGATGGCTTTGAAGAGTTATTATGGAGGAAGGATAGGTGGTATGTTCTGAGTCACAAAAACTAAATAAGCATGAGCAGAACTATTTGATACATGATCTTGAGTTGGCAGTGATCATTCATGCATTGAATATGTGGAGGCACTAAATTTTGGGCAGATGATTTGTATTGATGAATGATGACAATGGAATTTTGTATCTATTGGACCAACAAAATCTGAATGCCAAGAAATATATATGGTTGGATATGATCAATTAGTTCAACTTCAAGATTAGGTTTATTAAAGGTAAGAGAATAAGGTTGAAAATGCTCTTATAAGGTGGATACAGGTGAATCATATAACATCTATGAGTTCTTATGGGGCAGAAATACAAGATAGGATCCTGCAAGTAGAATAGTAGGATGTCAGGTATATGGAGCTTAGGTACAAATTGCATTAGGGTATAGATAAAGGTGGTGGTAGAAAAGTGTACCCCTTTAGGGTATCGAAGCAATCATGGTGGGTTTTTTAAATGGATGAACACATTTATGGGTCCTGAATGATTTTTCCCTCTGAATGGAGTCAAACTCTGAGGTAGGACATGGTGATTTCAGGTTAGACGCCATCCTGTGATGGAAATTGTCTATACTTGTATGCAGCCAACTCATGCGGCATAATAATGAGTGATAGCAATAGTGAGCGAGTCAACGGGTTTGAACAATATTACGACACTCCTTTAAAAAGGGGTATGTTAAGGTTTATCTAAATACCCTTATGTAATGCCTCCACCACGTATAGTTGTAGGTAGTGGACAGGTACAAGAGCAAGTACGAGTATAGGTAGTAATAGAGGCATAGGTGTAGGATCAGAAGATGTGGAATATTATCTTACAACAAATGGATTGATCATGTTTGGAAACAGGATATATGTTCTAGACAACATCTAACTCAAGAAGGTGAACAAAATGAGGTAGACATCCATTGAACATATGTTTATCACTTTATCCGGACTCAATAGAATAACTTACTGAAAATGAACTGTGTTGGGCATACTATTACTCTATTGTTGCACCTGGTCATCAACCATGACTAAGGTACCCCCTTAGAGTTGTCTTTTACGCTCATTTTCAGAGTCCCTAAACATGAAAATATCACTTACTCTACCCTTCTGGACTCATTAAACCTAATCAAAAGGCAAAAAAATTTGGAAAAATTAGGGACTCAATATTTATACTTTGAAGGATTGATTTGGCAGCAGCACCTTGAACATGGAACTCCTTAGAAAAATTCCTTTCACTAGCTTCTTGTCGAGCCCTACCATTCTATGAGTTTAGCCTTCATATTATGATGTTCCTACATCTTTGAATCCTAACACTCTTTGGTGTTCCTGAGTCTAAGTTGCATGGTGCCCTGTATGTTGTGCCTTATATTGTTCAAGAGATCACGCTATCTACTGCTTTAGGTATCGACCAAGCCATCATATGCCAAAAATCATTTGTTCGTCGTCTGTTTGCACCATTTCTCTATACTATATTTAAAACAAAATTATCTTTATCCTATTTCATGTCAATTGATGTAGGAAAAATTATTGCTTGCCTTTTGACGGATCTCTTCCTATTGAATTCATCATCTTATCTAAGAAGGCGATCTAGAAACATATTAGCACCCTGGAAATTGCAAACCACAGTGGCAGGTTACCTTGTGTTTTGTTGGGGGTTTTCATCATTGGATCTTGGTTGAATAATTCTACTATTGTTTGAAATCAACACCATGTCTTCACACTTTCTATACTGTAGTGGGCATATTCAAGACCATCATCCTTATCAGTGGTCATCCTCGCATGTATTAATAGTTTTCATCATTGACTGGTAATCAGATAATTTCTCACATGTTTGACTACAACTCTTTTATTAACATGTGTATAAATATGCATTTTAGAGAAGTGGCGACCAAGACCTTAGGTAGAGGCTTACATCACTCAACATTGTTTCCTCCCCCAAGCTGTGTATATTGTTTTTGAAGACAACTTATCAGATTGATCCTATCATGACACAAGCTTCCACATTGTGTTTATCGATGGACATACTGGTCATATCTCTTCCTGGATAAATCACTTTGATACAACTATTGAGCATGGGAATGCCCAACTCAGGACAAATTTATATATATTTTTACATATTTTGTTTTTTTTTTTCAGGTTTCCCACAATCCTCCAACTCCTCTCTCTCTCTCTCTACTACACATAGATAAAGTATTTTGGCCATCGTCTTCATCTCTGACCTCACACTTTGGGGGAATCTGTTATACTACAAATGACCTCCTCATAAGCTCATAGAGGAAGGAAACATGGATGGAAGGAATGGACCTAGATAGAGACTTATTTTTCCATGGTAACGCACCCCAAAAACTACCAGCTTCAGTTATAATGCTTCTTTGTTTCATGTAGGGAGCGTTAGTGCCTATGTTAATGCCCTGTTTTTCCTAAAGGGCCATGTTACCAGTGTTCCATGAAGAATGAAGGGAAATTTCCAAGTCAACTAACTGACATTTCTGACTATTTCTCGAGGAGTCAGTCCAAAAAACTGGTAACCTGCGATGCAGGCTTCTAATTGGACATTTCTAAATGTAACTAAGCATCCAAAGAGGGAAAAATATAGAAAAGCAAGGAAACATCATAGATTTTTCCCTAATCTAACTAATGGAGAATAATGGCAAGGCTCTCCCTTACAAACTCTTATAAATTGGAGGCAAGGCATCATTGTCAAAGGTCGAAAGGTTGATTGTGTCAAGAGTGACTTTTGTTACTGTGAGGTTTCATGGTTGGTGTTATCCTCCACAATGTTCCAAGGTTGAGAATGACAATTGACAGACGTAACATCAAACCACTTGGGATTTGGTAGCTAGCATTACCAAATCAGAGAGGGCTCTCTCTGTGATCTTGCAGCCAAAAGATGATTGAAGAAGGGTAATATATTAGGCTAGGTATGAGCTCTAGGGTTTTGAAAATTTAGGGTTTTTGTTGGATCGGGAGGAGAGGTCAAGGAAACTAGGATAGATCTAAAATATTGGAGTTGCAGGGATATAAAGGGGCATGACAGGTATTTTCAATGGAACTTTAAGGTTGTCAATTTTAGTGTAGGATGAAAAAGAAAAGGATCAAAATGAGCATGACAAGCATGAGTTCATTTATCAAAACATGAACAACATAACATGAAATTCCTACCAAAACAAAGCATAAGCTTAAAGAATTACGTTTAACATGTTATAGGAAGATCACTGAAAATAATAGATATGGAAAGAGGATTAATCAATCATTCATAAAAGTGAATTATGAAAATAACAGCCACATGAATCCCTATATAATAGCAGCAACTGAACTTGTATTTCTGCAAATGTGAACTGTATACAAGACTCCAAGCCTTTTGCACTCTGATGTACAACCTTAATTCCAAATTAAAACTATATACATATATACCAAAACCATATTCCCCTCTCTCAGGGGTTGAATCCCTCAAGATAGGATCAATTTACACAAATCTATCCAACAAAACCTAACACTAGGGAGGTTAAAATAAGCATCTCCTTTAAGCCTTTGAATGACCTACTCATCATTAATGATCCTCAAAATTACATCAAAATGACATTTACAAGCCTATTTAGAGAGAGAGAGAGAGAGAGAGAGAGAGAGAGAAAATGAGGTAAAGAGATAGATAAGGCGAGAGAGAGGAAAATGTGATTGATGATATAATGGGGGGAAGACGGAAGGAGAGATAGAGGGATGGAGGGAGTAAGTGGGTGGAGGAATATATATATATATATATATATATATATATATATATATATAGAGAGAGAGAGAGAGAGAGAGAGAGAGAGAGAGAGAGAGAGAGGGGAACAACAATAAGGGAGAGAGAGATAACAAGGTAAGGAGATAGATAAGGTGAGTATGATATATATATATATATATATATATATATATATATATATATATAGAGAGAGAGAGAGAGAGAGAGAGAGAGAGAGAGAGAGGGGAACAACAATAAGGGAGAGAGAGATAACAAGGTAAGGAGATAGATAAGGTGAGTAAGGATGGGAAGGAGTATATGAGAGAGAGAGAGAGGAAAATGTGATTAATGATATAATGGGGGGAAGACAGAAGGAGAGGAGAGATAGAGAGATGGAGGGAGTAAGTGGGTGGAGGAATTGAGAGAGAGAGAGAGAGATGAACAACAATAAGGGAGAGAGAGATAATGAGGTAAGGAGATAGATAAGGTGAGTAAGGATGGGAAGGAGAGTATGAGAGAGAGGGGAACAAAAACAAGGTAGAGAGAGATAACGAGGTAAGGAGATATATAAGGTGAGAGAGAGGAAAACTTGATTGATGATATAATGGGGGGAAGACAGAAGGAGAGATAGAGGGATGGAGGGAGTAAGTGGGTGGAGGAATTGAGAGAGAGAGAGAGAGAGAGAGAGAGAGAGAGGAAAATGTGATTGATGATATAATGGGGGGAAGACGGAAGGAGAGATAGAGGAATGGAGGGAGTAAGTGGGTGGAGGAATCAATATAGCGAGTAAGAGAGATAGAGAGTTATGTAGTGTGAATAAGGGGTATTGACGATATTTTACAAGTAAGTTGGGGGGAAGAGGACTAAAAGGGGTGTGCTAGAGAGGGACATGGAGTTATATATATATATATATATAGGGATATATGAGTGGGTAGATACAGGAGAGATCAGGTGAACACATTGTAAATAGAGTGAATGAGTTGGAGAGTTTTAAATAATAAGAAAACAAATAGGATAGATTGTGTTTGGATGGAAGGAGGGGAATAGCAACAAGGGAGAGATGGAAGAGATGGAAGGAGGGGAACAACAAAAAGGGAGAGAGAGATAACGAGGTAAGGAGATAGATAAGGTGAGTAAGGATGGGAAGGAGTATATGAGAGAGAGAGAGAGAGAGAGAGAGAGAGAGAGAGAGAAGGAATATATGAATGAGAGAGTGAGAGAAGGGAAACTGTGATTGATGATATAATGGGGGGAAGACAGAAGGAGAGATAGAGGGATGGAGGGAGTAAGTGGGTGGAGGAATCAATATAGTGAGTAAGAGAGATAGAGAGTTATGATAAGGTGAGTAAGGATGGGAAGGAGTATATGAGAGAGAGAGAGAGAGAGAGAGAGAGAGAGAAGGAGTATATGAATGAGAGAGAGAGAGAGAGAGAGAGAGAGAGAGAGAGAAGGAGTATATGAATGAGAGAGTGAGAGAAGGGAAAATGTGATTGATGATATAATGGGGGGAAGACAGAAGGAGAGATAGAGGGATGGAGGGAGTAAGTGGGTGGAGGAATCGATATAGTGAGTAAGAGAGATAGAGAGTTATGTAGTGTGAATAAGGGGTATCGCTGATATTTTACAAGTAAGTTGGGGGGGAGAGGACTAAAAGGGGTGTGCTGGAGAGGGACATGGAGTTATATATATATAGGGATATATGAGTGGGTAGATACAGGAGAGATCAGGTGAACACATTGTAAATAGAGTGAATGAGTTTCAGAGTTTTAAAGAGTAAGAAAACAATTAGGATAGATTGTGTTTGGATGGAAGGAGGGGAACAACAACAACAAGCGAGAGATGGAAGAGATGGAAGGAGGGGAACAACAACAAGGGAGAGAGAGATAACGAGGTAAGGAGATAGATAAGGTGAGTAAGGATGGGAAGGAGTATATGAGAGAGAGAGAGAGAGAGAGGAAAATGTGATTGATGATATAATGGGGGGAAGACGGAAAGAGAGATAGAGGGATGGAGGGAGTAAGTGGGTGGAGGAATCAATATAGTGAGTAAGAGAGATAGAGAGTTATGTAGTGTGAATAAGGGGTATTGCCGATATTTTACAAGTAAGTTGTGGGGGAGAGGACTAAAAGGGGTGTGTTGGAGAGGGACATGGAGTTATCTATATATATATATATATATATATATATATATATATATAGGGATATATGAGTTGGTAGATACAGGAGAGATCAGGTGAACACGTTGTAAATAGAGTGAATGGGTTGGAGAGTTTTAAAGAGTAAGAGTGTTACACAGTAATTTGTCACCGTCCCTACCATTCCCCGTCTCGCACAATGGAGGACCCATTTTGTGACCTGTGAACATTGTTATGCCTTGAAAACATCATCAATGCATTCCTCTAAGCATGAGCTTCAATTGCCCTAAAGACATCTCCTTGCAAAATTCATGAAAAACATCTCCTTTTGCATTGGCGCGGGCAGACAGTTCAGAACTCGCGCCAATGGGGGAAATCCTGCAAAGAGGCTGCGCTAACTGGTGCTCTGTCCCAGAGCAGTAGTCGCGCCAGCCAATTTAAGGAGTGTTTTTTAAATAAAGATGGTGGAAGTTGTGTTTCAACAAACTCAGAAACCATTGCCTATATTGAGTTGGGAGGTTTGGCTGCGGAAGTTCTATGGAAGGGAAGTGGTTTGCCACCTCCCATGGAACCTTCCTTGTTGATAGGGCCAATCCCACCATAATAGGGATCCCAACTCTCTCCTTCTCCATCTATAAAAGCCTGCTCAATTCCATAGCAAGCTAGTCTTGAAGTGCCTAAGCTTTGAATCTCCATATTCCCAAGAGCCTTTGTGCTGTAAAGAGCCCTCTTTTTCCCTTAAGGCCGACTCAAGTAAGGAGACCATCATCGAGAGACTCTGGAGAGGTTTGCCCTTTCCCTGGTGAGCTTTGCGAGACGTGAACGACTGGAGACCCATCCGAGGGAGACCACGACGTTAGAACTTGGTTGTAATCTCTCTTCGTTTGTTATTTAATAGATGATTACGATTATGGTTCCACTTTGTTTTCCATCATGTTAATATGAGTAATATCCTTTCTGACTGATATTTAGTTATGTATGCCGGATTTTATGCTTGTATCTGTTTGTTTCTTGCATGTGCAGGTGTCCATCCGCGGAGATCGTGGAGGATCGTGATCTGCCGAGGCTGAGGAACGGGAACGCTCTCTTCTTCAGATCGTAGCATTGGATTCTAGGTAGGCCTCCATCTTTGGTCTTTTCATTCGTAACTAGGAGCTTGCGTCGTAACATTTCGTGATTGTTGCTAGACCCCTGCTGGGCTAGTAGGGATCGCCTCTGTCCGCAGAGGGGATTTACCTCCTCAACAATTTGGCGACTCCGTTGGGGATCGTCCAGATTTCACTGTCTCGTTTGTGTTGTCTCGCTTTGATTATTTTATGTTTTTCCTTGCTTGATGAACCTTCTGGGTTGGGTTCTTTCACTGTTTTTGCTTCTTGGTTTGCTTAGTTTGCATTGATCTGCTTCTGGAGTAGCTTTTTTTATTAATTTTGGTTGAGAAACTCGACTGGCGCGGTTTTTAACCCGACAGTCGCGCCAATTGGCGCATGTTGCTTTTGTTTAGCCCGCGCCAATTGCTTTCTGGCGCCAGTTTCATCCTTACAGTCGCGCCACTCCTGTAAGGTTTTTGAGTTTCCTCATTTTTGAGCTCTCTGGGTTTGGTTAGTGTTTTTCTTCTTGATTTTCCGACTGCCTGAGTGTGTTGGAGTCCTGTTTGACTGGGAATTCACCTCTGTCCTTTGGTTGTTTGCTTTTATCTATCGATTTCACGTTTTAAGCCCTAGGGCATCTAGGGGCTTAGTGTATCGAGCCCTCCTTGGGAGTTTTGGTGTTTCGTTTGTCCTGTCAACTTTCTAATTGCTCCTCCACGTCCTCTTAGTAGTTGTTCACTGTTTTGTTGCGATTTTTGGGTGATTGTTCATTCCTTCATTCAAAATTCGTTTGGTCTTGCTTTGGACCTAGATCACACGGTCCATTGGAGCCTTTGAGTCTTTTTTTGGTTTTGAGAGACTTTGGTCGATTTGGGATCTGATTGTTTGTGTCATTGAGTGAAATTTGTTTATTTTGCTCTCTCAATATCGTTTCTCAAGTTGTTCCGTTTGTTTTCAGTTTTTTTAGTGCATTTAGCTATCGAACGTTGAAAATTTAAAAAAAAAAATCTCTTTTGCTTTTCTTAATTAGTGAAAATTGTAATCTTTTCAATTTTGCTAGTGATTAGTGATTTGAATGAAAAGTTTTCAATTTCATTAGTTGCATTAGAGGTCTCATTGTTTTTCTTCCGATCATTTCGTTTGTGTAAAAGCTCTCAACTCTTCTGTAACTAGTTTTCATCGAACGAAATGTTGGACTGTGGCATGTAGCTTTGCATTTAAGAGTCTTTTAAGACATTACATACGATAGGGCCTGAAAATTGAAACTTAATTGAAGATCAACTGTAAAATTTATTCAATTAACCTAAGGCAGCATTGGAATTTAACGAAACATTTTTAGAGGTCTAGGCTAGAGACGTGTTCCGGCGTCTTTAAACCTAGCAGCTGTCGCTCGCCTTTTGGCTTTAGACAGCGCTAGTACGGACTTGTGCTCCTCGTAACGTCGCGTATATAAAGGGAGACCCATCTAGGTTTTCAATCCATTATCCACAGGAAGCCGAGTCTGCCGCCCTATACCCGTGATACACCGAACACAGCATTCGGGGAGACTACCTGCACGTACGGAAAGTCCTTGGTCGATTTCTGTTTCATTATTGAAACCAAGGTGTATATTGCAGTTCACGGATATTTGGTACACCCTTTGTGCCTAGTATTTCCCGAGCAGTCATTTGGTCTTTTCTGACTCCCTAAACTTGAAAAGACCGTCAAGCGCTTGTCCTTTCACGCTTGTGTCAACTCTGAAAGAGATAGAGTCATCTTTTTATCGTTTCTCGACTCTTAAAACATGAAACGGTAGAACTTCTTACTTTCCAATGTGGTAAAATTAATCGCCCACGATTACACGCCCACTTAGATATTGCTTGTTGACTGTTTGATCGTGTGTCTTAACTCGTTTTCAGCCCGTGTGTGTGTTTGCTCCTTTTTCTCTGGTCTTTTGCCACAGTGGCGGAACCTTCGGTTTCGTCTACTGGTAGTCCTTACACGGACGATTATTCAGAGGCTTCCCAATCCTATGTTGAACCACAAAAGCCTGTTGTTTCCGAGTTTCCTGACGGGGGACCGGTTCTCGCTGAGCAACCCTTTGGAGGACCAGTTGAGTTCAATTGGCCCTTTTCGGACCCTGTGTCTGAATTGAGATTAGGAGCTGATTTCCTTTCTCTTACATCGGGTTCGCCGTTTGTTGCTGCTGTATTTCCTCCTAGTCCTCGCCGTCTTCTGCGTGATTTAACGGCAGGATCCACCATGAGTGATTCTGGTGAGGAAATCCCAACGTCCGGTGAAGACTATCAGCTCTTCCCGCGTAGATTGTTTGAGGGAGACAACTCTGAGCTGGCTAACATGTCAACAACCAGTCCTTCTTTACCACAGGGATACAGATCTCTGGGTCAGATCATTTCAGCTGCAGCCTCTATGGGAATATCATCTCCTGCTTCGAGGCCAGCTGCTACTACACCCGGGGTGTCCCCTTCGACGCCCGTCACTTCTGTTCCCGTTCGGCCCACTGTTTGTGTGGCCGCCTCTTCTCCCGTTGTCTCAGCATCTGCTACTAGGGCTGGGCCAACTCCTGAAGATGTTTATCTAGCTACTGCTATACCGGAGAATATCTCTCCGGAGGAGTATCGGTTGTCTTTGCAACAGCCGAACGCCGAGGTTGGACCGTCCTCCCAAGATCCCTACCGATCTTACTTTTCGCACTATGCACAGGATGGTACTCCCGTGTATGCTTTCCCAGGTCAGTATGACGAGTACGGGGAGATTTTGTGTTTACCCACTCCTGAGGCTTATCTTTATGCTCAAGGTTTACCATACAACCAGGCTTATAACCCGCAGGGACAGCCTTTCCAAGGCCAACCTACGGGCCAACCTGGCTATTTTTATGATCCACAGGGGCAGCCCATTCCAGGCTATCCTGTCGGCCAACAGGGGCCATCGTACGGTCCACAAGGACAGTATTATAGCCCTTCTGGTCAACCTGTTCAGCCTTAGCTGGGGTATCAACCGGGACCGGTATATGGTCCTGGGGGGAAAATCCAGCCTTCTTTACCGATGCAACCGCAGTATCCTGTTGTTTCTAATGTTGCATATCAGCCAGGACCATCCTATGGTTCTGCTTTAGCTCAAACCGGTTTCCAGCAAGCACCTGGTCCTGTTCCACCACCGGGCCAACCGGTTCATCTGGTACAACCCGATGTCCTGCCTCCAAGGTAACCGGCCCATCTGGTACAACCTGGGGCTCACTTACAACCAGGTCAGCCAGCGCAACCGGCGCCGCCTGTCTATCCGGGTCAACCTGGTCATCCAGGTCAGCCCTCACATCCAGGTCAACCTGTTCATTTAGGCCAGCCCTCTCAGTCGGGTCAACCTGTTCATTCAGGACAGCCTACCCATTCCATCAACCCTACCCAGCAGCCGATTCATTCAACGCCGCAGCCAAATCAACAGCTGCGCCCTACGTATCAGGCTCCGCAGGGTTCCACTTTTCAACAGCCTACTCATCCTCAGGGTGGTTATTATTCTCATGGTCAGTCTCAGCCGAACTATAACCACCCCAGAGGCTCTCAATATTATCCTCCTCCACCCGGTTTCACCTACACTCAGCAGCCGAATCCAAACGCTACTTATATGGGGCCGACGCCTAATCAGGATCTGTACCCTGGTTATCAAGCCCCACACTATGGTTACCAGCATCCAAATCAGTTTGGTTATACGACCTACGCCCCCTACGGTCAGAATCCTGTGGGACAGAACCCGTGGGGGCAAGGATATTCGCAACCATCGTGGAGTATGGGTACCGGACCTCATCCTGGGCTTGGCATGGCAGTTAATCCTCCATTGCCGTTCCTGGCTACCTTGGAACTGCTGGATGTTTCAAAGTTGACCAATGATCCGATTTTACATAATCCGTATTGGCCTCCGGTTCCCACCAAGATACCAGGTGATTGTCCCAAGTTTGAGGGAAAAGCTGGGGAGGACCCCCAGGCGCATGTGATGACGTATCATCTTTGGTGTTCATCTAACTTTGGGTCGACGATTCGATTCACCTGCGCCTTTTCCAGCGTACTTTAACTGGAGCTGCTGCTAAGTGGTACATAGAGTTATCCCGTGGCATTTTTCAAGATTTCAACTCTTTAGCCATGGCTTTCCTCACGCATTTCCAGTTACCGGTTCGTTATGAGGCCGGGACGCACCTCCTGACTTCTCTGAAGCAGGATAAAGCCACTCACATCTCAGATCACATTCATGAGTGGCGGCGCCGTCGTAGACTGATCAAGTTTCACATACCTGATCAGATATTGACTCACTGGTTCACCACCTCCTTTGTGAATAAAATCGCTCAGGATATCGCGATGGGAGCATGCGTGATAGAGGAACAAGCTATCACGCATGCCCAGTACCTGGATCTTGTCTATTCTCAGTCTGGCACGCTTTATGACATCTTGACTGATGCTCCATGGCCCGAAACCACTAAGGCTCCACCTACCCCTGCGGTGGATGGTGTCATTGGTTCTGTCTCTCAAAATTTGAAGAAATCTTCGAATGGGAAGCAGAAGGCTAATTCTTCCAACAATACCTCTACTAATCCCACCTCATCCGATTCTGGTAAAACTGCGGAGGTGAATGCCGTTCAGGCCAATCCTGCGGACAAATCCTCCAAGGGGAAGAAGAAGGGCAAAGGCAAATCTAAATCTGATGCCCCGAAACCAGAATCTAAATCTCGAACTGAGGATGGCTCCCAGTGTAAACCGAAGTTCCCTTGCCTCATTTGTGAAGGGGACCATTATACTAAGGATTGTCCTCGACGATCCGAGGTTAGTCAACTTCTTAAAGGCCCTAAAGGGACTCCGGCTGTTTTGAAAGAGCCATTTCCATCTCAGCAGACCCAGATGGTCGAACAGGCGTCACCATCTGCACCGTTTGGGTCTCAGGTTTTCATGGTGAAGAGTATTGCACCTATCTCTGTTGCTACGCGGTCGAAGGATTACAACGAACCGCAACAGGCACCCGGGAAGGCAGTTGCGGATGGGCCGCCTCCCCCACCTGTCTCTGGTTCGTTGGAAATCGAGAAGCCGACTCTCGAACCCGTTGTGAAGCCACCTCCTAAGGGTGTTCTTCGAAGATCTTCTTATAATCCAAATGCTCGTGCCGCTCAACACTACAGTATCGTTGAGGATCTGGCACAGGCGCCATGTGCTATGTCTGCACTTGAGGTTCTTCAAAGTTGTCCTTCACAATGGAAGGCTTTACTGTCTGCAATCGGTGGCATCGATCCCGCCGACTCGAGCCTTCTCACCTTCGATCTGGAGAATTTGACTCCCCGACTTCCACATCAAATCGCTTTGGTTATTCAAGTCGGGATTAACGGTCTGAACATTCATAGGGCCGTCGTGGATGAGGGTGCATCTACCTGCGTTATGTCCTCCACTTGCTGGAAGGCCATTGGCTCTCCAGCCTTGTCGTCATCTCCCAATGCCCTTGAGGCATTTGACGGTCGGGAATCTAAACCCCTGGGCGTTCTTGAGAGCCTTGTGATCACATTACAGGGAAAAACTGTCAACGTAGAAGTGGAAGTAGTTGATGCTAAACTCAACTACAATATACTTCTTGGCCGCAGCTGGACCCATGCCATGCTCTGCGTGCCATCTACCATCTTTCGATTCATTAAGTTCCCTCACGAGGGCAAGATTGTCACGGTGGATCAGTTGTCATTTTTCACCTCTAACTCTGAGAACAACGTACCATACGTGGATCAAATTCAGAATCCCCTAGACAGTATAGGACCTGGTCTCTTCAAAGATCCAGTCCTCATGGGTATTTTTCCCACGCCGCCACCGCATACCGCTCAAGTCAACATGTTGTCCAGGTCCGATGACCCCTGGCTTATTCCTATGCCTGAGCAGGTATATGAGTTTGGAGAATCCATGACTTTAACGCCAGTAGAGATCAGCTACTGTGAGATTGTTGCTGCATCGGATCCTTCACCTCCTCAGCATGCTCCTTTGAGCATGGCTCTCGACGTTTACGCGCAATCCCCCTGGCTTGGTCAGGCTGATTCACCTGATCCTCTCAGAGAGACTTTTCCTTCAGATGAGGCTATCATTGAAACTATGTCTCTTGAGGAGCTGCCTTGGGGCGATGGACATCATCGCTCCTCGTTTATGCCTAGCTTGGGGGCAATGAATGAATGTCTGGAGCGTTATGCTACCTAGGTTCCTTCCCCTCCTCTTCAAACGCCCATCTTGACGCACGAGGTTTTTTCAGAGGGTAACCTGGGTAACATTACTCAAACTATTCCAATCAACATCTCCGTTAAACCGAGGATTGTTGAGAATATTCATGTGGGTGTGACTTGTTCTCCCGATGAGATTCAAGTCTATACCGAGCTTTTCAAAGAATTCAGAGATGTTTTCGCATGGTCTTACGAGGAAATGCCGGGAATTGATCCTAGTATTGTCGTGCACGAGATTCCAACCTATCCAGGTGCGAAACCCGTGCGCCAACGCTTACGTCCCATGCATCCTTGGAAATCCGCCGCCATCAAGGCAGAAGTTGAAAAAATTCTGAACGCGGGTTTTATTTATCCCATCCCCCTTACAGAATGGGTGTCTAACATTGTCCCTGTCGATAAAAAGCAGAATACAATTCGAGTCTGTGTGGATTATCGCGACATCAATCGCGCCTGTCCAAAGGATAATTATCCCACTCCGTTTATAGACCAGATCATCGACGAATGCGCTAGGAGTGAGATCTATTCCTTAATGGACGGTTTCTCAGGTTATAACCAAATCAATATTGCACCTGAGGATCAACACAAGACCACATTCATCTGTCCGTGGGGAACTTTCGCGTATAAGAAACTCCCGTTCGGCTTAAAGAACGCTGGAGCTACTTTTCAGCGTGCGATGTCCTACGCTTTTCATGACATTCGCCATATCGTTTAGCCTTATCTGGACGACTTTCCAGCCCATTCGGGTAAGCGAGAGGACCATCCTGAGCATCTCCGCCAAATCTTTCTTCGTTGCAGGCGCTACAATATCAGGCTCAATCCTCATAAATGCGTCTTCTGCGTTGATTCTGGCTGCCTTTTAGGATTCATAGTCTCGAAAGACGGAATTCGCCTTGACCCCCTAAAGGTCGAGGCCATCGTAAATCTCCCATCACCCTTCTCCCTGTATCAGCTACAGAGTCTGCAAGGGAAAGCGAACTTTCTTAGACGCTTTATCCCGAATTATGCCGAGGTGGCCAAAGGATTCAATCGTTTGTTAAAGCAGAATGTTCCCTTTCACTGGGACGAAATTGCTCAGGAATCCTTTGAGAAGCTGAAGACATTGCTAGTCAATGCTCCATTGCTTCGTCCTCCGGACTACCACCGCGACTTCACTTTATATCTAGCCGCCGCATTTAGCACCATAGCCATGGTCTTGGTGCAGGATGACGATCACGGTGATGAACATGTTGTTTATTACCTGTCACGGAACCTTCTCGACCCAGAAACGCGTTATGCACATGTCAAGAAGTTGGCATTAATAGCAGTACACGTTGTACAACGCTTTCGCCATTACATCCTTTTGCGCATGATAACAGTGGTTTCAGACTGCAACCCTATGACGTATATTATTTCTAGACAATTACTGGGGGGCAAGTACTCCAAATGGATTGTGATCCTGCAGGAGTTTGACTTGGAGTTCACTACTGCTAAGTCAACTAAATCACTGGTCTTCACGGATTTGATATGTTCTCTCCCTACAGACTCTGCTCCCTCACACTCTGAAGACCATATACCGGACGAAACACTTTTCCTCATCAGTAATCGTGATCCTTGGTACGGTGACATAATAGTGTATCTTCAGACCTCGACATTTCGGTCTGAGTTGGATACAGCTACCCGCCGTCGGATTCGGCACCAGTCCCAACCCTACCGTATAGTAGGAGATACCTTATATCGCATTGGAGTAGATTCGGTGCTCCGGCGATGCCTCACCTTGGAAGAGGCTGAAATGGTCCTGAATGATTGCCACAGTGGCGCCTGTGGTGGACATATGTCCGGGTATGCTACTGCCCAGAAAATTCTGTGGGCAGGTTATTTCTGGCCTTCCATATTCAAGGATTGTATCACTGCAGTCCGTAAATGTCATCCATGCCAAATATTTCAGCGCAAGATGCACGTGCCGCCTTTACCATTACATCCCGTTATTACCGTCGGCCATTTTGCGAAATGGGGCGTGGATTTTATGACGTGTAACCCTCACTCGGCCGGGGGGCATGCGTATATCATTGTCGCCGTCGACTACTTCACTAAGTGGGCCGAGGCGATGCCTACACTAGCTGCTGATGGGAAAATGGCTGCTCAATTCATATTCAACCACGTTATTGCACGGTTCGGGGTTCCTCAAGCCATTGTCACTGATCACGGTACTCATTTCCAAGATTACATGATGGCGGAGCTGACTTCAACGTTGGGCTTGCGTCACGACAGCTCAACACCATACTACCCTCAAGCGAATGGTCAGGTTGAAGCGGTGAACAAGGTTTTGGTCACTATGCTTCAACGAACAGTTGGTATTCATAAATCCAATTGGCATCTCCAACTGTTCTCAGCTCTCTGGGCATACCGAACATCTGCTAAGAGTGCAACCGGATTCACACCATTTCAATTGGTGTACGGTCTATAAGCAACTCTGCTGGTTGAATGCGAGATTTCTTCGTTAAAATTAGCTGTGGAACTCTTACCGGATACTTCTGCTGAGGAAGAACGTCTTCTGTATCTGGAACAGTTAGATGAAACCCGTCATCTGGCTGCTTTGGTGATCGAAGCACAAAAGAAGAGGGTCAAATCTCATTTTGATCAATCTGTTTCTCCCCGTTCCTTCATTGAAGGAGACCTCGTTCTCCTGTATGACCAAGCACATGACAAGCTTGGAGCTGGTAAGTTCCAGCCTATGTGGCATGGGCCATATATAGTAAAACGCGTTTTGAAAAATGGGGCCTACGAGCTTATAGATTATGAAGGAGTTCCGCTGGCGCAGCCCAGAAATGGGTTGTACCTCAAAAAGTACTATGCCTAAAGTGATTTCTTGGTGTGGTGTGTGTACATAGGTGTGTGATTTTCATTTGTGTGCATGTATAGTGTGGTGTGCTTTGTAAACATCTTTCTGCTGATCGGGTCTTCCTGGTTGTGCAGATGTCTATTCATCCATTTGTTGGTTTCGCGGATGGTGCCTCCTGCAGTACCAGGAATCTGTCTTCCGCAGCCTGGGTAATCTACGATCCTGCTGGTGAGTTGATTGACCTGCAAGGTGTGTGTCTAGGACGTACCACGAACAACATCGCGGAATATAGTGCCGTGTTGGAATTATTAACCGAGGCAGTAAACCTTGGTATCCGTGAATTGCTCGTGTATCTAGATTCGCAACTTGTAGTGTTACAACTGAACGGACACTATTCGGTAAGGAACCCGTCCATCTTACGTCTGTATTTGCGTATTCGATTACTGGAAAGGAATTTTGACTACATTACATATCATCATATACCCAGGCATTTGAATACACTAACAGATGCAGTAGCAAATTTGGTATTAGACAGACATTTGCGTAATTTATAAATCATCATCACATGTAAAGAAAGACTCATCCAGAAATAGATATGCATATATATGTAGATATCGAAATGTTTACATAGAGTGTGTCACATAAAGTCAAAATATACATAATCATCTTAAGTACATCCGGAGACGATACGTCTCTCAAAAAATAGGTGTGGTATAAATCCTAAGGGCTAATCCGCATGGTGCTCATGATAGCATGTGACTGCACGCACTAAGCGTCTCAGGATTCGGTGGATCCGACTTGGAACTCCCACCGTGTGACACTGGTATGCCATCGGTATGTCCGCCAGCCGAGCATAGTCCGGGATCCTTCGGGAAATGCCCTCGAGATTCTGGATCAACTCCTCTCCTCCGATGCCCTCTCCCTGAACATCAGGGGCGAGTTGAGTCCTCCGTGAGATTGGAGACATCCCAGCTGGTCTCTCAGGTCCCACATCTGCATACATATATATGAACGTGTTAGGACGAATGTGTATTAACAAAAAAAAAAAAACATAAAACATTAAATCAAAATATGAGGTCTTACCCAACTCCTCATCCCAGTCGTCTCCTTCTGGCAGTGGGAGATCTGGGTCTCCGGTGAAGTCAGTTCCTGCATAGGGCCAGTCTTCCACTACAATCAGTTGGCGCCATAACCACCTAAAGAACTCTGGCCTCCAGGACATCTGTTGGCTGCCTCCAGCTCTGGGCATTAATGCTGCCCAGCGAGCCATTCTTGGCTCTCATGGTACCGGATCTGCTACTGAGGCCCCTTGGCCCTGGAATATTGGTAAGCGTTCCAGAATGAATGATACCAGGATGGAACCATAACCAAACTATTTCAGTTTTCCCTGTTTGCATTTTGTGAGCTGCCTTTTCATGTTGATTGTTACTGCTGCTGCCCAGTTAAACAGTAAGGGACCCATGCATTCTGAGGCCAGCAAGAGTTGGGCCTTTGTGGCCTCGTGCGGTGCCTGCGACCCTGCAGCCCGCGTGATGGTATGTAGGACAAATATCAATGCCAGATCAGGGATAGTGTGGATATCCACCTTCTTGCTTCCTGATCCCATTTGATCTCCTCGGCACACTCGTGCCATCACTTCTTCCATCTTTTCCCAGATGGTCTGCTTCCGATCAATACAGGGATCGGACCTCTGTGGGATAATCCGGTGATAAAATAAACATCAGAAACCTCCAGCTCTAATACCTGATCTCGTAGCCTGAACACCTGTTCATGTTCATCCCAGATACTGATCAAATACTGGAGGAGCTCGGGCTGAGCTCGTAGACAAGGTGTGAGGAAGAACTTCTTCGGCCCACAATTTCTAAGGGCATTCATGCAAGCCTCGCTCTCGATGGCCTATTCATCCTCTTCTCCATGCTCTCGTTCTTTCCATTCAATCGCCATTTTGCTTGATTACCTGCATCCATATGGTCATAAACCCTTAGTTAGATCTCTGATAAGCCTCAAATTCCATGCAATTTGGTCTACATATCGATTTTTTAGCCGGATTTTTAGGTTCGGCCGCTGGCGCGGCTGTTTTGTGAACAGTCGCGCCACGTGGCGCGAGCCCTTTGTGTAAAAGAGCCCATTGGCGCGGGTCCGTGCCTGATACCCGCGCCAATGAGCGCGGCCCTAAAATTTCAAAAGTGGCCCTAGAGAACTGATTTACAAGGGAAAACTGTTAAGGAATGGATGAAAATGTAGAGCAAGGGAGCGCCTCTTACCTGTAGTAGACGAGAAACTGAATGGTCAGCCGGATCTGTCGCAATCGCCGTCAGAAGTTTCTGCTCCAAATGGACCACTGTTGCTTTTTACCAAGGTAAATAGTAAATGTAATTTTATTTTTACCATTTTGACATATTTATAGCTTTCTCGACTTTAAAAGAGTTTTAAAAGTTATTTTTATCAAATATTTGAATATGTTATGTTGAAAATGGGTTTTACGCTTGCTTGGTATGTGCAGCAGCAGGTTTTTGCGACTTTTACGATGGAAACGAGTTGTATTTTATACTTTTTCGGACTCGGTAAATACACGAAAAAGTCACTCTGGAGTCATCTTTCAGCTCTTTTCTGACTCTCTAAATATGAAAAGATTGCCGAGGCCCTTTTCGTTTCGATCTCGTTAAAATGGACACGAATCGACATCCACCCAGTATAAGTTTAACCCTTTTTCGGGCTGGGATGGATTGATTACGAAAAAGGAATACCCTAGCCTATCGCGACTAGGAGGTTTTTCCAGATATTGTTTTCTACCTTTTCGGATCTGGGGAACTATTTACGAAAAGGGACTTGTGGAGTTTTCTTTTCTGCTGTCTTTTCAAACTCTCTAAACATGAAAAGACGCCGAGTTCTTCCTTTGTCAGACTCGTTAAACCTTGATGACATCGGATCCAGTCGAAATGACGTTCTCCGAGTTCCTCCTTCCTAGGACTCGTTAAATGCACTAGGATGGATTCGCCCGAAGGGCGGACTTATATTACAAGCATATGCTATCCCCTTCAAGCTTGGTATCAAAAATAATTGGGGTACTCGCCAGAAATGGTGGGGGAAAAATGGAACCATCATCGTTGTCGTCGGCAGTATGTCGCTCTTGAACATGGCACTTGTCTGCATTCGTGTCGGGTTGGGGACATCTCATCTCGTTTTCTTCACTTTGCCTCCGTGGGTTTGGATAATCCCTTTTGACCTCTCATCTGCTCATTGCCTCGTCACCATGACCTCTGATCCGTTGATGTCAAATACTGCCAAGTCCACTGTCGTGCCGTTTATATGTTCAAGAGAAGTTGGCCTCTGCAAATATCAACCTTCCTCTGTTTCTCATACGATCTTGATTCACAAAAAAAAACATCATGTTCCTCTGTCTCGTGTCAATGATGTGGGAAACATTATGGCCCACCTTCGATCAAGGTCACTTCCTGTCGACTTCAACTCATTATCCAGGAAGTTGGTCTAGAGACTCCTTATGGTACCTTGGAGCCTGCATGCCTCAATGGCGGGTTCGTCGCATTCGACGAGAGGTTTACATCATTGGCCTCCGATCGAGTGATTCTGTGGGTGTTCGACGTCAGTTCATTTATTCGCACGCCGTAGATTGTACCTGTAGTACCTTGGGGACCATTGTCATTATTGGTGGTTTCTCTCGCGTCGGTTAACAACTTTCATCATTGGCTGGTAATCCGACGATGTTCTTGCATGTTCGACCTCAGCTCACATATTCACATGCACGAACTTGTACTTTGTTGGGTCGAGATGGAGCGCAAGACCCTGGATTGTGTCTGTTGTAATCCAGGCTGCGATTGTGGATTATTATCATTATGTACATGACTCATTGATTGGATGGCTGCGACCATACCTGAGTCTATTTGTTTGATCCTAGTTGGATGGCTGCGCCCATACCCTGGATCCGGATTATAGCATACTCTGTTTCGGATGGCTGCGCCCATACCACATATACATCATGTACTTGAGATATCAGTTGTATTTTTCTGCGCAGGTTTTCCGACGGCGGGCCTTCAGTTGAACATGTTCTCGTAAAGCATTTCACCCCTCTCTCTCTCGGGCCTCATACTTTAGGGGGCATCTGTTACACGGTAATTTGTCACCGTCCCTACCATTCCCCGTCCCGCACAATGGAGGACCCATTTTGTGACCTGTGAACATTGTCATGCCTTGAAAACATCATCAATGCATTCCTCTAAGCATGAGCTTCAATTGCCCTAAAGACATCTCCTTGCAAAAATCATGAAAAACATCTCCTTTTGCATTGGCGTGGGCAGACAGTTCAGCACTCGCGCCAATGGGGAAAATCCTACAAAGAGGCCGCGCCAACTGGCGCTCTGTCCCAGAGCAGTAGTCGCGCCAGCCAATTTAAGGAGTGTTTTTTAAATAAATATGGCGGAAGTTGTGTTTCAACAAACTCAGAAACCATTTCCTATCTTGAGTTGGGAGGTTTGGCTGCGGGAGTTCTATGGAAGGGAAGTGGTTTGCCACCTCCCATGGAACCTTCCTTGTTGATAGGGCCAATCCCACCATAATAGGGATCCCAACTCCCTCCTTCCCCATCTATAAAAGCCTGCTCAATTCCATAGCAAGCTAGTCTTGAAGTGCCTAAGCTTTGAATCTCCATATTCCCAAGAGCCTTTGTGCTGTAAAGAGCCCTCTTTTTCCCTTAAGGCCGACTCAAGTAAGGAGACCATCGTCGAGAGACTCTGGAGAGGTTTTGCCCTTTCCCTGGCGAGCTTTGCGAGACGTGAACGACTGGAGACCCATCCGAAGGAGACCACGACGTCAGAACATTGGTTGTAATCTTTCTTCGATTGTTATTTAATGAATGATTACGATTATGGTTCCACTATGTTTTCCATTATGTTAATATGAGTAATATCCTTTCTGACTGATATTTAGTTACGTATGCCGGATTTTATGCTTGTATCTGTTTGTTTCTTGCATGTGCAGGTGTCCATCCGCGGAGATCGTGGGGGGATCGTGATCTGCCGAGGATGAGGAACGGGAATGCTTTCTTTTTCATATCGTAGCATTGGATTCCAGGTAGGCTTCCATCTTTAGTCTTTTCATTCGTAACTAGGAGCTTGCGTCGTAACATTTTTTATTGTTGCTAGACCCCTGCTGGGCTAGTAGGGATCGCCTCTGTCCGCAGAGGGGATTTACCTCCTCAACAAAGAGAGATAGGGGTGGGGTGAAAGAGAGAAAGATAATTGAGTTAGGGGAAGGGATAGGGAGAGAATAAGGGTGGATAGGGATAGAAAAGGAGAGAGGGAGTGTGGAGGGAGAGATAGAGGGGTTATTTTTAGAGAGAGGCATATGAATTTGACTATGAGAGAGAGGGTAGGGAAGGGAGAGAGATGGGTAGAGAGAGGTGGGAAGATCAATAGAGAGACTGATGTGCAAGAGAGGGTTAGAGAGAGTTGGAAATATTTAATGAGAGGTATAGTGGTGATACAAATATATGAAGGGAACAAAATGAACTACAAATATATAACAAAAACATAGAGTTATAGTGAAACATGAATTCAATTAAGAAATGGAAAATTTTGAAACTTTGTACATGCAGATTGAAAGAAACCTAGCTTGAATGGTGATAGATTATCTTTGAGAAGAGATGTGACAACTACACACCTTCATAGAACTATCTTACAATGATGTTGGTAGGCCTTTTTAGGACTTTATATCATGAATAAGCAATAAGAAACCATAAATATCCAAAAACCTAAACCAAGGAGATGACGTTATAGAGTCTTGTAGACCCTCATTGGGTAAGTTGGAATATCAATTTCTTAGGGTCATAACTTTGGAATACA
The DNA here is from genome assembly GCA_034641835.2 of Pinus albicaulis. Taxonomy (NCBI): domain Eukaryota; kingdom Viridiplantae; phylum Streptophyta; class Pinopsida; order Pinales; family Pinaceae; genus Pinus; species Pinus albicaulis. The sequence goes on along the minus strand of CM076576.1, from coordinate 869,365,534 downwards.
ATATTCCTTTGGTGTGCAAAATAATCCATTGGAAAGGTTTATTAGAGGAGTAAATTTTTTAACTATTAATGAATACTATCAAAAAAATTCCACTTAGATCCTCAAAACAAATCTACAAATTCAAGACCTAAAAACTTATAAAAATAAAAAATTGCGACAATAAAAATTTTTATATAGTGAGTTAGTTGAATAGGTGGGTGGCCACCGATATCCACCTAGCTCAAATGGTGTCATGATAGAGAGAGATAAACTATGCAAGTAAGAGGTATAGAGGATTGGTTTCAAGGAGACAGGGGGATGAAATATAGAGAACACGAGGGAGGGATAAAGGAAGGGATGAAGAGAGAAGTAGGGATGGATAAAGTGAGAGGGAGAAAGGGATGTAGTTAAGGAGGGATAGAGAGGGGTTGAGGGTTGATGTGATAGAAAAGGTGAAGGGTAAGATATGTGGGAGAGAGGGATAGCAGTAGAAGTAAATTAATAGAAAGTGTGTGTAGAGACTCAGGGGTGATGTTTATGTGAGAGAGAGGATGTGGTTAAGAAAAGGATAGTAAAAGGAAGAGAGAAATAAAGAGGTGAATAAAGAGAGTGTGTGTGCTTGGGAAATAAGGATAGAGTGGTAGGTACAGTGGAAGTAGAGGGAGATATGAGTAGAAATAGGGAGAGATATTAAGAGATATTAAGTGTTGACGATATTTAGTATCGCAATGACAATGTTATAACTCCAAAGTGTCTCAACTTTGGTTATCAATTTGGGGTTAATACAAAGCTATGAGGGTCCAATATTATATATGAAACGAGAACTATATATTTTCCTTGTTGACTTTTATGTAGGTATAAGCATGAAAATGAGTGTTGATGTACAAAACTAAGCTAACTAATATATGTCACATGGAAACATATAATTGCAAGGAATGACATGTTGAAAGGAAAATGGAATGAAAACCGAAACTACTTTTAATAGAATAAATTAAACTTTCACTATACTATTTCCAATGAATGAAAAACATACTTTCACAATTCTATGTTATCTATAAGGAAATCAAAAGCACACTGTGGAAATTAAAGACTATGAATTCAAAACCCTAATTTGCAAGAGAAATATTTTTTCTAAAGCAAATAAAAAAAATAACCTATAAGGTATATACCATTGAAAATTTAATTATAGCTATCCAATCAGTGTTATAATATACAATATAATTGAAATCATGAACTTATTGCAAATCCAAGTGAGAAATGAGTATCGATTATTGGTTGTTATAAGGGTCGCCATTTTGCTACATGAGATAGCCCAACAATAATGTAACCAAGAAAAATGTGGGTTTGAGAAGAAAGGAAGTTGTGGAAATGTTAGAGAATGATAAATAAACCTGGTCCAATATTCAAGAAAACGTGTTGCAAGTTAAACCTATCAAAACTAAACTCTAAGTGTTTATTATAACTGCAAAACTAGTCACAAAACAAAAGAAAACATTGAACAATAATTGAGAAAATAGTGAACAGTAAATGTGTAACAACAAGAGAAATAAGTTAAAGGAATATTTGGAATGAAATTAACTAGTGCTAGGAAATTGTATCATTAAGTGAAAAAGGTGGGCCTAATATAGTTTTTATGTGCCTAAGAGTGGATTGATGGGCCCTATGATTTACCTATCCAAGAGGCCCATCATACCCCTTTATTGGAACTATTTCTCACCTTTAGAAACTTACTCTTCTTCTCTTATCTCCTCATTTTAATTCATTTCCCATATAACCTGCATAATGTGCCAACTTGAGCTAAAGTTGGTTGTACCTGCTTGGTGGAATCCTCATTTCCATCTACAAACATCCATTCCTTGGATTCTTCTTCCTCATATTTATGTTATTAGAGACCCATTAGCAATGGTGGATTGAACCTAAACCCAATCCATTGGGCTCTAAGTCTTTGAATGACCCTTTTCTATAAGGGGTTTTTTCTAGAGATGCCTACATTTGACCAAGAGAGTGGTATTATCTGATTTTAATGTTGTGACGAAACACTTTCCATATTTGAATTTGGGGCTCATTTCCTTGAGGGAATAAAGAAAGAAGAAGGGAATACTTAGTAGCTTATATATGTTGGATAGTTGCCATTATTTGAATGGTTGGTGGAACTTGGTATGCTTCCATTGATATCAACGATAATAGCATTTAGGTTAGAGTAGCAGATGTTAGCATTGATGAACAAAGTTACTCAAGGGGAGTCCCATGGTTGCTGCAATATTTTTAAGAGAATCACCATCGTAGTAGGCTTAGTGGAGAAGCCATAAAAATATGACTATGATGGTCGGGGAGCCTTATAATTTGGAGGAGATTATATCTCAAGAGATCATCTTAGTTTTTCATGAAAGTGGCATAATTGAAAAGTTCCGAGAAAGATATTTTCAATAATATCTCCAACACCAACAAAGAAGAATATTGTGCATTAGTCAGAAAAGGAAACAAATCTAAGGGAAATAAGTCCCAAGGCAAAGATGGCAAGAGAGACTTGTCGAAGATTAAGTGTTTTCATTGTCACGAGCATGGGCACTATGCCTCGAATTGTCCACAGAAGAAGGCAAGCAAGAAGGAGCCTAAAATTGTGGCACATGAAGTGCTAGCTTCAAAGTTCAAGATTTATTTTACTCTCATTGCATGCATGGCCCACACTGTAATGGGATTCATGTCATATCTAGACAATGGTTCATCATTTCATGTGATGGGTAATAGATATCTCTTTAGTGACTTGGAGTAGAAGGACCTCTAGCAGAACATAGAGTTTGGAGATGACGGGAGGTATAGCGCGACTGTAATAGGTATAGTTACCTTTAAAAGGGAGTATGGATCCCCTCACAGATTGGCATATGTTTTGTGTGTTCAAGGCCTAAGGAATAATCTTGTCTCCGTAGTGGTATTGGAAGACCGTGGTTATGATGTGGTGTTTACAAAAGGAAAATTTTTCCTTAAACACATAGCCATGAGACAGGTGAAACAAATCAGTGTAAGATTCAAGAACATGTATGCTCTCGAGGTCAAGGATGGATGCAAATCTTTGAAGAGAAAAGAAATGGTTAGTGACTTGGTGTTTGAGAGGGAGAAATTATCTCTCAACATGAAGCCTCAAAATCAGTCTCAGAAGGTTGTGGAGTAACCATGATTGGAGTGGTAGTGAGGAGACCGAGTGTAAGAGTCCACTCAAGAAGAAACCTGTAGGAGGGGGAGATTTTGAGAGAGATTAGCAGAGGGAGTACATGCATATATACCTCCAAGTGATAGGTGGGGTGATGTGCAAATATAATCCCAAGAAGAATTCTGGGTAGGGTCCATTGAGATGGTGTGTCTCATGGATTGAACCTAGCTACGAGGAGCCCATAGTACAACAATTGTAGGAAGGATCGATTGGATTGACGTAGTCAGATGTAAGGAAGAAAGAAATTAGAGTGATAGATGTCGGATACTAGAGCGCGGATCAAAGTTGGCATCAGTGCAGAGGGCACAAATATAGAGGGCATAGATGCAGATGTTAGCAACAATGCAAAGAGACCACAAGAGAGGTGCAGTAGCTAGCAGTAGTCAGAAGACTCTGATGACAAATGAATTATATTGATTCAGTTTTTTCAAGGCTATTCTGTTTTAGGAGTTGTAGGTGTAAACAACGCTTGTGAAGTGTTGCACACAAAACATTCCAAAAGGATAGATTGAATTCCTTTCTTATTAAGAGGGAGTGTTGGAATTTTCAACAAGAAATAGTGAAATTGGAAACCAGAAATAACAAAAAGTACACACACATTGGTGAGGAAATTCAGTAAGGAAGTTTAGTTACACACTAGTGAGGAATATGGGTGTATAATTTATTTTTCCCTTAAATAAATTGGACAATAAATTGTAATTTCATCTCATAACTACTTGTTTCAGTTAATTATGTCATGATGAATAAGTCAAGATGACCGAGTTAGCTCAAGAAATTTGAGTTGATGTTCTAAGATGAGGTATGTAGAGTGATCCTAATATTTTGGGGATCCAACTACATTTAATTCACTAGTGGGGTGCAGGTGTAATCATTTAACTCAATTAATTGAGTTAAGATCAGTTTAACTAGTTCTAACTGAGTGATGAATTAGTGAGAGGTCCAGTGAATTGAATTAGATTTAATTCAGAAGTAGTGATCAATCATATAAATATTGATTCGGTATTAATAACTGCATGAATTCCAGTTATGAGGAAGACCCAATTGAGATAGAGGTTAAATGGAACATAACTATCAGTTGTATTTTTAGAGAATTTCCCGAGTGCAATTATAAAGCCATGATGGATTGAAAAATCAAGGAAGGCTGATTTTCCTATTTAATAGGGGCCTAATTATTTAGGAATTGCGTGAGCAAGGAAGGATGAAGGAAGGCTGATAATTGGCTATGTGTTTGTACAAATTTTCCTAGATCAGTGGGAGACAATTGGTAGAGTGCTGGAGAATCTCATGAGAGATTAAGCATTGTATTGTTTCATGATTCCTTGACTTTATACAATATATGATAGTAGGTTTTTGAGCAGTTTCTTTCCCCAAGAACATCTTGTGTTGTGCGATTGATTTACTTTTTTCTCTTACTTGCATGTGATTGAGTGATCATGTTTTGTATTTCACAAGTGTTGTAGAAGGATTTAGTATCTTTTTTGAGTACATCACAAGATTAGATTGAATCCATTGATATAGAATTTCTATAAATTTATACAGGGAAAAAATATGCCTTTTGGAAGGTTAGGATGGAAGCCTATCTTATATACCTAGGAGTATATGTTTAGAGATACATTTTGGTAGGTTATGATGCTCCTAATGTCCCTCCCATAAATTCATATAGTAAAAATGTGTAAGGAAATAATGATAAAGCCAAGAATTCTATTCTCTTTGACCTTAGTAAATATAACCTTATAAAATTTATGCATTATACGCTTGATAAGGAAGTATGGGTTAAATTCAATCAGAGTTATGAAGGAGATGATAAAGTCAAATAGGGAAAAAATAAAACCATGAGAAAGAGGTTTGAAAGCTTAATAATGAGTGAATAAGGAAGCATAGAAGAATACTTCCTCGAAGTTGATGAAGTAACCAATATGTAACATCCCTAGTGAAAGTTGCATGTAATAAAAGTTAATAAAGGAAGAATAATAACCACAGTTATTGGACACATTTTCCAAGCTCAATGTTGGGAAAAAAATCCTAGTGTTGGTGTTCATTTGGTTTATCATGGCTATGTAAATTGGAAAAGGAAATGGCTAAGGCTTTGGAAAGGCAAAGTGGAATTTATTGGCATTTATTTATGAAAATAATGGAAATTAGGAGAAAAGGAAGGTGAAAGGTCACATGTTGCATGTCAGGAGGAAAATGAATAAAAATAATATAAAATTAAAAAATTTAGAGGCCTCATTAATAAAAAGGCTTCTGAGGATCAGTTAATAGACTTTTTCCATTAAGTTTTGGATCTCTCATTCTATTATCTCTCTCCCTCATACACTTGGAAAATTAGAGTATTCTTAGAGAACTCTTGGAGAGTGTGGCATATCAAGAGTTTTGGAGAAATTAGGCAAAGGAAGAAAAGGAAAATGTAAGAGGACATCAATAGCATTAGCTACAATGGTTTTTTCTCGCAGGTACCAAGTTGCATGTATGTTTTCCTCACTAGTTTTGGCATGCAAGTGGTATGTGTTTATGATCTATGATTGGCAAGGGGGATTGCCTGGATTGATAGTGGATTTTCGTAGCCTTGACATTTCCAAGATAGCCATGGTGTTATGGATTCATTTCATGGTTTATTTTCTGATTTTTTCTCGTGTTCCTTTTTCTTTGGTTGAGTTACTAATTCCTCAATCCTTGGCTTGGAAAACACTCTTGAGCCTTGTAACAACTTGGTTTGAGTTACTAAGTCTCCTGGAGCCTTGGTTCTAAAAATTCTCTACAACCCTTGGTGGGTTGAGTTATTAGTCTTGGATCATTGGTTGGAGCAATGCTATCAAGCCCAACAACAATTGTGGGTTGAGTTACTAGTCCTAGATCCTTGGTTGGAACAAACACTTTAGAGCCCTATACAACGTGGGTAGAGACCAATCTGGTGATGGTTGTGATGTCTGACCATGAGGTGGAATCATTGGTTGAGGGTTGACACGGGTTGGCATTTGGAAGTACTGGGTTGGTTTTGATTTACGTGTTTCATGAGATCCCACATTCATGCTTGGAATATGGCATAGGGGTGATTGAATGAAGAGAGATTTGGCTCAACTAATCTATGGTCAGGTGGAACATGGTAGTCCCATCCCAACTTGTGTTTTGAATTCATTAATAACAAGTTCTTTCCTTAGCATATTATGTTTAAATGTATTGGTTTATATTTGGATTCTACGGCTGATGTATCCTTGATATTTATGTTGTTATTATATTGGCTAAAAGCATGTATTATGACAGTGATGATGTATGGATCTCCTCATGTTTTGATTTGTAAATGAATGAACAATATATCTATGACCTAATAGATAATAATTCAACTAATTATATAAGGGAACAATGATTCTTGGTGATTATCAGATAAGCACGAGACCCTTATGTTTGGTCTCAATCTAGTCTCCTAAATTGAGCTCATTTAATTGTCAACCAGGGTTGGTAAACTGCTGAAGTGAAGTGTACTATATGTACCTAGGTGCTTGTTTCCTAATGCGTTGTGTGTAGTGTTTTGTGATGTTTTTGGTCTTTTGTGATGATTTATGATGTTTTTGGTCTTTTGGTGATTTTATGTTCACAAGAAAAATGACTAGAAAGCTAATGGAAAGGACCTAATGATTGAAAACAGAGTGAAACTTAATTGGTTGATGACAAATGGCAGATACAATTTGAAACACTGAAACAGAATCAAATCTAAATTATGACTAAACAGGAATAAAGCTTGATAATGACTTCTAAGGAAATGATTCAAAACATAAACTCAACTTGAGAAATGATCAACTAAATATGCAAATTTTCCTATCTAAACAATCAAACTACTAGCTTATAATGATGCAACATTTTGTCCTTGATTAGAGATTTGAAGCATAATTGGAGAAAAACATTGATACCATCATAAGATCTCCTATCCTAGGATTAGTTCCTAACTCTATTCTACAATTTAGTGAAATGTCACAAAACCTTACTCAAAAGTTATTAATTTCTTTTCAAAGTAGTCTTTTGAAGGAGGGCTCTGTTTATGAAATGATAATGAAATTGCAGAGGTACTTCAGGCCTTAAAATGATATTGTCTTCTGTTCATATAATTATAGATCAATTTGTATATTTTAGAACAAGAATATGTTTGTAAATAATGAAGGCTGTTTTGTTAAGTTTAACAACTGAAGTAGTCTAATGTGAAGTGAATGACAATTGAATATGAAGTGCAAGTGCAATGAGTTAATCTAAGAATGAACTTAAGATGCCACTAATCTAAAACAATGCTGAACTACAAGTCATTATCAAACCCAAAACAGAACAACTGAGCATGAATTAAGTGCAATGAAACTCTGGAGTATCCTAACTATGCTATCATGCATTATTCTATGGAATTATACAGTCTGTTTGTCCATCATTATTGATATTTTGGAAGAGTTCCTTCTTTTGGAAGAGATTTTAGAACAATTCTGACTATGTAATTGAGTGCAAATGCAAACATAAAGACTGAAAGCAATGAAAAACTAAGATATCATAGCCATCTCCTACTCGTCATTATGATATTTTGGGCAAGCGTTTAAGAGCAAGAACAACTATGGTACTTAGTGAAAACACACAACTAAAACATTCAAGATCACAATCATGCTTAAGACAGTATAAGGATTTGTTGGAAGAGTTTCTTCTTTTGGAAGAGTACTTAGCATAAGTATAACTGTGATGACGAATAAAAGAGACTACAATTAAATCCTACAATACTATAGCCATTTCCCATTCATCATTATAATATTTTGGAAGAGCTTCTTCTTGTGGAAGAGTTTTTAGAATGAGTATAACCACAGCAGCTAATGAAAACAACTACGAATTCAACTTCAAATCCTACAATACTATAGCTATTTCCCATTCATCATTATAATCTTTTGGAAGAGCTTCTTCTTTTGGAAGAGTTAGAATGAGTATAACTATAGTAGCTAATGAAAACAACTACGAATTCAACTTCAAAAACGTAAAGGCAGCTAGAATACTTATCTAAATTACGCTAATAAATCCGTGCAAGAGGCAGGGGCCCTCTACCACCTGATGGAATCGAACTCCAAATCAAATCAACGCTTTCAAAACAACACTGTCTGCTTCATTAAAAGAGAAATAACTTGAACAGAGCAATCTGCGTCTTCAGAAATGTAGCACAGAATCTAAGCAAAATCTAGAACAAAATCTAGCCTAGCTCTCGGTTTTCCAAGTGTTTATATAACAAATGTACATAACAAGACTTGCAACAATTCCAGGATCATTGTCTTTCCTTATCGAAATCACATTAGGACTCTTGAAGTGGCTGCATAAAAAGGAAAAGGACATATGGACTAAGACAGTCCTATTAGAAGTCTGCCTTCTTAAATGTGTTCCCACGTACCAAAACCATATCCAGAATTCGTTTCTTCCTTCATGGTGAGCAACGAACAATGTAGACATGACGTGGAATATACCCATATGCAGTTTTTCTTGAGAGGCCACCTGGAACATACCCAAACGTGAAGACAACTGCAGAATTGCCGGTTAGCTACGGAATGTCTGCATTCTGCAGCTAGTTCCGGTCAAAATGCTTTACAATGGCAAAAATCACAAAATTTAGCAAGTCAGTCATGTAAATCATTCTAAAAGTAATTTCAACTAAATTCATTGATCAATTGGGTCTAGGATAGCAATGGACAAGGGAAAATGAGGTAAAGTAAGATGAAAGAAAGCACAATTTTGAGGCTCAACATACCCCCACTGCTGTCTCCTTGCATGTCCTCATGCAAATTATCCTATGAACTCAGAGGCTTCTGCAAGAACATCTAATCCTCTCCTTCTCCTTTGTCTGGAAGCTAAATATCTTCTGGGTTTTCTGATAACAATTTTGAACCTTAAGTTGATGAGTGCCCTGATTAACTTCTTGTTCCTTTTCTTCAACTTCTCATTAGTCTTTTCCACTTTGTCTATATGTAGGGATAAGGTTGAGTTCATATCAGTTTTGATCTTGACTTGATCCTTGAGAATTTCATTCTCATTTTTGATGTGTCTATTAAGTATTTCCAACTCATACCTATCCCTTCTTAATACATCTATTTCAGACAGTGGAGGACTAGGGGTTCTCTCTCTACTTTCTGAAGCTCTCCTTTCCAAAGTTTCCACATAGTCATAAATTTCTTGTTGAGCAGGGTCAATTTCAGGGGTTCCTTCATTAAAATCCTCTTCAACATCTTCTTCAATGGATGTTTCCTCATCTTCTATATTAATCACCCCTGTTTGTTTGATTTGAGTTTTCTTTAGTTTTCCCTTTAGTCTGTGGCTTCTTCTTGGCTGAGAGGATCCCTCTCCTTTCTCTGTGGCGGATTTCTTGATTACCTTATCTTTCTTAAGTTGTCTCTTGATTTGAGTCAACTTCTCTAAAATGATTTCCTCACTGCTCTCTTGGACTGTTTTGTCAATTTCAACTTTTGAGGCTCTCCATTTTCTACTTCTCCTTGTAGGCTGTGGTTCAGGTGTGGGTTCTTTTGGCTCTTCAAAATGATTTCTTATCAAGAAATTGTCCCATGTATCATTTGTTTTGGCTAAATGAAGTTCAATCAAAATTTTAACCAAACCATGATGATATAGAGTTGTCTCTAAAAATTGAACCCTTCTTTGAACACAGGAAGCCATGTTTTTCAAACTTTGAAGCAAGAAATAAGGCAGGTTTAAGTCTTCCCCCAGAAAATGCATTATCAGTCTAATGTGGTAGACATAAAATGTGCCATATCTACCCTCACATGTAATAAATTTTTGAAGAATAAGCAATATATTTCTCCACTTATTTTTCAATGCAGAACTTGGAATTCCTTTCTTAAACACAGTGATATCCATACCTGGTGATTTTAGAATTTGCTTCCAAGATTCATTGTGGAATTCTCTATTTTTGAACCATCTCTCTCCAGTTCTAAGCAACCCTGTAGCTTCTGCAATGAAAACTTCAGTGATAGTAAATTTGGCATCTCCCACTTCAACTTCAGTTCCTTGAAATGATCTTGAAAATGTTTTGGTGACTTCTTTGTGGAAGCCATTAAATTTCTCCAAAAATTGTAACCATCCTATCTGTTGCAACATTTCTTTACATTGGGGGTAGCCTTCTAGGTATTTTGAACCCATTGGTTCTATTCTTACAATGAAACCCATAATTGCTTCTTTAATGTTCAAATTAACACTCTTCTACCCACAGAAACAATGACTTTCACCTTCGAATTGAAATGGCTTCAGATTTTTAATGATAATGGCTTCAAATTTCGGAATGACATACCTCTGGTTGGCAATGACACTTCGGACTGATATGCCTTCGGTAGACAGTAGCAAATGGCTTCAAATTCTACACTGATGTATCTCTGTCTCTTGGTAACAAATGGCTTCAAATTCTTCACTGCAATACCTCTGTCTCCCGATGACAAATGACTTCAAATTCTTTACTGCTATACCCCTGTCTCCTGGTGGAAAATGATTTCAAATTAAACACTACTATACCTCTGTGTTTACAGTGATAATGCTCAATCTCTGCTCACGGTGATAGTACTTTGACATTCAAACTGATATACCCTTTTGCTCTGCTCTCGGTGATAAGGATATCTCTGTCTGCGGAATGAAGTGTCGGCTACAGAATGGAGTGATGGGAGTAGTTACGGAATGAGGTAATGGAGTGAGGTGGAGGTATCGAATTAATGATTGAAAGGACGGCGGAGATTTTCACAACGAAAAAGAGAATCATCATTGAATGATTTGGTTGGGTTACGTGAAGAATTCAAACACTTCGGCCATTTGAACCGCTTGAATGATGTCGGATATGGAATTTGAAATGAGATATTTTAATCCAAAGTTGGTGGAGGGTTTATTGGTCATGATCAATAAAAATAATTAAAACAACCTTTTCGAACAATTCATAACTAAAACTATGCTAAACTTTATGAAATGCCATTATAATCTAAACTTGTTACCTCTGCTTTTCATTTGATTCTTGTAGTCTTTGTCTTCTTTATTCACCTTTGGAAGAGTCCTCATAATCCTTCTTTATGCTTTTGATTCATGGATACACTGGATCATTTTGTTGCAATTCTAATGTTTGCTGATTGATGCCTTCAGGATTTGTAGCTGCGGAATGACTATCTGGCTGCAGAAAGGCTGATCAGCTGCAAAATGTCTGTTGAGCTGCAGAATGTTCCTGTAGAGCATTTTAATCATGGAATGGAGTGTTTTTGGAATATGGGTGAAATGTTATATGGTATGAATGAAGATGGATGATGAGACATGATATGTATGAAGTGGATGATGAAATGAAATGGATTCAGTTTATGGAATGGAGTGAAAGAACATAAGAACTGCCCTGCAATCCATGACATGTTTTATTCATTTACAACAAGACATCAAATTTTGAATTTTGTCATGAAAATGAGATGGATGGAGTATGGAATGAGATGAATGAAATGTGGAATGGAGTAGAATATGAATGAATGAATGAGATGGAGTATGGATGGATAAGTGAATGGAGTGAAATGAAATGAGATGGATCATAAGCACTATGGATCTGAACTTATGATTTTTGTAACAGCTGCTTGCAAAAACAAAAATGGGAAAAGTTAGAGTGTCAAAGAGACTTTTCTTTTCACCCTATCTTTTCTGTATAAACATGCCAATCAATGATTGGTTTTCATGTTTATACCTTTATTTATTTATTTATTATTTTTTTTTTCAAAGAGAAATGCTTCAGAAAATTTAATCAAGTTGATGAAGAAGAGAAACTCTTCTTCATTAACTTCACATCATTGCTTTCTTGGAACTTCTTGACAAAATTTTCTCTTGACAGTGGTTTATGATATAGCTTCAGTCTATGACCATTCACAAGAAAAGTGACCTCTTCTTCATCTATAGTTCTGATTTTTACTGCCCCATTATAAAAAAATTCAACAATTTCATATGGCCCAAGCCAATGTGTCTGAAATTTACCTTGAAAATCCTTGAATTTTGAATCAAACAAGAGAGCCCAGTCACCTTCTTTGAATTTCTTCTCTTTGATGAACTTGTCATGCCATCTAGTCCTTTGCTGTTGGACTAGACTTGTTTTCTGAACTGCATCTTGTCTGATCTCATCCAATTCATTAATCTGCTCCAGTCTATGCTTTTGTGCCTCCGTTAAATCAAGTCCTAGCTGAACTGCCATTTTGAAAGTTTGAATCTGGAACTCTATGGGAAAAAAAACTTGCTTTCCATAAACAAGTTCATAAGGAGTATGGCCTGTTGTGTTTCTCCATGTAGTTCTATAGGCCCACAAGGCTTCAGGAAGCCTATCTACCCAATCTCTTCTATGTAAATGAACAATCTTTGTTAAGATTCCTTCAATGACCTTATTAGTAGATTCCACTTGACCATTTGCTTGTGGATGATAAGGAGTAGATTTTCTATGCCTGATTTTGTACCTCTCCATCATTTGCTCCACTAGCCTTGATGTAAATTGAGCTTCTTGATCTGTAACAATTTCCCTTGGGACAACAAAACGAGTAAAAATATCCTCAAAAAGAAAAGTAACTACCGATGCTTCATTAGCAACAAGTAATGGCTTAGCTTCTACCCATTTAGTAACATAATCAGTGCAAACTAATATATATCTCTTTTGTCTTGATGGAGGACTAATAGGTCCTACAAAATCCAAAGCCCATTTTTCAAAAGGTTCAATATGTACCTGAGGTTGTAATGGCATCTCACCTGAAGGAGAAGGTTTCCCTACCCTTTGGCAACTGTCACACCTTTTGACATACTCCTTAGCATCTTTAAACAAGGATGGCCAATAATATCCTAAATTAAGGATCTTGTAGGCTGTCCTCTTATCTGCAAAGTGTCTGCCACAAGGTTCATCATGACATGCCTTGAGAATCTCAGGCATTTCATCTTCACGAACACACCTTCTAATGATCAGATCTGGACCTGTCTTGTACAACTCATTAGCGACCCATGAATATTTTTCACTATCACAAATGAATTTTCTTTTATCCCTTGCATTCATAATTGAAGGAAATTTTCCTGAAACTAAATAATTAGCAATATCAGCAAACCATGGAGTTTGAGTAGAAATTGCAAAAAGATATTCATCAGGAAATTGATCTTCAACCGGAGTGTCATCTTTGATATTTTGAATTCTAGACAGGAAGTCAGCCACAGTGTTTTGTTTTCCAAGCCTATCTAGAATAGTAATGTTGAATTCTTGCAATAATAACAACCATCTTATAACTCTGCCATTAGTGATTGATTTATTCATTAAGTATCTAATTGCAGAATGATCAGTGTGAACAAAAGTTTCATAGCCCGTTATATAGTGTCTAAATTTGTTAATGGCATGAACAACAGCTAAAAACTCTTTTTCAGTTACAGTATAGTTTAACTCTGCAGGAGTCAAATTTTTACTGATATAATAGATGGCATAGTGAATTAAATCTTTCTGTCCCAATACTGCTCCCAGAGCTGTATCGGAAGCATCTGTCGAGATATGAAAAGGTAACTTCCAGTTAGGTCCCCTTAATATAGGTGCTTCAGAAATTTTGGTTTTCAGGGTTTCAAAAGCTAACTGGCAATCAGAAGTCCACTTGAATTCACAATATTTGGTAAGTAATTTGAAGAGTGGAGATGCTATCTTGGTAAAGTTTTCTATAAATCTCCGATAATACCCTGTAAATCCTAGAAAACTTCTAACATCTCTTTGACAACTTGGGATGGATAGGTTAGAAATGACTTCAACTTTTACCTCATCAACTCTAATCCCATCCCCTGAAATGTGGTGCCCTAAAACAATACCTTAAGTGAACATCATAAAACATTTTTCATGACTAAGTGAAAGGTTTGCTTCTTGACATATTTTTAAGACTTTTTCCAAGTTTTCTAAAGCCTCTTCAAATGTATTCCCATAAACTGTGAAGTCATCCATGTACACCTCTACACAGTCATGTATTAGATCCGAAAAAATTCCTAATACTGCCCTTTGGAATGTTGTAGGTGCATTGCATAATCCAAATGGAAATACTCGGTAAGCATAGGTACCCCAAAGAAAGGTAAATGTGGTTTTATCTTGGTCTTCAAGTGCTACTTGGATTTGATTGTAACCACTAAACCCATCTAGGAATGAAAAGTACTTTTTGCCAGCTAATGTATCTAATACTTGATCTATGAAAGGTAAGGGAAAATCGTCTTTAAGAGTAGCTTTATTCAGTTCTCGGTAGTCAACACACACCCTCCATTTTCCATTTTTCTTTGGCACAATGACCAAAGGAGAAACCCACTGACTATCTGAAATAGGATAGATGAAATTAACATTTAACAATTTTTGCAATTCCTCTTTGACAATTTCCCTAAGATTTGGATTCATCCGTCTTTGAGGCTGTCTGATTGGTTTGCAATTTACCTCTATATAGATATGATGAGTACAAGTCTTGGGACTTATCCCTTTCATGTCAGTGTATTCCCATGCATATGCAAAAGAATGTATCTGTAATACTTTGACTAACTCTTCTTGTTGAGATTTTTCTAGGTTCTTGTTTATGTTCAAAGTTTTGCCTGGAAAAATCTCACTTGTAGAGCTGCCAAATTTGTCCATAAAATGAAGAGACATCTACCTAGATGACAAAAACTCAATATTGGATCCCTCTTGAAATGATTCATGTTTATGTTCTAGAGAGGATTCAAAGTTTTCTAGAGTATTCAGAATTTGATTATCTTCACTAATTTCTGAAATGGTGAAGAGTGGTTGTAAATCTTCTTCATCCTCTATCCATTGAGTGTCATCTAGATCTGTAATTGTCCTAGCTGGAGGATATAAAGTGAATTTCTTAGTTGAACTACCATCAGAAATATACATATCATCGGACCTACAACTAATAAAAGCATCAGCTGTAGCCAACCAAGGTCTTCCTAATATAACAAGATGTCCTCCTAGATTATTCTTAGGAGTTAGGATCATGAAATCCACAGGGTACTCCCAAGAATCTAGGGACACCGGAATGTCTTCTATTACCCCATCTGGTTTGATCACAGATCTGTCTGCTAATTGTAATAATGTGGGTGTAAAGAGAGGATTAGGAAGTTTCAGTTTATCCATGATTTGTCTACTCATGATATTGATTGCTGCTCCTAAATCAATGAGTGTGTTCTGGATTTCAATTCCATTGATGTGAATTTTGACAACTGGATTTCCTGGGTCAAGATACTTTGGAATAGCAATCTTTCCCATCATAATGTCTGCTATTTGTCCTACCAGTTGAATTTTCTTGGTTTCTCTTATTCTTTTTCTTGTTGTCTTCATACTCAACTCCTTTATTGTTTTGGCTAAGATTGGGATTTCCTTGATGGCTTGCAATAATGGAATTTTAATGCAAAAATTTCTCAATTCATCTAAGAAATCATAATTAGGAACCATTATTTGTTTTTCTACACCTTTATCAATTTTTAATCTTTTCGGGAAGGGAGGTATATAAGTAGATGTGGATGGTTGCTCTAATACAGGAGTTGGATTTATTGGATCTTTTTGTTTTAGTTTTTCAATGTTTTGGTCTTGAAAGGATGTGTCTTCCTCAATACTTTTATTAACCCGTAGAGAGTCTTCCTCAGAATTATCTTGTTCTTGTATGATCACAGAAGGTTTCTTCTTTTCAAGTATCCTTCCAGACCTAAGTTGAACATCACTAAGGTCTAGAGGAGTAATTAAATAAGTTGGAAATTGTTGACCTTCTATCATGTATGTATTCTGAGGGTTCTTATTATTGGGGTTTGGTATGGTTTGAGCGGGCAATTGATTTGATTTTTGAGGGAATGGTAATGAAAGTGGTTGATTTTGATGTGGTTGGTTCTGATGATGTTGTTGAGGATTTTGTTGAAAATTTTGTGGAAGATTTTGAGGAAAATTTTGTTGAGGATTTTGAGGATAAAAATGTGGATATGGTGGATAGGATGGTGGATACTGGTAATATGGAGAGTATATTCCATAGGGACTTTGTGATCCTTGTGCCCAAGCTGGAGATTGATTTTGAAATTGGGGCCAAGGTTGCTGCCAAGAATTCCAAGGTGGAGGTTGATTATACATTTGATCATGGAATCCTTGTGTTTGAGGTCCCTGCCAAGGTCTTCTAGATACAAAGTTAAGAGACTCTGTGGAATCTGTAGGAGTTTCCTCCTGAAAGACAACTTTGAGACCAGGAAGAGAAGGACGATTCTTGGTCTCATGTTTCTCAGAACAAATGACATAGGTTTCTACAACTTTTACATCCAAAGGACACTCTCTTAAGGCATGTTTCTTTCTACATTTGGGACAAAAGATTGCCAAGGCATCAGATTCAGCCTTTTGCTTGTTTTGTATCTTGAGGGTGTCTATTTTTTCACTAAGACTCCCTAAGATGTCAGATTTAAAATCATCAAGCATGTGTCCTATTTCTGATCTACTTACTGTCCCAGAAGCAGACTTACTTGCCCTTGCAAGAGCAGGATCTCTGGGACCTTTGACAGTTTTAGATTTCCCTCTTGAAAGGTTGATACATAACTCAGATATTTCAGGTAATGTGAGTTGTGATATATCCCCTTTTCCCATCATGTTAAGAATATCCAACCATTCATCCCTAATTGTTTTCAACAAAAGAGCTTTTAAGGTGTCTTGATCTAGATTTTCCATTTTTGCCCTTTTGATGTTGTAATTAAATCTTTCCAACAAATCTTCTAAGTTTTAATCTTCTTTTTGTAACATCTTGAACACTTCTTCCTTATGATTAACCGGCATACAATAATCCAGATACCTCTCTAGAAATGCTTGTTTCATGTCTTCCCATGTTCTAATAGAACTGTTGATCAGACTCATAAACCACTTCAATGCTGCTCCTTTCAAGGTTGAAGGGAATAATTTCAGTTTTTGAGCATCTTGTAGGTAGTCATAAGTTCTACAAAAAACTTCGAATTCAAATAAGAAAGTTTCAGGATCTTCAGTTTTAAGTCCATAGAAGTTTGGAAGTACAGAAGGTGAAATGTTTTTCATGGTTGTATTGGTTTCTTCATCAATTATAGGGAACCCAAAAGAGTTTCCTATTCTACCTCTTCCTCCATTTGCACCTCTACCTTCTTCTCCTCTTCCTCCTTCTCCTCTACCTCTACCTCTACCTCCAAATAGTGTGTTTTCTCCATTAAAAACTCCTCCTCCTCCTCCTTTTGCCATGGTTAGCTCCCCTGTGGAAGTGGAAAGGTTTATGTCCCTACTAGGAGTCTTTAGATCTTCTTCTGTGGCAGGTTCAGTGGATGAAGTGGAAGGTTTTTCTAATGGAATATCTGATTTCAGGTCTCTTAGAAGTCCAGGATCAGTAAAGGATGGAAGATTGGTTTGAGTTGAAGGTGTACTAGCTCTGGATCTAGATGAAACAAGTGGTGTTCTAGAAATCAAACTTTTGCCTCTGCTGCTTATAAATCTTCCCCTTGAATCTCTCTCCCTACGCATAAAATTGTTTTTGGATGCTAAGAAACAAAGGTTACCTAGTTTTCACTTCCCCCGCAACGGCGCCAAAATGTTTGGTCTCAATCTAGTCTCCTAAACTGAGCTCATTTAATTGTCAACCAGGATTTGTAAACTGCTGAAGTGAAGTGTACTGTATGTACCTAGGTGCTTGTTTCCTAATGCATTGTGTGTAGTGTTTTGTGATGTTTTTGGTCTTTTGTGATGATTTATGATGTTTTTGGTCTTTTGGTGATTTTATGTTCACAAGAAAAATGACTAGAAAGCTAATGGAAAGGACCTAATGATTGAAAACAGAGTGAAACTTAATTGGTTGATGACAAATGGTAGATACAATTTGAAACACTGAAACAGAATCAAATCTAAATTATGACTAAACAGGAATAAAGCTTGATAATGACTTCTAAGGAAATGATTCAAAACATAAACTCAACTTGAGAAATGATCAACTAAATATTCAAATTTTCCTATCTAAACAATCAAACTACTAGCTTATAATGATGCAACATTTTGTCCTTGATTAGAGATTTGAAGCATAATTGGAGAAAAACATTGATACCATCATAATATCTCCTATCCTAGGATTAGTTCCTAACTCTATTCTGCAATTTAGTGAAATGTCACAAAACCTTACTCAAAAGTTATTAATTTCTTTTCAAAGTAGTCTTTTGAAGGAGGGCTCTGTTTATGAAATGATAATGAAATTGCAGAGGTACTTCAGGCCTTAAAATGATATTGTCTTCTGTTCTTATAATTATATATCAATTTTTAGATTTTAGAACAAGAAGATGTTTGTAAATAATGAAGGCTGTTTTGTTAAGTTTAACAACTGAAGTAGTCTAATGTGCAGTGAATGAAAATTGAATATGAAGTGCAAGTGCAATGAGTTAATCTAAGAATGAACTTAAGATGCCACTAATCTAAAACAATGCTGAACTACAAGTCATTATCAAACCCAAAACAGAACAACTGAGCATGAATTAAGTGCAATGAAACTTCGGAGTATCCTAACTATGCTATCATGCATTATTCTTGGGAATTATACAGTCTGTTTGTCCATCATTATTGATATTTTGGAAGAGTTCCTTCTTTTGGAAGAGATTTTAGAACAATTATGACTGTGTAATTGAGTGCAAATGCAAACATAAAGACTGAAAGCAATGAAAAACTAAGATATCATATCCATATCCCACTCATCATTATGATATTTTGGACAATCATTTAAGAGCAAGAACAGCGATGGTACTTAATGCAAACACACAACTAAATCATTCATTATCACGGTCATGTCTTGAACATCTTAAGAATTTCTTGGAAGAGTTTCTTCTTGTGGAAGAGTGTTTAGAACAAGTGTAACTGTGATAGTGAACAACAAAAATTACAATTAAATCCTACAATACTATAGCCATTTCCCATTCATCATTATAATCTTTTGGAAGAGCTTCTTCTTTTGGAAGAGTTAGAATGAGTATAACTACAGTAGCTAATGAAAAAAACTACGAATTCAACTTCAAATCCTACAATACTATAGCCATTTCCCATTCATCATTATAATCTTTTTGAAGAGCTTCTTCTTTTGGAAGAGTTAGAATGAGTATAACTATAGTAGCTAATCAAAACAACTACGAATTCAACTTCAAAAACGTAAAGGCAGCTAGAATACTTATCTAAATTACGCTAATAAATCTGTGAAAGAGGCAGGGGCCCTCTACCACCTGACGGAATCTAACTCCAAATCAAATCAACGCTTTCAAAACAACATTGTCTGCTTCATTAAAGATGAAATAACTTGAACAGAGCAATCTGCGTCTTCAGAAATGTAGCACAGAATCTAAGCAAAATCTAGAATAAAATCTAGCCTAGCTCTCGGTTTCCCAAGTGTTTATATAGCAAATGCACATAAAAAGACTTGCAACAATTCCAGGAACATTGTCTTTCCTTATCGGAATCACATTAGGACTCTTGAAGTGGCTGCGTAAAAAGGAAAAGGACATCTGGACTGAGACAGTCCTAATAGAAGTCTGCCTTCCTAAATGTGTTCCCACGTACCAAAACCATACCCAGAATTCGTTTCTTCCTCCATGATGAGCAACAAACAATGTAGATATGACGTGGATTATGCCCATATGCGGTTTTTCTTGAGAAGCCACCTGGAACATACCCAAACATGAAGACAGCTGCAGAATCGCCAGTTAGCTATGGAATGTCTGCATTCTGCAGCTAGTTCCGGTCAAAATGCATTACAATGACAACAATCACAAAATTTAGCAAGTCAGTCATGTTAATCATTCTAAAAGTAATTTCAACTAAATTCATTGATCAATTGGGTCTAGGATAGCAATGGACAAAGGAAAATGTGGTAAAGTAAGATGAAAGAAAGCACAATTTTGAGGCTCAACACCTTATTCTCAAATATGTTGTTTAAACCTATAGATTAAATATTTGTGACATGTTTGATGAAATTCATTTCATGGTTAGTAGCGGTCCAGTCTAGACCTTATCAATGTTTTTTAAAATGTATCATTACTCTATTATGTAAATTCATTTCTAAACCTATCATGGAGTTTAGGGTAGTGACCTCGACTTTGGGCCTAAAAAAGTGGCACACATATCAGAGACGCAAGCATAGGTCTGAGGAAAAATGTACAAAGACGCAGACATACCTATGTTGTGGGAGTGTCTAGAACCTCCCAACTGCACCATTTTTCATATTAAGGGAGTGTACAAGGGTTTAATGGTGTAAAAAATCAATGAGACCCACGCGTTGTTTAACTGAGTTGTTGGGATGACTCCTGGGAGTTTTGTTTCTAATGTGGAAGGTCTGTGTGATTTTTTTACGTTGGTTCCACTTCCTTAAGGTTGCCTAGGAGGTTAAATCCAATTTTAGTGTCCTCTTGCCACATATTTTCCCATGTTGTTTGGTTACTTGGGTAGGTGTGGGATGAGGGTGTTACAAAGTGGTATCAGAGCATGGTTCACTCCTCGAGATGGATGAGTGATGTGTTGGTCATGCATTCATGTCAGATACATACGCATTTAGTATGTTTTTGGTATATCTATGCTTGTTTAATTTGCATGGTGTTGGTCATGGTTGCAGTGATGTTGCCATGTTGATTTTGTTGTTGTGAAATGCATCATCATGATTGTATGATTCATTATATGTTGTTTACACATGTCAAGTGAGTATATGTTGTCAGTATACATTGGTATGGTTGTTGTCACGCCTCAGTTCATGGTATGTATAGTGGATATGGTCATGCATTGATAATTAGACTCTAGCTATAATGATGTTTATGTGTTGATATACCTATGTGCCATATAATTAGATGTTATTATGATTATGTTTATACATGTATTACGTTTATTGTTTGATCTTGTAGGATATATCCTCCTCGAATTATGCTGAGGTATGTTGGTTTGGTTATGATTTGGTTTAGCTGACATAGTATGCCTTATAAGAAAGAGATCAACATGAATAGCAAGATGGTAGAATACAGATATTCCCCTTATGAATTAGATGAACAACAAGGTGTTGTGCACTCTTCCAACTTGGAAAACACATTGAGTAGTTTGAAGGAAGAAATAAGGAGTTGTAAAGAAGATAATGATAGAACCATACATGCACATGAAAAGAAAGCAGACGTCAATGTGGTAATTCTTCAGAGTTTGTCAGAATTGTAGAAATAAGGGCCACTCTGGATTGAAAATGGCTGGGAGGATAGGGCTAATGGGGAATATGGTAGTAGGTCTCATGGTGGTAACAATTTGGATAGAGATGACACGATCAAAGATGGTAGGTTATTGGACACTCCAGATAGGAGAGGTAATAGACATAGGTATTATTCTAGTTCTAGTTCTGAAAAGCACTATGATCGTCATCATTATCATCCTTAGAGGAGGAGTGATAATAGATATTTACTGGATGCGTTTAAGAAAGAAAATCCACCTACATTTTATGGGAAATTAAAAAATCATTAGATGCAAAAGAATGGTTTCTTGGTATGAGGAAGCTCTTTACGATGGATGACTACTCGTAAAACACGAAAGCTAGAATAGCTACATTAAGCCTCAAAGGTAAAGCAGATATCTGGTGGGAATATGTAAAGAATGTCAGAGATATTTATGGGGAGGAATTGACATGGAATGAATTTGAGAGACTGTTCGGGAATAATTATCTATCAGAGAGATACTATGTTGAGAAGAAAAAAGAGTTTTATGAGCTAAAGATGGGCTCTATGAATGATGAGTAGTACACTAGTAGATTCTTGGAGTCGTTGAGATATTTGCCTTACCTCAAGGAGGAGAAGGCTAAGATCCAAAGAGTCATCAGTGGGTTGTTGATAGCATTCAAATATAGGGTCAAGTTTGATGATCCTAGATCCTTGGAGGAGGCCATCCAGAAGCTAAAGGATTGTTATGAGTATTCAAAGCACAAATAGAAGACTAAAAAATATTGGAAAGGTAACGATAATAATAAAGGAAAATGGGACAAGAAGCGAGTAAGATCTCAGGTGACAAGTAACAAAGAGAATGTTGCACCACCTAATAAGTTCAATACATCTAGAAAAGGACATTGAATTCAGCCTAAGGAGAAGAATAAGAGTGAAAATATGGATCCCATGTGGTGTTCTACTTATGGAGGAGATCATCGCAGGAGATATTTTCCATAGCATAAGGGTGGTAGACTGTAGATCTATAGTGTTGAGGAGGCACAAATAATGTGAGATGTTGGATAGATTATCCCTATGATCTATTTAATGTTTGATAATAGGAAGGAATACCATCAAACATCTATAATCGAGGTAGACAATAATATTTATGATCAATTTGATTCTATTTTGATTTAACCTAGATATAATTATAGTTATGTTAAGCCTCACCTAGTGGATAAGTGTGGTTTGAATAAGGAAATGCATGTAGAGTCTTGGTTGGTGAAGTTGTATATAGGTACCAAGAAGAGAGTTAATCATTGGGTAAGAGCTTATGCATTTGACTTCATCATCATCATATAGTATGCTTTTGGGTATGGAATACTTGTATCTTCATAGAACCATAGTGGATTTTTAAGACAAGGATATTGAGTGCTTGGATGACTATGGGGAACCAAGATTCTTATAGGGTAAGAAGAAAGCAACATCATTGAGAATGTCTACAACTATGTAGGAAAAGTGTAGTATTTGGAAAGGGTGTGTGTTATTTGCAGTGCAAATTTATAGTGAAAAAGGTAAGGAAGTTGAGGATGTAGATGTGTTAAGAAGGTACCCAGTTTTACAATAGTTTTAGGATGTATTTCCCAGAGAGATTTTAGAGTTTCCACCTAACAGGGAAGTATATTTTTCTACTAAGTTGGTACCTAGGGCATCACCAGCATCAAAGGAACCATACAATATGAGCACATCGGAGTTGGTAGAGCTGAAGTTGCAGTTGAAGGAAATGGTGGACAAGGGGTACATTAGGCCATGTGTATCTCCATGGGGTGCACCTGTATTGTTTGTAAAGAAGAAGAATGGTACTCTTAGACTATGCATTGATTACAGGTATTTGAACAAAGTGACCATCAAGAACATGTATCCATTGTTGAGGATTGATGATTTGTTCGATCTTTTGAAGGGAGTACTAGTCTTCTCAAAGATTATTCTAAGATCTAAATATCATCAGGTATGCATTAAAGAAGAAGGAATCTACGAGACAAATTTCCTGACCAGATATGGCCATTATGAGTTTGTTGTAGTTCCTTTTGGTTTGACTAATGCTCTAGCTACATTTATGTTTTTTATGAATAGTGTGTTTTGTCCTTATCTGGAAAAATTTGTTATTGTGTTCATCGATGATATATTGGTATTTTTTAAGAATGAAGAAGAGAATATCGAACATTTAGCATCAGTGTTGAGATTGCTAAGAGAGGATCAGTTGTTTTCTAAGCTTAGCAAATGCAACTTGTTTCAGACAAAGGTACATTACTTGGGAGATGTTGTCTTCAAGGAAGGTATAGAAGTAGAGCTAGAAAAGATAAGAGCTACCATGGAGTGGGCATCTCCTAGTAATGTGAATGAGGTAATATCATTTATGGGGTTAGAATTTTATTACAAGAGGTTCATCAGGAAATTCTCACAGATTGCTTCTCCTATCACATCATTGCGAAGCAAAGGTAAGAGGTTTGAATGGACAGAAGAATGTGCATCCAACTTTGAACATTTAAATAAGTTGTTGACACATGCTATAGTGTTAAAGATTACATATCGAGACAAAGAGTTTTTTCAATGTACAGATGTGTGGAAGGGATGGTTTTGAAGAGTTATTATGGAGGAAGGATAGGTGGTATGTTCTGAGTCACAAAAAATAAATAAGCATGAGCAGAACTATTTGATACACGATCTTGAGTTGGCAGTGATCATTCATGCATTGAATATGTGGAGGCACTAACTTTTGGGCAGATGATTTGTACTGATGAATGATGACAGTGGAATTCTGTATCTATTGGACCAACAAAATCTGAATGCCAAGAAATATATATGGTTGGATATGATCAATTAGTTCAACTTCAAGATTAGGTTTATTAAAGGTAATAGAACAAGGCTGCAGATGCTCTTAGTAGGTGGATACAAGTGAATCATATAACATCTATGAGTTCTTATGGGGTGCAAATACAAGATAGGATCATGCAAGTAGAATAGTAGGATGTCAGGTATATGGAGCTTACGTACAAATTGCATTAGGGTATAGATAAAGGTGGTGGTAGAAAAGAGTACCCCTTTAGGGTATTGAAGCAATCAGGGTGGGTTTTTTAAATGGATGAACACATTTATGGGTCCTGAATGATTGTTCCCTCTGAATGGAGTCAAACTCTGAGGTAGGACATGGTGATTTCAAGTTAGATGCCATCCTGGGATGGAAATTGTCTATACTTGTATGCGGCCAACTCATGCAGTGTAATAATGAGTGATAGCAATAGTGAGCGAGTAAGTCAACGGGTTCGAACAATATTACGACACTCCTTTAAAAAGGGGTATTTTAAGGTTTATCTAAATACCCTTATGTAATGCCTCCACCACGTATTGTTGTAGGTAGTGGAACAGGTATAGGAACAAGTACGAGTATAGGTAGTAATAGAGGCATAGGTGCGGGATCAGAAGATGTGGAATATTATCTTACAAAAAATGGATTGATTAGGTTTGGAAATATGATATATGTTCTAGACAACATCGAACTCAAGAAGGTGAAAAAAATGAGGTAGACATCCATTGAACATATGTTTATCACTTTATCCGGACTCAATAGAATAACTTACCGAAAATGAACTATGTTGGGCATACTATTACTCCATTGTCGCACCTGGTCATCAACCATGACTAAGGTACCCCCTTAGAGTTGTCTTTTACGTTCATTTTCAGAGTCCCTAAACATGAAAATATCACTGACTCTACGCTTATGGACTCATTAAACCTAATCAAAAGGCAAAAAAATTTGGAAAAATTAGGGACTCAACATTTATACTTTGAAGGATTGATTTGGCAGCAGCACCTTGAACATGGAACTCCTTAGAAAACTTCCTTTCACTAGCTTCTTATCGAGCCCTACCATTCTATGAGTTTAGCCTTCATATTATGATGTTCCTGCGTCTTTGAATCCTAACACTCTTTGGTGTTCCTGAGTCTAAGCTGCATGGTGCCCTGTATGTTGTGCCTTATATTGTTCAAGAGATCACGCTATCTACTGCTTCAGGTATCGACCAAGCCATCATATGCCAAAAATCATTTTTCCGTCGTCTGTTTGCACCATTTCTCTATACTATATTTAAAACAAAATCATATTTATCCTGTTTCATGTCAATTGATGTAGGAAACATTATTGCCTACCTTTTGATGGATCTCTTCCTATTGAATTCATCATCTTATCTAAGAAGGCGATACAGAAAGATATTAGTACCCTTGAAATTGCAGACCACAGTGGCAGGTTACCTTGTGTTTTGTTGGGGGTTTTCATCATTGGCTCTCGGTCGAATAATTCTACTATTGTTTGACATCAACACCATGTTTTCACACTTTCTAGATTGCAGTGGGCATATTCAATACCATCATCCTTATAAGTGGTCATCCTCGCGTGTGTTAATAGTTTTCATCATTGACTGGTAATCAGTAAGTTTCTCACATGTTTGACTACAACTCTTTTATTAACATGTGTATAAATATGCATTTTAGAGAAGCAGCGACCAAGACCTTAGGTAGAGGCTTACATCACTCAGCATTGTTTACTCCCCCAAGCTACGTATATTGTTTTTGAAGACAACTTATCAGATTGATCCTATCATGACACAAGATTTCGCATTGTGTTTATCGATGGACATACTGGTCATATCTCTTCCTGGATAAATCACTTTGATACAGCTATTGAGCATGGGAATGCCCAACTTAGGAAAAACTTATATATATTTTTACATATTTTGTTTTTTTCAGGTTTCCCACAGTCCTCCAACTCCTCTCTCTCTCTACTACACATAGATAAACTATTTTGGCCATCGTCTTTGTCTCTGACCTCACACTTTAGGGGGCATCTGTTATACTACAAATGACATCCTCATAAGCTCATAGAAGAAGGAAACATGGATGGAAGGAATGGACCTAGATAGAGACTTATTTTTCCATGGTAACGCACCCCAGAAACTACCAGCTTCAGTTATAATGCTTCTTTGTTTCATGTAGGGAGTGTTTTTTTTTTTTTTTTTTTTTTTTTCTGAATAAGACTGATTTTATTAAGCAGAAATATGGTACAAGGTGATGATACAAACAAGAGAAACAGAAAACCAGCTACCGGAAATGATAAAACTATCAACCTCGGTCCTGGAGAAGGAGATAAACAAGCATAGAAAGACAAGAAAAAACAGGAATCAAAAAGACCGAAAACTACCCAGAGTGGGCAGTGGCCTCTATACGAAGCTTTTTCCCTTTCTTTTTACTGACTTTAACCCATCCAACCTGGGGTGTATGAGCTAAAACAACTTGAAGACCTGAGTTCTTTGTAAGGGGGATCTCCTTATCAGATTCGGAAGAGGAGGTCACATGGGAGCGTTTCTGAGCGACGGCAGTATCGGGCGGATGCGAAGGAGCATCGGGGGGAGTGTCCATTCTCTGATCTTGATCCGAATCAGCATCATTTCCAACCGATACTGAGGAATCAGAGTCCTCAGCCGGTGGCGGAGAGAAAGGAGCCCATCGTTTTGATTTGGGCTTGGAGTTGTACACCTTTTTCTAATTTTCCAGGAGAGCTGGGCATGAGTTCTGCAGATGCCCTGTTTGGTGACAATGACGGCATCGGAAGGCCGTATTCTCATAATCCAGTGTCTGAGTCCATAAAAATTCATTTATCTTGAGGTTGATTTGGTCTGGAAGTCCCTTTCTTAAATCTAGTTCCACACATATTCTAGCATATGTGTAGAGACCTTTGTTTTCCCGCCAATAATCTCCCATCAGAAAACTACCCAGGGTGTCACCGATCGCTCTATAGACCCTAACATTCCATAAATGGACTGGCAAGTTGGGAAGCCTGATCTAGACAGGTGTCCTGGTAATGACAGCAGTTGCTGGATCAAAATCTGGGAACCAAGGAGTTAAGAAGAGCCCAGCTGTTCCCATGAACCAAGGACCTCCTTCAATAGCCTTTTCATAATGCTTAATATTATCAAACAGAACTATGAAATATCCTTTTGAACAGAAGCTGACTTTGCAATGGTGAGTCCAGTTAGCATGAATCCAATCATAGAGTTCCTGAGAGCGTGGCCACAGTCCGTTGAACCTGCATATGATGGCTCTTTCAGCAAATTTTTGAAGATCATTTGCGATGTATGAATGGGTTAAATCAATAGAGGGAACCTCCTCAAGCTTGTCAACCAAAAAAGGCTTTGGTTTAAGGGCTTCAGGGGGTTTGGGGGGCTCAGAGTGAACCACATCTTTGTATGAGAAGGAAGGAGCAGAAGATGACTGGCCAACAACACCTCCTCTCAAACGAAGAGTGAGCACTAAAGAGTCATTCTTATTAATGTTGTAAGCAGAGAGGGACAAAGTATCTTCTAGTTGTTTACCTTGGAAGAGAAGCCGCTGAAAGGCTGAGGGAATCCCTGTCCGGCATTCCAGAATTAGTTTGAGGGTCTGTACCAGATCTGTGGAGCGAACCCAATGCAGAGTAGTCTTGCCTGAAGGATTTGAAACCTGGATCTGAAAGGAGGCAGAGTGTCTCCTGGAGGACTGCTGTATTGACACAGATTTAGGATCTTTAACGTCTTCAATAATAAGTCTGCCTGGGAGCTGTTGGGGAGGACATTTCTCCTGCGCGAGGAGACAGACGCTCCATCTTAGATCCGAAACTGGGTTTAGGGGGACAGAGTAATAAAAAAAAAAAAAAGCGGCAAGCTCTTCCACGGCAAGCTGAACCATGCACTGCTACCTACATGCTGAGAAAAGATAGACTCAGCGCGCCTGTCCAGATGACTTGGAGCTTGAGAACAACCGTGTAAATCCACCTGCAGGGCCGCAGAGGAGCCAAATGGGCATCCGCAATGCAAAACATGCTGCTGTCGGTCAGATGGAGGCCAGAGCAGCTTCAGGGCTGCGGGACCGTTAGAGAACTGAGCGAGCAATGCACTGAACGGGGCATCCGAATCAGAGGTAAAGAGCAATGGGCTCCCAAACATTTGCTGCGGGGGAGATTCAGAGGAGCGCGCGGCCGCCAGAGAGGAGAAGACCAGAACCCTAATCGCCATTCGTTCTTCTCGTTTCATGTAGGGAGTGTTAGTGCCTATGTTAATGCCCTATTTTTCCTAAAGGGCCATGTTACCCGTGTTCCATGCAGAATGAGGGGAAATTTCCAAGTCAACTAACTGACATTTCTGACTTTTTCTCGAGGAGTGAGTCCAAAAAACTAGTAACCTATGGTGCAGGCTTCTAATTGGACATTTCTAAATGTAACTAAGCATCCAAAGAGGGAAAAATCTAGAAAAGCAAGGAAACATCATAGATTTTTCCCTAATCTAACTAATGGAGAATAATGGCAAGGCTCTTCCTTCCAAAGTCTTATAAATTGGAGGCAAGGCATCATTGTCAAAGGTTGAAAGGTTGATTGTGTCAAGAGTGACTTTTGTTACTGTGAGGTTTCATGGTTCGTGTTATCCTCCACAATGTTCCAAGGTTGAGAATGACAATCGACAGACGTAACCTCAAACCACTTGGGATTTGGTAGCTAGCTTTACCAAATCATAGAGGGCTCTCTCTGTGATCTTGCAGCCAAAAGATGATTGAAGAAGGGTAATATATTAGGCTAGGTCTGAGCTCTAGGGTTTTGAAAATTTAGGGTTTTTGTTGGATTGGGATTAGAGGTCAAGGAAACTAGGAAAGATCTAAAAGATTGGAGTTGCAGGGATACAAAGGGGCATAGCAGGTATTTTCAATGGAACTTTAAGGTTTTCAATTGTAGTGTAGGATGAAAAAGAAAAGGATCAAAATGAGCATGACAAGCATGTGTTCATTTATCAAAACATGAACAACATAACATGAAATTCCTACCAAAACAGAGCATAAGCTTAAAGAATTACGTTTAACATGTTATAGGAAGATCACTGGAAAGAATAGATATGGAAAGAGGATTAATCAATCATTCACAAAAGTGAATTATGAAAAAGCTTGCCACAAAATCATACCACATGAATCCCTATATAATAGCAGCAACTGAACTTGTATTTCTGCAAATGTGAATAGCATACAAGACTCCAAGCCTTCTGCACTCTGATGTCCAACCTTAATTCCAAATTAAAACTATATACATATAGACCAAAACCATATTCCCCTCTCTTAGGGGTTGAATCCCTCAAGATAGGATCAATTTACACAAATCTCTCCAACAAAACCTAAGACTAGGGAGGTTAAAATAAGCATCTCCTTTAAGCCTTTGAATGACCTACCCATCATTAATGATCCTCAAAATTACATCAAAATGACATTTACAAGCCTATTTAGAGAGAGAGAGAGAGAGAGAGAGAGAGAGAGAGAGAGAACACGAGGTAAGGAGATAGATAAGGTGAGAGAGAGGAAAATGTGATTGATGATATAATGGGGGGGAAGATGGAAGGAGAGATAGAGAGATCGAGTGAGAGAGAGAGAGAGAGAGAGAGAGAGAGAGAGAGAGAGAGAGAGAGAGAGAGAGAGAGAGAGAAGGAGGGGAACAACAACAAGGGAGAGAGAGATAACGAGGTAAGGAGATAAATAAGCTGAGTAAGGATGGGAAGGAGTATATGAGAGAGAGAGAGAGGAAAATGTGATTGATGATGGGGGAAGATGGAAGGAGAGGAGAGATAGAGGGATGGAGGGAGTAAGTGGGTGGAGGAATCGAGAGAGAGAGAGAGAGAGAGAGAGGGGGGGGGGGGGAACAACAACAAGGGAGAGAGAGATAACGAGGTAAGGAGATAGATAAGGTGAGTAAGGATGGGAAGGAGAGTATGAGAGAGAGAGAGAGAGGGGAACAACAACAAGGGAGAGAGAGA
This sequence comes from Pinus albicaulis, assembly GCA_034641835.2. Lineage (NCBI taxonomy): Eukaryota > Viridiplantae > Streptophyta > Pinopsida > Pinales > Pinaceae > Pinus > Pinus albicaulis. Next base: position 869,335,306 of record CM076576.1, on the reverse strand, counting down.
TAATGAGGTAAGGAGATAGATAAGGTGAGAGAGAGGAAAATGTGATTGATGATATAATGGGGGGAAGACGGAAGGAGAGATAGAGGGATGGAGGGAGTAAGTGGGTGGAGGAATCGATATATAGAGAGAGAGGGGGGGGAGAGAGAGAGAGAGAGAGAGGAGAATGTGATTGATGATATAATGGGGGGAAGACGGAAGGAGAGATAGAGGGATGGAGGGAGTAAGTGGGTGGAGGAATCGATATAGTGAGTAAGAGAGATAGAGAGTTATGTAGTGTGAATAAGGGGTATTGTCGATATTTTACAATTGAGTTGGGGGGGAGAGTACTAAAAGGGGTGTGTTGGAGAGGGACATTGAGTTATATATATATAGGGATATATGAGTGGGTAGATACAGGAGAGATCAGGTGAACACATTGTAAATAGAGTGAATGAGTTGGAGAGTTTTAAAGAGTAAGAAAACAAGTAAGATAGATTGTGTTTTGATGGAAGGATGGGAACAACAACAAGGGAGAGATGGAAGATATGGAAGGAGGGGAACAACAAAAAGGGAGAGATGGAAGAGATGGAAGGAGGGGAACAACAACAAGGGAGAGAGAGATAACGAGGTAAGGAGATAGATAAGGTGAGTAAGGATGGGAAGGAGTATATGAGAGAGAGAGAGAGAGAGAGAGAGAGAGAGAGAGAGAGAGAAGGAGTATATGAATGAGAGAGTGAGAGAAGGGAAAATGTGATTGATGATATAATGGGGGGAAGACGGAAGGAGAGATAGAGGGATGGAGGGAGTAAGTGGGTGGAGGAATCGATATAGTGAGTAAGAGAGATAGAGAGTCATGATAAGGTGAGTAAGGATGGGAAGGAGTATAAGAGAGTGAGAGAGAGAGAGAGAGAGAGAGAGTATATGAATGAGAGAGAGAGAGAGAGAGAGAGTATATGAATGAGAGAGTGAGAGAAGGGAAAATGTGATTGATGATATACTGGGGGGAAGACAGAAGGAGAGATAGAGGGATGGAGGGAGTAAGTGGGTGGAGGAATCGATATAGTGAGTAAGAGAGATAGAGAGTTATGTAGTGTGAATAAGGGGTATCGCCAATCTTTTACAAGTAAGTTGGGGGGGAGAGGACTAAAAGGGGTGTGCTGGAGAGGAACATGGAGTTATATATATATATAGGGATATATCAGAGAGAGAGAGAGAGAGAGAGAGAGAGAGAGAGAGTATATGAATGAGAGAGTGAGAGAAGGGAAAATGTGATTGATGATATAATGGGGGGAAGACAGAAGGAGAGATAGAGGGATGGAGGGAGTAAGTGGGTGGAGGAATCGATATAGTGAGTAAGAGAGATAGAGAGTTATGTAGTGTGAATAAGGGGTATTGCCGATCTCTTACAAGTAAGTTGGGGGGAGAGGACTAAAAGGGGTGTGCTGGAGAGGGACTTGGAGTTATATATATATATATATAGGGATATATGAGTGGGTAGATACAGGAGAGATCAGGTCAACACATTGTAAATAGAGTGAATGATTTGGAGAGTTTTAAAGATTAAGAAAAAAAGTAGGATAGATTGTGTTTGGATGGAAGGAGGGGAACAACAGCAAGGGAGAGATGGAAGAGATGGAAGGAGGGGAACAACAACAAGGGAGAGAGAGATTACGAGGTAAGGAGATAGATAAGGTGAGTAAGGATGGGAAGGAGTATATGAGAGAGAGAGAGAGAGAGAGAGAGAGAGAGAGAGAGAGGAAAATGTGATTGATGATATAATGGGGGGAAGTCGGAAGGAGAGATAGAGGGATGGAGGGAGTAAGTGGGTGGAGGAATCGATATAGTGAGTAAGAGAGATAGAGAGTTATGTAGTGTGAATAAGGGGTATTTCCGATATTTTACAAGTAATTTGGGGGGGAGAGGACTAAAAGGGGTGTGCTGGAGAGGGACATGGAGTTATATATATATATAGGGATATATGAGTGGGTAGATGCAGGAGAGATCGGGTGAACACATTGTAAATAGAGTGAATGAGTTGGAGAGTTTTAAAGAGTAAGAGAGATAGGGGTGGGGTGAAAGAGAGAATGATAATTGAGTTAGAGGATGGGATAGGGAGAGAATAAGGGTGGATAGTGATAGAAAAGGAGAGAGGGAGTGTGGAGGGAGAGATAGAGGGGTTATTTTTAGAGAGAGGCATATGAATTTGACTATGAGAGAGAGGGTAGGGAAGGGAGAGAGATGGGTAGAGAGAGATGGGAAGATCAATAGAGAGAGCGATGTGCAAGAGAGGGTTAGAGAGAGTTGGAAATATTTAAAGAGAGGTATAGTGGTGATACAAATATATGAAGGGAAAAAATGAACTACAAATATATAACAAAAACATAGAGTTATAGTGAAACATGAATTCAATTAAGAAATGGAAAATTTTGAAACTTTGTACATGCAGATTGAAAGAAACCTAGCTTGAATGGTGATAGATTATCTTTGAGAAGAGGTGTGACAACTACACACCTTCGTAGAACTATCTTACAACGATGTTGGTAGGCCTTTTTAGGACTTTATATCATGAATAAGCAATAAGAAACCATAAATATCCAAAAACCTAAACAAAGGGGATGAAGTTATAGAGTCTTGTGGACCCTCATTGGGTAAGTTGGAATATCAATTTCTTAGGGTCATAACTTTGGAATACAATCTTCCTTTGGCATGCAAAATAATCCATTGGAAAGGTTTATTAGAGGAGTACATTTTTTAACTATTAATGAATACTATCAAAAAAATTCCACTTAGATCCTCAAAACAAATCTACAAATTCAGGACCTAAAAACTTCTAAAAATAAAAAATTGCAAAAATAGAAAAAGTTATATAGTGAGTTAGTTGAAGAGGTGGGTGGCCACCGATATCCACCTAGATCAAATGGTGTCATGATACAGAGAGATAAAATATGCAAGTAAGAGGTATAGAGGATTGGGTTCAAGGAGACAGGGGGATGAAATATAGAGAACACGAGGGAGGGATAAAGGAAGGGATGAAGAGAGAAGTAGGGATGGATAAAGTGAGAGGGAGAAAGGGATGTAGTTAAGGAGGGATAGAGAGGGGTTTGAGGGTTGATGTGATAGAAAAGGTGAAGGGTAAGATATGTGGGAGAGAGGGATAGCGGTAGAAGTAAATTAATATAAAGTGTGTGTAGAGACTCAGGGGTGATGTTTATGTGAGAGAGAGGATGTGGTTAAGAAAAGGATAGTAAAAGGAAGAGAGAAATAAAGAGGTGAATATAGAGAGTGTGTGTGCCTAGGAAATAAGGATAGAGTGGTAGGTATGGTGGAAGTAGAGGGAGATATGAGTAGAAATAGGGAGAGATATTAAAAGAGATTAAGTGTTGACAATATTTAGTATCACAATGACAATGTTATAACTCCAAAGTGTCTCAAGTTTGGTTATCAATTTGGGGTTAATACAAAGCTATGAGGGTCCAATATTATATATGGAACGGGAACTATATATTTTCCTTGTTGACTTTTATGTAGGTATAAGCATGAAAATGAGTGTTGATGTACAAAGCTAAGCTAACTAATATATGTCACATGGAAACATATAATTGCAAGAAATGACATGTTGAAAGGAAAATGGAATGAAAACCGAAACTACTTTTAATAGAATAAATTAAAATTTCAATATACTATTTCCAATGAATGAAAAACATACTTTCACACTTCTATGTTATCTATAAGGAAATCAAAAGCACACTGTGGAAATTAAAGACTATGAATTCAAAACCCTAATTTGCAAGAGAAATATTTTTTCTAAAGAAACTCAAAAAAATAATCTATAAGGTATATATCATTGAAAATTTAATTATAGCTATCCAATCAGTGTTATAATATACAATATAATTGAAATCATGAACTTATTGCAAATCCAAGTGAGAAATGAGTATTGATTATTGGTTGTTATAAGGGTCGCCATTTTGCTACATGAGATAGCCCAACAATAATGTAACCTAGAAAAATGTGGGTTTGAGAAGAAAGGAAGCTGTGGAAATGTTAGAGAATGATAAATAAACCTGGTCCAATATTCAAGAAAACGTGTTGCAAGTTAAACCTATCAAAAATAAACTCTAAGTGCTTATTATAACTACAAAACTAGTCACAAAACAAAAGAAAACAATGAAAAATAATTGAAAAAATAGTGAACAGTAAATGTGTAACAACAAGAGAAATAAGTTAAAGGAATATTTGGAATGACATTAACTAGTGATAGGAAATTGTATCATTTAGTGCAAAAGGTGGGCTGAATATAGTTTTTATGTGCCTAAGAGTGGATTGATGGGCCCTATGATTTACCTATCCAAGAGGCCCATCATACCCCTTTATTGGAACTATTTCTCACCTTTAGAAACTTACTCTTCTTCTCTTATCTCCTCATTTTAATTCATCTCCCTAATAACCTGCATAATGTGCCAACTTGAGCTAAAGTTGGTTGTACCTGCTTGGTGGAATCCTCATTTCCATCTACAGACATCCGTTCCTTGGATTCTTCTTCCTCATATTTATGTTATTAGAGACCCATTAGCAATGGTGGATTGAACCTAAACCCAATCCATTGGGCTCTAAGTCTTTGGATGACCCTTTTCTATAAGGGGTTTTTTCTAGAGATGCCTACATTTGACCAAGAGAGTGGTATTATCTGATTTTAATGTTGTGACGAAACACTTTCCATATTTGAATTTGGGGCTCATTTCCTTGAGGGACTAAAGAGAGAAGAAGGGAATACTTATTAGCTTATATATGTTGGATAGTTGCCATTATTTGAATGGTTGGTGGAACTTTATCAACGATAATAGCATTTAGGTTAGAGTAGCAGATGTTAGCATTGATGAACATGTTACTCAAGGGGAGTCCCATGGTTGCTGCAATATTTTGAAGAGAATCACCATAGTAGTAGGCTTAGTGGAGAAGCCATAAAAATATGACTATGATGGTCATGGAGCCTTATACTTTGGAGGAGATTATATCTCAAGAGATCATCTTAGTTTTTCATGAAAGTGGCATAATTGAAAAGTTCCTAGAAAGATATTTCCAATAATATCTCCAACACCAACAAAGAAGAATATTTTGCATTAGTCAGAAAAGGAAACAAATCTAAGGGAAATAATACCCAAGGAAAAGATGGCAAGAGAGACTTGTTGAAGATTAAGTGTTTTCACTGTCACGATCATGGGCACTATGCCTCGAATTGTCCATAGAAGAAGGCAAGCAAGAAGGAACCTAAAATTGTGGCGGGTGAAGTGCTAGCTTCAAAGTTCAAGATTTATTTTACTCTCATTGCATGCATGGCCAACACTGTAATGGGATTCATGTCATATATAGAAAATGGTTCATCATTTCATATGATGGGTAATAGATATCTCTTTAGTGACTTGGAGGAGAAGGACCTCTAGCAGAACATAGAGTTTGGAGATGACGGGAGGTACAGTGCGACTGTAATAGGTATAGTTACCTTTAAAAGGGAGTATGGATCCCCTCACAGACTGGCATATGTTTTGTGTGTTCTAGGCCTAAGGAAGAATCTTGTCTCCGTAGCGGTATTGGAAGACCGTGGTTATAATGTGGTGTTTACAAAAGGAAAATTTTTCCTTAAACACATAGCCACGAGACAGGTGAAAGAGATCAGTGTAAGATTCAAGAACATGTATGCTCTCGAGGTCAAGGATGGATGCAAATATTTGACGAGAAAAGCAATGGTTAGTGACTTGGTGGTTGAGAGGGAGAAATTATCTCTCAACATGAAGCCTCAAAATCAGTCTCAGAAGGTTGTGGAGTACCCACGATTGGAGTGGTAGTGAGGAGACCGAGTGCAAGAGTCCACTCAAGAAGAAACCTGTAGGAGGGGGAAATTTTGAGAGAGATTAGCAGAGGGAGTACATGCATATATACCTCCAAGTGATAGGTGGGGTGATGTGCAAATATAATCCCAAGAATAATTTTGGGTAGGGTCCATTGAGATGGTGTGTCTCATGGATTGAACCTAGCTACGAGGAGCCCATAATACAACAGTAGTAGGAAGGATCGATTGGATTGATGTAGTCAGATGTAAGGAAGAAAGAAATTAGAGTGACAGATGTCGGATACTAGAGCACGGATCAAAGTTGGCAACAGTGCAAAGGGCACAAATATAGAGGACATAGATGCAGATGTCAGCAACAGTGCAAAGAGACCACTAGAGAGGTGCAATAGCTAGCAGTAGTCAGAAGACTCTGATGACAAATGAATTATATTGATTTAGTTGTTCGAAGGCTATTCAGTTTTAGGAGTTGTAGGTGTAAACAACGCTTGTGAAGTGTTGCACACAGAACATTCCAAAGGTACCAAATCAGGATAGATTGAATTCCTTTCTTATTAAGAGGGAGTGTTGGAATTTTCAACAAGAAATAGTGAAATTGGAAACCAGAAATAACAAAAAGTACACACACATTGGTGAGGAAATTCAGTAAGGAAGTTCAGTTACACACTAGTGAGGAATATGGGTGTATAATTTACTTTTCCCTTAAATAAATTGGACAATAAATTGTAATTTCATCTCATAACTACTTGTATCAGTTAATTATGTCATGGTGACTGAGTTAGCTTAAGAAATTTGAGTTGACATTCTAAGATGAGGTATGTAGAGTGATCCTAATATTTTGGGGATCCAGTTGCAGTTAATTCACTAGTGGGGTGCAGGTGTAATCAGTTAACTCAATTAATTGAGTTAAGATCAGTTTAACTAGTTCTAACTGAGTGATGAATTATTGAGAGGTCCAGTGAATTGAATTAGATTTATTTCAGAAGTAGTGATGAATCATATAACTATTGATTCTGTATTAATAACTACATGAATGCCAGTTATGAGGAAGACCCAATTGAGACAGAGGTTAAATGGAACATAAATATCAATTATATTTTTAGAGAATTTCCCGAGTGTAATTATAAAGCCATGATGGATTGAAAAATCAAGTAAGGCTGATTTTCCTATTTAATAGGGGCCTAATTATTTAGGAATTGCGTGAGCAAGGAAGGATGAAGGAAGGCTGTTAATTGACTATGTGTTTGTGCAAATTTTCCTAGATCAGCGGGAGAAAATTGGTAGAGTGCTGGAGAATCTCATGAGAGATTAAGCATTGTATTGTTTCATGATTCCTTGACTTTATACAATATATGATAGTAGGGTTTTGAGCAGTTTCTTTCCCCAAGAACATCTTGTGTTGTGCGATTGATTTAATTTTTTCTCTTACTTGCATGTGATTGAGTGATCATGTTTTGTATTTCACAAATGTTGTAGAAGGATTTAGTATCTTGTTTGAGTACATCACAAGATTAGATTGAATCCATTGATATAGAATTTCTATAAATTTATAAGGGGAAAAACTATGCCTTTTGGAAGGTTAGGCCGGAAGCCTATCTTATATACCTAGGCGTATATGTTTAGAGATACCTGTTGGTAGATTATGATACTCCTAATGTCCCTCCCATAAATGCATATATTAAAAAGGTGTAAGGAAATAATGATAAAGCCAAGAATTCCATTCTCTTTGGCCTTAGTAAATATAACCTTATAAAATTTATGCACTATACGCTTGATAAGGAAGTATAGGTCAAGTTCAATTAGAGTTATGAAGGAGATAATAAAGTCAAATAGGGAAAACATAAAACCATTAAATGAGGTTTGAAAGCTTAATAATGAGTGAACAAGGAAGCATAGAAGAATACTTCCTCGAAGTTGATGAAGTAACCAATATGTAACATCCCTGGTGAAAGTTGCATGTAATAAAAGTTAATAAAGGAAGAATAATAACCACAGTTATTGGACACATTTTCCAAGCTCAATGTTGGGAAAAAAATCCTAGTGTTGGTGTTCATTTTGTTTGTCATGGCTATGTAAATTGGAAAAGGAAATGGCTAAGGCTTTGGAAAGGAAAAGTGGAATTTATTGGCATTTATTTATGAAAATAATGGAAATTAGGAGAAAAGGAAGGTGAAAGGTCACATGTTGCATGTCAGAAGGAAAATGAATTAAAATAATATAAAATTAAAGAATTTAGAGGCCTCATTAATAAAAAGGCTTTGAGGATCAGTTAACAGAATTTTTCCATTAAGTTTTGGATCTCTCATTCTATTATCTCTCTCCCTCATACACTTGGAAAATTAGAGTATTCTTAGAGCACTCTTGGAGAGTGTGGCATATCAAGAGTTTTGGACAAAGAAGGAAAAGGAAGAAAAGGAAAATGTAAGAGGACATCAATAGAATTAGCTACAATGGGTTTTTCTTACAGGTACCAAGTTGCATATATGTTTTCCTCACTAGTTTTGGCATGCAAGTGGTATGTGTTTATGATCTATGATTGGCAAGGAGGATTGCCTGGATTGATAGTGGATTTTCGTAGCCTTGACATTTCCAAGATAGCCATGGTGTTATGGATTCATTTCATGGTTTATTTTCTGTTTATTTTCTCATGTTCCTTTTTCTTGGGTTGAGTTACTAATTCCTCAATCCTTGGCTTGGAAAACACTCTCGAACCCTGTAACAACTTGGTTTGAGTTACTACTCCTAGAGCCTTGGTTCTAAAAATTCTCTACAACCCTTGGTGGGTTGAGTTATTAGTCTTGGATCATTGGTTGGAGCAATGCTATCAAGCCTAACAACAATTGTGGGCTGAGTTACTAGTCCTAGATCCTTGGTTGGAACAAACACTTTAGAGCCCTATACAACGTGGGTAGAGACCGATCTGGCGATGGTTGTGATGTCTGATCGTGAGGTGGAATCATTGGTTGAGGGTTGACATGGGTTGGCCTTTGGAAGTACTGGGTTGGTTTTGATTTACGTGTTTCATGAGATCCCACATTCATGCTTGGAATATGGCATAGGGGTGATTGAATGAAGAGAGATTTGGCTCAGCTAATCTATGGTCAGGTGGAACATGGTAGTCCCATCCCAACTTGTATTTTGAATTCATTAATAACAAGTTCTTTCCTTGGCATATTATGTGTAAATGTATTGGTTTATATTTGGATTCTACGTCTGATGTATCCTTGATATTTATGTTGTTATTATATTGGCTAAAAGCATGTATTATGACAGTGATGATGTATGGATCTCCTCATGTTTTGATTTGTAAATGAATGAAAAATATATCTATGCCCTAATAGATAATAATGCAACTAATTATATAAGAGAACAATGATTCTTGGTGATTATCAGATAAGTGTGAGACCCTTATTCTCAAATATGTTGTTTAAACCTATAGATTACATATTTGTGACATGTTTGACGAAATTCCTTTCATGGTTAGTAGCGGTCCAGTCTAGACCTTATCAATGTTTTTGAAAATGTATCATTACTCTATTCTGTAAATGCATTTCTAAACCTATCATTGAGTTTAGGGTAGTGACCTCCACATGCATATCTATGTCTGCCATGTGAGTGTCAATATGTACCTTTTCTTCTTCTTGCAATGGTGCCTCATGTTAATGTTTTGATCTCTCTTCAACTGTTGCAGTAGGCTCAGTAATTTCCACACTTCTGAGAGTAAACATAAACCTATTTCCTCTAGTATAGGTCTTTTTCACCTCATCCCTAGGTGTCCTTGTTATAGGTTTTCTTGTATAACCTACTTCTTGTTGCCTTGGTTAAGTCAATGGTGTAGAATGATTGCTTGATTGAGTTGGAGAGGGAAAATAAAGGTTGAATGCATGAATCCATCCCAAGACAAATTGATATGTGTGAGCTGATGGCAAACAATTCTTTTCAGCAATCCATGATGGAACAAGCTTGCATGATGATCTTTCTCTTTGCTATGTACCTTCTCTATCATTTTGACCAAGCTTTTGTAGCAGTAGCGAGGTAGGTTGAGAGCTTTTACATTGGTGAAATGAATCAATAGTATACCATGGAACTAATATAACCTTGAGAACATACCCTCACATGTGAAATATTTCATGATCATATTTATGAGAGGGGCATACTTTTCAAGCAAGTGTCTGAATGTAAAAATGTGCTTTGGAGCAGCTTTGTAAGGAGGTTTCAAAAACATATTGTAGTTTTCAATGTCTAGGTATCTTGTTTTAAACCAAAGCTCTCCATTGTTTGGGATTTCAGTGGTTATGGCAATGGCCTCTGCTGAAAGAGTAAACACAACCCCTACAATGGCTACCTTATCCCTCCTCAAAGTAGTGGCAAAGGTACTTGTAAGCTTATCACTAAAACCAAGTTCTTCAACCTTTTGGAAAAAAGAAAGGCAACTTGCATCATCGAATGACTTATTGAGAAATGGTGAAGCCATAATATCCTACACTGTGGTGGTTTCATATCTAATTTTTTGACTTCCCTTATGCCTCATTTTCTCTGTAGTCTCTAAATCCATGGGAAAACTTAGCTCACTAGGAAAGGAAACTAGGGTTTTAGTGTAGGAAAAAAGGGGATTTTGGGAAGTTTTAGGAATGAAGAGGTATGAAAGGGTTTGAGGGAGTCTAAATTCTTGGGAAAATTTATGGGGGTAGGGATAGACATTAAGGAGTCTAGGAAGGTGGAATTTTAAGAAATGTGTGAGGGGAAGGGGTTCAAAAGGGAAAAGGGTATTCCTAGCCTAGGAAAGTTTAGTGTAGGCTAGAGTTTGAAGGGAAATGATGAAAATTAGGGTAAGGAATGAGGTAAAATGTAAAGGAAGGTATATGAAAGGTGGGGGAGGGTGAGTGAGCATGAATTTGAGGGTTTTTCTCAACAAAATGGACCAAAGAGACTTGCTTGAACAAAAACACAACAAACCCTAAGAGAGGGGATTTATGATCCTTCAAGCATGAAATGAAATGAAAGAGAGGTTTATGGTGACCCACTTATTTTCTTTGATGTGCTGGAGCATTCCCTAGATGAAGAAACCATTGCAAAGAATAAATTTTCCTTCCTGAAGAAAAATGCAACAGTCTTGGGAAAAATGAAACACAAAGAGTGAAATGTGCAACGTAGCAAGAGAAATTAGCTTCCCAAGGCAAGAAGATAATTTTATGAGGGTGGCAAGCTCCTTGGTAACATAATGATGTCTCAAGAAATTTAAATGAGCAAATGACATGCTTGGTTGGTCTTTTAAATGGCTAGAAATCGATTTTTCTCCTTGGTGGTGATGGGACCCCACCTTGTCTTTAAATATCACTTGATTTCTTATGTATTGTAGCTTAGATACTTTATTACATATATTTACATCATAATAAAGATCCAAATAAACTTTATAAATCATTATTGAACATTTTTCGCTATCACTACTCCTTTCAATGGTGATTTTGATGATGTCATGACCTATTTTCATGATTTTGACAATCTGACCTATTGATGACACTACATGGCAAGATAAGCTGAATGATGACCATAATGACCAAGAAACTCTTTCAAAGGAAAATAACGTGACCATGGTCCATGATGATGTTCTTTAACCATGGAGATGACAGGAGTAGTAATGAACTAGGTAGACTAACCAATGAACAATTTTTTATTTGAAAACCTATTAAAACTATAAAAAATTTCCCTATGACCCTATCAACCATATGAAAGAGCATAATTTTATCACTAGTGACCGACAAGGCTGACACACACTAACATTCTCTCTAGCTGGGGATGGCAGCTCCTTAGGAGGTGTCAAGGACATCGTAGACCAAGTAGCCTTATCCATTGGGCATGCAGTAAAAAATAAAAATCAAGACTCGAAGCTGAAATTAGTCGACAAACTGAAATGACTTAAGAACTCTTTGGAACAATAGTTGATCAAAGAAAACGTATCGCTTTCACCTCGGGCTTCAAGCTTCCATGACAACTCCTTCACACTTGGTAGCAAAATAAACTGGTATGTACAATGAAAAATGAGAAATTTATGAAAATAAAGTGAGGTAGTGCTTGAGGAGCCTACCATTGATTCGTCCTCCCGAAAGCTCTTGTCCATCAAGTTCCTCCAACACAAAGGCATTATTCCCTCTGAAAGCCAAAATTATGTATGGTCCTTTCCATAAAAATTCAAACTTACTGTGCTTTCCTTTTTCCTAATTCCGGGCATCCCATCAGAGTACTATATCTCCCACACTTAAATCATCCGCCTTTGTTTTTCTATCATAGATATTTTTGATCTTCTCTTGAATATTCATAGTGTTCAGAAATACCTCCTCTCGTGATTGCATCAAATGAATCATTTGATTGATTCTCCGCTGAATGTCATTAGGCTCACTGTCTACTTCCTACCAAATTTTCATGAACGAGACAACAAGAGAAGTCGGAAAGACAATATCCACTCCATATACCAACTGAAAAGGTGACATACCTATGGACTTATTTATGCTTACTTTGTCCACCCACATAGCATTGATCAAATTCTTATGCCAATTCTTCTTATTTTCTTCCAGCAACTTTTTAATGATGTTTACCAATGACTTATTGGAATATTCAACCAACCCATTACCTTGTGGGTAATATGTTGTTGAGTGCCCTAGCCTGATATGGTAGTTGTCACAGATGTCGATCATCCCCTTGGATTTAAAAGAAGTTGCATTATCTGTGATTATTTTCTCTAGACAACCAAACTGTGACAAAAGATTAGACTCAATAAACTGAATGGTTACCGCATCAGTAACTTGCCTGGTAGGAATAGCCTCAATCCATTTTGTGAAATAATTGGTTTCTGTCACGATCCACTTGTGCTGAGCTGAAGATGAAGGGTGAAACACATCGATAAAATCAATACCCCACTATTGAAATGGTACTTGAACTAAAATGGGCTGCAAGGGCAGCGGTAGAAACTTCCTATTTCCATGAAAAACTTGACATTCATGGAAACTCATGATAGTTTTATAAACATCTGAAAATAAACTCAACCAATAAAATCGAGCCCTCAATATATTATTTTTTGTGGTCTTCCAAAAGAGATGACCACCACAATCTTCCTTGCGAAAATCATTCATTACCTCATTTGCCTCGCTTTCAACTAAAAAATTCAACAATACTCCTCCCAGATATTTCCAAAATAATGCATCATTAAGAATAAATTACTTTAAATCTTTCAACTTTAGTGACCTACTCTTACTCTTTGACACTTTCGGTGAAGGATTCAAGTGCTGAAGTACATAAAAAATGTCTGAATACCAAGGAGATGAAGTGAAAATCTTTGATACCAGAGGTGTAGAATCAACCACATTGATACTAGAGGTGTAGAATCAACCACATCTTCATCGGACACTACATCGATGAGATTGATGTCAAGAACATGAAAATTAGATTCTGCCATAAGCTTCACCAAACCTTTTCCATTGATCAGCTTCTTTGACGTAATTTCGAGATCGTACTCCAACATTGCAGCAATCCATTTTCCTTGCCTACCTTCAGGATCAAGCTATATCAAAACATCTTTGACTACTACATTTGGAACATAAGCAACAAAATGCGAGTGAAGTATGTACACCCAGAAATCCTTTAAAGATTCCACAAGCGCCAGGGCCTGTTTCTCAATGATTTTATACCTCAGTGTTGCATCCCTTATGGTTCTACTGAAATATGAAATTGGTGGTTATGTTTTAAGGTCCTTCTTATGCATTAGGAAAGAAGCCAATGTGTGCTCAGAATCAAATGAAAAAATAATTAAATCCATAGTATAATGAAGGTTGATCAAAATCGGTGCATGGGACAAAGAAAACTTCACTGAATTAAAATACTTCTTCGCATCTTCAGACCACTTTACCTCACTGTCCTTTTTTAACATATTAGTTATCTCCCATAAATGCTCAACGAGGTTAGGAATAAACCTCCTCAAAAAGTTAATCTTACCATTTAAGGACTGGATTTCCCTATTGTTTCTCAGAAAATATTCAGAAAATCTAACTGATATATTGCTTACATTATGGAAGGATCTATGCAGATTGCATCCTTTAATATGATATTAAAAAGAAACATAGCTTCCTCCATAGCAAATAAACTCTTCTTTGGATTTAGAAAAACACCAAATTTCTTGCACCTTTGTAAAACAATCCTCAAATGATGTAAGTGATTTTCATATATTTGAGAGAAAACCATTAAATCATCAACATAAATAACCAAAAATAAATTCTTTTCATTTTCAAAAGCGATATCCATCGCTCGCTGAAATGTGGATCCTGCATTTTTTAGCCCAAAAGGCATCTTGTCATACACTAAGGTACCCCATGGTGTCGTAAAAGTTATCTTCTAATGGTCATCTAGATGCATAAAAATCTTATTGTACCCTGAGTATCCATTAAGAAATGAAATTCTAGAGGCACCAACTACCCTCTCCCTAAGAGGCACCAACTACCATCTTAGGGAGAGGATAGTTGTCCTTCAACGACACCTTTTTCAAATGTCGGAAATCTATGCACAAACGAATCTCACACATATTTTTTATAACTAGAACTAGATTTGGCATCCAATTAGAAAATAAAAGAGGGATAATGATACCAGTCTTATAAAACCTATTTACCTCTTTCTCAATTGATGGCAGAAATCTCAAATTGATCTTCCTAAGCTTTTGGCAGAAAGGCTTCTGATCAGGCTTGATCAGAATTGTATGTTGAATTATACTTTTATCATAAACCTTCAAATCTGAATAATCCCACGCAAACACATATGAAAACTCAGCCAAAAGTGTTGTGTATTTAGCTTTGATTTTTGGAGTTAAAGATTTAGACAACTTCACCATCTTGGGCTTCTTAACTCTACCAATGTTGATATCTTCAACTCTTGCTTCAGTGGGGACCATTGTTGGTTTCTTCGTGATATCATCTTGATCAAAGAGCTCTTCCAAAGGTACAAGACCTCTTGGAATGGAATTGTATTTTAGTTTTAAGACTTCTAATTCTGTGGAATTAATTCCCTGTGTTAGTGTCCTATAAATTATAGGATCTCAAGGTGATTGAGTATTTCATAATTTCAATTTCATATTGTACATGATTTTCAATATTCAAATGATTTCCAAAAAAAAAATATGAAAAAAAGAAATAGAAAAGAGGGTATATTGAAAAAAAGATATAAAGAAAAAAGAAAAGAAAAGAAAGGAAACCCCGAAAAAGAATAATACTGAAAGTGTTGCAAGTCTAAACGCCACTACTAATAAGTTAGTTTGTTCAATTCATATAGTTTAAGCATGATTGAACAATGTTGAATTTCTATTGAATAGGTTAGAGAACAAAGACTTACCAAACAGTTTAATCTTGGTAAGTGTTGTACTGTACAACAATCCTCCCCATTTCTAAATTTTTAGAAATAAATTTCATTTAGAAATAGGTCCCCTTTTTATTTTTCTTTTTAGATAGAAATAAAAGATTTAGAAGCAATCCGATCATTTTTGAATTAGAAATAAGAGTTCATTATTAGAAAGACATATTGCATATATTTATTAACAAGTGTGTATAAACAAATGCAACATTGAAAGAATTTTCAGTCTGATGTATTATAAAGACTTTATCACATAAAAGTATTTAAATGGAAAAATTCCGATGTACAATAATCACAATCGCAAATCGGAAATATCATAAGTTGTATATTTGTTTTTCAAAAATTCCAATGCGATTGAACTAATCGCAATCGCAAATCACAAAGGTCTTAAATTTTCATATATGTTTTGATGTGATGCGATTGATCGCAATCGCATTTCGGAAAAGCATTATAGAATACACTTGTTTTATAAAATCTTTGATGCGATGGGCCCCGCTGCCATTGAAAATCGCAAATCACAAATGCAATCTCTTTATTTGATCAATGGCACAACTTCGATGCGATGTGATCAATTGCAATCACATTTCGGAGAAACAAGAGATATTCACTAATGATATTATAATCCCTGATGCGATGGGACCCATTGTAATCGCAATTGCAAACATGCTAACATCGTTTGTAACTCATTTATTCTCATTTCAAAAAAATCCGATCTCCGATTGTATGTCTGTTATTAAATAGAAAATCAAACGAATAATGATGATTTATTCTATTATGAATGCGTGAGTGTGACTCTTTAGAGGGAATTTAATTTTTAAACACGGAGATAATAAATGGACACGAATGAATAGATTGTTTATACAGTTGTTCTCCTCATTTGCGTTTTTACTACGACTGAGCTTTTTCTCCTTTGCAGAACCAAAGAACACCCAAACTTTCATTCGTAGAGCAAGGGAAACGTTACTGGATACCGAAATGTTGAAGAGATTCAGGATAGAAAAAGCTATTGTCATTGCAAAAGCCCCTATTTTCACCATGGCACCTAAAGAGAAACCAACTAAAATTAAGCTGGTTATAGACACATTGTGCCAAGGTCTTGGTAAATTATCCTGGGAAGAGGTATATAACCTCATTGAAAGGGAAAAGCCTAAGGTCACTATGCCAAAGGCAACAGTTCCTGACGAAGATGATTCAGAGTCTGATTCAGAAACTTCTCTTCAAGCACTCGCGAATTCTTTCCTGCACCAAATTGGAGCTCGGGCGAACATTTTTCCATATTATGATGTGATTCGGTGGGTGATTGACAATGTGACCATCCAAAACAGGACATTTGTTTCAGCTTCTGGAGAAACATTCAGGTCATTTAAAGCAAAGGACATTAAAGAAATGTACCACCTTCTGGACCCACAGAAAGTCTACAACAAATCCTTTATCAAAGAATTTGCTACAAACAACGAAAATCAATCAGAGCCGATTAGAGAATGGAGAAGGGATCCCAAAAAGCACAAAAACGAGGCATCAGGTATGTACTCAGTGGAATCCCTTTTGCCTCCATACTGTTATGCCGTAGCAATGATGTGCAGATTATTTGGGAATGATAATTCGGCTAGATTCTCTATACAAATGGTGCCTTTAATACACTCTGCTGTAAATTCTGAAATAATGGACTGGGCTGTGATTCTTTTGGATAAGATAGCCAATAGGATTCTTGAGTATAGGAAGGAAAAAAACACAGGAAATACTACTCCTTTTTATTTTTGTGCTTATATTCTAGACGCCCTATGCTTCAATTCTGAATTTCCCATGTTAGGGTGGAAATGGACCCCTAAAGAACCTGCTCCTATTCATATATATCACAAATTCCTATGGAAGGGGCATTTTAAAAACCATGTTTACATAGTTTTTCATGGTTTCCTCATCCCTGTTTATCAAACTATTTTTGGCCGATTCCCTCCTAGACTTTCTGAGAAGGCTAATGTTGATTTATCCTCGATTGGGGATTGGTTCAGAGAAGAAATATTCATGTATATCAGAGTTTTTGGGAGTATTGTAGAACCACACATTCTTCCTTTGTATGTTCCAGATAAGCTGTTAGCATAGGCATGTCCAAGACTTTGAAGAATAGCAAGAAGCTAATGTGGCCTACTTTTCCTTTTAAATGTGGAGATTACACTCTCAATAATTTTGTTCATGCTGAGAAAGAAGTTGGCAAGATAACCAATCTCAAGCTTTCAACAGTCTAAGGCAGGCAATATGACCCAAGGAAGGTGGCATTTTATTTTACCACTTTAGTTTCAATTGCTTGATTTGAACATGAACCAGATGAGTTCGACGATTTATTTGTTTCTGTAGATAATTTGTCCCAAGTTTATGATTTTGCCAAGTCCAAATTCCAGACTGAAGAGTTGAATAATTTTATGTTATTTAGAAGCCAGAGATTACTCAAAGCTCCTCTGGATCAATTAAGAGTTCCTATGCAAGAGGTTGAGTCACAATGGAAGGAAAAAGAGGAAACATGTGGCAAAGCAGTAACAAAAACATCTGCCAGCAAGGTCATTATACAGACACAGAAAGAAGTAACAAGAACTAATCCTGTTATGCAGAAAGAATACATTAGAAACAAAGTCGATACTGAGAAGAAAGAAACAACTGCTAAACTTGATGTACATACTGATCAGCAGTTTTCAGCCCAGACAGGAAAGGAAATCACAGGTACTGATACCAATGTGCTTACTGAGAAAGGAGGCACAAACAGTAAGGCTACTGAAGAAGCTTCAAAATGAGATATAAGAAATAATCCAGAGTCTCAACTCGGAAGAGAGGAAGCTGCTAAAAAAGTAGTGGAATCTGTTGAACTTATAATTTCTCCTCATTTGCTGAGCCAATATGAGAAATTTTCCCAGCAAATAGGACAATAGAATAATCCCCAAGTTAATGTTCTGGAAGACCAAGATGTGGAAGTTATTCCTGAAAATCCCACAAGTGAGATTATGTTGAAAGTAGAAGAAATTCCTCCTCTAGATGTATTTTACAGTCCCAAGCATAGGGCTATTGTGAGAAAGCAGAGGAAGAGGAGGAGAACTGATCAGGATGCACTTTCAACTTCACAGGTTTATTTATGAATATTGTTTATAAAGATGTTGAGGTGAATCCATCTGAGGATCTCACTAAATTATCTCAATACGAAGGTGCCTATAGTGTTGCAACTATAGATAAAGCTTCTGAAGTCTCTCAGTTAATGAAACAAAAAGACTTACAGATAGCTATGCTGGAAGAACAGGCCACAAGGAATCAACAAAAGATTGTTCAGCTGGAGAAACAATTGCAAGATCAGGAGCTTAGATCTAAACAACTAGAAGAGTAGCTTAGCATTGAAAGGAAGAAAGTTGATGAACAAGCCTTGAACAAAACAATAACAGTTGAGTCAAGAGGTAGAAAAATTACAAAATCTTCTGCAAAATGAGAAAAATGAAAAGATTGAACAAGAGAAATGTTCCAATCAACATTGGACAAGTTCAAGGATTATCCTAAGTTAGCTCAATTCAAAACTGAAGCTCTTGAAATAAACAAACTACTATCTCAATAGTTAAATGAATTTTGTCTAAAGTTGGCACAAATTGAGCCTTTGTGCGAAATAACATCATCTTTAATAGATGAATCAGTCACTCTCAGGCAAGAAATTGATGATGCTGATGATAAAATTTCTGAATTCCTTTCATGGCAGGATACAGAGCAAGGAAGAAAAGCTAGTCTTCCCAGAATTGAAGAGAGACACAAGGAAGTTTTATTTTTGGAATGGGAACAACAGTTGATGAAATCCGAAAGAGCCATATCAAGAGCTTAAAGTTTGATGAATAATACAAAAAAATTGGTTAATGACAACTTGTACGCCACTAATTTGATCTCAGATTATACCCTAGGAAAATTACCACAAGTTAAAGAAGTTGATTCCAGGTGGAAGGAAGAGATAATCAATAAAAATCAACAGATTAGCTAACTTCAAGGAATTTCTGGGATATTATGTGGAATTATCTGATCAAGCCACACAGCCAACAGATGGCCATCAAATTCCTTTCGAATGCTATTCATTATATCATTCCTGAATTCTCTGATGCTACGTACACTGGGCAGTTACATTCAAAAATGAGTCGTCCAACAGAAGTCCAAGATATGCTCAAGATCTGCCATCTGGGCACATTAAACACATGAGACAATGAATGAATCGGGTTCACTTTAAGAGCACAATTCTATTTCTAGATTTCCGATTAGATAGATTGTAGGAATAGTTTTAGTTATTTAGTTTTATTAAGTACCTATTTAAACCCTTTTCATGCATTTAGAAAGGGGTCTTGAATTTGTAATATTTTGACTTGGAGATTACATTTCTGTACTCCATTGACTCTTATATTTTTATAAAGGATCACATCTGGTGGTTCTATGCAAAATTTCCTTTAAGAATTGCATTTTTGTATCTTGGAGTCTGTTTTACATTAAAGTTGCTGGATTTGGATATCGAATTGCATCGGAAAGTATCAAGATGGATATGGTATTTCTATCTATTCACTACTAATTTTCTTATGTTGTGAGATATTCTCTTTTCAAATTGCTATCGTTTATATGTACTCGTTTTACAATATTTCTTTATACATATCATTTCTAAGTGTGTAGAAATATTTATCTTTTACAGTATATGCAAATGATACATAAAATGATGAATGCAAATGTGTTATTATAACTTTGTTTAATTTCTTAAACAGAGTTATCATTATTTGATACTGCATATTTCAGTTAAATTATAATACATTTTCATGGTTATATATTTGATTGAAACAATATTTAAGTTGTATTCATATTTGATACCCGTGTTAGTTTTAGAATTATTTATCAGTTATAGATTAGATTAGATAGTTTATTTCAGTCATTTAGTCCCATTTTCCATTCATCCAATCATTCCATCACCAACCCATTTAAATTATTAGGAAATTGGTTCTATCAATCCAGTCGGAGCCACCACACCAAACAGAAAAGGAGCTATCCTAAGGTCCCGACTGGATGGTTATCCCCAAATGTTTGAAGCAGCGATTTTCGAGGCTTCAAAATTTTTGGCGCTAGAAGGAGGGCACACGCTATGAGTGGTAGATAAATACAAATCCACAGGCCATTCTAAGATCAACTCACCCTCATCACCTTCTTCAATTTCTTCTACATCTCAAATCACTAGAGAAGAAATTTGTAAGAGTATTTAAACACCCACTACCAAAGTCTCAATTCAATCAGATAATCCACCTCTTAAATCTCCTGAAGTTGAAGCTTTAGTTCATAAAATTCAAGGATTCTCATTATCATTAGAAGAATCTGAAATATCTGAAGGTAGTGTTACCTCACAATTTGTTTCTTCCAGACCTCTCACTAGATAACAAAGTGAAAAACTTGGGATTTCCCCAAAAGAATTTCCTTTACCTAGTAGAGTTAAAACAAGAAGAACCCCATCAGAAACAAAGAGTGATATTAGTTCTTCATCACAAATCCAATCATCTGTTTCCCTAGCTCCAAATCAAAAAAGTGTAGTTGTCTCATCATCATCATCTGCCCAAACAACATCTGTCCAAACACCGATTGTCTATTATAATACTTCAACTGTTACTACTCATACACCAGTCGTCACTTCTAGTTCTTCGATAATCATCACCACAATGGCACAGAGACCATGGACTAGACCGGGAGCTGTAAATATGGCTGCCCCTTTACATGATTTACTTGATCATCCTGAAAAATGGCGGCCAAAATTTAGTCCAGATATTGGTATACAAGCAGAAGAACATATCAATAACTTTATGCTTGCTATAAATTTGAATGCAGTAGAGCATGAAGATGTCGTAGTCAGATTATTTCCCTATACTTTGCAAGGGACAGCAGGATCCTGGTACTTTTCCTTACCTTTAGATTCAATTGCAAGTTGGGATATGTTCGAAGAGAAATTTTTAACCAAATATGGAGATGATAGATCAATAGCTACCCTAATCAATGATCTCTCCAATTTAAAGACACAACCCAAAGAACCCATCACAGATTTTAATTATCGATTTAATAAACTCTTGAATAAGATCCCTACAACATCTAAACCTAGTGAGCAGGTTAGAAGTGAATGGTATATTAATGCTTTGCCCTCAAACATAGCAATTTTTGTAGATAGAGCTACAAAACTGACTTTAGCTGAAAATATGAAAGAAGCTATTTCAGTTGAAAAACGAACGATTGCTCTAGATAAGAAAAATTCTATTGAGGAAATAAAATCAAAGAAAGTCACCTTTAAGGATGATTCAAAGAAAAAGACACCAAGAGATCCATATGACATGGAAGGCTTATAGAAAGTTCTTAAAACCATGTCTAGTGAAATGGTTGAGATTAAAAAGCAAGTAGCAAAGACTTCTACAAAGAGATGATTCAAAAATTTCAAGAGAAATCAAGCTGAATCTAAACCTCCCAATTCAATCTCCAATGCAGAATCAGAAGAGGAAGAAGAAGAAGATTCTCCTCCAGTATCAGATGAATAAGATGAAAGAGAAGAAATAGTTGAATTACATGGAATGTGGGATTTCATTCTCCCTAATTCGGACAGTGAAATAGAACAAGAAGTTATGCCTGTGAGTACAAGGAGCAAATCTACATCAGAACCTGTTCATCCTGTTCCTAAAAAGAAAACTACAACTCCAAGTACCAAAGACAAAACTCCTACAAAGAAAGCTTCTCCTTTACCCACTTAGAATCAGCCATCATCTTCCAATCCTCTCACATCGTCATCTAAGACTCTAGTGGCATAAGATCCGATGGATTATAACATTGTTGAGGACATGAAAAAGACTAGAGCGAACATCTCTTTACATGAACTCAGCAAACTTAAACATCAACAAAAGCTGCTATTAAAAGATTTAAATGCTACACCTATTGCTCCTCTACCAAGCGGTGTAGTTGCCAAAGCAGCTAAAGGAACTGGTAAGCCACCAGACAAAGTAGATGCCACATATACTATTCTTATTGGAGAAAGATCAAATTATCAGACACCTCCATTTTTGTTGACTTATGACATCTATAATAAGAATTTGCATAATGTTTTAATTGATTCGGGAGCATCCTCTAATATAATTCCTACTTTAGTCTGTGCGAAATTGAATATTGAGCCACAAAAATCAGCAGTTCACATTGTTCAAGTGGATCGCTCTAAAGTTCAAGTTGTAGGAGAAATCAATTCAATTACCATTAGACTAGCTTCCGATCCTAGGATTGTCCAAAGAATTGATATTATAATTGCAGATATTGCTGAATTCTATGGGTTAGTCTTAAGTAGGGACTGGTCTGCAAAGCTTAATGGTTATATCGCAACTGATTATTCACATATGTGGCTTCCCTACAAAGGGAAACCAAATCAAATCAAAATCGAGCGAGAAAAACACATGACACACACTGTAACTGAATTTGAACAACCAAATGAACCTATAGCTTTCAACAACAATATCCTTGGAGGTTATTCTGCTGAGTCATTCCTTGGGAATTTTACTGCACCACAATCACCTTTTTCTGTAAATACTTTTGTTTCTCAAATTGAAAATTTTTCACAATCTGATTCTTCTAGAATTATTAATATCTCTGATACATTTGTAGATAAACCCATAGACAAAACTTTATTTTGGTCATTATATTTTGATGGATCAAAATCTAGTGATGGAGCAGGAGCAGGATGCATCCTAATTTATCCAGAAGGAGAGAAAACCATGCTATCATGTAGATTAGAATTTGAGTGCACTAATAATACTTCAGAATATGAAGCCTTGATTCAAGGGCTTTATAAAGCCATAGGGTTAAATGTAAAATACTTGAAATTATATGGAGATTTCGAAATTGTCATAAGACAAGTGAGGCATACCATCCATTGTCTTTCAGGACATCTTAAACATTATCAAACCCTAGTACAAGACCTTACCACTCAATTTCTAGCATTTAATATCTCTTCTATTCCCAGAAATCAAAACACATCAGCTGACCTGTTAGCTAACGTTGCATCCAAACTCCTCCCTGCTGAAGATTGCAGTCCTGATAGATTTTCAGTAGAATTGATTTTTCGCCCATTTGTTCTTGATAATATCACAAACTGGAGATTATTCTACCATGACGAAGATATATTGAATTTCTTGACTTCGGAGAAATCCTATAATGAACAAATTATTGATGAAGACGATCATGATCTGCAAATTACTTCAAGAAGTAATGAAAATCTGATTCCTAAATCTGTTGTTAAACTTGAGGATCTATATGATATAAAAGACAGATTCAAGAAAGTTAGAATTAGTGAACCTTGGCTTTGATTCTAAACCTCAGAATGTTAATCTAGGACTCAATTTAACTCCAGAAGAAAGAGCTGCTTTCATCAAACTTCTGAGTAAGTATAAAAATGTCTTTTCTTGGAATTATGAAGACTTAAAGACTTATGATACTTCTGTTATTCAACACACAATTCCAATGATATCTGATGTTAAGCCTGTTCAACAAAAGTTAAGAAAGATTCATCCAAATCTTGAAGATCAAGTCAAAATAGAACTCAACAAACTTTTGAAAGCCAAAATAATTTTTCCTGTTAGGCATTCTAATTGGGTTTCCAACATGGTACTTGTCAAGAAGAAGAATGGTGATATTAGAATTTGTATTGATTTCAGAAATTTAAACAAGGCATGTCAAAAAGATAATTTCCCATTGCCAACCATGGAGCACATACTTCAAAAGGTAGCTGGTTCTGAACTCATGTCCTTCCTTGATGGATTTTTAGGCTATAATCAAATATTAGTACATCCAGATGATAGGTTGAAAACCACTTTTAGAACCAAATGGGGAACCTATGCTTATCAGAAAATGCCTTTTGGTTTAACAAATGCAGGAGCTACTTTCCAGAGAGCCATGGATATAACATTTAAGGGTCTAATCAATAGATCAGTTGTTATTTATCTTGATGACATAATAATATATTCAAAGAATAGATCCAATCATCTACATGATCTGAAACAAATATTTGAAAGATGAAGAAGGTTTGGTATTTATTTAAACCCAAAGAAATCCTTCTTTGCTCTCAATGAAGGAAAAATCTTAGGGTTTGTTGTGTCAAAAGATGGTATATATATCGACCTAGACAGAGTTAAAGAAATTTCCTATATATATTTACCTCATAACAAAAAATCCATGCAATCATTTTTAGGACAGATTAATTTTCTAAAAAGATTCATTCTCGATTTTTCTCAAATTGTTTTACCTATGCAGAATATGATTAAGAAAAATTCAGTATTCAAATGGGGGTATAAAGAGAAAGAAGCCTTTGATGCAATCAAACAGGCAATCATTAATGCACCTACATTGAATACTCTTGATTTTTCTAAAGATTTTATTCTGCATACTTTGGCAACCGAAACATCCTATGTTGCTATTTTAACACAGGTCAATGATCAACAATTAGAAGCACCAATTTCTTTCTTCAGCTCAAATCTGCAAGGAGCTGAGCTGAATTATTCTGATGTAGAAAAACAAGCCTTCATTGTGTTTAAGTCAATCAAACATTTTAGACCTTTTCTCCTAAAAACACATACAAAAATTATTGTCCCATTCTCTACAGTGAGACAATTACTAATTCAAAAGGAAGTAGGAGAAAAAAGGGCTAATTGGGTGACAAGTTTGCAAGAATACGATATTGATATTAAGCCAGCCAAGATTGTTAGAGGTCAAGGTTTTTGCAAATTATTAGCAGGAGCTCAGAACATACCAGAATATCAAGATCCAGACAATGTTGTTCAAGTAAGTCAGATAAGTGTTACAGATTCTAAATCACAGTATGCTGATTTGATCTTTTACTTGAAAAATGGGTATGCTCCTTCTAATCTCAGCTATAAGAACAAACGTGCTTTAAGATTGAAGGCTACTAAATATTAAATCATTGATGATGTGTTATTAATAAAGAATTATGATTCAATCCTATTAAGATGTCTTGAAAAGACTGAAGTAAAAAAGGTATTGCAGGAATTACATGATGGACCAGCAGGAGGTCATTTTGGAGGTGATACCACAGCTCACAAAATCATCCATTCCGGATGTTATTGGCCTACCCTTTTCAAAGATACACATGATTATGTGAGGAAGTGAAAAATTTGTCAAACTGCTAGTGGAATACAAAGGAAGCCAACTTTTCCTTTACAACCAGTAAACATTGAGCAACCATTTGAGCAATGGGGGCTTGACATCATTGGTGAGATAGTACCTCACTCTTCCAAACAGCACAAATACATCCTCACAACAACATATTACTTCACAAAGTGGGTAGAAGAAATTCCTCTAAAGGTAGCCAATTCTGATGCAATTATTGATTTCATCGATCAATTCATCATTACCAGGTTTGGTGTACCTAACACTCTTGTCTTCGACAATGCATCTTATTTTTCTGGAAATAGTATAATGGAATTTGCAATCAAAAGAGGTTTTAAATTGAAATATTCATCAAATTATTATCCACAAGGTAATGGTTTATCTAAATCCACTAACAAAAATCTCATCAAAATCATTAAAAGGACCATTGATCAAAATCAAAAGAATTGGCACAAGTCTTTAATTTTTTCACTATGGGCTGATCGTATTACTCTTAAAGCTTCAATAGGAACTTCACCTTTCAATTTAGTTTATGGAAAAGAAGCTGTGATACCATCAAATCTAGCTCTCCCATCATTAGCTCTAGTGAAATTTATTGAAGAAAATCCTGCCTCATCCATTCAGTTGAGATTTGATCAAATCCTTAAATTAGAAGAAGATAGAGAGAAAGAAAAAGGTATTCATGAAAAACATCAAAAGCTTGTAAAATCTTCTTTTGATTCAAGTTCCACCGGCTCAAATGTTTTTTTTCAATTGGTGATCTTGTTCTGAAATGGGATAAAGCACATGAAGAAAAAGGTAAGAATACCAAATTTCAGAAAATGTGGCTTGGACCATTTCAGATTGCTGAAAAGATAGGCTCATATACATTCATACTCCAAGATTTAACAGGAAAGAGAGAATCTCTTCCTGTAAATGGGCTTGTCTTAAAGAAATTATTTTCATAAGGAGGTAACCCCTTCTTACTTGTACATATTCCTTTCTACAATTTTTTTTTCTTAATAAGTGCAAAGGGTTGTTTCAAATTTATTTGGTTGGGGAAATCACTGGATGAAGGAATTAGGTCAAGGAAAACTAGGTCAGGGAGAAGGAGTTAGGGTTGCAGGGATCAATGGGGCAAGGTAGGTACAATGTTTACCACTTGAAGAGAATTTTTATGGAATGGTTTTGAAACTGTAAGGAGTCCGATAAAAGAATAGGAGTTGCATTTTTCTCAGACAGAGGAAGATGAACAAAATATGATCAGTTATCTAAAATAGAGCATGTGCAAGCATGTATTCTGAATTTCAAACTTGTAAAAGATCATAACATATACATGAAAGTGAATATGAACAATACATTCAAACATATGTTACTAAAGAATAAACAATGATAGAAACTCAATACCACAAGTATCCCATAAATGTAGCTGCAACTCCTCTTGTATTAATGGCCAGACTGAGTACAAAGATTCCTTGATCAACTCTCAAAACATAAATTGATTCCAACTATTACAATTCTTTACTAATGTGAAGAACTGAGCTAAATAGACATGAAAGCCACCTTCACTCATCCTCAGGGGTCGATTCCATGAGGTGAGCAATATATTACAGAAAAATTACTGATAGCTAGAGTATAGGATGGTCAAAGTGACTCATTCCTATCTCAAGTGAACTGATTCATTACACCTCATTTGCTTGATTTACCTAATGTATTTACCCTATTAAATAGTAAAAACGTGATAATTACATTCATCTTGATCATTTACATAGGTAAATTCAACATTTCCCTAAAAACTGGAGTGAAACTCAGAAAATTTCAGAAGACTACCAAATGCACCATTTTCTTGTTAAAAACAACCTTTTCTTGTCAAATGTGTCCTCTCTGTTCAATGCTGAATTTGAGTGCCTTCTCGGTGTCCAAATTTTCTCCAATATGGATTTTTGGAAATCCATTCAAATCTACTTTCCAAAACTACCTTTATTCTACATAATGAGGCCCATTTTCCCTCTTAAAATCACTTCTCCCAAGACTAGTAAATGCGGAACGACTAGGAAAAAATTGAGGCAGAAACATGGTTTTTTGATAGTTTTTTGTCTTTTTCAGTGACTAGTTCTCCTCCAAAAGCTTAGAAACTACACAGGGTTGATGTCCTCATGATTATGAATCTGTTGTTGGTGGCCATTAGTCCATTAGATGCCTCACAAAAGAGAGTAGCATCCAAGGTGTTGCACATTTAGCAATTTTACTGTGCAAAAAATACCCTTAAAAACACAGAAATGTGTCAACATGCTAAATTTTCCAAAAATTTGTCAAAATTGGTGGGATATTTACTGATAATGTGTTTGAGGCATGGAGTGTCACCTTGGCAAGTATATCTAGCCTCCTTTTCTCTTCTTGTTTGGTCAAGTCTTCAATTTTGGCATTGGCTCTTTTGAGCTTGGCCATTGCAATTCTCTCTTTCTAGGCATGAAGTATGACCTTTGTCCTCAACAAGTAATTATCCTTGTTTTCCTTCTCTAGAAACTTTTCTAAGTTTATATTGGCTCTATCAAGCCATGGTTCCTTGTTCTCACTAATTTCTAGGGCTAATTTTTCATTTAGGGTAAGCTGGTATACTAGCTCATCTTCCCTTTGTCTCTCTAGGGCTAGAGCTATTTTTAGCCCTCTAGTCCTAGGTCTCTGTCTTGGAGGATGATCCTCATCATCATCAGGTTCACCAAACTTCTCTAATTTCTCTAATGTCTCTATCTCTCTTTGTGCTTTGATGCATCTCACCTCATCAATGGTGTGTTTGGTCTTCAGCTATTGATTCTCTTGTTTGAGAAAGTTAATGACAAACTTGGACCTTTCAAGATTATCTTGGAGGTTTCTAATCTTGGATTCCTTATCTGGGATGATCAAGAAAGGATCATCATCAATTGTGCCCAAGTTTACAAGTTAAAAATGTGCCTCTTTCTCATGGAGGTCTTCATTTTGATATATGTCCACCTCTGCCATCTTTTTATTGTCTTTATGTAACTGTTTTGCTGGTGAAGAAGGCAGGGTCCCTATCACAATATGTGGGGCAAACACCTGCCTATGACCTCTCTGATAGGTATGTGCCAATGTGTCCAAATCAACCCTCTTAGGCTTACTAATTTCACCTTTGCTAGGTTTCCATGATGTATTTGGTGTCAAAACCCTAGGGATATGATGGAATGAAATGAAAGTGTATGAAGTGAGGGTTGGTGTGAGGAAATAGAGGAGATGGGAATAGGAAAGGGAGCATAGGCAAGTGAAACCCTAGGACTTAGGTTTTTAAAGGATATGATAGTTTAGGGAGTGGGGATATAAATGTAGGGAGTTGGGAAAGTGTTTTAGGATGTGAGGAAGAGTGTATGAAGGCTAAGGGACCAATTTCAGAATGTAAATTAGATTTTAATGAAAACTGTGGTTTTTGAATTTAGAAGGAGGCATTAAATTCACTCAAGCAAATTCACACATCAAATTAATATTTGATAAAATGGAGAGATGAGGTTGAAATCTGGCAGAGACTTTTTTGAAGATTTCTGGGTGAACACGCAGCGTCATGGGTAAACGCACACCAACCAAGGTGAAGGCACAACACCGTTAGAAAATTCACTAGAATTTTTGCTAAATGTGCAACGTCCAGGCCAAATGCGCAACGACTAGGCAAAACGTGCCCTCTGACCCTGTTTTGCACAACTTTAGGTAAACGTGCCCTCTGTGTGCAACACCTTTTTTCAAACCCCCATTTGGAGGTTGTCCCAGTGTGAAAATTAGGCCCAGGATAGCTCGTTGGAAAGCTTATTCCGTCTAATTTCCAAATCTACCTTTTTTTTCTTATTGGAGTTTATTTTCCTTGTAAAAAAGTAATTCTCCCAAGACTGGTTAAAAAGAGTTGAATGAGGGCGGAGAAATGCAGAGTGTTTTTGCAGGAAACTTTTGGAGGCCTTCCTAAACTCCCAATTGAGCTCATGATAGCTAATTGGAAATATTTTCTAGTATATTTTTCATTTGATCTATCAAGCAAGTAATTTGGACACTAAAACTAGGAGAAAACTTGATTTTCCCAAGGTCACTTCAGAAGTGCAACAACTCTCCTGTGGCACCTGTATTTTTGACATTTCTCCAAAGCCATGACACCTATGTAAAAAATGAAGGATTTTTTCCTTCCTTGGTCTATGATGGAAAAAAACCTCTCTCACATTTGTTAAATTCATCTCTGTCTTGTCAGAAACATAGTTAGAAGAAAAACCGACCCTATGTGTGGCGAATGATTTAACTCTTGGAATGAATTCTTAAAAAATGATGGAGACATGATGTTTATGTACTGAAATGACCTCTTACTTGCTGAAATGTCTTCCCTTATGCCTCCTCTTCTCAGATATCTCTAATTCCATAGCAAACCCTAGCTCAATGGGAGAGGAAATTAGGTTTTAGTGCTTGTGAACAATGATGACTTGGGCACCCTTGGGAAACAAAAAATGAAGTGAGGTCAATGTAATGACGGATAAGAGGTGAAAGAAGAGTAAAATTAGGTGGGATGGGTGGGATGTAAATATCAGTGCTAACAGCGGGCACAAAGGTTTTCGCACCCCCCATCACCAAACTCACTCACCATTCGCTACCCCCTCCGAAAAGTTGTTTTCCCCATACCGTAAACCTCTCTCCCGACCGTTATCCCTCATCCATTCACAGCACAACACCTCACTTGTATGTTACACATATAATCTCCTCTGCTCCCTCTAGAATCATCCAGTTAAGTTAATTAATTGTTTAACCGTTAATCAACGAACCCACGCCATGCATAGCGGGAAACTAGGAAACCCTATAAAATATAACCTTCCCGCCTCATTCAAAATTTACCATTTCATTACTGCTACCTATTATTTGATTCTTATAGGTCTCCCATAGTGAATCACATTGTTTCTTCAGGTTTTTACATTATCATTCTTCCTTTTTGTTATGTTGATTGTATCATCATTCGATCCAACCCTTTCTTCAATCAGAATTCACCGTGCCTCCGAAGAAGAAAGGTCAGGAGCCTCCCTTTAATCCCCTGATTCATCCTCCAATCGACTTAGATCATGTCAGATTAGTTGATAAAGAATTTAAGATCCATGAAACAATCTTTGAGTTTGATTTATTTGATGTCTATTGTTGGTTGGAAGAAAAATTAATAGATGGGGTCATGATATTTCTCTGTGGGACACCAACCTGCCTTATTACATTTTCCCCAAGGCCCATGGTGCCTGTGATCTCATTAGGATATTTTGTGATTGTTACAACCCAAACCAGAGAGTTGTAATTGCTCCCACTGGTGAGGTTTTGTTCACTATTATTGTCGAATCTATTAATCAGATGATGTAAGCACCTATAGTAGAAATTCGTACTCCATTTTCCCGAGAACCCATCATAGACCTGTACCAAATCTAGATTTTGATAAGAGAGTCTCAACCTTGAGCTATTCATAACTGAGAAGACCCCTCTACCTAAAAAAAATCCCCTATATCCCTCATATTTATTCCATGAGAGAAGAAAACAAATTTCTACAGTCCTTTCATACCTCGTAGGATATTACTCTGATCAATGGATTGATGAGGAAATTATAGGGTTTTTTACTATATTGTCCTCAGATTCTAAGCCCTCCATCATGTTTGATTCTAGTCAGCTCTTGGCTGATAACATTCATGATCAGTTTGTGAAGTTTCATACAGAAGGAGTATTTAAATATACTTCTATCATTATCTATTTGTTTTTATATTTTTAGGCAGAGAAATTTCAGTTTGCAATGAATAAATTGGATGAAGATGGACACCCATAGTCTCTCATTTTTTGGACCACCTTGCTGATGAAGGACCAAGAAGAATTCAGTTACAAACATTTTGTTGAGCTGTTTTTACATCCTGAAATAAGTATTCTATAGAGCACAACTGAGCTCAGGATTAGTGAAGAGATTGAAAGGACTATGCAACTCTCAGACCAAGCCAGAACAACAGATTGGTATTTATACCAAAATTATACAGAATTGAGAGTCCATGGGTGTGAGTTGCCTCCCTATAAGCTGCCAAAATTCCTCCCAATAAGGATTTTTTCCCTGGAATACATAAGACAGATTCTGAATGCAGATGAGGTGCATTTTGTCTCAGAAAAAAAGAAGTCATAGTTTGGGATAAATTTTGAGATAGGACCATTTTTGTGCAATAGTAGGACAGTTAGAGAAGAAGAAAATAAGATATTGAAACAGATGAAGTCCGCTCCTAGTTTCACCTGGTCTTATGATCCCTTTGGGTTCATTTATAAATTGATGATGGAGAATAAGTCTACACCCTACCTCCATACAAAAAGACCAGACATAGAGCAATTCAGAAACCAGATAGAGTGGACAGAAAATATTTTATAGGAGGCAGAGGAGCAAGCCATTTCTACTTCAATTTTGCAAACACCAGTACCGTAGCAGAAACAGAGTAAATAAGATAAAAAAGAAACTACAGGGAAAAGGCAAAGATAATATCAGTCACCTTTAGTGACTGATACTTATAATAAATAATTCAAGATGAAGTACAGAAAAAGGGCCAAAATACACATTAATGTTGACTGAGAAAAATAATCAGAGTAAGAAACTATTATCAACATCTTGGATATTCCAGGATTATCTCTCGCTGGAGGAAAACAACCTATTACTCCCCCAGCTACTTCAAATACTATCCTGAATTAGCAAAAGGCTCTCCAAACATCCACTTCTAGTACTGCTACAGGAGATAAAGAAAAGATTGTATTTGATACATTCAGGGAGATCAAACTCATAAATGAGATCTTGAAAATCAACACTTACACTGAATTTTGGAAGCAGACCTCCATTTCACAAAGAATATTTCTATCTACATTTTATTCAGAGAAGGGGAATATGCACATGGAATTTCTAGAAGCCCAGATTGCAATGCCCAATACGGAAGATTACAAGCAGAGCTCCTTTGAATTCAGCATGAAGGACATCCACCCTAGTGATCAGATGGAAATGCATAAACAAACAGGTGAAATGATCTCTTCCACCTAACCAATACTACTATGAATTTATCTAAGTTACAGGTCTCCTTGGCAGATGTGCAATCTCAACTCAAGATGGAGAAGATCTCCTTAATGTCCAAGGATACTAGGATAAAAGCCTTGTAAGACTTGGTCGTGAAAATTGGATATGATCCATCAAATTTGTAGGCTTTGGAGGATATTATTAAAAATAAGAATGCATATATAGAAGTCTTGAAGAAACAGTTGAAGATGTCAGCTACAGAGGATCCTCTTACTAAGGAGATAGAAGAGACGAAGACACAAAAATCTGATATGATGAAGCCCATCATGGAGTAGACTGAACAACTGGAAAAGATGGAGGTAGAAATGGAAAATATGTTTAAAGAGAAAGAGAAAGATACACAAACAACTATTTTTCCTCTAGATGTTGTACCCCTTACAACCATTCTAGAACCAAGAGCTTCAACAGATACCATAGGAGAGGCATCAGATTAACTTGATAAATCAGTGTAGAATATGTCTTTGCAAACATACAAGATTAAAAGACTACAGGCTCAGATAAAAGTTTTGCAAGATCAAATAATAAGAAGTGATACATCCCATGTGACAGAAATACAGAGAAATCAAAGGTTGATGGAAGGATTACATAAGTCTCTTCAAGAATCTTCTATTGGTAGCATGGTTAGTAGAGTCAAGGAGATCGTATGGACCAGCATCACTGAATCTATGAATGAGATCTGGCCATCCATCCAAATCATTTTTGAGCAGAAGGATTTGATCGAAAAATCTAGAAAGGCCATTTTAGAAAGCACTAAAGATCTAGGAGAAATGCCTGATGCAACTAATAAGATCATCAAGTTTTTAAATGCTAAAAACAAATATGAGCTGGAAGGTCTAGGAGTGCAGGACATAACTGAAACAATTCTGGAGGTGAAGACTGTCCTTACACTAACAAATTTGGTGCAGCAGCTTGAAGAGAAGTGTACCAGATTACAAATTGGATTTAGTAGATTCTTCAATGGGATCGAGCCATTAATCAAAAGGGGGTTTCCTTCTCTGTTTGTCATAAATGACAGACTAATGGCCAGAGATGATTATGTGAAGAAGCTCAAGGAAATTTCAAAAGATACAGCCAAGAATTCAAACATAAAAAATAACATGACAGGAAAGGCTTTCCTAGATGTTATAAGCAATGATAACTTCATTCTGCATGAGATTAAGAAAATTTTCGTGATTAAACCCACATTTTCTCGGTACATAGAGGTGGATGAAATTCATCGAAAAGCCAATAAAATATTGATTCCTATTGAAGACAGGTGGGACAAGATGTGCGAATACCAGGATGACTGAAAAGCAACTAAGGCTAGCATATCAGCCAGATCATCACAAGACTAGATCACCCAAATCAGCCAGCATAATACCAGATCGAATCAAGCAGTAAAGACCTTCTGAAGAATAGGGCTAGATGTCAAATTAATTTCATCATGTCCACTTAGTGGTCACACTAGTCAAATTTTGTTTATTTTGTAATTAATAACAAATTTCCTAGTATATATGGCATTCATTGTAGAATTCACTTGAATACTTCATACGTTATGAGTACCAAGGGCTGGACCCTGGATTGTAAAAAAATTCTATTGGATCATTGTATTATATTGAGACTGAAACACCTCACTCTATTGGAATCAAAGGAATAGAGGTCATCATATGGGCGAGTGATGTCTAATCCCAATTTTTCCATTATGGATTTCGGCATAACAGTGTGAGATGCTTCAGATTCTAACATGGAATTAGGAAAGATGAAACCATGAAATCTAATACTGAGGTAGAATGGTGGGATTTCACTATCAAATAAGTTTCCATCTACGGCTGGGCCAAACAAAAAATTAGGGTGATCATCGCCGACATTAATCATATCAGATGTTTGGTCTATGTTGAGCATCTTAGCCACGTGAAAATTATATTGGTCATTCTTTACAAGTTAATTTAAAGGAATAGAAACTTTCAACGTGGAAATTTTATTCTCTAAAATAAACATATTGGGATATTTCTCTACCTCTTTGGAAGTGGCATTCTTCCTTTCAGACTATTCTTTGGCAGGAATCTCCTTTCTCTAACTTGTAGTTTGTGTTTCCTTATCTTTCTTTGGATTTCTCATTAATGCCTCATTTATCTTCTTCTGGTTAGTACCAACAAGCTCCTTGCCTTTTTTTTTATTTGTAGAGGTCAGTTTTTTGGGCTAAGTATCCTTTGGAGAAGTTGGCCTCTTCTGATTTGAAGTGATAGGCACATTTCTGTTTCTCAAATTATATTTCCTTTTCATAGAGCTAAGGACATTCAGAAACCTCTCTGATAATATTACGTCTCTGCTATTATCATATCATCATTTGAAGGGACAAATTTTTATCATCATATTAATCAACCTCAAGTTCTTGAGTGTGCTCTTCATTTTTGGTTAAGAAAATAGGTTGCCCATAATTATCAAAAAGATGATTCTCTTCAAGAATCTCAACTTCTTCCTTAACTTCCTTAGCATAGTTTTGTTGAAGTGGTGTTCTAATTTATTGTCGTGCTTGCTGAACCTGACCTCTCTTCTCTCTTTGCTTGATTCTGAGCTAAGGTTGTTGTTGTTGTTGTCCTCGGAACTTAGGATTCCAGATCTTATTTTTTGCTTGCCTATCTGGTACTTTCATCCTATCCATTATTTTTTCATATTTCTAATCAAAGAGTCTAGCTTACCATCTAAAAAACTAGATGACTCCTTAATTATTACCCTTCTTTCTGTATTCATTTTTTACTTCTTAATCATAATATTTGCCTCCACAGTCGCTGCATTTCTCTACATATCTTTGAGAGTTGTAGGACTTGTTTCCCTCAGCTGATAAGCCATGTTGGGATCAAAGGAATCTAGAAAGTGTAGAAAAGCCAAGCCAGGAGGAGGCTTGATGTCATTTGGAGTTGAATTATAGATCTTGTTGAGGCTGGCAGTGAAATCTTCCACGAACTCATTGGGATGTCTTCTCAAAGCATCATATTCAACAAGAATATGTAGTGGATTCTTATTTTCCTCCCATTTGGCTAAAAGCAAATCCATCAACTACTATGGATTTGCAACTTAATTGAAATTAGATTACAAAACCATGTCTTCACATCCCCTAAAAAAATTTGGGCAATTACCCTCATCTTTGCATCATCATTGTCGATCTCTTCAAGATCGATCAAATTAGTTACCTTCACCATATGTTCGAGGGTTGTAACCTCTCTTGTCCCATCAAACAGAGGGAAAATTTGACCATACCGTTGAGGTAAAGCAATGAGTTGAGCAGGTAGAATTAAAGGGCTAAATCTAGCCATGAATGTTACAAATGGTGGTGCAGGAGTAACAATAGGAGGTGTTGTTTAAGGAGGTTTTTTCAGAGGAAGTGATGAATAATGTGTGGAATATGTTGCAGTAGCTGAATGATATGATGACAGTAAGGATGAGGCAGAGAACAATATTTCTTACTGATACTGGATATAGGCTTTCTCAGAGGTGTATTGCAAGTTATTGGATAATTCTTGAAGCTTGTGGAATTGTGAACAAACCTTCCTATTATTTTTAGATCTAGACTTTAAAGATGGTGGACTCAATTCAAGTTTTACGGGATCATATATTATTTCCTAAAGTGAAGTTTCAGATTTAGTTTTGAACAATGAAATATCAAACTTGATGTTGAAAGGTAAATCTCGTAGAGAAGTCAAATCAGCAAGAAGTGAAATAGATCTTACCAGTGATGTTGAACTTGAATCAACTTGATGGAGTTGTGATATTTGATTCTTCAGAATCCTCTGGGGGTCTTCAATTGGAGATGGTGGATTAGGATCAGGGTTTGCTGTTGTGAAATTCTTCTTGGAGCCAGTTCTAAAAACTACAATTTGGCATTGCAAGTCAAATCAACCTTCTTGAAAACTAGGTCCTGTCATGCACGAGCCTAGATCTCAATGATTTTTTCGTGAAATTGTAGGGAGTATTTAATATTGTTTTCCTAGGAAATGGTTCCA
The DNA here is from genome assembly GCA_034641835.2 of Pinus albicaulis. Classification (NCBI taxonomy): domain Eukaryota; kingdom Viridiplantae; phylum Streptophyta; class Pinopsida; order Pinales; family Pinaceae; genus Pinus; species Pinus albicaulis. Next base: position 869,298,864 of record CM076576.1, on the reverse strand, counting down.
AAAATATTATCCTCCACAGTGTTCCAAGGCTGTGAATGAAAATAGATGGAGATAACCTCAAACCACTTTGGATTCAGTAGTTATCCCTACCAAATTAGAGAGGGCTCTCTTTGTGATCTTACAGCCAAAAGATGAATGAATAAGGTTAAATACATTAGGCTAGTTTTGAGCTCTATTGATTTGAAAATTTATGGTTTTTGTTGGATCACGAGAAGAGGTCAAGGAAAGTAGGTCAAATCTAAAAGATTGCAGTTGTAGGGATACAAAGGGGCATGGAAGGTATGTTCAATGGAACTTTAAGGTTTTCAATTGTAGTGTAGGGTGGAAAGGAAAAGGATCAATCTGCGCATGACAAGCATGAGTTCATTTATGAAAATATGAACAACATAAACATGAAATTCCTACCAAAATAGAGCATAACATTAAACAATTTTGTTTAACATCTTATCAGAAGATCACTAAAAAACATAGATATGGAAAGAGGATGAATCAATCATTCATAAAAGTGCATTATAGTACAGAAAAACACTTCCAAAAAATCATACCACATGAATCACTATATAATAGCTGCAACTGAACTTGTATTTCTACAAATATCAACTGTACACAAGACTCCAAGCCTTCTACTCTCTCATGTCCTACCTTGATTCTGAATGAAAACTAGATACATATATACTGAAACCATCTTCCCCTCTCTTAGGGGTCAAATCCATAAAGATAAGACCAATTTACACAAAATTCTCCAACAAAACCTAAGACTAGGGAGGTTAAAACAAACATATCCTTTTAGCCTTTGATAGACGTACCCATCATTAATGATCCTCAAAATTACATAAAACTGACATTTACAAGCATAGTTACATTCATATACATCAGCTCAACTAAAAAAATATGAATTACATCATGAAAAACATGACGTTCAGGGAAAAAAGCAGCGCCTTCTTGTAGGGCACGTTTAACTACATTACTAAGCTCCAAATGCCGATATGAAGGTAGAATTGGAAATATTAGCATGTATAGTTTTCCATAGACTCTTTAAGCAAGGAAAATTTCCTCTCCAAGGCTAATAAAAATGCATTCTCCCAAGGTCACTCCAAAAGTGCAACACCTAGGTCAAAAAGGTGGCAGAAAGTTTTTTTGGCATGTTTTTTGCAGTTTTCTCCCAACCTGTTTGCTAACATGGAAAAAAAGTTGATAGCTGTGATATTTAGGTCATTATCTATTCATTTATGTATACTTTAGGTCATTTTGACCTCTGAGGGAAAGAAGTAGCGACAAGTTGTTGTGCTTTTGGCTGTCTGCAATTTCCTATTTAAGCCAAAAGCACCAAAATTTCAAAAATTTCCAAAATTTTCTCAAAATTTCCCCAAAATTTTCCCATGAACTTAGAATATAATATGTAAGGAAATTAGGGATGCCTCAGCCAACAAATTAATTTTTTCCTTCTTCATTTGCTTCATTAGGGTTTGCCTCAATTTCTTCTTCAAATGCTTGATTTTTATTTGAGTGATCTGGTTCCTTATGCAATAGTGCATGTCCATGTGCCTCTGAAGACTATTGTTCTTGTTAGCCTTCTCAAGAAGCTTCTCTAAGTGGAAATTTACCTTTTCAAGCCAAAATTCCTTATCTTTCTCAATTTTTGTTGCAATTAGGTCATCAGAGTCCTCTTGACCTACTGGTGGAGATGGTTCAGTTTGTCTCTCTAGATGCATCTGGAGACCTCTTATTCTTGGCCTCCTTGGTTTGAATTTATCTTTTTGATCCTATAGTTCATCAACATCAACCATTGACTTACCTTTTCCACTATCCTTATCCAAATCTTCCTTGAGCTTGCTAAGCAAAGGTTGTTTGCTTGGAGCTGCTTGTTTTCCTGCTAAAGAAATGTAATCATGAAATTTGTGTTTGATACCTTGTCCTTTAGCTCTATAATCTTAGCTTATTTCTTATTGATATCCTACTTTGATTATTTTACCTCCTCATGCATATCTATGTCTTCCATGTGAGTGTCAATATGTATGTGTTCTTCTTCTTGCAATGGTGCTTCATATTGATTTGTTGATCTCTCTTCAATTATTGTAGTAGCTTGAGCCCTTTCCACACTCCTAGGGGGAAAAATCAGCCTCTTTCCTCTAGTATAGGTATTTTTCACCTCAGACCTAGGTATCCTTGTTATAGTTCTACTTGTAGATCCTACTTCTTCTTTCGTTGGTGAAGTCAATGGTGTAGAATGAATGCTTGATTGAGTTGGATAAGGAAAAAGAGAGGTTGAATGCATGAATCTATCCCAAGACAAATGTATTTGTGTGAGATGATGGAAAAAAATGATTTTCAGCAAGCCATGATGGAACAATATTGCATGATGATCTTTCCCTTCGCTATGTACTTTCTCTACCATTTTGACCAAGCCTCTGTAGAAGTAGTTAAGTAGGTTGAGAGCTTTTACATTGGTGAAATGCATCAATAGTATAACATGGTACTAATATGACCTTGAGAACCTACCCTCACATGTGAAATATTTCATGATCATCTTCATGAGAGCGGCATACTTTTCAAGCAAGTATTTTAATGGAAAAATGTGCTTTGGAGCGGCTTTGTAAGGAGGCTTCAAAAAAATCTTTGTGTTTTCAATGTCTAGGTATCTTCTTTTGAACTAAAGATCTCCATTGTTTGGGATTCCAGTGGCTATGGAAATTTTCTCTACTGAAAGAGTAAACACAACCCCTACAATGGTTACCTTATCCATCCTCATACTAGTGACAAAGGTACTTGTAAGATTAGCACTAAAATCAAGTTCTTCAACCTTTTGGCAAAAAGCAAGGAAACCTGCATCTTGGAATGTCTTCTTGAGGAATGGTGAAGCCATGATATCCTACTCTATGGTGGGTTCATATATGAATATTTTACCTCCCTTATGCCTCATTTTATCTATAGTTTCCGAATCCATGGGAAACCCTTGCTCACTAGGAAATGAAATTAGGGTTTTAGTGTAGAAAAACAGGGGATTTTGGGAAGTTTTAGGAATGAAGGGGGATGAAGGTGTTTAAGGGAGTATAAATTATTGGGAAAATTTATGGGTGTAGGGATAGATGTTAGGGAGTGTAGGGAGGTATAATTTTAGGAAATGAGTGAGGGGAAGGTATTCAAAAGGGAAAAAACACAGTCCTAGCCTAGGAAAGTGTAGTGTAGGGTAGGGTTTGTAGGGAAATGATGAAAATGAGGGTAAGGAATGAGGGAAAGTGTCAAGGAAGGTATATGAAAGGTGGGTGAGGGTGACTGAGCATGAATCTGAGGGTTTTTCTCAGCAAAATGGACCAAAGAGACTTGCTTGAACAAAAACACAACAAACCCTAGGAGAGGGGATTTTTGAGCCTTCAAGCATGAAATGAAATGAAAGAGAGGTGTATGGTGACCCTCTTAATTTATTTTATGTGATGGAACTTGTCCTTGATGAAGAAACCACTGAAAATAAAAAAAATTGCTTCCTGAAGAAAAACACAAAAATCTAGAGAAAAGCGTAGCACAACTAGTGAAATGCGTGGTGCAGCAAGAGAACTTAACTTCCCAAGGCAAGAAGTTGACTTTCTGAGGGTGGAAAGCTCCTTGGTGATAGAATGATGTCTCATGAAAGTGAAATGAGAAAATTACATGCTTGGTTGGTCTTTTAAATGGCTGGAAATCGATTTTTCTCCTTTGTGGTGATGTGGCCCCACCTTGTCTTTTCACAATTTGACTGGATTTCTTGTGTACTGAAGCTTAGAGACCTTATTACATATATTTACATCATAATAGAGATCCAAATAAACTTTAGAAATCATTATTGAACATTTTTCCCTATCACTACTCCTTTCAATGGTGATTTTGATGATGTCATGACCTATTTTCATGATTTTGACAATCTGACCTAATGATGACACTAAATGGCAAGATGAGCTGAATGATGACCATAATGACCAAGACACTCTTTCAAAGGAAAATGACCTAACCATGATGATGTTTATTGACAATGGATATAACAGGAATAGTAATGACCTAGGTAGACTAACCAATGATTAAATTTTTATTTGAAAACCTATTGAAACTATAAAAAATTTCCCTCGGACCCTATCAACCATATGAAAGAGCATAATTTTATGACTGGTGACTGACAAGACTGAAAGAAACTAATGGTTGGCATGGTTCATTTAAAACTATTTGCTTAAGCATTTCCACACTGGTATATTAAGGAGAGAGAGCTTGGAGTCAGAAGACTGAGGGAGGCTTGACCAAACTGATGGTTGTAACCCTCCTTCATTCGATATAATAGAAAAATTCTATTTTTCTCACTTGATGTCTTGTGATTACATTTATTGAGTTACTTGTTTGAGATATATTCTATAAGTGGCCTACACTTATGTTAGTTCATGTTTGAATATATTCTTGTGTTTGATTGTTTATTTGCGATAACATTGTGAATATTACTAGTCTCATTGTTGGCTTGCACAATTCGAACTTGGAGCTCGTGAGGTGGGATTCCACGACACTACCTTGAGCTATCCAAAAGATCAACACAAGGCATTGGGGTAATCCTTCTCTATTTCTCATTATCAATCAAATACTTTTATAAGCATGCATATATTGTCTTTTTGAATGTTGTAGCTAATCTGACTATCTGCCTTGGGTCCCGGGAAGGCCCAAGAGGGATCTTATTCTAGCTACTACCTGTGCATTTTACCCCTAAGAATTTGCGTAACTAAAAAAATCTTTGAACTACTGGCCCTTTCGGTAGTGATTCGCTTGCGTAGACCAAAGTCTCACCCAAAGCAGTATGGGGGGGTTCTAGAACTAGGTTTCCACACCTTGAGGGATAAATATCTTCTGGAGTCTAACCCTTCTGATCTAATCTAACTCCTACTGTTTTTCACAAGTCTCCTTAGCCAGATTCAGATCTATCCTTAATCATACCCTTAACAGAGTAAAAGACTTGTGCAATCACATCTATCTACTTTATCCAGTTATTATCTCACATAAAACCTTAAACATATACAAACCTTGTACTATTATATAATTAATTCATATAGATACGCATAAATAATGTAAACTGTAGAAGATCTATAATAAAATCAATACATTAATATATAAACATCACTCATGAAAGTAAATAGTATTTTCGCAAAATATTCTCTTTATTAATAGATATTCAATGGTTACAGCTTAGTCTTTTGCTCACACATCCGCAGAGTCCTCGCACACAACACATGATGTAGGTCTCTGTGCACACAGTTGTAGGAGACTATCTCTACTCAAACTTATCCCAAAAACTCTCCCAAAATCACATCAGTAATATATAATCATCTATCAAGTCATGATTATCTTCTTGACTCAACATGCCTATTTATGTAATTCAAATGCACAAAAACCATGGGCTCAAACCATGGTTTGAGCCCCATGTTTTACGCTTTAACCTATTACAAAGAGAAGGAGCTTTGACCAAACCCAAATCCCCTTGAATTGTGTGTTGCACTATACAAAAATAGACAAAAATTGACTTGACTTTTACCCTAGGGAAACCTAGCCCAATAGGCCCCCAACACAAACTCATGACTCATCCTCGATTCACTCAAGTCTGGATTCCTGAATCTTGTCCTTGAGCACCTCAATAAAAACCTGCAATAGTTGGATGGTCTTAGTGCTTTGTGTTGTAGCATTTTGTGCTTCTCCAACTAGCTTCTCTATGGTAGGTCATTCTACTGCTAAAATGATGCTCCGTTTAGTCTGTGTGAGCCCTTTTAGTGCATTATCGATGGTATGCAAAATTTGGAGTTCCTCCTCGGCCCATGGTTGCATTTTGGCTTCTAGGAACTGTTCTGATCGATGCAACACATCTATCTTTGTCTGAATGGCATGGCGTTCCTGCAGGAAAGATAATCTTTGGGTCAGTTCCGGGGTTGACACAGTGACCCAGATTTCGTTGAACTGTTCCTCCTTAACGCATAAATATGTCCTTAACTATTGAACTATGGGGTCATTCATGAAGGAGGTCCAGAGTCCCATGGTATCCTCAAACAAAGTGTTGCATGCCTTCACAGCAGTAGTGATGCTTGCAGTAGCCTCTTAAACAATAGTGGCATGCTGTGCTCTGACTTCGGGTGGTGTTTCTTGTTGCAATTTTGTCAGTAGATATGTAATTTTCTGCTCGAATTCAGTGCGCATAGTATCTATCTCTAACTTTGAGGCTTTGAGCATGGCTACAAGACTTCCCATCTTTGTGGTGGTTGCTGTAGTGGTGGGTATTGTCAACTCGGGAATTTTGGACTACAACCAATTGATAAGGGATTGTAATTGTGTGCACTGGCTTTCTGTGGCACTCAGCTTCTTCAGCCAACTACTGCCCCTTATGAAATGTGTCAGCCTACTTTTAGGCTTCAGAGGTGGCTAGTGATGCCTAGTATTCTCTTTACTGCAGCTCTTTAGTTATCATTATATGTATGGAATGTAACTTACCGTTGGGAAAGATGGCCAAGTCAATTCCAATATTGGGTCCTGCATGAATGGTTGTGCACAACCCTAGATCATCAAGGTGGAGTGTTGTGCCCATAATGTGAAATAACTGGCTTTTTGAAGTGGATGGGTGGCTAACGATCAACGCGCTCGCTTGATCAACACTTGCTTGTATCTCGCTCACTTGCATTCTAAACTACTAAAGTCCATGTTGCATATCATCAAGGACAGACTTGTACTGCAACTCAATGTTTCTCCATGCATCTTCAGTGACTGCTTTTATTGTGTTTCCAATCTCATCGAAATTTCCATCTGCTAATATCAATGGTTTAGTCCTAATCTTGTTAGATGGGTTTCTCTTATGGTGCTGACCCAATGGGGACTAAGGTCCTCTCTTGGTGCCTCAACGTGTGTCTGTCGAGGGGGCGTCTACACTATCACCCTCAAGATCCTCCATTTCATGATCACTTAGAACATCTACTATTTCCATGGGTGGGTTCTTTGTCTCCATCATCGTTTTAGGTTCTTGTGGGTCCTTATTCTAATTCTTATTTGTGCACAACTTTGATGTAGATGGTTTTGGCTGGGAAGAAGAGGTTGATCCAACATCTATTACTACAGTCAAACAAACAGGGGGGCCATCTAGTTGTAGTCCACACGAGTTTGTCTTCCATAACTAGGTATGGGAGGTCATACCATACTTGTGCCATGTTCACCTTCACGCGAATTAGTACGTTGTGGAACATAGCCTTGAAGTCTGGTATGTGTTTGTACTGATCATACAAGGTTGGCAACAAATGCGGCTTGGACAAAACTTCCCGATAAAGCTCAGTCTCGAAGAGAACCCAAAATATTTTGTTGTATGTGACCCTCGACAGAATCTTCGTTTCCCACAACGATGCGTAGCGTGCGGTTTCAAATAAATCAGGCTCAATATCCAATAGCTAATACTATGTTGGTGGCTTCCATCCAATTAATGTGACAAGCAACAAAATCTAGGCAAAATGAAATAGGTTGCCTTCTTCTTGCACTTCTTTGACATTCTCCAAGAATTACTGGCAGAGGTATTTAGCCCAATTATATTGAACTCCTTTGACGCAACGCACAACCAATGATATAACTGGTGTCAGTATTTCCTTGGCATAACACTTTCTCATCATCTTACATGCTAGGGTCATCGTAGAAAATTTGACTGCAAGGTCATTTATAGCACTGACTACAAAGCCTTGGGTATTTCTGGTTACCCCATATTTCTTCTTGACATCATCTGGGACCCTTTTCTCCTGAACCTTCCCTCCAAAGGCCACTGCAGGGTCTTATCCTTGATAAGGAAAGTGAGTGATGTGATGAATAAGCATCTCGTCAATGGGAATGAGCATTCCCAGCCACAGGTAGTTGTCATGCAATAAGGCCATTAGCTGGCACAGATAGATATCGTTGATGGAGATGCACTTGAAGTGTGGAATCATTAAAAGGTTCAAGAGCCCATAATTCTGCAATCGCAAGTCCCATTGCATTGGCTTAACTTTAATAACACCTTCGTCATAGCACACTTGCTCCAAATATTCGGATGGCGCAAGCTCTGGAAACTTGATGCAGTCCTCCAATTCCCAATCCTCCAACTTCAGCATGGGGACCTTGGCTAACATCTCACCTTCAAATGACACATTTTTTGGAAGAAAAGGTGCATTTATGTGTGAATTTTCCTTATCCAGGTTCTTTTGCACTTCGACTGTGGGTTTGCGTGGCGCCATGTATTTGGGAAGCCGCGAGAATGGGTCAAAATCCTCAATAAGATATTCTTCCATAGTAATCTCTAGTTATTCTTCCATCTATTGCTTCTAATGATCTGCATGGGAAGGATTTGGCTTAGAAGTCTACTTTTGAGGAGATTTTATGGTCCCCCACGACTGTCCCATCTTCTGCGTCTGTGGTTCTAGCATCTCAGCAGCTTGCGGCATGGAGGGTGTAGGCTCTGTTGCAGTCATGGCTTCGGGAATCATGTGGCCTATCTCTTCCTTGTGCATTGTCTCTAGAAATGTTTTAGAATTTTCAAACATACAAATAAGTAGAGGAATCAGGAGTAGAGACTTCAATGTACTCAGGATACTCAGAAATTGAAGGGAGATAATGTGGTCCTTCATGCGTATTTATAGCGATAGCGAGGCTGAGATGACCTTATGTCCATTGATAAAACTCCATAAATGATAAAAAGACTCCAAATCTAGCATAATATACTCCATAAATGTAGGTTATCTACTCTCTCCAAATGGTAACAAAGCCGTGTTTTCCAGATATATCATTCCAACGACTATTTTCTGGCTAGTCTGTGACTGCAATCTTCTTCCGGTGCAGTTTATGCACTGGCTTTGCAGATACCTGTGCTTTGTCAAACTTCATCACAAAAAAAAAAAAATTACAACTTCTGACAACCTCATTTAAAGTCATGCGCCCTCTCGCAACTATCTGGAGCACTAAGACATTATTTTGGCCATATAGTCATTTAGTGCGTGTAGGGATGGGGTCATCCTTGTAAGGGTTTAGGAAACTTCCATTAACATATCCAGGAAGGAATTCACCATTTAATGTAGCCAAACGAACTGATCCTCCTTTTGTTATTTTCTTGATAATATAGGCTCCAAGTCAGTGCATCTTGAACTTTCCTGGAAAGCACGCAAACTTACTGTCATAGAGTAACACCAATTCCTCCTTTTTGAAAATATTTTGTCTAATGTATCAATAATGCTAAGCCTTTTCACGTAACTTCTGCACCTGTTGGTGAAAAAATACAATGAATCTATCTATTCCAGTGAAAAATGATGTGACAAACACTCCTCCATAATGTCTGGATTAGCCATGTAGGTAACTGATACGATGCACAGACTAGGGAAAATGTATTCCATCAACATCACGACATCTTGCCCGTAGACCATCCTAAGAGGTGTTATTCCCGTCAGCTTCTTGTACGTAGTCTTGTATGCCCATAAAACAACAAGTATGTGCACATCCCAGTCATTATGATTAGTGTTACATATATTTGTGAGTGCATTTTCCAGTATCTTATTGGATGCTTCTACTGCTCCATTCGCTTGAAGATGATAGGGAATGTTCTTCTGATGATGCATTAGGAATTCTTTGGTCAGCGACTGAATGGTCTCATATACAAAATGTGTACCATGATCACTCATCAAAATTTTTGGGCACCCATACCTTGTCACAATATTCTAAAAAATTAAGTGCACAGCCGTGTTTGTGCTGCAATATTTCACGGGTTGAGCCACTGCTCACCTAGTCAAATAGTCTGTAGTTGTGATGATATATCGTGCTCTAGTGTTCTTCCTTGGAGGAGTAATGGGTCCAAAAAAAAAATTCCCACTTCTCAAATGCCTGCAAAGTGACCTGCGATTGTAGTGGCATCTCATCTCTGTGCGAGGGTCTTCCCATCCTATCGCGTATATCACAAGTGTGGCAATATTCCTTGCAATCATTGTGCACCATAGGCCACCACAACCCTGTCCCTAACACCTTCTGCACAGTCAGTTTTCCAGCATAATGACCACCTACAACGCCTCCATGTGCTTCAGCCAATATACTAGGTCTTTCAAACTTCAGAACATATCTCCTCATGACTTCATTAGCTCCCATCTTGTATAATTGACTTGCGATCAGGGTGAAGTCTTCTACGTGTGCGATAAATTGTTTCTTCTTCTTAAGCATATATTCTGCAGGGGTAGGTCCAGTGGTCAGATAATGGATGATATTGAAAAATGATCGTAAGCTATCTTAATGGTGAAAAACTATGCAGCTGGTAATATCTTCTCCAAATTAGTTGGCTCTTCCCCACTTTCAATGCACGATAAGTGGCTAGGACTTGCATTCAACCTTACAGGATTTACAATAATCTTAAAATCATATTCCTAGACCAAAAGGAGCCACCTACAGGTCTTCCCCCCAACACAGGCTTATTCACCAGGTACTTCAAAGAAAAATTATCGGTGAACATCTTGAAATGCCGAAACTTCTGCAGTGCATACAACATGGCTAGGCCTTCTTGTTCTGTAGTTGAATAATTATGCTTAGCATTTGACAACTGTCAACTTGCAAATGCAATCATATGATCGATATCCCCAACACTGGGCTGCGCTAACACAAATCCTAGTGTGATACATGAAGCATAAACATGTAGATGGAATTCCTTTTTCCAATCCGGAATTACCAAGATGGGGACACTTACCATTTTCTCCCTGAGTGTGTCTAAACTCTTTTGAAAGTCTTCATCCAAACAAAAATATTCATCCTTCTTAAGAAACTTTTCCACCGATGCAGTCATATTCGCATAAGCTTGAATAAACTTCCGATAATATCCAGTATGGCCTAAGATCGAGCGTAGTTGCTTCACATTTGTCGGGGGATCCAGATTGGTGATGACAACAATATTGGCTGGATCAACCATCAAACCTTGTTAACAAACAATATTTCCCAGCAAAATACCATAGGGGACGCAAAATCTACACTTCTTTAAGTTTAGAGAGATCTAGTACAGTCGACAAGTGTCTAGCATCAACCGCAGGCTAGAAACATGTTTCTTAAGGAGCCCAAAAACAGTCCAATAATCATAGTACACCTCTAAGAATTTTTTGATATAATATTTGAAGGAAAAAAATACGAGGCGTGAAAATATTGTTGGCACAGTCTTTAATCTAAATGGCATCACAGTATACTGAAGTGAACACCATTTTGTCACAAAGGTAGTGTTGCTCCGATCTTCAGGCACGGTCCTTATCTGGTGATATCCTAAAAAATCCATCTGTAAATGAATATGCTTCCTACCCTATTACAATGTCCAACACCTCATCTGAGAATGGTGTCGGAAAGGGTTCATGCACACAAGCATCATTCAATTTTTGCAAGTCAACACAGATCCTTATTTCACCTTTTATTTCTTTTCTTAGACTACCATACGACTCACCTAATCTGACTCTTCGACTGGTTCAATAATTCCTGCAACAACCATTTTTTATAATTCTCCCTTAACCTTTTGTTTTTACTTTGGGTTCAATATATAAGGGTGTTTCTTTACATTCCTAGCATCCAGTTTAAAATTAATTTTCATCGCACCAAGATCTCCAATAATCCACTTTAGCTCTTTAGTAGGGAAAAACTTTTGATACTCAGTGAGAAGTTCTGCAATCTTACCCACTATATCTTCATCCCAATAATCTCCTACCTTGGAAAACTTAGGTTGTTCTTCCGTCCCAATATTAACTTGTTTGGTTTTAATAGGTCTAATAACATCTGGAAATGCAATCTCATGTCCAACAGCTACACGCTGACCCTTAGACTCGTGGCATTCAAATGCAGCCTCTAACTATGCATTACATCCTGGTGAGGCCCATACCATCGATTCCTTTGGAATATCAAAGATAACATCTAGAATCTTCTGTAATACCTCATCAACACTATGGAACCCAATTTCAAAGTTTAACATCAAAATGAAGATTTCTTTCAGCGTAGTCCATTCAACAGTACCATGTTGTAGCTCAGTATCCAAGTACCAATTCATAGGTACCCTACCTAATGTATGGATGAATATGCGAACCCATTATGGATGCGGTTCTTCTCCCCAAACTACAGTCCAATCAACTAAATGAATGCACATATCCTGTATGCCTAAGTATGTTCCTTTCATTCGAGTGATGGGGCTACCAAACTGTATGTGCATAATTTGATGGTAGTCCTTCCAAGTAGCAATATTTTCTTTTTGAGTTTCCCACCATCATGCTATGGTTGAGCGCAGATCCAATTCAAAGGTATGTAACTAATAACCGTCTAGAACATCCCTTTCCATTGCATCTAAAAATAAATTGGCATCGCCTATACCATCATAATAATGTAGTTCACGTACCTCAGAAGATATACAACACAAATATCTGGTAACCTGGTTACAACATAGTGTAGATACTTCATGTAAGCGGTTCTACTTGTTTTTCAATTCTTCATCTGAGTCCGGAAAACACAAACTATCCTTCTCCCAACTAATCTAGCCATCTTTTGTGGTATTGATGTAATCCTTGTCCCTAACAGTCAATTTGTACACATGATCGACATCATCTTTGACATAGTCATTGCGCACTGAATTTGTGTATCATGCCCCTTCTACTGGATCCAGAGGGACAAAAACCCTTGTCCCATTGCTTTCAAATACCATGCTCCTTTGCTTGAGGTTAATAATAACATCCATATCAAAGGGCCATTCTAATTCTAGCATCGCAGTACATGGGTTTGTATCATCAACAATCTCAATGACTTCAAAGGCAACAAACACCTTGACTCCTTCAATATTGATTTCTACCCTAGGGAGTCTTCCCATGGGGATAATCTCTTGCTGGTTAGCCATGCATAGTTGAACTGTGGACCATTCGAGCTTAGGTTCTCCCATTATTTTCTATATTTTCTTAGGTAGTACGTTTGCATAAGATACCATATCCAGAATGACTTGATCCATCTCAAAATCTCCTGTTTGAGTAGTCAAGCACATTTTCCATCCATTCCTTCTCTTGCTCTTGTAAATTTTGTTGAAAACCCTCTATTACTTCTAAGGTTGTCCCTTCAGGGGTTGTTCCTTCTCAAAAAATTTATCAATCAATGTTTATAGATTTTCAACTGCCTTCTTATTGTGCAAAAGCTTAATGCAAGCCTGAGGAACATTTTTATCTCACCTGGATCAGTCTCCTCTATAATATCAATAGGTTTAATCACTACTTTTGATATCAACGCACTTGGGTCCCTAAAATTGTTCTTAGCTTCATTAAAAGTATCCTTTTCCTTTTACAAGTTAAACCCTTCCTTCTTATAAGGAGTTTTCCTAACCTAGACATTCATAGCAGGTTCCTTAACTTCGGCTTTGTTTTCAGCAACTGTTAAACCACTTGAGGTCACAATATTAACGTTGGGCTCTTCATCGCATGGTTTTTCCCTCATCATCTGAACATCTCATGTAGGTGTTGTAGTCTTCTTCTCCTACATCTTCGCAAACAACACAGGGAAATATTCAACTACATGGTCAAAGTGCCGACAATACCTATAGGATTGTGGAATTGATTTTGTGCAGTCGTGCACGAAATTTCTGACTTCTCCATAATTATAAAAGATTATTTGGCCTCTTCCTTGACCAACTCCTCCTTGTTAAAACCCTCAGCCTAAAATCCCCTGTGCCTAGAGGGTGACACAAGTGAATATGGCCCTCTATTTTCTAACTGCATTCTATAGGTCACAACTTGGTCAATCATTAGGTCAAATCTACGACAATGCTTCTCATCATTGCCTATAGATCGACAAAAGTTGCAATAGAGTTGCTTCTTCGTCGGAATATATTTATGAAACCTAGGATAGTAGTCTGTAGGGTGTTGTATGGCTACATGAAATATTCTGCACCATATTGGATGGTTTGCACCTGGTGGTGTTCCAACCCCTGTAGTAGGTTTGATCATACTTGGTCCTCCAACTGCCAGATATTGACCAAATACAGGGAATTTCTCGTTGTATTGTCCTTCATATTTGAAGCACAGACACCATATCTTTGCACGTAGGTCCTTTCCATTCTCCTTTTGCAAGCTTTTTAGTTCTAAGTGTAAGGTAGCCAATTGACTCTGAATTTTTTGAACCCCAACCTGTGCATGTTGGACTGGAGACACCTCTAGCTTAATTGTGATTTCCATGGATTCATCTTGGGACACGATCTTCTTTTGAGAAAAACCTAGGCGTAGATGCGGTAATAAAATTGTAATGAATGATTCCTTACGCTGATCATCACTATTAGTGAAGCCTCCCTCTCTGATGATGTGTTTTAACCACTGGTCTACTTCCCATATGGTCTCATTTACTTCTTGATGAATATATTTTAATTCAGTAACACATTGACCATATGATTTGGGTTTCCATAACTGTTCCTTTAATTCATCTTTGAGATTATTTATCGTCAGATCAGGGTTATTTGGTACATACCTCATATACTAGTCCAACACATGTCCTTGAAATGCAGTAGCGAGTTGCATCTTCTTAACATCATCATAATTAGTCTTTTATGCCTTCCACACAAATTATGTGATGAACCAGAACTATTTAGTTTCTTGATTTCTCACACCCTTAAAAGTCTACATCTTAATAGAGTTAGCCACATCAAATGCCAATGGTGGAGGTGGAGTGGGATGAAGTGGAGTGTGAGGCAGATTTGTGAGTAGGGTGGATGGGATATGAAACACAGTTGTAGCCCTTACTTCAGGTTGTGCGGATTCACCAGAACTACTTGTTTCAGAGTCTTCATCACTGTCATATTTTCCTTTGAGGGTACTGTACACAAAATATTCGTCTGGATTTGTTTGTAGATTTTCCCACTGTGCGTAGAGCTAGGTTGACCTCTTCTGAAAATTCACTCAATATTGTTTCATGAAGTACCTTTTTCACATAAGATAGTTTTCACCCATAACTTCAAAGAGAGCATGAAATTACCTCGAGGACCTTTGAAAAACCTTCTTTCAGCTTCAGAATATGACACAAAGGCATCAATAGAAAATTCACTGAAAAATCCACCCAAAATGTTGTTGATCCATAATCTATTGTGCTGGTGATATTAATGCTAGATTTTTCCAATTGTTGAATCAACTCATGAGTCCACTTGGTGACTACGTCGTCCTTCATGTAGGTATGAAACTTAGAAAATCGAGATAATCACTCATGTAGTTCTGTTGCAAAGGATGTGAAGAAAATTTCATGTTGTTCTATATAGATAGATCTTTGTTCCTAGTCTTCAGCAGATAACCATGGATTCCAGTTCTCTTGGATTGTGAATTCGCACACCTTTCTATCCAACCAATCTTGTAATTTAGGCTTAGTCGGATGCCACAACATCAAATCTCCCTCAAACAGATCCCAGTCTCGACAAAGAAACCATTTTTTGGGTTAAGGGGGTCCTGACCTAGGTTCAGATTGTTCTGCGCAACCAGTAAAACCCTCCATCTACTAGTCCTTTCGAAAGTGTTCTGCTTGCGCAGACCAAAGTCTCACCCGAAGCAGTATAGGGGGTTGTTGGAACCAATTTTCTGCACCCTGAGGGAGAACTATGTTGTCGATCTAACCCTTCTAATCATATCTAACTCCAATTGTTCTACACAAGTGCCTTTAGCCAGATTCAAATCTATCCTTAATAAGACCCTTAACACAAGAAAATTCTTGCGCAATCATAGAGATCTACTTTATCAAGTTATTATCTCACAAAAACCCTTAAACAAATACATATATTGTGCTATTATATAATTAATTTAGATATATATGCATCAATAAAGTAAACTGCAACAAATATATAAGAAAATCAATACATCAATATATAAACATCACTCATGCAAGTTAACAGTATTTTCACCAAAACTTATATTTATTAATAGATCTTCAATGGTTATAGTGAAGTCTCTCATGCACACAGCCATAGACTCCTCACACACAACCCATGACATAGTTCTCTGCGCACAGAGCCACAAACATATCCCAAGAATTATCCCAAAATCACATCACTATTACATAGTCATCTATCAAGTTATGACTCTCTTATTGACTCAACATGCCTATTAATATAATTCAAATGCACAAAAACCATTTTCTCAAACTGTGGTTTGAGCCCCATATTTTACCCTTTAACTCATTACAAAAAGAAGGAGCATTAACCCGCCCCAAATCCCCCTAACTTGTGTGTTGTGCTCTAATAAAATAGACAAAAATTGACTCGACTTTGACCGTAGGGGACCCTAACGCAACAATGGATTTGGTTCAAGGTGGGGAGGGTTGGGGGGAATTTTCAAGTGAGTTTGTAGGCTCGGTGATTCTCTATTTTATTTCCTTCCTTTTCCTTTGCAATGAGGGTGCTGTAGGTGATCAGTTGATCGAGGTCCACCGTTGTTACTCGTCGGGTGGACTCCTAGGTGGACTCGATGCAGGGTAGGGAGAGTTAGGATGGCACATTTCTAATATAGGTTGTCGTCTTGGTCATTCTTGTTTTATTTAATTTCTTTTCCTTTACAGTGAGGTTGCCGTAAGAGATCAAGTGATCGAGGTCCACTGCTACTGCTATCCAGGTGAACTCCTACATGGACCTGCTACAGGGCAGGGAGGGTTGGAGGGAATTTTTAAGGGATGTTGTGGGGTCGATCACTCTCCTTTTGTTTCCTTACTTTTCCTTCACATTGAGGTTTGTATAGGTGATCAAGTGATCAAGGTCCATTATTGTTGTTGTCCATGTGGACATTTGGGTGGCCTCGGTGTAGGGCGGGAAGGATTTGGGGGAATTTATAAGAGAGGTTGTGGGTTTTTCTATTCTCCATTTTTTCCCTTCCTCCACCTTTGCATCAAGGTTTTCGCATGCGATCAAGGTCCATTATTACTGTTGTCTGAGTTGACTCCTAGTTGGCCTTTGTGCGGGGCGGGGAGGCTTTGGGAGGAATTTTTCCGAGAGTTTGTGGGGGTCCCTCGTTTTGGTTTTCATACCTTTTTTTTTTCATTGTGTTTTCCATGGTGACAAGGCCTTGGCCATTATTGTTGGTTGGGGGGTGGTCTCCAACTCCTAGGAGGCACTGGTGGATCATGGCTTGGTAGGTTGACCCATTTTTTTGCTTTGTGTATCTTGCATCCATTGTCCATTATGTTTTTATGTGAGCATTTCTTTTGCATTTCCTTAGCAGGTAGTGTGTGGGGGCTCGAATCCCTTATTGGGATGCAATAGGTGCAAGGTATAAAATATTTACATGTTTTTTTTACTTCTGTTTGACTTGATGGGTGTTCAGGCCTAGATCTTGGTAAAAGAGAGCTTGGAATGCCCTTTGAAGTGGGAGAGAGATACATGGTTGATCCTTCCAGTAGTCATATTCTTGTCCCAAATATTAAGCCACGAATCTCTATGTATGAACTAATTCAGACTGTGAAACTGTGGATGGCTCATTAAATCAATTATATTTTTTTTGACGGTACCATACTACTCGGATAACTGAAGTAATTCTAGAGCTAATACGTCAACGAAGTCTAGACTCTTTGGAAGGGATGCATTTTTTAGATAAAATGTCAGTGCAGGCTTACCCTTCTCTAGTGAGTCACGATAACTCGACGGATCACACAACCCTTATGCTAGTGATGCTTCATTAAAATTTTTGCCCTATCAACATTCGATGGTAGGATAGAGGCTTGCCATAGTGGTGACTGGTGACAAAGAATTAGGGTTTGATTCCTCAGAGGATCCTGAGAAATGGCTACCACATCCAAGGAAGGTAGCAGGCACACAAATTACGCAATCCTGACATGGGGAGGTAGTGAAAATAAATAACAATACTAGGCTCATTGATTCTGGTAATTCGAAAGAGTAAAATCTAAATCCATAAACAAGGATCCATTAGAGGGAAATTCTGCTGCTAGCAGTTGTTGTAATTCTAGATCAAATAGCATATATTTAAGTTGTTGTAGTTAAAAATCTCGTAGTCGGATATTGGGTCATAAAGGA
Organism: Pinus albicaulis; assembly: GCA_034641835.2. Lineage (NCBI taxonomy): Eukaryota > Viridiplantae > Streptophyta > Pinopsida > Pinales > Pinaceae > Pinus > Pinus albicaulis. The sequence goes on along the minus strand of CM076576.1, from coordinate 869,280,851 downwards.
CGAACCGACTAATCGGTGTGCACCTACACTTCTGTCCCTATTATCAACGGCATGCTCCTGGCCTTAACTAGCTGGGTTGCGGCTCCGACAGTGTTACTTTGAAAAAATTATAGTGCTCAAAGAAATCTTATGCCTTGAATACATTAGCATGGAATAATGTGATATGAGTTTGGTATTATTGTGTTGGCCTTCGAGACCAGAGTAATGAGTAATAGGGACTGTCAGGGGAATTTGTATTTCATTGTCAGAGGTGAAACTCTTGGATTTATGAAAGAGGGACCACTGTGATATCATTTTCCAAGGATTTTTTCATTAATCAAGAACAAAATTTGGTCCCTCAAAGACGATCAAATACCATTCTAGTCTTAACCATAAATGATACCAACTCAGGATAGATGAATGTTGCTCTAAGGACTCCACCAGCACCTTCTGAGAAATCCGAGTGTTTGGATTTCGAGGGGAGTATGGTCATAAAGATGAAACTTAAAGGAATTGATGGAAGGGCACCACTGAGAGTGGAACTTGCGGCTTAATTTGACTCAGCATGGGGAAACTTACCAGGTCCAGACATAGTAAGTATTGACAGATTGAGAGGTCTTTCTTGATTCTATGGGTGGTGGTGCATGGTTGTTCTTAGTTGGTGGATCGATTTGTCTGTTTAATTCTCATAATGAACGGAACCTTAGCCTGCTAACTAGCTATGTGTAGGTTCCCCTTCGCGGTGAACTTATTAGAGGGACTATGGTCATTTAGGGCATGGAATTTTGAGGAAACAACTAGCATGTGATGCCATTAGATGTTCTGGGCCACATGCAGGCTACACTAATGCAACCAACAATTTTTTCTTGTTGGTTTGAGTGGATCAAGAAATATTCTCAAATTTCATCGTGATGGGAATAGACCATTTCAATTATTGGTCTTGAACGAGGAATTCCTAGTAAGCGTGTGTCATCAACTCGTGTTGAGTACGACCCTGGCCTTTGTACACACCACTCGTCACTCCTATCGATTGAATGATCTGATGAAGTGCTTGGATTGTGTCGATGATGGTGGTTCGTCGATGTCGATGTCATTAGAATTTCATTGAATGTCATCATTTACAGGAAGGAGAAGTCGTAACAAGGTTAGTGGAGAAGTCGTAACAAGGTTAGTGTAGGTGAACCTATAGTAGGATCATTGACGTCAAGGGTTTGTTTTTTCGTTTTGGTTGGGTGGATTTTGGTTGTAATCTAGGCCCATGTGGCATGTCTCTAGCAGAGTGGGGTTTATGTTTCTTGGGGTGGTGCCTCTTGTGAAAGAGACCTACAACATTGTTCACTGCTTATATTGAGTTCACGCTTGATGTTTCTTGTAGTTAGAAGTCATGCTTATGCTTATTCCACCCTTTGTTTTTCTTCCCCCTAACGTGTTTTCTGTATGGGGTTCGAAAGCTTGTTCCGTGGGAGCCCTCTTTGATAGTATGTTTAGCGGGGCATGGCTTTTGCAGTTGATATTCTTGGGAAATACCATGGAAAAATTTATACTCGTTTGTAGTGGTGGTGCTCAGCATTTTGTTCGTTGGAAGATGTGGGCCAAGGGTCCTGACCTCCACAGTTGGTCCTCTCCAAAAGGTCGGGTGGTTTATTTGTTGTGTGGGTGAGTTTTTTTGTTCATGGTTAGTTCAAGGGAGTGGTTTCATGCACACTTAGTACCTAAAGCCTTTCACGAGGGGAAAATTTCTCTCACTCTCCCTCCCCCTCTCGCTCCCTCCACCTCTCTCTCTCTCTCTCTCTCTCTCTCTCTCTCTCTCTCTCTCCTCGTATCCCTCTCCCTCTCTCTCTCTCTCTCTCCCCCTCTATCTCTCTCTCTTGCCCCCTCTCCCTCTCCATCCACCTACAACTACCCCCCGTCCCCCTCCCTCCTCTGCCTCTCTCTCTCTCTCCCCCCCCGTTTCTCCCTATCCCTCTCCCTCTTTTCCCATTTTCCCCTCTCTTCATCCCTCCCCATCTCCCTCTCTCTCCCTCTCCCTCTCACTCTCTATCTCCGCCTCTCCCTCTCCCTCTCCCTCTCCCTCTCTCTCTCTCGAATTATTGTGCTTGTACTATTTATATGTCGAAATTGTGGGTAGAGATGCATACATTTAATACGAGTATGGAAAGCCCCCCTCTTTCTTTCTTTTTCTAGTGAGCATTGTGAGGAGTGTTTCTCCTTGTTTTAAAATTAAGGGTTGGCATTCCTTTCAACCTGCATGTTGTCTATGCCTGCATTGGCCTTTAGGTTTTGATAGATCTGATGGCCCATATTTTTTATCAACTGGTCAGCTTTTTCCTTGCATCTTGCGTGTACAATAGAATTTTGTGGCTTGAAATGTTGACACACATGATAATGGGTATCCATTGTTTTGATCGTGTATGTGATTATGGTCTAATGGGGAGGAGGCTTTCTACATTGATGTTGGGGTATATCTGAGAGGAAGACTTCAAGGTGAAACACTTCAACCACCCTCCTCTATGTGGACATGGTTGCAGGTGAAAAGTATTCATTATCCATCTGGAAAGCTTGTGGGGAAATCTCCTAGGTTTCTTGTAGATAGGGTGTGTGGGGTGCGAGCCTGATTAATCCCTCCTCTTGTTCAGATATGTTCATGTAGTGTGTAGTGAGCCTCCTGATTTGCATTTATTTTCTTCCTTTTCCTTCACATCAAGGTTCTAACAGGTGATCAAACGATCGAGTTCAACAATTGCTATAGTCCCGGTGGACTCCTAGGTGGTCTCAATGTGGGGTTGGGAGGCTTGGGGGGAATTTTTAAGAGAAGTTGTGTGCTCAGTAATTCTCATTTTATTCCATTCCTTTTCCTTTGCATGGAGGGTGTTGCAAGTGATCATGGGATCGAGGTGCATCGTTTTTGCTGTCCGGGTGTACTCCTAGGTGCCCTTGGTGTGAGTCGAGGATGGTTGGGGGGCATTTTCAATAGAGGTTGTAGGCTTAGTCATTCTTTGTTTTATTTGATTCCTTTGCCTTTGCATTGAGGGTGTTGTAGGAGATCAATTTATCGAGGTCCACTATTGTTGCTGGTTGGGTGAACTCCTAGATGGCCTCGATGTGGGGTGGGGAGATTTCAAGTCACACATTTCTAATAGAGGTTTTCAGCTTCCCCATTCTCATTTTATTGTTGGGTATGTGTTATATTCTTTCCATGACTATGTGTCATGTGTTATATTGTTGGGTATGTGTTATATTTTTTGGTCCTTATTTTTCGATGGGTAGACCCGCCCATGGTTTTGTGCATGTGTTTGCACATGGTTTTGGGGCATGATGGTTTTTGGCCCCTCGTATTTTGTATATCTGGTCAAAGGAACTACAGTTATGTTCTAATATAGGGTTAATGGATTGGGGTTTATGTATGCTTCGGCATGTATATATATGTGTTGTAACAATAAAAGGAATATAATGAAAACTCAAGTTGGTCATCCCGATTTGGGATCCAGGGGAAAATCTCTGTGTTTATCTATTTTATGTTTTATAATCTCGCTATTGTTTATTTTCTTTTTTTAAGGATTTTTTTGCAGATAATTTCTATACAGGGTTAAAACCTACATTTATTTCCTTCCTTTTCCTTTGCAGTGAGATTTCCACAGGCAATTAAGCGATCGAGGTCCACCATTGTTGTTGTCAGGGTGCACTCCTAGGTGGCATCGCTATGGGGAGGGGAGGGTTGGAGGGATTTTTTAAGAGATGTTGCAGGGTCAGTTGTTCTCCTTTTATTTCCTTACTTTTCCTTCGCATTGAGGTTTGTGTAGGAGATCAGGTGATCAAGATCCATCATTATTTCTTTCCGGGTGGAATTCTAGATGGCCTTGGTGCAGGGCAGGGTGGTTTGGGGGCATTTCTAAGAGAGGTTGTGGGGTCAGTAGTTCATCATTTTTTTCCTTCCTCTGCATTTTCATTGAGGTTGTCGCAGGAGATCAAGCGATCGAGGTCCACTATTTTTGTTGTCTGGTTGGACTCCTACGTGGCCTTGGTGTAGGGCAAGGAGGGTTTGGGAGGCCTTTTTTAGAGATTTTTTGGGGATCACTCATTTTTATTTTCTTCCCTTTGCTTGTTCATTGTGGTTTCCGTAGGTGACAATTACTTGGCCATTCTTGCTGGTTGGGGGGAGGTTTCCAACTCCTTGGTGGCCTTCATGCATTGTGGCTCGGCAGGTTGACCTTTTTTTTCACTTTGTGGATATTTCATCCATCATCTATTGTGTTTTTATGTCGAAATTTCTTTTTCATTTCCTTGGCATGTAGTGTGTGTCAGCTTGAATCCCTTCTTGGGATGCAATAGGTGCAAGGTATAAAAGCTTTACATGATGTTTCAACTTCTCTTTGAATTGATGGTTGTTCAGGATTGGATCTTAGTAAAAGAGAACTTGGAATGCCCTTTGAAGTCAGAGGGTGCTAGTTGGTTGTTTCTGTCAGTAGTCATATGCTTGTCTCAAAGATTAAGCCATGCATGTCTAAGTATGAACTAATTCAGATTGTGAACTGTGGATGGATCATTAAATAAATTCTAGTTTTTTTGATGGTACCATACTACTTGGATAACCATAGTAATTCTAGAGCTAATATGTGCACCAAGTCCCGACTCTTTGGAATGGGTCCAATTTTTAGATAAAAGGTCAGCGCGGTCTTGCCCGCTTCTCTAGTGAATCATGATAAATCGGCGGATCGTACAACTTTATGCTAGTGATGCTTCATTCAAATTTCTTCCCTATCAACATTCGATGGTAGGATAGACGCCTACAATGGTAGTGACAAGTGACGGAGAATTTGGGTTTGATTCTGGAGAAGGAGCCTGAGAGATGGCTACCAGATCCAAGGAAGCCAGCAAGTGCACAAATTAGGGTGACGGAGAATCATGTCGAATTTGGAGAACAATTGGGTCTTCAAATCCTGGATAATTTATTTTTCATTTCCAACCAGAAACATATCATCCACATACAAGAACAAATAAATAAAATGGTCACCAATTAATTTAAAATACACACAGTAATCCTCTTTGCTTCTGGTGAAGCCAAGTCCCCTTATATAGGTATCAAATTTTTGATAACACATCCTTGGTGACTGGTTTAACCCATACAGAGAATTTTTAACCTGCATACCAGTTCTTTCTTACCCTTCACTGTAAATACTTCAGGTTGCTTCATGTAGATCGCCTCTTCCATATCCCCGTGAAGAAATATTGTCTTCCATCCATCTATTCTACCTCAAAATCAAATGCAGGAGCAAAAAATAAAAGTAATCTAATAGAAGTAACCTTGGCAATGGGAGAAAAAATATCACCAAAATCAATTCCCAACACCTGGGAATAACCCTTTGCTACTAACCGAGCTTTGTATTTCTCCACCTTACCTTCTACATTCATATTCTTCTTAAAAAACCATTTTCTCTTGATGGGCTTCCTTCCAGCTGGCAACTCCACTAGATCCCATGCCTCATTTTTGTGCAAGGATTCCATTTGATAAACCATGGCCTCCTTCCAAATTTTTCCATTCTATGAATCCACTGCATCCTTGACAGTTATGGGATCATTATCAGTGATAGTTAAAGAAAATTTTTAATAGAAAACATATGGACTATTCCTTTATGGCTGCCTTCTTTCCCGAACTGATCTTCTCACAGCTGGAGTTTGTGTCTCTTCCTCTTCTGAACCTTATTTTTTTGTAGACTCTAATTCATCCTCCTTTAGCTCAAACTATATCTTCTCAAGTTCCTTTGGTAGGAATTCATGTTTAACAACATCTTTCACCTCTCTAAACCCCACATCTCAGTTGTACACAACCTTCCTTGTTTCTCAGTTCCAAATTTTGTAACATTTTAAACCATCCTTATACCCAATAAAGATGCACATTTCAGATTTATTATACAACTTTTTCATTTTATCCTTCGGGACATGTACATATGCATCACATCCAAATACCCTTGGATGTGAAAGAGAGGGTTTCTTACCAGTCCATACCTCCTATGGAGTCTTATCCTCCAATGCTGATGAAGGTGATCTATTAACCAGGTAACATGCAGTCTCAATTGCCTCTAACCAGAATTCTTGTCCTAACCCGATACCACTGAGCATGATTCATGCCTTTTCCATCAATGTTTTGTTCATTCTTTCTACAACTCCATTTTTTTGAGGTTTGTATGGAGTAGTCTTCTTTCGTGCTATACCAAAATTCTTACAAAAATCTTCAAATTCCTTATTGCAGAACTCTCCACCATTATTTGTCCTCAACACCTTTATCTTATTCTCTATCTGGTTTTCCACTAGAGCCTTAAATTCTTTAAATCTGTCAAAGACTTTAGATTTCTTCCTTCAGAAATATATCCATGTATTCCTTGAGAATTCATCTATGAATGAAACATAGTACACAGAATTTCCCAGTGATGGAATCAACATAAGTCCAAACACATCACTATGCACAAGCTCTAATATCTTTTTCGCCCTCTTAGCACCAAAAGGAAAACTCACCTGATTCTGCTTCCAATATACACAATATTCACAGAAATCCAAATACAAAGAGAAATTAGACATAAATTCTACCATACTATTACCATGCAGTATGCTAAAGCCCTTCTCTCCAATATGTCCAAGCCTTTGAGGCCATACCATGGTATTTTCTCCAGAGACCGCTAGGCTTTCCGCTCCACTTTTAGGAACCACATAACTGTTGCACCCATCAGTAACAGTGATAATCTGAAGCTTGTACAGAGTTCCAATCCAAAATCCCTGCATTAATACCAGTGCTCCTCGAACCATCTTGCAGGTATCTTTCTTGAACACTATTTTTACACCTGCATCATTCATCTTTCTTACAGAAATCATATTTCTGGCCAATGTAGGAATATGCAGAACACCAGGAAGTGTTCTAATCCTTCCACCTTATAGCTTCAGCTTCAATTTCCATGTCCAAGGAGTATTTCCTTCCTATCATCCCCTAAGAAGACATCACAACCATCATACTTCTCATACTCGCAAAAGCAGTCCCTACGGAGAGTGAAGTGAAAGGATGCACCTGAGTCAATCAACCATGCCTCATGATCTATATGTGTATTTCAAGAAGAATCCAAATACACATCCCCACCTTCATTTGAGGTGGTTTTTTCCTCTGCAGAAGGAGCATAATCAAATCCCTTTCCTTTCTTAGGATATTTAGATCTGCGGTCATTTTTGAACTGCCCTTCCTTTCTAAATTTCCAGCACACCTTTACAGGATTTCCTAGGGATTTAGATCTTTCTCTAGATTTAGATCTACCACTCGAAAACGTACTTTTGTTTCTGTTTTAAAACCTTCCTAGTATAGATAAGTCATCTCCATTCTGGCCCTCCATACTTATCAATCTCGTTTCCTCTGACAACAAGGCTTAGATAATTTCATCAAAAACCAAGGTAGTTTTATTGCTACCTATTGAAATAACCAGACCGTCCCACGAATATGGTGGAGAACACAAGAAACTGATGCACTTATCTCCATCTGAGATTTTAATATCAAGAGATGACAATTGACTTACCACATTATTGAAGGCATTCAGATTCTCTGTCACCGAGTCTCCATCCTTCATCCTCAGGTTATAGAAATTTTTCCACGGGAACAATTTATTCACTAGAGACTTAGATTGGTACGAATTCCCTAAATATTCCTCCAAAGTCTTCATCGTAGCTTCCCCAAATACATTCAACAATACCGAATCTGAGATACACAGCCGTATTGTGCTCTTTGTGCTCATTTCCTTCCTATCCAACTTCGCCCAGTCTTCATCTGACATTGTTGTTGGTTTAGTACTCGGATCTACCACGATCCACTAATCTTTATCCACCAACAGATCCTCCATCTTGAGCTTCCATAACTCAAAACTATGACCATTAAATTTCTCAACCTCTATCTTTCCACTACTTTCCATCTTCTTTCACCGCAAGAATTGACCCTGCAGATCTCCCATTGAACATGGTCTACCATAGGCTCAAGAAAAAACCCCCTCAGCAGCAAAGGCATTCCCTTAAAACCAAAGAAACTCTAATAACAAATGTAGGTTTCAACCCTATACAAAAATTATCTACAAATGAATTCTTAAAAACATAAGATAAACAATAGCAAGAGCATAAAAATAAAACATATATACACAGATTTTTCCCCTAGATCCCAAATCGGTACTACCAGATTGATTTTTCAATATATTCCTTTTAGTGCTACAACACATATATATACATGCCGAAGCATTCATAAAGCCCAATCCATTAAACCTAGATTAGAACATAACTGTAGTTCCCTTGACCGGATCTACAAAATACCAGGGGCCAAAAACTATCATGCACCAAAACCATGTTCAAACCCATGCACAAAATGATAGGCAGGTTTGGCCACCTCAAAAAGGGCCAAAAAATATTTTTCCTAGGCCACTACCCTAGACCCTACACAGGGGGCTACCCACCCCCTGCGAACCCATTGACAGGGAAGGACTTCCACCCCTGCTGCGATTTTCCCACCTAAAATAGGGTCCAAAAATATTTTTCCCAGGCCACTGCCCTATACCCCGCACAGGGGGCTACTCGCCCCCTATGAACCCCTTGATAGGGGGGGCTTCCGCCCCTGCTACGCTCAGCGCAAGGAACATGGGGCAGGGGGCTATTACCCCCACGCGCTTGCATGGGACTAGTCATGGAAACAATATCACACATACCCAAAAAATACTAAGCTCATCGAGTTTGGTAATTGGAATGAGTAAAATATAAATCACGTAATGAGGATCCATTGGAGGGAAAGTATGGTGATAGAAACTACAATAAGTCCAACTCAAATAGCATATATTTAAATTGTTGCAGTTAAAAAGTTCATAGTTCGATCTTGGGCCGTAAAGTTCAGCCCGCCTACTCGGTGTGCACCTGCCCTTCATTCCCTATCGTTGGCAGTGTGCTCCTCCCCTTAATTGGTTGGGTCACAGATTTGGTGCTATTACTTCTAGTCCTATTCTGTTGGCCTTCGGGACCAGAGTAATGATTAACAGGGACTGTCAGGGAAATTCCTATTTCATTTTCAGAGGTGAAATTCTTGGATTTATGAAAGAGCGACCACTGAGAAAGCATTTTCCAAGGATGTTTTCATTAATCAAGAATGAAACTTGGGGCCTCAAAGGCGATCAAATACCATCGTAGTCTTAACCATAAAGGATGCTCACTAGGGATCGATGAATGTCGCTCTTAGGAATTTTCTAGCACCTTCTGAGAAACCAATGTGTTTGGGTTCTAGGGGGAGTATGGTTGCAAGGCTGAAACTTAAAGGAATTGATGGAAGGGCACCACCAGCAGTCGAGCCTGCTACTTAATTTGACTCAACACGGGGAAACTTACCATGTTAGACATAGTAAGGATTGACAGATTGAGAGCTCTTTCTTGATTCTATGGGTGGTGATGCATGGTCCTTCTTAGGTGGTGGAACAATTTTTCTAGTTAATTATGATAATGAACGAGACCTCACTATGCTAACTAGCTATGCATAGGTTCCCCTTCACGGTCAGCTTCTTAGAGGGAATATGGTCATTTAGGCCATGGAAGTTTGAGGTAATAATAGGTTTGTGATACCCTTAGATGTTTTAGGCCACACACGTGCTACACTGATGTAGCTAACGAGTTTTTCTTCCTGGTTTGAGAGGATCAGGAAATATTCTAAAATTTCATCGTGATGGGGATAGACCATTGAAATTATTGGTCTTCAATGAGGAATTCCTAGTAAGCGCATGTCATCAACTAGTGTTAACTACATATGTGCCCTTTGTACACACCGCCTGTCACTCCTATCGATTGAATGATCTGGTGAAGTGCTTGGATTGTGTTGACGATGGTGCTTCAACGTTGTCAACATCGTGAGAATTTAATTCAAACTTATCATTTAGAGGAATGATAAGTCATAACAAGGTTACCATAGGTGAACCTGTGATAGGATCATTGATAGTAGGAGCTTGTTTTTTCGTTTGGGTTTGGTGGGTTTCGATTGTAATCTAGGCTCATGTGGTGTGTCTCTAAGAGAGTAGTTTTGTTTTTTTATCGGGGTGGTTTCTTATCTTGAGTTCACGCTTTTTGTTTCCTGTAGTTGCAAGCCATGTTTGTGATTATCCCATTCATTGTTTTTCTTTCCCCCAATGTGTTTTTTGTATGGGGTTCAAAAGCTCATTTCCTAGGAGCCCTCTCCAACGGTCCGTTCAGCAGGGCATGGTTTTTGCAGTCGAGGTTCTTGGGAAATACGATGGATAAATTCAGACTCATTTGTAGCGGTTGTGCTCTGTTTTTTTTTCATTCGAAGATGTGGGCCAAGGGTTCGGACCTCCATAGTTGGCTCTCTCCAAAAGGCAGGGGTGTTTTTTTTTTCTTGGTTTCTCTCTCTCACTCCCCCTCACGCTCCCTCCACCTCTCTCTCTCTCTCTCTCTCTCTCTCTCTCTCTCTCTCTCTCTCTCTCTCTCTCTCTCTCTCTCTCTCCCTATCCCTCGCCCTCCATCCCTCTCTCTCCCTCTCTTTCTCAATCTCTCTCATTTCCTCTCAGTTACCCTCTCCCTCTCCCTCCCCCCTCGCTCTCTATCCCCCTATCCCCCTTCACCCCCCACTCACTCTCTCCCCATCCCTCCCTCCCTCTCCCTCTCCCTCTCCCCCCTCTCTCCCCCTCCACCTCCCTCTCCCTCCCCCTCCACCTCTCTCTCCCTCTCTGTCTCCCTCTCCCCTTGTCTCCCCCTATCTCCCCCCACCCTCAACCTCCCTTTTCCTCCACCGACCAATCTCCCTCCCTCTCTCTCTCTCCCTCTCTCCCCCTCCCTCAATCTCCCTCTGCCTCCACCTACCACTCTCCTTCCCTCTCTCTCTCCCTCCCTCCCCTCTCCCCCTCTGCCTTCCTCCCTCTTACCCCATCTCCCTCCCCCTTCCACCCTCATCTACTTCCCCATATCCCTCTCCCTCTCCCTATACCTCCCCATCCCTGCCTTCCCATCTCCCTCTCCCTCCCTCCATCCCTCCCCATCTTCCTCACCCCCTTCACCTCCGCCCCTACCTATCCCTCTCTATCCTCATCCCCCTCCCTATCTCTCTTCCTTTCTTTCTCCCAATCTCTCTCCGCCCCCCTGTTGGGCCCAGATTAAGGTATGGTTTTCACCCTGTAAATATTGAAACTTATATTGCAATTTCAAGAAAATTCCTCTTCACATTAACAATAAGGAATAAAAATCATGAAAATGGGAAAAATAAGACTAATGATAAAAAGGACAATTTATAATAAGAAATTGACTCTTTTTTGTCTTTACCTGCAGGAAACTAGGAATTCCTAAACCAATAGTGAAAGGAAGCCAATCGACGAACGCAAGCACAAGAAGTCCTAAGCAGTCCCAATAGCGATAGAAGGCGAACAAGCAGATTGAGTCTAAGAACTCAAACTACAGCCACGCGTAGCGAGCTGTCGTTTGAGATACATTCTCGAAATTCCTGAAGATCTCCTTTAAAAGGGAAAAGAACAGAATGAGAGGGGAATCCGATAATAGAAAAATCCAGAACAGTATATCTAATTATATTTTGTAGCATTCCTAGATGTAACATAGAGTTTTTAATAACCATATTTTGAAGTTTCCTCAGTGCTAAGGCTTCTGTAGGTCTGGGCCCAACCTCCAGGAGCTCCACGCATGTTTTCATGTTCTGAAAAGTTACAGAATCAATACCTGTGAACTTGGTACAGTTGTAATACATACTTCCATTTGATATAATTATAGCTCTTATTCTTTAATGAATCATTAGCAATTGCGTTCTTATAATAAGACAAGTGCAATCCTGTTTCTGATAATGTTTTGTTAATTCTGGTTCTTTTGTTGTCATGATAATTGATTTCTAGGCCATAGGAAGATTGATTACAGCGTTCTTCGTCCCCATGCAATACATCCTCCTTTTAGCATAATAAAGTAATTAACCAATTGATCAGTGTTGCTTAATTAAGTCTTACAGAGAAATCCATGGCAAAATTACTTAATTATAGTTGTATGAGTTATTTGACCCGTTTCAGTTATATTGCTGTTCATTACTGCCGGCTTAGTTCTACTGTTGTTTCATTATTGTACAGCTAGTCATATTGCTTAGTTCTGCTGCTATTTCATTATTTTCACAGCTAGTCATATTTTTTAGTTATACTATTGTTTCATTAGTGCATAGCTATTCATATTGCTCAGTTATACTGTTGTTTCATTATCTCATAGCTAGGAATAATTCTTGTTATACTGCTAGCCATATAGCTGCTTCATTACTGCTTAGATCACTAGGTCACTGATTCAATTCAATTCCATTTTTGAAACAACTTAGTTAGAATACTGTTCTGCTTAATTTCATTACTGTCATTTCAATTCTTACTTGATTTATTTAGATTGTTGTTCATTTTGATGGAAATGTTGTTTTGTTCCAAGTAGAGAAACACCAAATCCCATTACTCAGCTTTAGGCTAAAAGATCCATCTAAGGCACCTTCTTTAAGATAAATAGGCTCCAGGATTTAGTAATTCCTTCTTTACATTGACAAAGAGCATCCGTAGACCAGTTAACTCGCATATACTGTGCTGACACTCTTGAAATAAAAAGACTTACCCCGGGTTGATAATTAAATGAAGGAACACTAGAGTTGTCACAAAAAGTCACCTCTATCTGACCCAACATTTTGGCGCCGGTGCTGGGGAGAGTGTTGAGAGTTATCTCCTTTAATTCATTATTTTTCCATTGCTGTGAGGAATTGGGTATTGAAAACGAAAGGTAAGAACCTACGTGCCGATAAGAAACATGCTTGCCCTTTAGCTCGCCCACCAGCAAACTGTATAAGAACCATAGGATAGGAGCTCTTGTTTTATGCCTAAGAAAAAGATAGAAGCAACCCAAAATCAGTCACAGCCACAACCCAAAGGACCGGTGATCCTTGGGAGGACAACATACATAGACGAAATCATTAAGAAAGCTAAATCTCAAGCATCTATAGGACCGAAAAATAATTCCATCCAATATCCTAACATAACCCCTCAAGCAGTAGCCTCACCATCTGTAGCCTACGCCGAGATTCACAGCAAGATAGAGGGGTCTGATCGAAGCCTAAAGACTTCCATTCGTCAAAACATTGACCTTTCAAAAGAGGGAGGCTCTTGCAATTTGCAAGAAGGTAGGGGAGAAACTAGTGGAGAAATTCACATAGAGATACCTAAGTCCCATGAAGAAGTAATCGAAACAGAACTTCTTAGAATCCCAGATTAGGCAATTGTTGTAAAACTTCCACCGCATTCACCTTCCAAGCCTATTAAAATCTCCCCTCCAGATCAAGAAATTCCTAAATATTTCTGGCACCTCTTTGATCAAATGGCAAATAATCAAAATCAAAATCAGAGGCAGACATCAACATTGGAGTACCCCATTGTTGATCATGCTGCCAATGCCCCTATGAAATCCATTCCCTTGCATAAAATCCCCACCTTTCATGGATTAACCACAGAATATCCTGATGCATTCTTATTTGAATTTGATGTCTTATGCAGAGGATATGATTACACCACTGATCCCAGAAACCAAAATTATTTCCCTCCACCTTGAAAGGGACGTCTCTCCGCTGGTTCATGGGGTTAGGAGGGGGAACTATAAACAATTGGGACCAAATGAAGAATACCTTTCTTACCAAATACCAAGACTATTGTCGGACCTGCGACCTAAATAATGAAATCTTTAACATGACTGCAAAAGACAATGAAACATTAGAGGAATATGTAGAAAGATTTCAATACAATTTACAAAGATCCCCATATACTACGTTGTCCAAGGACATTTTGAAAACCACAATGCTTAAAGGGATGAAGGAGGAATGATTTGAATTACTTAACATAATGGGAAAAGGAGATATTTATCGGCAAGCATATGACAAGATTATCTCCTTATGTATTAGATGCTCCCGGGGTAGCTCATGTAACAAACCTATTGGGCACGATATTAAGCAGACCAGTGGCAATGTAACTAGGGCAGAATTTGGAAATATTTTAGAAAAATTCAAAACTGACATCTTGGGAACTTTGACCACACAACTTGATGTTTTGCAAGCCAAAAAAAAAACAAGCAATAGCTGAACAAAATCTGGCCATCTTCTACCCAAAATGTTGGAAGAAGCATAGCAAAAGGGAGTGTCCTTTAGACATGGTCCAGATATGTGATATCTGCACTAAGGATGATGCTATGGACCAGTGTCCTTCACTCCTTGGGCTAAAATCCATCTACAAAGAAGCAGAAGAAGAAACAAAACTAGTCTATTTAATGAATTAGCATCGGCAATGGCAGGCACAACCTGGCATACCTCAAGACCTACCTCAATACTTTCCATTGCCCCAGTACAACTAGAAAAACCATGCAACAACTTGGCAGACTCAAAACCCCTTCCCATCTTGGCCAAACCAAACCTTTCCTATCCCACCCTGGCCTACGCAAAATCCATCAGGAAGTAACTGGAAAAACTTCCCTATTTCTCCCCCTTATTGGCAGAATATCCCTTATCAAAACCAATGGCCAAACCCTCCTAAAAACAACAATTGGAACTGGAAACAACCTACGGGGACGGGTAATTTACCGACAGGAGTAGGAACCCAACAATTACCAGCTCCCTACCCTATTCAGCATAACCAGTAGCCTGTCATACGACCTCAATTACCAGCCCAACCCAATCTCAATCCCAATAATAGACCAGTTCAATTAATTCAAATCATAGAGGATCCAAAACCCAACAACGAACAAAAATAGTGTAACAAATTGAGGTCAAGATCGGGACGTACCATATTTCCCGTAGAGGCCACAACTCCACCTCAATCCCAAATTGAAACATCCATAGGGCCTAGCTCAACGAAGATAACAAAAATAGGTAAAGATGAGGAAACAATTGAACAACAAAGACCTGAAGATCTTAAAACAGCTCTGCCACCATTTCCTGAGAGATTAAACCTACCCAGATCTATAAAAAATTCAGAATTTGACATCCTGGGGGAGTAAAGAAACCTTTGTGTTAAAATTCCTCTTCTCCAGTCCATCTAGGACATTCCCATCTATGCAAAAACAATCAAGGAGCTATGTGGAAAAAAATAAGTTAGGAAAACAATGGCTGCACCTATCGTTCATGTAGTAGGAACTCTGTTTGACTTATTGCTAGGTAGAGAACCACCTATGAAATATGAAGACCCAGGAAACCCCATTGTAACCATAAAAATTTCTGGACATTCATTTCCAAACACATTGGTTGATCTTGGGGCAACCATTAACATCCTAACTACAGGAGCTTGTGAAAAACTAGGCATATCAGTCCTCGAACATACAGCCACACTCCTGGAATTAGCTGACAGATCTGTTATTAGAACAGAAGGTATAGTGTAAGACATTATGGTCGCAGTAGACTCATGGGAATACCCTGCTGATTTTTTAGTTATTAATCCAAAAAAAAAGGATGGAAGGGCACCCATTGATTCTTGGGCAGCCTCGGCTAGCCATGGCAGATGCTTACATAAGCTGCCGAAAAGGCAGCATGACTATCACTAGAAGAAATACTATAAAAGATATTGTAATTTATTCGCCTACCAAACCAAGTCTGCCCACAATAAAAATTCACAAACACCCAGATACATATTGGGAGAAAAATATCCTTCCACCCCTCACACTAGTAGAGGCTTTCGAATTTAAAGATCAAACTGAAGATGATTTGATTAGTAACATTATGAATCAGCCTCCCAAAACTAAAAATTTGAAATGCTAAATGATGAAAACAATCCTCAACCATGAAGGGCAAGAAAATCTTGTGACAGACTATAAGACCCAATATAATCCCACAACCACTGTTTGTAATAGTACACCTATTGAAATCAAACCAGGTAAGATTTTGAATATTAACAGTAGCCCGGATGACAACCAAAGGTAGAAAATTGTAAAAATCCTTAAGAAACACCAAGGTGCATTTGCGTGGGATTACCAAGACATGAAGGGCTTGCACCCACAGTTGTGCACGCATCATATCTATACTGATAGAGAGACTTGGCATATTAAACAACCACAACGAAGACTGAATCCCCATTTAAAAGAAATTGTAAAAGAAGAACTCCAAAAGCTCCTAGATGTAAATTTTATTTATCCTATCTCAGATAGAAAATGGGTCTCCCCTTTGTTGGTCGTCCCTAAAAATAATGGGAAGTGGAGGATCTGCGTAGACTATAGATAATTAAATAAAGCAAATTAGAAAGATCATTTCCCCCTTCCCTTTATTGACCAAGTCCTTGACACATTAGCTGGAAAACGTTTCTTTTCTTTTCTTGACGGATTCAGTGGATACAATCAGATACAAATAGCCCCTGAAGATCAAGATAATACAACCTTTACCTTTCTCTTAAAGAGTGTTATCGTTTGGATTATGTAATGCTCCAACAACATTTCAAAGAGCCATAATTAGCATTTTTTCTAATTTAATAAATGAAGGACTTGAAATTTATATGGATGATTTTACACCCTATGGGGAAGATTTTGATCAAGCACTAGAAAAATTAGACAAGGTATTAGAACGATGTATTGCTACTAGATTGTCTCTAAGCAACGAAAAATTCCACATGATGATGACTAAGGGGGTAATCCTAGGCCACTACATTTCTGTAGCAGGAATACAGGTAGACCCGGCTAAAATAAAGGTAATCCTTCTATTGGCCACACCTTGTACACAAACAGAGTTACCCAGTTTCCTGGGGTATGCAGGATATTATCGCAGATTTATAAAAAAATTCTCACAGATAGCTACACCTCTATATGCTTTAACTAGAAATGTTGAATTTCAGTGGACTAAAAAATGTGACATTGCTTTTATAGAATTAAAGAAACTGGTCTCCACAGCACCAATCTTGCGAGGTCCTGACTGGAGACTCGCCTTTCATATCTCTTCCGATGCAACTGATATAACAATAGGAGCAGTCCTCGTCCAAGAAGAAGACTGAAAACCATATGTTATTTATTATATTAGCAAAAATCTTACTCCCACCGAACTAAACTACACAGTAACCGAGAAAGAGTTTCTGGCTGTAATTTATGCTATCAATAAATTTAGGCACTACATAACGGGATATCAATTATTCCTGTACACTGACCACTCTGCTATCAGATATTTAGCAAATAAACCGATCATGAACAGAAGAATAACTTGCTAGCTACTATTATTACAGGAATTCAATATAACAATCAGAGACCATCCAGGGAAGGATAACGTAGTCGCATACTTTCTGTCACGAGTCCCCAAAAAAGATGACACATTAACAGTCGATGATCAATTTACTGACGAGCACCTATTTGCGGTAGCAGTCAAAACCCCATGGTACGCATATGTGGAAAATTATCTGGCAGTTGGGAAGCTACCCAAACATTTGATGGCAAAATAATGGAAGTTAATTGTACAGCGCAGTTCATGATTCTCCTGGATTGAAGGATACTTATTTCATACAGGGGTTGATATGCATATACGCCGATGCATAAGGGAAGACGAAATCCATGACATCCTACGCGCCTGTCATGATGAACCCTACGGTGGTCACTTTGCAGACCGATGGACGGGGCATAAAGTGCTGCAATTAGGATATTTTTGGCCTGCGATTTTAAATATGCAAAGAAGTACGTTCAGTCCTACGATAGCTGCCAAAGGATGGGCCATCCAGGCCAAGCTGATGAAATGTAGTTTCAACCACAATTGGTGGTGGAACCATTTGAATGATGGGCGTTGGACTTAGTTGGGCCATTTAATCCTCCATCAAACTAGAAAACCCACATATTAGTTGCAATAGATTATGTTACCAAATGGGTGGAAGCAGTAGCTTTTCCAAGAGACATGAAAGAATCAGTAATTAAGTTTCTCTTTGAACTATTTGTACGATACAACCTACCAAGGGAGGTGATAACCGATGTGGGAGCACAATTCATAGGCAATAAGATCATATCTACCTTAAAAAATCACCATGTCATTCACAGAGTTACGTCTCCTTACCACCCGCAAGCAAACGGACAAGTCGAAAGCACTAACAAAGTCCTGGAAGAAATCCTTACCAAGATAGTAGTAGCACAACACCGGGACTGGGCCACTAGACTGCCAGAAGCCTTATGGGCTTATCGAACAACCTGGAGAAATACCATTGGATATTCACCATATCAGCTAGTATTTGGGAGAGAGCCTATATTCTCTATTGAGTTCGAATAAACACTGAGAACAACCCAAGAAGTAGGGTTGGACTTAACAGATGCTCAAACTAAAAGACTTCAAAAAATAAATGAACTGGATGAAATTCAACTTCTTGCCTTGTAATGCACAATGATCATTCAACAACAACGAGCCAAGTGGCACGAAAACCTAATAAAAAAGAAGGTATTTCAAAAAGGAGATTGGGCACTCCTATATGATTCCAGATTCCAAGACTTTCCAGGAAAACTGCAAACAAGATGGCTTGGTCCATATGAGATTCAGGAAGTGCATAGAAATGGTGCCTTCACTTTGACCACAATAGACGGATCTGGCTCAAAATTCTGAGTTAACGGATACAGAGTATGCCTCTATCAAAAACCTCTCAGGAAGCAATCTTTTTGTCAACAAGCACGAGAAGATCTCACCTTTCAAGTTGTGGCGCAAGGGGGTGACAAACCCAAAAACTCAAATACATGAGAGGTTTGACACCATCACTTGTAAATTATGTATATAATTGTATATTCGTCCCATTTGCAATCCATTTTTCATTATAAGATTGTGTTGTTTTCAGTTTCTTACTTTGTTGTTTAGTTTATGAACAACTGCTATTAAATTTTTGAACAGAAGTAGTTCAATTGAATTGAACAACTTTTTATTGAGTTTTTATGCTTTGTTGTTCAGTTTACGAACAACTGCTGTTCAATTTTTGAACAACATCAATTCAATCGAATTGAACAGTTTTTTTTTTAGTTTTTATGTTTTGCTGTCCAATTTATGAACATCTGTTGTTAAATTTTTGAATAGCAGCATTCCAATCAAATTGAACAGCTTTTTGTTGAGTTTTTAATTTCGTTGTTTAGTTTATGAACAACTGATGTTCAATTTTTGAACAGCAACAGTTCAACCGAATTGAACAGCTTGTTGTTGAGTTTTTAAGTTTTCTTGTTCAATTCTAGAACATCTGTTGTTCAATTTCTGAATGGAAGTGGTTCAACCAAATTGAACAGCCTTTTGCCACAGTTTTAAGTTTTGTTGTTCAATTCCAGAATGGCTGTTGTTCAATTTTTTAACAGCACTAGTTCAACCGAATTGAACAACTTTTTTACCATTTTTTTAATTTTTGCTGTTCAAATCTGGAACATCTAATGTTCAATTCCTGAACGGTAGCGGTTCAACAGAATTGAACAACTTTTTTCTGCATTTTTAAATTTTGTTGTCCAATCCTGGAACCGCTGTTGTTCAATTTCTGAACAACAGTGGTTCAATCAAATTTTAACAGTTTATTTTGTCGCGTTGTTTGTGCTATTCCATTTGTAAACAACTGCTGTTCCATCTTTGAACAAGCTGACTGTTCCTTTAGCAAAAATACCCATTTTTTGAGCATTTTTTTAGCATTTTTGAGCATTTTTTTGAACACCTTTCAACATTTTTAAGCATTTTTTCCAAGAAATCTTTAAAACAACTTCTTCTCAATGTCTTAAATAGCCATTCTTTTTATTGAATAACCTAGAGCAGGGAATGGCAACTGAAAGAGAGAAAGAAAATGGTAATATTCCAAATATGATGTCTTGTGATACTACAATTCTTAAATAGGAAGCTGATATTATACACACATCAACATCAAGGCTAAAAATACCCATAGTTCGAATATGATATCAAAGGATTCAGGACCTTATAATGATATGTCTTTTTGCACTATTTGAGTAATATGACCCTACAACATGAAGAAATGGAACAAGGGATATTAATGGTATTATTTTTTCTACTTCTTTCACCATCCCTCACTCTTAAGGAGTTAATGAGCCTCACTTAGCAATCATTGTGTGACATGAAAATCTCAAAAGAGGATAGGGGGTCTCATCGCGAGCCAGCCTACCATGATCATAGGGATTGAACAGGTGACATGCCCATTATGGCCACCACACCAGGGTAATGACCTTCTCATAAATTAGCAGGACAGGAGGTCTCATCACGAGCCAGCTTGATCACTCTCTTACAATTCTAGTGAATGGCACTGTAATTATCTGGCTACCATACCAGCACAGTGACCTCCGAATGGATCAAATTGTTAAAATACAAAATAAAATACTGCATTTACATATCTTAAGAGAGGATAGGGGGTCTCATCACGAGCCAACCTACCATGTTCATAAGAGTCCAAGAAATTGACATGCCCATTATGGCAACCACACCAGGGTAATGACCTTCTTACTAACTTGAAAGACAAGAGGTCTCATCATGAGCCGACCTGATCATTTTGCTACAACTCTAGTGAATGACACCATGATTACCTGGCCACCATACCAGCATGGAGATATCTCCATCAAGAAGATAAATAACTATTCTCACATAGGGATCATGGCTCATTTTTCAGGTTAAAAAGCAACCCTATTGAGGCTATGAATGCCTGCTGGCAGCAGTGGCCCTGCTTGTGGTATGAAAGAATGCTTCTTTAATAAAAAAATACTATTACATACACCTTGTTCTCCATTTTATTTACTACAAACCTAATACTTGAATTAGTGAGAATCATGACTTTCCATAAGAATAAATAATGAAGATTTGATTACATATTTAGAACTTGGGAAGGGCAACGCCAATCAATACTTGATTAAATCTTGTTTCCGTCACAGCTTTCTAATCATACAAAGACATCATATCATAATAATGAAAACAATGTTTTCTCTCATGTCTCAACCTTCTCCGCACAAGATTCAATCAGGAAAACTTTTAAATTTGAGCGTTTTCTTCACATGAAGTAATTACTTAACCGTCAATCCTCCACACGCAAAATTACTAAATTCTGACATCCCCATGCTCGCATTCATCACTGGTCGATTCTCTCTAGTGCCTGAGGGTGTGGGCACCCTCTTCTTAGGGGGGAGGGGTGTGATTGGCCTTGATTGGCTTTAATTTGGAAAGCAGGTGAAATCCCTGCACAAATCCCATTAGACGCATCGGTAAATGCTACAATTAAGGCATGGATACTCTTTATACAAAACCAAAATCTCTTTTTTAGTTACACACAGCTCCTAGATGAAACAACAAAGCTAGGAGGAAAGATAACCAGAGGAGAAGAGCATACTAGTCATGGGCGAAAATACTCTTCGAAATGAGCCGTTGAATTTCCCAATTTCGGAAGCAGCGAGTGCCATTCTCCAGCGATTTGGATGGCTGACATATGTGCATAGATTACAAGGATACAACACAGAAATTGCAATCGAATTCCTGCGAAATTTGCAGGATGGGAAAACCAGAGTAAACGGCCAAACCATACCTCTTACAGAAGAGATCATAGTAGTAGTTTCTGGAATACCAGCACAAGGGGAGAGATGGGCAGCAAAACATCTACTCCTGTGGGAAGCAATAGTGCTATACTAGGACCCAGACGAACCACTAAAACGAAGGGCTATAGGGATTTCCCCAAATTCCTTACACCAGCCATGGCAAGAGTTGCCGGTATTCATCCAAAGATTCATAACATGTGGAGGACGTCAGGAAGCGGTAAAACCTCGACAGCTTAAACTCTTAGTTGCACTCAAACAAAAAATTTCAATTAATTTGCCTGCCTTTTTAAATTTTGTATTGCATGATACCGCTGTTCAACTAAGAAAAGCTAAGAGGCCCCAATCAGTGGTTAGTCACCAAGGCTTAATAAAGTTAATCATTATTCATGAGCTAGATAGGCAACATCTAGCATGGCACAATTTTGTCAACCCAGAAGTGCAGGAACCAGAAGTTAACCTAGAAGTGCAGGAAGTTGAAGTTAACCCCAGGGGTATTGAAACTGAGCCTCCTAGGGTAAATCCTCCAAAAATAAAAATAATTTGAGCCTCCACATCAGAGTAAAATAGACAAAAACGGGCCAGAACACCCCAGGGAACTTCGAACACCATAGATGGAGCAGAACCATCCCAAGCTCCCTTACAAGAATTTGAGGAGGAAATGGCCCTAGTCTTGGGGCAAATAAGGACAAGCTTCGAATTAAGAAACTCATCAGAAGCAGGGGAGCAAGAAGAATTTGCTGACAAAACTGCCTCCCCTAGCAGCTCTGGTCACACTAATATCATATCCGACCAAGAGGAACTACAAGAGAATGAAGCCCTATCTCCCATTGAAAACTATGAAGTATACGGTGAAGGACAAACAGAAGAAAGATTGGAATCATAGGCTGATTCCGGTGACACTGTCCTCGCGGAAAAAAGTGCACATATAGATAAATTCCCCTTGTCACCAGGAGGCAGCATTGCTCCTCCCTGTCAGGACCCTCATACTGAGGTCAATTTTGAAGAAGTAATTAGAAACACCATTCTAAACCTTACCCCTGAGAAATATAATTCTACTCCTCTGACACCTGTTGAAGTAAAAACAGGTGAAGGTTCAAACATGAGAAAAACTGAGTATTTAAGAAAGACCTGCATGAAATTGAAGAAGCTGGTGAAACATCTAAAGAATTAGTTGAAAAGAGAAAGAAGGGTCAAGAAGTCAAAAGCAGAAACTTCCATTGTAGGGACCCAAACAAAACTAGAAAATACTATGGAAATTGGAACACAAACCAATTTGAAAACCACCACCGAAGTTGGAGTATAGACAAAAGCAATAAAGAACATCGAAACACCCACTCAAACTGAGCAGAAAGTTTTGGATGAAAAAGGGATCCAAACAGAGGGAGTCCCTGCCTATGCCCATTTAATAGAGATAGCTGCTAAACAAAGATTATAGAATGAGTTAGTGCAATTATGGCATGAAATAACATAGTACAGGAAGGAGGTAGTGCCATTACAAGAGTATCAGGCACTGCAAAAGAATTTCACTGACCTCTCTCTTACAAAAGATGAGACATTTTCCCAGCTTAGAGGAGAGCAGGCAAAGGTTAAAGCAATACAAAGCCAGGTAGAGCAAGCCAAAGTGCAGATCTTTGCAATTTTCTCTCTATATGATGATGCTTTATCATGTAGGGCACCGGAAACTAACTACGCCCTATTCCTAATAGAGTGGTGCCTACTTCTGAAAGTTAAAGCTGTGAGAGTAGAAAAATCTAGTTCCTTTAAGACTGTAGAGAAATTTTTCCAATGCTATAATGACTAGGATGAATAGGTTCAATGCCTCTTATGTGAGCTCTACATGCATAACTTCTTTTTAGAAAATGACACTGATAGCAACCTTGGCCCCTTCATAGGAGATGTACAACTACAAGCTTTCCTTTCATTTGCTAAAAACCAGATCAGGTGGGCCAAAGCTTACAGCATCATTCAGAAAAGAGAACATAATTTGGAACTATGGGTTAGGGGAGAGCCTATGAAACCCATGTAGTTGATCATCCGACATCATAATTTCATGAGAAGGCTGGGTGTGAAGTCTTGATTGGGAACTTTCCATAAAGATGTCATCGAAAATGCACGAGATTACTTCGAAGACATTTGTGAAGCAGCCCTAGCAGCAACTAAACAATGGTGGATGGCCTCCACAAATAATGTGAAGAATAGGGAGCCATTCAATTACAGGAACTTCAAGGCTGCTGCCTCTAGATTTCGTTTATACAGTAGCTTAGTCTACAGCATGGGGCTTTCCTGGCTGGGTTGCAGATACCAGAATCCCCTCCTCTGGCTTCTTCCTGAGGAGTATAATCACAACTACGAGTTGCCAGAAGGAGTCACAGGTGCTGCCTTTGCACTCATAAAAATAAAACGAGGCTTCAGAGCACCCAATGAGAAGCCCTACCCCGCCTATTCTTTAACAAAGTTACATCTTAATCATTTGTTTTCATGAAGACATGCAACAAGGTAAGTAGGGGAGCATGTTGGGCCCAGATTAGGGTATGATTTTCACCCTGTAAATATTGCAAATTATATTGCAATTTCAAGAAAATCCCTCTTCACATTAATAATAAGAAATAAAAATCATGAAAATGGGAAAAATCAGACTAATGATAAAAATGACAGTTTATAATAAGAAATTGACTCTTTTTTTTCTTTATCTGCAGGAAACTAGGAATGCCTAAACCAATAGCGAAAGGAAGCCAATCGACGGACGCAAGCACAAGAAGTCCTAAGAAGTCCCAATGGCCTATAGAAGCCGAACAAGCAGATTGGGTCAAAGAACTCAGATGACAGCCACGCGTAGCGGGCTGTCGTTTGAGATACATTCTAGAAATTACCGAAGATTGCCTTTAAAAGGGAAAAGAACAGAATGAGAGGGGAATCTGATAATAGAAAAATCCAGAACAGTCTGTCTAATTATATTTTGTAGCATTCCTGGATGTAATGGAGAGTTTTGAATAACCATCTTTTGAAGTTTCCTCAGTGCTGAGGCTTCTGTAGGTCTAGGCCCAACATCCGGGAGCTCCACGCATGTTTTCATGTTCTGAAAAGTTACAGAATCTATACCTGTGAACTTGGTGTAGTTGTAATACATACTTCCATTTGATATAATTACAACTCTTCTTCTTTAATGAATAAATGGCAATTGCGTTCTTAGAATAAGACAAGTGCAATACCGTTTCTGATAATGTTTTGTTGATTCTGGTTCTTCTGTTGTCATGATAATTAATTTCTAGGCCATAGGAAGATTGATTTCAGCGTTCTTCGTCCCCATGCAGTGCGTCCTCCTTTTAGCATTATAAAGAAATTAACCAATTGATCAGTGTTGCTTAATTAAGTCTTACAGAGAACTCCATTGCAAAATTACTTAATTATAGCTGTATAAGTTATTTGACCCATTTCGGTTATATTGTTGTTCATTACTTCCAGCTTAGTTCTATTGTTGTTTCATTATTGCACAGCTAGTCATATTGCTTAGTTATACTACTATTTCATTATTTGCACAGCTAGTCATCTTGTTAAGTTATACTGCTATTTCATTAGTGCACAACTATTCATATTGCTCAGTTATATTGTTGTTTCATTATCGCACAGCTAGGCATAATTCTCGTTATACTGCTAGCCATATAGTTGCTTCATTACTTCTTAGATCACTAGGTCATTGATTCAATTCAATTCCATTTCTGAAACAACTTAGTTAGACTATTGTTCTGCTTAATTTCATTACTATCATTTCAATTCTTGCTTGATTTATTTATACTTTTGTTCAATTTTATGGAACTGTTGTTTTGTTGCAAGTAGAGAAACACCATATCCCATTACTCAGCTTTAGGCTAAAAGATCCATATAAGGCACCTTCTCTAAGATCAATAGGCTCTAGGAGTTAGTAATTCCTTCTTTACATTGACAAAGAGCATCCGTAGACCAGTTAACTCACATATACTGTGCTAACACTATTGAAATAAAAATACTTGCACCGGGTTGACAATTAAATGAAGGAACACTAGAGTTGTCACAAAAATTCACCTCTATCCGACCCAACACCCCCCTCCTGCCCTTCACCTCAACCTCCACTCCCCCTCTCCCTCTCTCTCTCCCTCTCTCCCTCCACCTCTCTCTCTCTCTCTCTCTCTTTCTCTCTCACACACCTTCCCCCTCCCCCCCTCTGCCTCCTCATCCCCACCCCTCCATCTCTCTCTCTCTCTCTCTCTCTCTCTCTCTCTCTCTCTCTCCACCTCCCTCCTGCCCTTGCTATCTCTCTCTCTCTCTCTCTCTCTCTCTCTCTCCTTGCCCCTCCCCCCCTCTGCCTCCTCCTCTCCATCTCTCTCTTTCTCCCTCCCCCTCCTTCCCTTTCCTCTCACCCTCCCTCCCTCCCTATTTCCCTCCATCCCTCTCTATCTCTCTATCTCCCTCTACCCTTCCCCCGTCTCCCTACGTCACTCCCTCCCTCTCCCTCTCTCTCTCTCTTTCTCCCTCTCCCCTTCCCCCATATCTCTACCTCACTCCCTCCCTCGCTCTCTCTCTCTCTCCCTCTCCCCCTCTCTCCATCTCCCTCTCTCCCTCCCTTCCCCCCCCCCAACTTTCTCTCCCCCCCCCTTCTCTTCTCTCTCCCCTCCCCCCCATCCTCTCTCCACCTCTCTCCCTCTCTCTCTCTCTATCTCTCTCTCTCCCCTGCCCCCTCTCTCCTCTCTCTTCCTCCCACTCTCTCTCTCTATATTCCCTCCCCCTCCCTCTCTCCTCTCTCCACCTCCCTCCCTCCCTCTCTTTCTCTCTCTTCTCTCCCTCTCCCCCTCCCCACTCCCCGTCTCTCTACCTCCCTCCCTCACTCTCTCTCTCTCCCTCTCCCCCTCTCTTCCCCTCCATCACTCCCTCCCCCCCTCTCTCCTCACTCCACCTCCCTCCCTCCCTCCCTCTCTCTCTCTCTCTCTCTCTCTCTCTCTCTCTCTCTCTCTCCCCCTCTCTTCACCTCCCTCCCAACCTTACTCTGTCTCTCTCTCCCTCTCTCTCTCTCTCTCCCCCCCCTCTCTCCTCTCTCCACCTCCATCCATCCCTATATCTCTCTCTCCCCCCCCTCTCTCCTCTCTCCACCTCCCTCCCTCCCTCTCTCTCTCTCTCTCCCATACCCCTCCCCGACCCTCTTTCCACCTCCTCTCTCTCTCTCTCTCTCTCTCTCTCTCTCTCTCTCTCTCTCTCCCCCTCTCCCTCCCTCACCTCCCTTTCTCCCTCTCACTTTTCCTTTGGCCCCATTTCTCCTTCTCTCCCTCTTTCTCTCTCTCTCTCTTCATCTCCCTCTCTCTCCCTCCTTCCCTCCCTCCACCTCTTCCTCCCCCACCCGCCCATCCCTCCCTCTCGCCCTATCTCCAACTCCCCCTCCCCCACCTTCCCCCCTCCCTCTTATCTCTCTCTCTCTCTCTCTCTCTCTCTCCCCCTCCCTCCCTACCTCCCCCTCTCCCTCCCATTCCCTACCTCCCTCCCTCCACCTCCCTCTCCCCCTCTCTCCACCTCCCTTCCTCCCTCCCCCTCTCCCTCTCTCTCCCTCCCCCCACCTCCGCCTCCGCCTCCCCATCCCCCTTGTTAGGCCCTTGTAATTTGTCAGATTGGAAAGACCAAATTGAACAAGGGTAACATCAAACCAATCTTTGGAGCCCTAGGACCTAGCCTTCCTGGACTCAGAAAGTTCTCTCTCTATATTTGTGTGAAAGATGTAATTTATATGTTTTTAGGGTTTTTGATTTTAGGATAGTTATAAGGATAGGGTTTGTTTGTCTGTTTTTTTTGGTTGGGTAGCTTGTCAAGAAGAATAGATAGAGTAAGATAAAATCAATCCATTGGGCTATGGAGTCTGCAAAGGTCTTGAAAAGTATAACAATAGGTCAAAGGTGTTTCATAGGGCAAGTTAACAAGGCCAAATGGATATAAATAGGCTTAGTGAGTGTGAAATGAACATGAAGTTGTGAATGCAGTAGGTTTAAAGGGAAATTAAGGATCCTTCAACATACTAGAACAAGAAAATCTATCACAAAGACAACATAGTAAAATTGAAGAGCAGTTAAGAATTCTTCAACTAGACTTCAGTAGACAAACCTCAAAACAATGATCAAGTAATCCTAGAGAGTAGTGAAGAATTCTCTAAATATTACTTTTAGACAAAGAGAAATTTTAAAATAACATTTCAGTGAAACTAAAGAGCATTTAATGATTCTTTAATTAAACTTCAAAGAAGAAAAAAAGAGATAAAAGGATGCAGACGGAAGTAGGCTGCCAAGAAAGCATATCCAACTCTAAAAATTTTGTCCTATTATCAGAGAATCAATGAACATAATGAAACAAAGGAAAACATTGACAAGAGTGGAATAACATCACCATCTAACAGAGTTCATGAATCCTAGGAATTTTCTAGTTCCATTGATATTCAATCCAAGAAATTTACAAGGCTCCAATGCCAAACTTAATCAAAAACTTAGAGTCTATGCTCAGCTCAACAATCATCCAACAAAACCAATGAGGCTTCCATGCAGTATTTAACTTGCAAAGGTCTCTCTTTGCTTTTTCCATTTGACACCCAAAGTGAATATTTTCTCTCGCTAGCCAAGGTTCCCTATCATAATCTATTTCCATGGCAAGCATATCACTTGGAGTGAGCTACTCTGCCAATGCTGTCTCTTGCTCTCTTTCTTTGGCTAAGGATTTTCTCAAACCAATTGTCCTTGGCCTCCTCCTAGGAAGTTGTTCTTCCTCTTCTTCAGTGTCATCATGAGTTCCCAAGACCTCATCTAGCTTTGCCTTGGGTTTTTATAGCCTCTTTCTGGGCTCTGATTGCCCTGACCTCACATATGGATTTCTCTATCTCCATCTCCTTGTTTTCAACCTCAAGGAAATGAATCACATTCTTATCCCTAACAATGTTTGCTTATAGATCCCTAATCTGAGCATCCTTTCTTTTAAGCAGCATGCTTGTGATTCTCTGCTCATTTTCATCATCACTGTCAAGGTGAATAAGTTGAAATTCTTGTTCAGTCTCATGTTTGTCTTCCTCTTATTTATCAATGACGTTGTACTTGCCTTTGTCAAGCTGCTTGGTCAATGTAGAAGGCATGGCCCCTTGCCTCTTAAAGGAAAAAAAACACATGCCTATTTCCTCTCTGGTAGGTCAAAGGAAAAGGTTGAATGTCAGCCATCTCAGTGTCATCTGTTTCACTGCCACTTGCACCATTGCTCTTTGACCCATTGCCATCATCCGTACTGCTCTCATGGATTTTTGACCCACTATCATCATCCTTACTTCTCTCTGCCTCATTGCCATCTGCTTCACTGATATTTTCCTCACTACCCTCAATTCTCTTTTCCTCACTACCATCATTGCTCCTTTCCTGACTGATTGATTTCTCATTGTTTTCTTCCTCACTAGCATCTGCCTCATTTACATTTGCCTCACTGTTCCTCACTACAATACTCAACTTACCTTTCTCACATTGGCTAGAATTTGGCTGGAGTTATGAAATTAGTGTTCCTTTTCATACTCTTCATAGGCAGATGGAGTGAGGTTCAAAAAATGATTCAAGCATGAGACTTATGGTTTCTCTTAGGGTTGTATTACCATTTAATCAAGAATCATCAAAATTGCTTGAAGATGAGTGTATGTGATGGTACTTACCCTTAACAATGCTTGAAGGACCCTTGGAAAGAGTTTGGAAGCCACTTGAAGTGTTTTGAGTGGTTAAATCCCTTGGAAAGCCATCCTGGCCAAGGATGTAGCGCTCAATCCCAGGCGCACAACGCCAAAGGTTTTCTCCACCAGGCCTGTCGGGTAAGGACGTAGTGCCTTCCCCAGCGTGAAGTTCTCAGTTCTAGGTGTGCAACGCCTTTGTAATTTGTATGGAAGATTTTTGTCAAGGATGCAGTGTCCGATCCTAGGCACGCAACGCCAGTCCGAGCGTGCAACGCCAAGACACTTAGCCAAATTTCGACTTGAAAACTCAAAAAAAATTCTCTCCTTGACAATTCTAACACTTTGCAAGGGCACAATGATTGATATGAGATGCAAAATGAGCTTTTATAGACTAGGGAATTTGATTTATCTTTGATAACCCATTTCCTAGTGTTTTAAGTCCTTTTTCATTTTCTCACTCATGCTTTTTGAATTTTTGCTTGCAGGTGCCTGAAAACATTAACTTGGCTTTCCCTTTTGCTCCTTGAGGCATAAAAGTTCATTTTGACACCTTTTTGACTTAGCCACACATCAAATTCTTCAAATTCTTGAGTAATTTCCACCATGAAACTAGACTTAACCTTTTCACCTTTTCTCACTAACCTTTTTACACTGTTTGCATGCAGGTGATTGAAATGATGAATTTGACCGTACTTTTGCTCCTTGAGGCATGTTAAGTTTATTTTGACAACTTTAGCGCTAGATTACACATGATGGCATCTTCAAAACTTTCCGTGGTTTGCACTACAATACTCAACTTCTCTTTTTCACCTTGGCTGGTAGTTTGCTGGAGTTATGAAATTTTCATTCCTTTTGATCCTGTAGATTTGACATATTTATTTTGACACAGCAGCAATCTCAAAATCCTGTTTTGTTTCCACCTTGGGGCTCAACATCATCTTTTTCTCATTCAGGCATGATAAGCTCATTTGACACCTTTGGGATGATTTCTGAGAGCATCACTTTCAAATCCTCATTTTCCTGCACCATGGAGTTCAATTCATCATTTCACCTTCTATGGCTATTTTCCCAAAACCTTAAGTGTTTGCAGTTTTCACAGCAATCATTAGTGTTTTCTTCTAAGTTCTCTATAGCCCTTTCAATTTCATTCATTTATGTCCAACCTCACCTTTTTCTCTATCTCATCAATATTTTCTGCTAGATTTTATTCATGTTTGGCTTAGTGTGTCTCCTCCAAGTCATTTCTGCAAGTGGTCAATGTTTTGGTATTTAACTATGCCATTAAGCTCAAAACCTACTTCTCTTCAAGACCCACTTGTTTCTTCTCTCCTTGCTACAAATTGTCTTCATTTAGGAGCTTACAACCTACCTATTCAATACCTTCTATTGATGGAAACTTCAACACTCCTCTAGAAGTGCCATAGTTTATCCATTATCCTCTTGTGCAGACTCTAAACTGTAGGATAGTTTTCTTTGGAAACTCTTTAGGTCCTTATTGAATAACCATGTGTTGACCTTCTATTACATTTGAGCCAGCTTCTAGCCAAGGAAAAGTAGTGTTTGGAACACCAATGATGACTTTAAAATATGTGAAACCCTAATTTATCTAGTGGGAGAGTTCTTTGACCTTATCTCGAGTGAAAATTGGCTTGGAGGTTGTTATTCATCAGTAATTTTTTCTTATATAGATGACTAAATGCTTATCCTATATTTCTAGAAACAAAGTTCATGAACATTGTGAGTTCTAGAAATCTGACTACCTTCATTATCCTTAGGATAAATGTTTCACTATTTCATCATCCCATCATGTCAAGCCCAGCTCACTAATCCCAAAAGACCCATCAGGGGCTCATGCTAATCATTTTGTATATGCTTTGTCACCTTTGGCCTCAATCCTCTATTTTTTTTTTCCTAAACCCTCCACTACTACCTAGGACCACCAATCAACCAGCTCTCTTATATCTCCAAAATACCTCAAGCATTGATGGTCTCAAAACTATCTCTTTAGGCTCTTTAGATAAATCAAGAACTTTGGATTTTGGATCTTCAATACATTAATCTATCAAATTTTTTTTTTTACACCTAAGGATCCCAATTCATGATTTCAAGCAAAGGCCAAGTCCAAGGAACCTTCCACTAGGTCACCTAGGGTTTCATAGGTCATAGGGTTGTTTTGGTGCTCAAAGCCTTTGTTTTTCTTGTGTCAGAGGCTGCATACAAAGAAGAAGAAGGTCAAGTAACTTGTCCAAAACTGATCAAAATCCATTCAAGAAAGGCCTCCTTGGCCAAAGCACAAATTCTGCAAGGGACAGCTGCCCTTGTTCACATTTCTGCAAAAAAATATCAAGTTGGTTATCAGCATAAAAGAGGTAAGGTAATAAGATGAATCGTCACAAGAAGACATCCATGACAAAGAGAAAGGCAACAAGCCTGTGTTTAAAGAGAATCAGGGTTTTGTGATTAATTGACAAGACACTATTTCCAAGCAAAGAAACATCACAAGGACCACAATGACAGAAGACACCTCAACAAAATCAAGAAAACATTGAATATTTTTAGAAATAATAAATGAATTTGGAAGGGTTATAGAGAACTTAGAAGACAACACTGCTTATTTTTATTTAATAGCCCTAAAACCTAAGATATTGAAAAGGTAAATAGAATAGGAAAAATAAAGATAATAAGACCTCCTTCATAATAGTAGAGGGCATTCAAAGGATTCTCTCAAGATGGCTGTTAAAGTTTGTCAAAAACAATAATTCTTCACTACACCAAAAGAAGAAGTTGTAAAGAGTATTAGTGTGATGGAGCCCAGGTTTCCCAATACAATCAAAGCTCTTCTAAATGGTAAAGACAAATAAGGATGAGGTGTCAAAGTCCAAACAATGACAAAGACACCAAAAACCCTGTGTTATGGCACTTGCATAAATCAGAAGTGGCCAAGGGGAAAACATGGTAAAACTGATGCACTCATCCTTGCCAAAAAGGACCTCACTGTAAAAAATATTAGTAACAGGTAAGCACCACCTGTTTTGAGTCTGTTGCACTAAAAAAATGTCTAAGAGGAACGAGGAAATGTTTTTGTTTTTCAAAACAGATAGTTTGGACAGGCCCTAAAATTTCAGCACACCATTACCCAGAGAAAACTACTTAAGAAAAGTTATGGGCACCTGCAAAAAAGGATCAAGAAGACATTAATGAAAACCATAAAGTGGCCCAAAGAAAACATTGTAAAAATGGGTTTATAAGTTTAATTTATCTCTCTCAAGGGGTATAAAGGTGTTTCAATTTTGTTTTTGAGCTCATTTAGCACTTGATGAAGAGAAAGAAGCTCTAGGGAGAAAAACAGGGTTTTTTGGCCATTTTCTGGGCAACTGTTATGGCGTTGCGCAAATCACTGGCGCTACGAAAATACAGGCCGGTGTTGTGCTAAACAGTCCTCTGCCCATTCAAAATAGCACGACGTTGCTCTAATCATCCCTGGCATTACACAAATCCAGGGCGCTGCGCAAACGCAGGCCTGACTTGCCCGGAGACCAACGGAACATTGCATGCGCTCGACACTATAGTAATGGGCCACTCGAAACCTTTGCACGATTGCCCAGGCACTACCCAAATGCAGACCCGACTTGCTCGAAGACCGGCAGACAGTGCACACGCCTAGTGCTGCACTAACCATCGTGCAGGCCTGCCAGCACTGTGCAAATAGGCCGGCCCAATAGCTCAGGTAGGGCATTGCACAAACACATAGAACCTTCAAAAGGAAAAATATCTTGCCCTAATTCAAATTTTCGTCCTCCATTCGCCTCCAAGATCTATAGAAGATCCAAGAATTGGTAAGTGGCCTTTCTCCTTGTCCCCAAGCAAATTTTCAAGTTAATTTTGGTTTTTGTGGCTTTAAAGTTAAAACCATAGGTGCGTAAATCCTAGGTATTTCATACAAATGAGACTTTGTGTTTAAAACCTCCTTAAAACTAGTTTTGATGTCATATGAGGGTAAGTGAGTTAAGTTGACTGCAATACACCTTTGAGAAGGCCTCCTTAAGCTTCAAGGAAACTAAACCCTAAGAATCCTAGCCTCCACACCAATCATTCTGCAAAGTTGACTCCATCACCTTTTTCACCTTGCTTCACCAAACCCTATTTATAAACCAACATCTCCCATCATTGCGTTAGGAGCTGAAAACAACAGTGGCAGTGAAAGTGGTCAAAGACCTTTGAGACCAAAACATAAGGGAGGAAAAGTCAATAGATTGGAACCTCAAAACACAGTGGCCATCACCTCCTCTCCTAGGATCCTGTCATGTTTTCAAAATTCAAGATGTTTTCAATTTGTGAGAGGATCAAACAAGTGAAGAGCCACCCTGAGCTTACAAGGCTCCTCATTCTTAATTTACACAACAAGAACTCAAGACTTGTAGGAGTGGATTTTGAGATCTCAGCAGGTGCCATATTTGAGGCTACAGGTATCCTAGTTGTGGGTGAAAAGTGGTTTAAAAAGGGAAAATTGGACAAATAATTTTTAGAGCCATTTATCAAAACAAGGTATAGAGGAGGCAGCAAAACAATTTTCCCTTTCTCACACCTCAAACACAGATTTTCCTCCTTGATGTTGGTTATCATGAAATACTTCACCTGTGAGTGGAGGTACTCCAGGCTTTATACCTATCATGTCAGACTCCTCATGCATTTCACAGGGGTTAAGGTGCTAAACTTGCCTTACTATCTCTATAGGAGCATTGAGAAAATGTCTTCTATTGTCTGGAGGAGAAATCACCCACAACAAATGCATAGCTTATTCCACCATTCCTTGATCAAGATGGTAGTATTACATTAGTTGTAACATCATGGTATACCTTGGGATGTTTTCATAACCCATGAATTCTTTACAAACCCACAGCCTCCTCATCAACCAAATCTGCCTTCCTCATCTGCACAAGTACCCTCACCACAGGCAGACCTCCCTTCCTCTCCTTCTCTTGGTGCATCAGGTGAAGCAGGAAGTGGCAGTGAAGAATCACATGAAGATCAGGGTGAAAGTGATGATAAATCATCCCACAATGAAGGTGAGTTTGATGATTATGTTGAAAATCAAGAGGGTCATGATGGGGCAGAGTACATGGAAACAAAATATGAACATGAGGATGATCCAGTAGCTAGTGAGCAAGAGGTAGAAGACATGGAAAAATATGAAGGGAATAATGATGAAGAAAAGAGCAGTGGATATGGAAATGATGAACAAAGTGTTGATAGTAAAGAAGACGAAATCAGTGAGGCAAAGACAAAAATCAATGAAGAAGAGAAAGAAGGAGATGATTTTGAAGAAAATGTACATGAGCATAACACTGAGTAAATTCATGGTGAAGACAGTGAAAATATGGATGAGAATGATGAGCATGAAGAAACATTAGATGATGAAGAGGAAATAGAAGAACAGGAAGAGGGAAATGATGAGGCAGAAACATAATTTGAAGAGGAAGACAGTAACAGAGAGGATGACTCTGATAGTGAAGAACAAGATAGCAAGGGAGATAGTCATGATAGCCATGACACCAATAAGCCTCTTAGTGACATTGAGAGTGATAATAGTGTAGAGGATGTTGAAGAGGAGATGATTCCCAATTATAAACAACTCCAAACTGAAGAAAGTGCAAGGGCTAATAGTCCCAATGAAGACCAAAGCTACAACACAGAAGGCAGTAAGGAAGGTAATGATGATGATGGTATTGAAAGTCAAGAAAGTAGTGATCAAGAAGGGCATGAAATGGTTGATGTGGATCATAGTGAAGGTGAAAGAGCTAGTGACAACACCAAGGGTCACAGTCATGATGAAGACACTTCCAAAACCACCATCACTCCTCTTGCATGCACATACCACAGGGGGCCAAGGAAAGTGTTTGATCCCTCCAAAAGGAAAGGGGCCTTGCCATCTGTATCCATTCCAAGGCTTGAAAAGGGAAAAGAGAAGTTGGACCAAGTTAATAAAGGTAAGAAAGGCAAGCTATCTACTCAGAAGCCTCAATTCATTGACATAGAAAGTGACACTGAAGATAAGGAGATGGCCACTAGAATGCTACTCCAAAGCAAGGATGCTCAAATCAAGGAGTGGGAGAGGGATTTTGGTATAGCCCAATACATCATTCAGTATTATAAGAATGAGCACAAACACTTCAAGAATTTAAAAAGAGGCATGGCACTCCAGAAAAATATGACAAAGTATTATGCAAAGAAACACAAGCTTGTTTGTGCTAAACTAAAGGAAGCCCTCCTTGAAGTCCAAACCCTAAAGGAGGAAAAAGAGCATGAAAGCTTTGGATTTTTGGCTGAGGCTTCTCAAAAAAAATTTAAGACCCCCTAAGGGAGGTCTCGCCCAATTTTGAGCCAATTTGGAGCAATTTTTGTTTTTTGAAATTTTTAAGGCTCATTAGCGCAGCGGCATTGGCGCTACGCTAATACATGAAGCATATTTAGGAGAAGAAATTAAAATTTTTGGACTTCTCACACTTATTACATTATTTTCACCAATTTTCATATGATTTGGAGCAGGTTTGACCCCTCAAAAGATCAAAACACCTCTCTTTTTCACCTTTCTGCCACTGTTTTGGGCCTGGTGCTGCGCAAATGAAAATGTTCAGATTTTTGACTTTTTGACTAGGTTACAGGAGATAGATCAGGAAAATACAAGAATTTTTTGAAATTAGACTCATCAGGCTTTCCAACAAGCCATCATGGAGCCAAATCTGACCTTGGGAAGGGGTCCAAACCTGCGTTGCAAAAGACCCTATTTTCTGCTAAAAGTGGTGTTGCGCAAATGGACTGTTTAGTGTGTTTTGGACCAAAAGTCAACAAAACACACTCATTTATTACAAAATCATTTTTTTTGTGTTTTTTGAAGCAAATAAATCTAGAATTAGGTGCAAGAATTTATTTTAACATTTATTTCATGAGATATTTTGTGCCTTGGGCCTTGCAGTGTCTCTTAGGCATAAATGACATTTATGAGTGATTTTGACATTTTCCAACCCTATCTAAGGTTTTTTCCCTCCTTTGTTGAGTTAAATAGAGCATGAGGTCTTCATTGTAAACGCTGGCATTTGATGAGATTTGAGAGCAATACATGGTTTTTATGAGCTTGGAGAAGAAATTGGTGTTGTGAAGTCTATGACTGGCTTGCTTGGATTAATGATGGAGAAGATTGTTTGTAGGATTCCTTAGCTTGATTAATGGTGATGTATTCTTAATTTTTTCATGTTTTCTTGTTATCATTATGTTTCATCCTTCTTTGTTGCTATAGAACAGAAAATTATAGGTTGATAAATTCTCCTTGAAGCACCTTAGTCCTCCTGTTTGCTATGGCCCTGATGTTTTCCTATGTTGGGTGTGTTTGAAGAATTCTTAGCTACTCTTCAAGCCTCCTTATGCTTGTTTGTTTCTTCTATGGATGATATTCTAGTTTACAAATATGATTCATGGTAAGCCTTGCTTATTTGAAGCTATCTAAACTCTGTCTTGAAACCTTTCTTTGAAGTATTGTTTGCTAGGTTAAGTCAAAGAGGTCTTGTTATGATCTTGCCCTTTGTCCATGCCTATCAGTTTGCTTCAGAGTCCTTTATAGCTTGATCAATAGTGCTTAGGATTTCCCTGTTTTTCTGATTAAATTTCTTGTATCATCTTATATGTTTTCTAATTTTGAAGGTGAAATTACTAAGTAAGATAAGCTTTTCTTGCTTTCTTTGTTTCATTGAAATGTTTATCTTGGATATTTATTTGTTTAAGTATTGTTATTGAGTAAATGGTTTTCCCTATCTCATGATTAGTATCTTTTTCTTATCATATTTAAGACCTTCTTGTTTATGGGTAAATGACAAAGGATACTTCACTGCCCTTTTCCCTAACTTGTTTTTCCCCAACTTGATGTCCACCCGACTTCACACATTACGTTAAGGATCCATTAACTTTGTTGGATTGGCCCTTTCATGCACTCTGATTCATTATTGGGACACTCATGACTTTAATTGACTCCATAGCCCAATGATTTTACAACCTCTCACTCCACCTATTCTACCTATTCATCTTACCCAACCCAAACAATCAACAAACCCTACACTTAACAACTAGCCTAAAATCAAAAATCAAAAATCAAATAAGAACACATCCTTTGCATCTAATAGAGAGAGCCCTCTCTGAGTCCAAGAAGACTAGGTCTTAGGACTCCAAAGACTGGTTTCATGTTACCCTGTCATTTGGTCTACCAATCTGCCAAATCATGGGACCCTAACAGAGGCTTCAAGTGAAAAACAGAGTATTGTCAAAGTGTTGTATTTGAAGATCCAAAATCCAATGTACTTGATTTATCTAAAGAGCCTACAGAGATGGTTTTGAGACCATCAATGCTTGAGGAACTTAGGAAACATGGGACTGAGTTGGTTATAGGAAAACCCTAGAAAGAAAGTGGAGTTGTGGGCAAGGGAAAATAGAGTAATGAGGTCATAGGCAGGAAAAAATGATAGAGTTGAGAGGCATAAGCCCATAAGGATTCTTTTAGGAGTGACAGGGTGACTATGAAATGGCAAGATTGATAGAATAGTGAAATTTTTTCTAAAAGGGTAATGAAGGCAGTGATATTTCTAAAACTCACAATATTCAAGGAAGGTTGTTTTTAGAAATCTAAAACCAATCTATAGTTATCTAAAAATTGTGAAAAATACTGATGACTAACAATAGCTCCACTTGGGGAGGGAAACTCCTTTCAGGAGGTTTCCAGAACCTTAGAGTTCAGATCTCTAAGTTTTGAAGATCAGTACCTTACATGTACTTGGCAAATCCCTCTTTTTTCATTTGTTGAATTTACTCCTATCCTTTGAAGCTATGATCTCAAAAATATGAAAAGACATGATTGCTTCAATATTAGTTCTACCTACCCATCACACTTTGCCTAACATTTTTTCTTCTTTTAGGTGCACTTGGACTAGAAAACCCTTGACCTTTTTTTTCTTTTGAAAGCATAAAAAACTATATATGTCTACCCTTATATCATCCAAGTGTTCAGATTAGGTTGATGAACTCTTTTATTCTCTACTTAATCTACTTATTTGTCAAGGTTAAGCAGTTTGACAGATTTTAATTCTCTAACCTACTAATGTGAAATTCAAAACATAACCTAACCAGGATTAAGTAATCTGATTTGACATGGGCTATGGAATTTTGGACTAGCTGCACACAGATTTTATTTTTGCACAAAAGTAAAACTAAAAATTAAGGGCTATGATTTGGTGTTTTTCATTTATCCCTCTCTTTCTCTTTTGGTTCAGATTTGAGAATTTGGAACAAAAAATCTTTTCCTAATCTAATCTACTGACAAGCCCAGTTTAAATGGTTTGGCAAGCCTTCATTCACTAACCTATCAGTAGAAATTTAAATTTTTTTTTAGTCATGATTAGGCTGTACGACTCAACAAGACTCTTCTTTCTCAAAAAACAGTGGCATTTAGGCTTGCACACTTTCAGAAATACTCTTTTTGGGTATGGGGATTTACCTCTTCTTTTTATCTGCCCTATTTTTTTTTTTTTTTTTTTTTTTCTGTGTTTTTGTCTTTTGTCAAAGTAATTTGAAACTAAAAATATGCTCACAGTGCTGAGCTTATTTTCATACCTATCTATCCTAATCTAATGGAATTTCTACTTCCGTAAATGATGCGAAAATGCCAGTGCAGCCAATTGAGCAGCAGTAAAAATAGGTAAACAACTTGACTTCTTGTTAGAGGATTCATCAGTATACCTTGATTATGTGTCTTCATAACCAAAGTTATCATATGTAGTGGAAAATTCTAATGTATTTGATTCTTGTAAAGAATCCATGTCTGGAAACTTGGGCCAACCAGGACATTCATGTAATCTGCTATAGGATCAACAAAAGCATGATGTAAACTTTTTTATTTTAGGCATTTCATGATTAGTTCATCATCTGTATCCCAAATATTAACTCTAAAAACCTTATCTTCAGTCTGGTTCTTGAAAACACAATCCTCCTCAGCCTCTTCTTCATGATAATCTGATTTGGTAGCCTCATAATGCTCGACTATGTTGTTCTCTAGTATGCCTGATATGCCTTGAATGAGTGGACTGAATTCTCTCTGACATAAATTATTAGGAACATCTTTTGGAAATAGGTCTTCTAGAAGAGGCAGCACAGCATCAGTACCACTCTGTTCTATAGTTTCTATATGAGAACATGCATCAATGGATAGGTCAACAGTATAACAAATAGAGAGATCTTTTTTGCATAAAAGTTTAGAGGCTGGCTGTATGTTTAGAATTTGATTGATTTCTTCCTCTGTTAAAGGAGGAGGAATTTTCTGTTTTCTTTGGATTGAGCCATAGTTGTTTTCTTCCTCTTGTGTTTGATCATGAGGTTGAATGTCTTCTTGAGCCTCACACGAAAGTTCAGATGAATTATCATTTGTCTCTTTGGAGGGATCTTGTGGATTTTATTTTATTTCCTAATTGTTTTCATTCTCAACCAACTTCTCCTGATTGTCATGAAAATCAACTTGAGCATGAAATTCCCGAATTTCCTCTATTAGAACTTCAGGATGCCAATTTCCGAAATCTTCATCAATATTTGCAAGGTATTGTATGAGATCTCTGGATTGATCACACCAATTTTAAGCTAATGATAGAGATGGGCAGTTTTATTTATAATGCTCATAAAACACCTTGTGGAGATCTCCTAAGGAAAACAAATTGCCAGGTTTCAGAATTTCATACCATTCCCTTGCCTTCCCTTCTAATGTTAGCATGAACATCTTCATGATGGATTCCTCATGCCATTCAAATTTTAACGTCCATATGTGTATATGAAATTTGATGATATGTAACAGGGGGTCATCAACTTTTTCATTTTGAAAAACAGGTAGGATTTTATCCCAATTTACCTGAGGCATTTTGTGTGGGAATCCAAGGATATGATCTCTAATAATTGGGGCATATCTTCGTTATATTCTTCGATCCATCTTTGTTAATCATTGAGAGGAAAGGGATCACTGCATCTCTATAACTAGTCTGGAGTCTTCTACTAGTTGAGTCTTTAGGTCTATTGAGTGTTGTGGAGTCGCTAGGTGGAAGATTTAAAACTTTCTTGCGGCTGGTTGTTGTCCACCATCATCAACCATATACCAGTTTTGGATAGTACTTGAAACATTAGAAGCCAGAAATGGGACCCAACAGATCAGAGAAGGTTGAGAGTTTATAACAGTTTTGAAACACAACCTAATCTGTAGAATATTGAATTCATATAGTATGTGACTAGGCTTTGTGCTCTTAGGATTGAATACTACATTCCTAGAGGAGTCTGTGAGAAATAGAGGGGTCAACAGGGATACTGAAGACCAGTGGAGTCACCAAGTGGATGATTCTTACTATTTTGAGGATGTACTTTTTGTTCACCATCAACAACTAAATACCAATCTAATGATGTTTTTGGGTTTTCCAAGTTCTTTATGTAACACTAAGCTTATCAATAAGTTTTCTTCAGTATAGTCACCATGGTGCTAGTATGATGAATCAAACAGATATCACTTTTGGCTAACACTTTATTTATCTAAGTTTGACGGGGGATTTATGAGTTCTTAAGGAATTTCTAAGCTTGTTACTTACTCAGATCCTCAACGGAGTCACCATTATGTTGGGTCCCTATAATTTGTTAGATTGGAAATACCAAATTTAACAAGGGTAATATCAAACCAATCTTTGGAGCCCTAGGAACTAGCCTTCCTGGACTCACAGAGGGCTATCTCTATCTTTGTGTGAAATATGTAACTTGTATGTTTTTAGGGTTTTTTATTTTAGGCTATTTATAAGGATAGGGTTTGTTTGTTTGTTTTGTTTGGTTGGGTAGGTTGTCAAGAAGAATAGATAGAGTAAGAGAAAATCAATCCATTGGGCTATGGAGTCTGAAAAGGTCTTGAAAAGTATAACAATAGGTCAAGGGTGTTTCATAGGGCAAGTTAACAAATCCAAATGGATCTAAATAGGTTTTAGTGAGTGTGAAATGAACATGAGGTTGTGAATGTAGTAGGTTTAAAGGGAGATTAAGGATCCTTCAACATACTAGAACAAGAAAAGCTTTCAGGATGATAGCATAGTAAAACTGAAGAGAAGTTAATAATTATTCAACTAGACTTCACTAGACAAACCTCAAAACAAAAATTAAGTAATCCTAGAGAGAAGTTAAGAATTCTCTAAATATTACTTTCAGACAAAGAGAACTTTTAAGATAACATTTTAGTTAAACTAAAGATCATTTAAGGATTCTTTAATTAAACTTCAAAGAGGAAAACATAGAGAAAAAAGGATGCAGACATAAGTAGGGTGCCAAGAAAGCATATCCAACTCTAAAAATTTTGTCCTATTATCAGAGAATAAATGAACATAATGAAACAAAGGAAAACATTGACAAGAGTGGGATAACATCACCATCTAACAGAGCTCATGAATCCTAGGAATGTGCTAGTTCCATTGATATTCAATTCAAGAAATCTACAAGGCTCCAAATCCAAACTTCATAAAAAACTCAGAGTCTATGCTTAGCTCAACAATCATCCAACAAAAACGATGAGGCCTCCATGCAGTATTTAACTTGCGAAGGAGGACCAAAACCCTATCTAGGGTTTAAAAATGTCATTAAATACATCATAAATGTCATTTTTCCTTTGAGACCATGCAAGGCCCAAGGCAAAAGTATCCCAACTGCAAAAATAACTTCTATCATAACTTCCCAACTAATTTTAGAGATATTTGCCTATTAAGCCTTCAAAATATCTTTTTTATTTACTCCTTGTGTCTTTGGTTGACTTTCTGGCAAGGGCACAGTGCCAAGGTTCAAGGGCGCAACGCTAACAGTGGGAAAATCACATGTTTTGTAACTGATATTTGGAGGCCTTCCTGGTGTCCAAATGAGCTCCATGATAGCTCATTGGAAAGCCTGGCCTGTATAGTTTCGAAAACTACCTTTGGTTTTCATATTGGAGTCCATTTTCCTACCTAAAAACCACTTTTTCCAAGATTTCTCAAGGCGCATCACCAGTGCTGAAAAGAGGGCATAATGGTGAATTTTTGCTTGTTTTTGGCACTTTTGGAGGACTAGTTTTTCTCCAAATGAGCTGAAATGTTCTATGAGTGATGTCTTTGGCATGATGAACATGAAAATTTAAACCTTTCCTCCATTGAGTGCCCTAAAAAAGAGCACAGTGCCAGTGGCGCTGCACCCTTAGCCCTTTTTTCTGCTGGCCAACTGTCAAAGACCAAAAACATGCAAAAATATGCCAAAATTTGGATTTACCTTACTGATCATGTTTGAGATTCTTGTAGGGATGCACCAGCAATATTTTCAAGTTTTTCTTTGTATTTTTCCTCTTTTAGGGCTTGAATCTTAGCAAGGGCTCTTTTGAGCTTGACCCTTGCAATTATGTTCCTCAAGGCATAATGCCTTGCCATCTTTCGTTACATGTCAAGGTCTCTCTTGGCTTTCTCTAGCTGACCCTCTAAGTGAATATTTTCTCTCTCTAGCCAAGGTTCCCTATCATAATTCCATGGCAAGCAACTCACTTGGAGTGAGCTACTCTGCTAATGCTGTATGTTTCTCTCTTTCTTTGGCTAAGGCTTTTCTCAAACCAATTTTCCTTGGCCTCCTCCTAGGAAGTTGTTCTTCCTCTTCTTTAGTGTCATCATGAGTGTCCAAGACCTCATCTAGCTTTGCCTTGGATTTTCTAGCCTCTTTTTGGGCTCTGATTGCCCTGACCTCACATATGGCTTTCTCTGTCTCCAACTGCTTGTTTCCAACCTCAAGGAAATGAATCACATTCTTATCCCTACGAATATTTTCTTGTAGATCCCTAATCTGAGCATCCTTTCTTTTAAGCAGCATGCTTGTGATTCTCTGCTCATTTTCATCATCATTGTCAAGGTGAATAAGTTGAAATTCTTGTTCAGTCTCATTTTTATCTTCCTCTTCTTCATCAATGACATTTTCCTTACCTTTGTCAAGCTGCTTGGTTGATGTAGAAGGCATGGCCCCTTGCCTCTTAAGGGCAGCAAACACATGCCTATTTCCCCTCTAGTAGGTCAAAGAAAAATGTTAAATGTTAGCCACCTTGTTGTCATCTATTTCACTACCACTTGCATCATTTCTCTTTGACCCACTGTCATCATCCTTACTACTCTCATGGCTTTTTGTCCCATTATCATCATCCTTACTACTCTCATGGATTTTTGAACCACTGTCACATCCTTACTGCTCTATGCCTCATTAGCATCTTTTTCACTGATATGTGCCTCACTGCCCTCTCTGCTCTTTTTCTCACTACCATCATTGCTCCTTTCCTCACTGATTGATTTCTCATTGTTTTCTTCCTCATTGGCATCTACCTCATTGACATTTGCCTCACTTTTTTATTCCTCATTGTTTGATTCTTCATTGCCATCTCCCTCATTGTTTGATGCACTAGTACCATGAGATGATGGTGAGGGATTGTGAGAGGGTTATGAAGGAGGATCATCGTGAGGTGCGGGTATGTGAGTGGAGGGTGATGCATGAGTAGTGGGGTGTGATGGTGAAGGAGGAATGGGAGGATGAGAAGATGAAGGTATATTTTGCTGAGAATGGGCTTGTGGAGTAGTAAACACTTCATTGGTAATTAAGGTCTCCCATGGAATACCCTTTTGTTGTAGTTGGTGAATAAAAACCATCTTGATCAAAGAATTATGAAAAAGGCTTTGCATCTGCTGAGGATAGTCTCTTTTTTGTACAATATAGGACATTTTATCAATGCTTCTGTAGAGGTAATAGGGTATGTGAAACATCCTCACTCTAGTAAAGTGCATAAGGAGCCTGATGTGGTAGGAGTAAAGACGGGAGAACCTTCCCTCACATGTAAAATACTTCATGAAAATTATCATCATAGGTGCATATCTATCAAGTAGGTGAGAGAAAGGAAAGATGGATTTTCTGTGGTATTTGTACCTAGGCTTTAGGTAGGGTTCAAAGTAACTCATGTCAAGATTGCCCTGCTTGAACCATTTCTCCCCTACACTAGGTATGCCTGTGAAATTGGCAATAGCATATGTAGATAGTTCAAATGTGACCCCTGCAAGGTTAAATTTTTTGTCATGCAAGTTAATAATAAATAATCTAGTTAGCTCAGGGTTGTTTTGCACCTGCTGCACCTTTTCACAGAATTCATAGCATCCTACATGCTGGAAGCAAGAAACAGTTAAGCGAGATGCCATTAGCTCCCTTGTGTTTGGGGGTTAAAATCTGTTGATATTTCCACCTTTGTGCT
Source organism: Pinus albicaulis (assembly GCA_034641835.2). Lineage (NCBI taxonomy): Eukaryota > Viridiplantae > Streptophyta > Pinopsida > Pinales > Pinaceae > Pinus > Pinus albicaulis. Next base: position 869,236,290 of record CM076576.1, on the reverse strand, counting down.
CGTGCCTCCTTGGAATTTGGCTTTCTCCTCCACTACCACTATCTTATGACATTATAATATTTTCCTTTGAGAAACCCTAGGACTATAGATGGAAATGAGATGAAGGGTTGGTGATGAAAAAGGCAGCTTTGCAAGTGAATGAGATGAGTGAGTGAGGGTATAGGTATATCAGGCTGAGTGAGATGCTAAACAACTTAATGACAACCCTAGTTGTGTAATTACCCTTTGTTTTGACTGATACTGTTCATAGGCATGAGATTTAAGGTTTCTCTTAGGGTTGTATTACCATTTAATCAAGAATCATCAAAATTGCTTGAATATGAGTGTATGTGATGGTATTTACCCTTAACAATGCTTGAAGGACCCTTTCCAGAAGTTTGGAAGCCACTCGAAGTGTTTTGAGTGGTTAAATCCCTTGGAAATCCCTCCTGGCCAAGGGTGCAGCGCTCAATCCCAGGCGCACAACGTCAAAGGTTTTCCCCATCGGGCCTATCGTGTAAGGGTGCAACGCCTTCCCCAGTGTGCAATGCTCAGTTCCAGGTGTGTAACGCTTTTGTAATTTTTATAGAATATTTTTGTCAAGGGCGCAGTGCCCGATCCTAGGCACACAACGCCAGTTTGAGCATGCAGTGCCAAGACACTTAGCCAAATTTTGACTTGAAAACTCAAAAAAACTTGTTTCCTTGACAATTCTAACTCTTTGCAAGGGAACAATGATTGATATGAGATGAAACATGAGATTTTATAGACTAGGGAATTTGATTTATCTTTGATAACCCATTTCCTAATGTTTTAAGTCCTTTTTCATTTTCTCACTCATGCTTTTTGATTTTTTACTTGCAGGTGCCTGAAAACTTTAACTTGGCTTTCCCCTTTGCTCCTTGAGGCATAAAAGTTCATTTTGACAACTTTTTGACTTAGCCACACAACAAATTCTTCAAATTCTTGTGTAATTTCCACCATGAAACTAGACTTAACCTTTTCACCTTTTCTCACTAACCTTTTTACACTGTTTGCATGCAGGTGACTTTGAATGATGAATTTGACCCTCTTTTTGCTCCTTGAGGCATAACAAGTTTATTTTGACAATTGTAGGGCTAGATTACACATGATGGCATCTTCAAAAATTTCTGTGGTTTCCACTACAATACTCAACTAATCTTTTTCACCTTGGCTGGCAGTTTGTTGGAGTTATGAAATTTGTGTTCCTTTTGATCCTGAAGATTTGACATATTTATTTTGACACAACAGTAGCCACAAAATTCTCTTTTGTTTCCACCTTGGGGCTCAACATCATATTTTTCTCATTCAGGCATTATAAGCTCATTTGAAACCTTTGGGAGGATTTCTCATAACATCACTTTCAAAACCCTCTTTTTCCTACACCATGGAGTTCAATTCATAATTTCACCTTCTATGGCTATTTTCCCAAAACCTTAAGTGTTTACAGTTTTCATAGCAATCATCAATGTTGTCTTCTAAGTTCTCTATAGCCCTTTCAAGTCCATTCATTTATGTCCAGTTCACCTCACCTTTTTCTCTATCTCATCAATCGTTTCTACTAGATTTTCTTCATGTTTGGCTTAGTGTGTCTCCTCCAGGTAATTTCTGCAAGTGGTCAGTGTTTTGGTATTTAACTAGGACACCAAGCTCAAAACCCTAGTTCTCTTCAAGACCCACTTGTTTATTCTCTCCTTGCTGCAAGTTGTCTTCATTTAGGAGTAGACCACCTACCTATTCAATACTTACTGATGGAAACTTCAACGCTCCTGCAGAAGTGCCACAGTTTATCCATTTTCCTCTTGTGCAGACTCTGAACTGTAGGATAGTTTTCTTTGGAAACACTTTAGGTCTTTCTTGAATAACCATGTGTTGACCTTCTATTACATCTGAGCCAGATTCTAGCCAAGGAAAGGTAGTGTTTGGAACACTAATGATGACTTTAAAATATGTGAAACCCTAATTGACCTAGTGGGAGAGTTCTTTGACCTGATCTCGAGTGAAAATTGGCTTGGAGGCTTGAAGTGAAAAACATAGTATTGTCAAAGTGTTGTATTTGAAGATCCAAAATCCAATGTACTTGATTTATCTAAAGAGCCTACAGAGATAGTTTTTATACCATCAATGCTTGAGGAACTTGGGGAACATGGGAGTGAGTTGGCTATAGGAAAACCCTAGAGGGAAGCTAGAGTTATGGGCAAGGGAAAATATAGTAATGAGGTCACTGGCATGAAAAAAGGATGGAGGTGAGAGCCATAAGCCCATAAGGAGTCTTTTAGGAGTGACAGGGTGACCATGAAATGGCAAGGTTGATAGAATAGTGAAAATATTCTAAAAGGATAATGAAGACAGTGAGATTTCTAAAACTCACAATATTCAAAGAAGGTTATTTTTAGAAATATAAAACCAATCTATAGTAATCTAAAAATTGTGAAAAATATTGATGACTAATAGTGGCTCCACTTGGTTAGGGAAGCTCCTTTCAGGAGGTGTACAGAACCTCCCTCCCTCTCTCTCTCTCTCTCTCTCTCCCCCCTCCACACTCCCACTCCCCCTCTCTCCACCTCCCTCCTCTGCCTCCGCCTTCCCATCTCTCTCTCTCTCTCTCTCCTCCCCACTCCCCCTCTCTCCACATCCCTCCACCTCCCTCCCTCCCTCCTCCACCTCCGCCTCCCCATCCCCATCTCCCTCTCCCCCGCCCCCCCTCTCCCCGTTTCTCTCTCTCACCTCCCTTTCTCTCTCCCTTCGTCCCTCCCTCCCTTTTCATCTCCCTTCCTCCCTCTGACCCTCCACCTGCCTCTTCCCCACAGACCTCCCCTCCTCTCCCTTCGCCTCTCTCTCTCTCTCTCTCTCTCTCTTCCCCACTCCCACTCCCCCTCTCTCCATGTCCCTCCACATCCCTCCCTCCCTCCTCCACCTCCGCCTCCCCATCCCCATCTCCCTCTCCCCCGCCTTATCTCCCCGTCTCTCTCTCTCACCTCCCTTTCTCTCTCCCTTCGTCCCTCCCTCCCTTTTCATCTTCCTTCCTCCCTCCGACCCTCCACCTCCCCCTTCCCCACACACCTCCCCTCCTCTCCCTTCACCTCACTCCACATCCCTCCACATCCCCATCCCCCACTCTCTCTCTCTCTCTCTCCACATGCCTCCCTCCCCCCCCCCCTCTCTCTCTCTCTCTCTCTCTCTCTCTCTCTCTCTCTCTCTCCCACCCCCCCTCTCTCCACATCCCTCCACATAACTCTTCCACCTCCGCCTCCCCATCCCCCTCTCCCTCTTCCCCCCACTCTTTGTATCTCTCTCTCTCTCACCTCCCTCTCCCTCTCCCTCTGTCCATCCCTCCCTTTTCATCTCCCTTCCTCCATCTAACCCTCCACCTCCCCCCTCCCCTCTTCTACCTCCGCCTTTCCATCTCTCTCTCTCCCTATGGCTCCCTCTCCTCCTCTCCATCTCCCTCCATATCCCTCCCTCCATCCCTGCACCTCCCTCTCCCCTTCTATCCACCTCCCTTACTACCTCCCCCTCTCCCACTCTCTCCCTTCCCCCCTATGCCTCCACCTTCACCTTCCCCTCACCATCTCTCTCTCTTTCTCCATCCCTCCCTTAAACTCCCCCTTCCACTCCCCCTCTCTCCCCCCATCTCTCTCTCTCTCTCTCCACATCCCTCTCGTCCCCCCCTCCACCTCACCCTCTCTCCCTCTCTCTCTCTCTCAACTTCCCTCTCTCTCTCCCCCTCTCTTTACCCCCCTCTCTCTCTACCCCCCTCCCCCTCTTTCTCTCCCTCCACCTCCCTACCTTACTCTCTCTCTCTCTCTCTCTCCACATCCCTCTCTCTCTCTCTCTCTCTCTATCTCTCTCCACCTCCCCCTCCCACTCCCCCTATCTCCACCTCCATCCCCCTCTCTCCCATCTCTCTCTCTCTCCCCGCCTCCCACTCCCCCTCTCTCCACCTCCCTGCTTCCCTCTCTATCTCTCCCCCCTACCCCTATCCCCCTTATCTCCCTCTCCCTCTCCTCCCTTTTTCACTCTCTCCCTCCCTCTCCCTCTCTCGATCCCTCTCCATTTCCCTCCCCCTCCCTCTCTCTCTCTCCACCGCCATCCCCCTCTCTCTCTCTCTCTCTCTCTCTCTCTCTCTCTCTCTCTCTCTCTCTTGCTCCACCTCAGACTCCCCCTCTCTCCACCTCCCTCCTTCTCTCTCTCTCTCTCTCTCTCTCTCTCTCTCTCTCTCTCTCCCCCTACCTCTCTCTTCCTCTCTCTTCCCGTACCCCCCCTCTCCCTCTCTCGATCCCTCTCCATCTCCCTCCCTCTCTCGATCCCTTTCCATATCCCTCCGTCTCTCCATCCCTCTCCATTTCCCTCTCCATCACTCTCCCTCTCTCTATCTCCCCCTCTCCACCTCCCCCTCTCCCCCTCTTCCTCCCTCTCTTTCTCCTCCCTCCCTCCCTCTCTCTCTCTCCATCTCCCTTTCCATCTCCCTATCTCCACCTCCCTCCCCCTCTTTCCACCTCTCTCTCTCTCTCTCTCTCTCTCTCTCCCAATCCCCCTTTCTCTAGCTCCCCCATTCCTCTCTCTCTCTCCCCCCATACCCCTCTCCCCCCTCTCTTCCTCTCCATCTCCCTCTCCCTACCTCCCTCCACCTCCCCCACCCGTCCCCCCTCCCTTCTCTCTCTCTCTCTCTCTCTCTCTCTCTCTCTCTCTCCCCCTCTCTCTCCCTCCACCTCCACCTCCCTCTCTCGATCTATCCACCTCCCTTCCTCCCTCACCCTCTCCCTCTCTCTCTCCCCCCCTGCCTCTGACTCTACCTCCGCATCCCCCTCATCGTCTCACCTCCTCTATCTCTCTCTCTCTCTCCCTCCCTCTCTCCCCCTCCCATTCCCCCTCTATCCCCCTCCCTCCACCTCCCTCATCTGCCTCCACCTCCCCATATCTATCTCTCTTTCTTTCTCCACATGTCTCCCTGCTGCCCCCTCTCTCTGTCTACCCCCCCTCTCTCTCTCTCCACCTCCCCCCCCCCCCCCTCTCTCTCTCTCCCCCCTTCCCACTCCCACTCCCCCTCTCTCCATGTCCCTCGACGTCCCTCCCTCCCTCATCCACCTCTGCCTCCCCATACCCCTCACCCTCTTCCCTGCTCTCTCTCCCTCTCTCTCTCTATCTCTCTCCACCTCCACCTCCCTCTCCCCATCTATCCACCTCCCTTACTCACTTCCCCTCTCCCTTTCTCTTCCTCTCCCTGCCTATGACTCTGCCTCGCCATCCCCCTAACCCTCTCACCTCCTCTCTCTCTTTCTATCTCCTCGTCCCTCTCTCCCCTTCCCATTCCCCCTCCCTCATCTTGTCTCCTCCCCCTCTCTTTGTCCACCGCCCCCTCTACCTCGCTCCCTCTCTCTCTCTCTCCTCCCCACTCCCACTCCCCCTATCTCCACCTCCCTCCACCTCCCACCTTCGCCTCCATCTCTCTCTCTCTCTCTGCCCCCTCCCACTCCCCATCTCTCTGCATGTCTCCCTCCCCCCTCTCTCTCTCCACCCCTCCCTCTCTCTCTATCCCCTCCTGACTCCCACTCCCCCTCTCCCCATGTCCCTCCATGTCCCTCCCTATCTCCTCCACCTCCGCCTCCCCATCCCCCTCTCCCTCTCCCCCCCCTCTCTCTCTCCCTCTCTCCCTTTTCATCTCCCTTCCTCCCTCTGACCCTCCACATCCCCCTCCCCCACACTCCTCCCCTCCTCTGCCTCCACCTCTCTCTCTCTCTCTCTCTATCCTCCCCACTCCCACTCCCCCTCTCTCCATGTCCCTCCACCTCCCTCCTTCCCTCCTCCACCTCTGCCTCCCCATCCCCCTCTCTCTCTCACCTCCTCTCTCTCCCCCTCTGTCCCTCCCTCCCTTTTCATCTCCCTTCCTCCCTCTGACCCTCCACCTCCCCCTCCGCTACACTCCTCCCCTCCTCTGCCGCCACCTCTCTCTCTCTCCCTCTCCCTACAGCTCCCTCTCCCCCTCTCCATCTCCCTCCATATCCCTTCCTCCATCCCTCCACCTCCCTCTCCCCTTCTATTCACCTCCCTCCCCCTCTCCCACTCTCTCCCTCCACCTCTATGCCTCCACCTTCGCCTCCCCTCACCGTCTCTCTCTCTTTCTGCATCCCTCCCTCAACCTCCCCCTCCCTATCCCCCTCTGTCCCCCTCTCTCTCTCTCTCTCTCTCTCTCCCCTTCTCTCTCCACATCACTCTCATCCCTCCCTCCACCTCCCTTCCTCCCTTCGCCTATCCCTCTTTCTCCCTCCCCCTATCCCCCTCCACCTCTGTCTCTCTCTCCCTCTACGGCTCCCTCTCCCCCTCTCCATCTCCCTCCATATCCCTTACTCCATCCCTCCACCTCCCTCTCCCCTTCTATCCACCTCCATTCCTCCCTCCCCCTCTCCCACTCTCTCCCTTCCTCCCTATGCCTCCACCTTCACCTTCCCCTCATCGTCTCTCTCTCTTTCTCCATCCCTCCCTCAACCTCCCCCTCTTTCCCCCTCTCTGCACCTCCCTCTCTCTCTCTCTCTCTCCACATCCCTCTCGTCCCTCCCTCCACCTCCTTTCCTCCCTCCCCCTATCCCTCTTTCTCCCTCCTGCCCTCCCCCTCCACCTCACTGTCTCTCACTCTCCCCCCCTCTCACTGTCCCCCTCTCTCTCTACCCCCCTCCCCCCCTCTCTCTCCCTCCACCTCCCTCCCCTCCTCCTTCCTCTCTCTCTCTCTCTCTCTCTCTCTCTCTCTCTCTATTTCTCTCTCTCTCTCTCTTTCTCTCTCTCCACATCCCTCTCATCCATCCCTCCCCCTATCACTCTTTCTGCCTCCCGTCCTCGCCCTCCACCTCACCCTCTCACCCTCTCTCCCCCTCTCTCTACCCCCCCTCTCTCTCCACCCCCCTCCCCCCCGCTCTCTCCCTCCACCTCCCTTCCCCCCTCCCTCCTTCCTCTCTCTCTCTCTCTCCACCTCCCTACCCCTTTGTCCACCTCTCTCTCTCTCCTCCTCCCACTCCCCCTCTCTTCACCTCCCTCCCTACCCCTCTCTATCTCTCCCTCCCTACCCCTCTCTATCTCTCTCTCCCCCTACCCTTCCCTCCCTACCCCTCTCTCTCTCTCTCTCTCTCTCCCCCTATCCCTCAACCCCCTTTTTCACTCTCTCCCTCCATCTCCCTCTGTTGATCCCTCCCCATATCCCTCCCTCTCTATCACTCTCCCTCTCCCTCCCTTTATCCTCCCTCCCTCCCTCTCTCTCCATCTCCCTACCTCCCTCCCCTCTCTCCTCCTCATCCTTCTCTCTCTCACTCCCCATCCCTCTTTAAATCATCCCCACCCCCTTTAAATCATTCTCATCCTCCTTTCAATTACCTCTCTATACCTAACCCCCCTTCCCCCGTCTCTCTATATCTTTCTATATCCCCCTGTTTCCCCCATTGCTCTCTAAATTATAAATATATTTTCACAAAAATACATAATTAGAAAATATTAATTTATTATATAAAAATCATGTGAAATATACATTAAAATATTCAAAGTTAATAAATACAATATATGATAAATTACAAACACATTTATAAGACAAATTAAATTTAAAAATTTAAAATTTATTTAGAAATTCAAATTAAAATTTATATTTTCAATCCAAATATACTATTCTTCTTAATCATAAATATAAATTAATTTAAATAAACTTTAATTTTCCTTTTAAATCATCAAAAAATCACATATATTTTATACTAAAAACAATACAATAAAAATATTTTGAAAACATTGTTTCTCATAACTATAATTAAAATAAAGCCACAAAATATTATTTAATTATATTTTTAATAAATATTATTTAAAATTTAATTCAATTATGTCATACTAGATTAATTAATTAAAATGAAGAAACCCAAAAAAATAAAATAAAAACAATCGAAACATCTACTTGAAGTGAGTAAGATCTCACCACAAAATGTTAGCTCCATAATTATGGTTAAAGAACAAATTACAAATGAAAATAAATACAGTAAAACAAAGTTGTTTCTTCTTCTAATAAAAAAACACTTTCTTGATTTTTAAATAAAAAAGCACCGTACTTTTTTCTCATTCAAACACGAATAAAAATAAAATACAAAATATCCATATAAAAATAGCTATTAACTTTTGAAGATTGTATACATAAATTTTGACGTTTGTAAATTGAAATAGATCAACATAATTCTGAATAAGCCAAGATTTGCAATACAAAGTGAGTGGCCCCAAACCAGAAGCCATGGAGTTTTTATCTATTTACTTACGAAAGTGTTCGGTGTTGTGTATGTGAAATTGTTTGTATAGCAACAGTGGACATCTATGGGTGGTGGTGCATGGTCGTTCTTAGGTGGTGGAGCGATTTGTCTGGTTAATTATGATAATGAACGAGACCTCATTATGCTAACTAGCTATGCATAAGTTCCCCTTCGCGGTCATCTTCTTAGCGGGACTATGGTCATTTGGGCCATGGAAGTTTGAGGCAATAATAGGTTTGTGATACTCTTAGATGTTTCAGGCTACATGCATGCTACACTGATGTAGCTAACGATTTTTTTTTCCTAGTTAGAGAGTATCGGTAAATATTCTAAAATTGCATCGTGATGGGGATAGACCATTGCAATTATTGATCTTCAATGAGGAATTCCTAGTAAGCGCGTGTCATAAACTAGTGTTAGCTACATCTGTTCCCTTTTTACACACCGTCTGTCGCTCCTATCAATTTAATGATCTGGTGAAGTGCTTGGATTGTGTTGACGACGGTGGTTCATCACTGTCGACATCATGAGAATTTCATTCAACCTTATCATTTAGAGGAAGGAGAAGTTGTAACAAGGTTACCATAGGTGAACCTGTGATAGGATGATTGATAGCAGGAGATTTTTTTTTTGTTTGGGTTGGGTGGGTTTCGATTGTAATCTAGGTCCGTGTGGTGTGTCTCTAGGAGAGTAAGTTTGATGTTTGTCGGGGTGGTTTCTTATCTTGAGTTCACGCTTTTTGTTTCCTGTAGTTGCAAGCCATGCTTTTGATTATCCCATTCTTTGTTTTTCTTTCCCCCAATGTCTTTTTTGTATGGGGTTTGAAAGCTCATTTCCTAGGAGCCCTCTCTGACAGTCCATTCAGCAGGGCATGGTTGTTGCAGTCGAGGTTATTGGGAAATAATATGGATAAATTCAGACTCATTTGTAGCGGTCATGCTTTGTGTTTTTTTCATTGGAATATGTGGGCCAAGGGTTCGAGCCTCCATAGTTGGCTCTCTCCAAAAGGCTGGGGTGTTTTATTTGTTTCTTGATCTCTCTCTCTCACTCCCCCTCGCGCTCCCTCCACCTTTCACTCATCCCTCCCCCGCCCCCCCCTCCATCTCTCTCCCAATCGCTCTCCCTCCCTCCCTCTATCTCCCTCTCTTTCTCAATCTCTCTAGTTTCCTCTCAATTCCCCTCTCCCTCCCTCCCTATCTCCCTCCCTCTCCCTCTATCTCTCTCTCTCCCTCTCTCTCTCTTTCTCCAATCTCTCTATCTCACTCCCTCCCTCCCCTACCCCCCTCTATCTCCCTCCCCTACCCCCCTCTATCCCCCTCCCTCTCACCCTCCCTGCCCCTCTCCCTATATCCCTCCCTTTCTCCCTATATCCCTCTCTCTCTCCCTCACTCTCTTTCTCTCTCTCCCTCTCCCATCTATCTAGCTCACTCCCTCCCTCACTCTCTCTCTCTCCCCCCTCTCTTCTCTCTCCCCTCCGCCCCTCACCTCCCTCCCTCCCTCCCTCTCTCTTTCTCTCTCTCCCATTCCCCCTCTTTCCTCTCTCCACCTCCCTCCCTCCCTCTCTCTCTCTATATGCCTCCCCCTCCCTCTCTCCCTCTCCCCATCTCCGCCTCCCCATCCCCATCTCTCTCTCTCTCTCTCTATCTATCTATATCTATCTCTATCCCCCCTCTCTCCCTCTCCCTCTCCCTCTTCCTACCTCCATCCACCTCCCCCACCCGTCCCCACTCCCTTCTCTCTCTCTCTCTCTACCTCCCCCTATCCCTCATTCCCTCCACCTCCATCTCCCCATCTATCCAGCTCCCTTCCTCCCTCTACCTCTCCCTCTCTCCCCCTCCCCTTGCCTCCGACTCCGCCTCCCCATCCGCACCACCCTCTCACCTCCTCTCTCTCTCTCTCTCTCTCTCTCACACATTCCCCCTCCCTCCGCCTGTCTCCCCCACCTCTCTCTCTGCACCTCCCCCTCCACCTCTCTCCCTCTCTACCTCCCCCTCTCCCTCCCCTTCCCTACCTCTCTCCCTCCTTACCTCCCCCTCTCCCTCCCCTTCCTTACCTCTCTTCCTCCCTGCCTCCCCTACCTCCTTGCCTCCACCTCCCTCTCCACCTCTCTCCACCTCCCTCCACCTCTCTTGCTTACCCCACCTCTGCCTCCCCCTCCCCATCCCCCTCACCCTCTCTCTCTCTCACCATCTCTCTCTCTCTCTCTCTCTCTCCTATTCCCCCTCTCTATACCTCCCATCCCTCCCCCTCTCTCCCTTCCCCATCCCCCTCATCCTCTCTCACCCATTGCCCCCCCTTGCCCTCACTCTCCCCCTCCCACTCCTCCTCTCTCTCTATCTCGCCCTCCTCTCTCTCTCTTTCCCTCTCTCCCCCTCCCTCTCCCACTCTCTCTCTCTCTCTCTTCCTCCCCCTCTCCCTCCCCTTCCATACCTCCCTCCCTCCCCCCACCTCCGCCTCCCATTCTCTCCACCTCCCTTCCTTCCTCCCCCTCTCCCTCTCTCTCCCTCCCCCCACATTCGCCTCCCCATCCACATCTCTCTCTCTCTCTCCCTCTGCCTCCCCTACCCATCCCCCCTCTCTCTCTCACTCTCTCTCTCTCTCCCCCTCTCTCCATCCCTCCCTCCACCTCCCTCTCCCCATCTATCCACCTACCTTCATCCCTCCTCCTCCCCCTCTCTCTCCCTCCCCCTACCTCTGACTCTACCTCCCCATCCCCCTCACCCCCTCACCCTCTTACATCCTCTCTCTCTCTCTCTTTCTCTCTCTCTCTCTCTCTCCCTCCCTCCCTCCTCCGGTCTCTCGCCCCTCTCTCTCTCCCCCTCCCCCTCCAAATCTCTCTCTCTCTCTCTCTCTCTCTCCTCCCCACTCCCACTCCCCCTCTCTCCACCTCTCTCCACCTCCCTCCTCTGCGTTCGCGCCCCCCCCCCCTCTCTCTCTCCCACTCCCCCTCTCTCTGCATGTCTCTATCCCCCCACCCTTTGTCTCCACCTCCTCTCTCTCTCTCTCTCTCTCACTCCCGCTCCCCCCCTCTCTCTCTCTCTCTCTCTCACTCCCACTCCCCCTCTCTCTCTCTCTCTCTCTCTCACTCCCACTCCCCCTCTCTCTCCCCTCCCCACTTCCACTCCCCCTCTCTCCATGTGCCTTCACCTCCCTCCCTCCTCCACCTCCGCCTTCCCATCCCCCTCTCCTTGCCTCTCTCTCTCTCCCTCTGTCCCTCCCTCCCTTTTCATCTCCATTCCTCCCTCTGACCCTCCACCTCCCTCTATCTCTCTCTCTCTCTCTCTCTCTCTCTCCCTCTCCCACTCCCCCTCTCTCTGCATGTCTCCCTCCCCCCTCTCCATCTCTCTCTCCACTTCCTCTCTCTCCCTCTCTCTATCTCTCTCTCCCCTCCCCACTCCCACTCCCACTCTCTCCATGTCCCTCCCTCCCTCCTCCACCTCTGCCTCTCCATCCCCCTCTCCCTTTCCCCCCCCCTCTCTCTCTCTCACCTCCCTCTCTCTCTCCCTTTGTCCCTCTCTCTCTCTCTCTCTCTCTCTCCCTACGGCTCCATCCCCCCCTCTCAATCTCCCTCCATACCCATCCCTCCATCCCTCCACCTCCCTCTCCCCTTCTATCCACCTCCCTTCCTCCCTCCCCATCTCCCACTCTCTCCCTCCCCCCCTATGCCTCCAACTTCACCTTCCCCTCACTGTCTCTCTATCTCTTTATCCATCCCTCCCTCCCACTCCCCCTCTCTCCACCTCCTTCTCTCTCTCTCCACATCCCTATCGTCCCTCCCCCCACCTCCCTTCCTCCCTCCCTTATCCCTCTTTCTCCATGCCCCCCTCCCCCTTTGCCTCACCCTCTCTCCCTCTCTCTCTCGCCCCCCCCCTGTATCTCTCTCTCTCTCTCTCCACCTCCCACTCCCACTGCCCCCCCCTCCCCTTTCCCCCTTCTCTCTCCCTCCGCCTCTCTCTCTCTCTCTCTCTCTCTCTCTCTCTCTCTCTCCGCCTCCCCACTCTCTCCACCTCCCCCTCCCACTCCCACTCCCCCTATCTTCCCCTCCCTCCCTCTCTCTCTCTCTCTCTCTTCGCCTCCCACTCCCCCTCTCTCTCTCTCTCCCCTCAATCTCCCTCTCTCTCTCCCTTTCCCTCCTTTTTCACTCTCTCCCTCCCTCTCCCTCTCCCCCTCTCTCTCTCTCTCTCTGCCTCTCCCCTCTCTCCACTTACCCCTCCTACTCCCCCTATCTCCACCTCCCTCTCTCTCTCTCTCTGCGCCTCCCACTCCCCCTCTCTCCACATCTCTCTCTCTCTCTCTCTCTCTCTCTCTCTCCCTCCCTCCCTACCCCTCTCCCCCTATCTCCCCCGCCCTCCCTCCCTACCTCCTCCCCGACCTCCCTCTCTCTCCATCTCCCTTTTCATCTCCCTATCTCCACCTCCCCCTATCTTGCACTCACTATTTCCCACTCCCCCTATCTCCACATCCCTCCCACTCCCTATACCTCCCGACTTACCTCTCTCTCTATCTCTCTTCCCCTACCCCTCTCCCCCTATCTACCTCTCCCTCTCCCTCCTTTTTCACTCTCTCCCTCCCTCTCCCTCTCTCGATCCCTCTCCATCTCCCTCCCTCTCTCGATCTATCTCCATTCCCCTCTCCATCACTCTTCCTCTCTCTCTCTCCCCCTGTAATATACCCAAATTTTCACATCACATTTGGAATATTAGAGTCCTTGATTTTCTTCATGAATTAAAGTAAATAAAGGGGTGGAGGGACCCACAATCCTCAATAAGAATAAATATCCACTTTATGGGTGTGAATGTGGATTAATTTAGACTAGATATGTAAAAAGATGTAGTTGAGAAACTAATAATGTGAATGAGATTGGAGATCATGTCTCATTTAATGAGAGAGATCATTGAGGGTTGATTCAGTCAACTAAGATCTTGAAGATGTCAAACAAAGGGTCATTGAGAATTAATGATCAAGTGGTGGAGGATCATATGCAAATGAAGCACACATGATGTTAAGTCCCTATATTAATAGTGTAGCCCCTTATTATGTTAGTGTAGCCCCACTTATTGTTATTGTTGTACCCCTGTAACCCCCATATTGTTATTATTGTGCCCTTACATTATTCATTTTGGCCCTACTAAGTTACATTGTGGCCCCACTAGGATTATATTGTGGCCCCATGGACTCCTATATATAGAAGGAGGTTTTGTTCATTTGTATCATCCAAGAATTGTTCATTTATGTAATATGTGGAGATTTCTTTATCTGGTGGCTTATTTCTAAGGCGTTGATATCTCATTTCTTCTATTTTTGGAGCTGGTTACACAACATTTGGTATCAGAGCTTTGGATTCTAGGGTTTCGCTACTCCAAACAGGTCATCGTGGCATTTTCGCTATAAAAATTTTTCTATGAGGTTTCAGAAGCTGAAATTTTTAGGGTGTGAAGCCGAAATCCTGAGGAAGATTGTCTAAAAATTCCAGAGCTTGGTTTGCAATATTTTTGGAGATATGATCTGTGAAAGTTAGGTTTTTTTTCAGGCTCCTAAACAGGTCATCGTGGAATTTGCGTTATAATTTTTTTTCTACGAAGGTTCAGAATCTGAAATTCGTATGGTGCAAGGCTGAAATCATGAGGAAACTCGTCAAAAAATTTCAGAGCTTGGTTCGCAATATTTTTGGAGATATGATGTGTGGAAGGTAGTACTTTTTTAGGCTCCTGAATTTCATCTCAAAGAGGTGATCGTGGGAAAAGTTCAATAACTCTCTCTCTGAACATTGGATTGGAGTGCCATAAAAAGTGATCACAAGTACACAAACTTTTGTTTCTTGGCTATCAATTTCAGAAACAAAGGACGAAAGAGTGACACGTGGCAAGTCGTACAAATTCGCTCTACTGAACCAGTCCATAATTAGGTCATTGTGGGAGATTGGACACAACTTTGTCTTGGAGAATCCAAATCAGGTCAGACCTATGGCATTCAAAAGAGAATTCAGAGGGCTACTTCAGTGCTAAATTTCAGATATTGAAGATCCACAATCACAGAGATAATACAATTTCAATATCGAGCTCCTCAAAGCAAAAAAAAGGTGTGTATTTTTTTCCAAATTGCATAAGTCTTGTTTGAAGAATCAAGTGGAATTGATTCCAAGGGCATATTGAAGAATTTTTATCAGTAATGGGTTCTATTATGCATCCAAAAAATAATTCAATACCCATTAAGCCCTCAGAAATCTATACTATGACGCATGAAGAGGAAGAATTGCAGTACGAGATATCAAAATTACGGTACCAAGTGCAACAAATTTCGATCTTACGAAGAGCAACCGAAGATGACATAGATGGTTTAAAATAAAAAATGAAGGCTAATTTGGATGGTTTTAAGGATCAAATAAAATCTACTATGGATGATAAAGTAGTGGAATATCACATCAAGCATCAACAACAAGTTCTCCAACTCTCAAAGGATAACCTCTTTGGTGCAGAATCTAATGAAACAACAGGAATATCAACATCACATCGAAAGAAGTTCTGAAGTAGTCACAAAAACAAGAAATAAACAAGTACGATCAATTTCAGAGTATCTCAGCAAGTGGAAGAAATTTCCTATAGAAGATTCCACATGGGAGGATGAGAATTTTATACAGAAGCATCAAGAAATAATCAAGCGTTGAGGACAACACTTGTTTGAAGGAGAGGGGCATGTTAAGTCCCTATATTAATAGTGTAGTCCCTTATTATGTTAGTGTGGCCCCCCTTATTGTTATTGTTGTACCCCTGTAACCCCCATATTGTTATTATTGTGCCCTTACATTATTATTGTTAGGTCGGCTAGGATTACATTGTGGCCCCACTAGGATTATATTATGGCCCCATGGACTCCTATATATAAAAGGAGGTTTTGTTCATTTGTATCATCCAAGAATTGTTCATTTATGTAATGTATTGGAGGTTGCCCCCTCGAAGTGGCTTATTTCTAAGGCGTTGATATCTCATTTCTTCTATTTTTGGAGCTGGTTACACAACACATGATGGAGGAGGTGTACATTGCACCTAGACTGTTTGGTTGATTTGGTCAAACAGTGCAGTCCCACTTGGAGGATCTTGTCCACATGAGATTGCGAAGTTGAGATTAGGGCCAAGGCTTGGGATGACTCAATCATTATAAATGATATGAAGGCAAAGGTGAAAATGATCTTGGATAATTTGGTGTGTGATATTTTAGATCTGGAATTGTCAAGTGACATTCCACTGCATTCTTGGGTTGTTTAGCAGAGATTGCAAGTGATGTTTAGCACAGGGTGTTCCTGAGCGGGAATCCCTCCTCTTTCTTTGAGTGATATCTAAGGAAGAGGTTTGTACATCATTATACATCAGGCTTTAAGTGCCATTTCATTTTTCTACTTTCTGTAGAACATTCATATTCAGAAAACTGTAGTTTTTTGGAGATCAGTTTGGAAGGTGGAAGTTGTCTTGAGTACTTCAGCTGGAGAACAAGGTGAGGGATTATTCCCATCACTTGGGCTTATATATCAGCACTCCCAGAGCCACATTGCAGATCTAGCATCAGGCCAAATGTTATTGACCTGCTAGCAGTAGTATTCTCTCCAAGAATAACGTTGTCCATATTGAAGATCTGAAAGGAGGAAGGAATTTGCTAGTACTTCAGCTAGCAATCCTGTGGAGGATTATTCCTTCACATTTCCATCAGTCTTCCCATTAGCTTGGAGCTTATTGTAGCACATTTGAGCAGGTAGAAGGCCTCTCTTTCCCTCATAGTGTAGTTTTCAGAGGCAGTTGTATTGTAGCAGCTGCAATCATCTTTTGGAGGATTGAGGAGCTAGATCTAGAGCTCCTAGCTCATAGATCTGAGGAAGGGATCAACCCTTCGAGAATAGATATGATCTGAATACAAAATTCAACCATCTATTCTTCAGATCTAGCTTCAGATCTGTATTTCCCAACAGATCAAGGATCAAACCCCAGGGAGGTGATTTTTCCAAATTTGCAGATCTAGAAAATCCTTTCTGGGTTATCTTGGGAATCCATCACACTGGCCGGATCTTGAATCTTAGCATCATCATAGCTCTAGTTTTGAGTAGATTTTCATTTCTCTTTTTAGCCTGCAACTCCATGTTTATGTCTAGCTAAAGAGATAGTGTAGTATTTTTTGCAGAGCCTCAACAGTTATGTTGTACCTACTTGACACATGATTTCAAGGTGATCCTAGCTCATATTTTTGGCTAGATCTACCTATGTCTTGTACTTGTGTTTTTTATTCATCTCCAATATAATCAAATGGCTCAGCTCTTTCTGCATATTCTGATTTGTACTTAGATTTATTGTTTATCTTGCTGTAAGTTATTATATTGTGTGAAGTATTACTGCATTCTCCCTTTTTGGGATATTACAATGGTATTAGAGCATGATCTTTGGATCATCTTGTGGACACTTCATCTTTTTACATTGAAAGAAGAACAAATAGATGAGATCTATCATGGAGAAAGAAAAATTTGTCACTCCTTTCTTGAGATCCATGCAAGATCTCTCCCTGGAGGTCTACCAAGAGAAGGAGGAGGAACAGAGAGAAGGTCCAAGAAGAAGATATGATGAGGAAAGCACTTCCTATCAGCAACAAATAAGACCGGAGAATCCTAGATCTCCTCATAAATCCACTATGCCCACTTTGTTTTAAGAAGGTGAGAGGTTTAGAAGTGAAGAAAGGAATGAACCTGAGACTCATGAGACTCTCAGTCTATATCTTGAAGAGTACAAAGCACAGTCTCGAGCTTTCAAGGAGAAGCTAACCCTCCAACAATTCTTCCAGATTAGAGAAGAAAGAGGATCCTATAGCAACAATAGAAGGAAGATGCATAATAGATTCTATTTGCCTACATTTGATGGATCTTCCTCAAGCAATGTCAAGGCTTGGAGGAGGGAGTTAGATTCATTTTTCAAGATACATCCTATGGCTGAAGAAGAGGCTGTTCAAATTGCAACACTTCATCTCTTAGATGAAGTAGAAGATTGGTGGTTTGGGCACTTAGAGCATCCAAAGGTGACCAAGTATTTAGATTTATTTCACAAGTTGAGGAAGAGGTTTGATGTAGAGGGGTTAATACTTTCACCACCTGCTGCAAAAGTACTTATATCTAGAGAAGAGGCACTTGCATCTTTGCAAGGTCGTCTTGAGCTCTTGAGATATGGAGTCCCATGCATAGATCAAGAGATGCATGAGGAGGAGAAGGAAGATACCAGCGCTGGTACACTTGAAGGAAAGAGGCCATATTTCTTACCAGCAGTTGGAGACACTATTTTCCTAGTTGGAGGAACTCTTGTGTTCTATCAAGAGGTTCACCCATATCATTTGATCCAAGGTATGCATAAAATTTCAGCACATATTGTTTCAAGATCAATGCATAACCAAGGGTTAGAACAAAATGATGATTTGAAGCAAATACATTTCACAGCGCAGAGGACCCTTGATCTAATCAAGGAGGAGACTGAATAATATCCTTGTTCATCATTGTTGAGCTAAAATCAACCCTTTGAGTTGATATGTAGAGTTTCAGAAAATGGGATTATCATTATCCTATGTACAAGAACTGATTGTGAGATCAGTGTTGTAACTTGCTTTGAGACAGTGCAAGTATCACCCTACAGATCTACAGCACTGTCACTTAGTACTTGTGATATAGAAAGGGCTTCATCATTCTTGGAGAATTCTGGAGGTAGCTTCACTCATGAAGAAATGGAAGCAAAGATGAAAAATGGTAGACATCTTGAAATGAGAAACCTTTTCTCCTTTCTAGATCACCCTTTCTCAATGAGCCTCTCATTGCTCAAGGAGAAACTTCTACTTGTATAAATCCAAAAATTCTTTAGTTTTGGAGGGCCTTTGATGGACAGAGAATCTCATTAAGAGATCTCATTAGAGATGCATTTCAACATTTCAGGATATGCAAAGTTCTTCAAAAGTTTGGGAAGGATGGAATTCTACAAAGGGAGGATGCCGTGATTATGTAGTACCTCATTCATAATCAACATAGGAGTGAATGGGCGAGGATGATAAGCAAGGGGTTGCAAAACCACTTGTAGATTTGTATGGGCTAGCATGCTTGGTTACGTTGGTTTCCATTGGGAGATTTCTGTCACTCTCCAAAGGCCCCTATTTCTCTGATCCATGCCTTGAAAAACATGTATGAAATGAAGAAGGAGGCATGGCTGCGTTGGCTGCTCTTGTGTGAGTATGGATACCACCCAATAGCTCATCACTTTCTAAACCATGCCTTGTCTTTCAATGATAAATTGCAGCAAGAGAAGGCATGTTCATTTTGGTTTCACTTGAGAAAGTTTGGCCACCACATGGCATCTCCTATGTCTATGTGTTTTGTATTGTGTAAAATATGGCATAATGATCTCATGATGTGCATTAATGATGCTTCTTTGTATTGGGCTGATGTGACATCTCCTATGTCCATTATTATGCTTTTGCTTCATGATGCACATGTGGAGGAGAGGAAGCAGCAAGATCTCTTGTTGCTTGGATTGATTTTGGAGGAGTTTGGCTTGTCCATCTTACATGGAGGAGATGGAGGATGGTAGCAAAGGGCCTTACTCCGGTGGTTTTTGTTAGGAGAATATGGTTTGACATTTTTGTCTACCCATATTTCTTCTTCCCTTCTTCTTTTGCATAACTTTGAGATGATGGAGTTTGGATCCAACAAGGCCAATAGGGCTAAGTATGGGAGCATATCAATGCTCAATCTAATTCATGAAACATGGGATGAAGATATGTATTGTATGATGAAGCTTTTCCTTTGCAGAAAGAGCTACTTTATTTTATGTCTCTCATGTATTGTTGATGATGTTGGACATCACATGGTTGTCACTTGGTACTTCATGGTGGAATAAGGACATCTAACCAAACACTTGGAGGTCATTCCTTATGTTTTTTTAAAAGACAACCTTGGAACCAAACATACATAACCTATTGCAGCAAATGGAAGAAGCCTTCCTTATGTGGATGCCATATGGAGGGGAATAGATGGCCTTGCATCTATTTTTGGAGTTTCTTGAGGACAAGCAACATTTTTCTGGGGGGGGGGGGACTGTAATATTCCCAAATTTTCACATCACATTTGGAATATTAGAGTCCTTGATTTTCTTCATGAATTAAGTAAATAAAAGGGTGGAGGGACCCAGAATCCTCAATAAGAATAAATATCCACTTTATGGGTGTGAATGTGGATTAATTTAGACTAGATCTGCAAAAAGAGGTAGTTGAGCAACTACTAATGTGAATGAGATTGGAGATCATGTCTCATTTAATGAGAGAGATCATTGAGGGTTGATTCAATCAACTAAGATATTGAATATGTCAAACAAAGGGTCATTGAGCATTAATGATCAAGTGGTGGAGGATCGTGTGCAAATGAAGCACACATGATGGAGGAGGTGTACATTGCACCTAGACTGTTTGGTTAATTTGGTCAAACAACGTAGTCCCACTTGGAGGATCTTGTCCACATGAGACTGCGAAGTTGAGATTAGGGCTAAGGCTTGGGATGGCTCAATCATTATAAAGGAGATGAAGGCAAAGGTGAAAAGGATCTTGGATTATTTTGACGTGTGATCTTTTAGGTCTGGAATTGTCAAGTGACATTCCACTGCATTCTTGGGCTGTTTAGCAGAGATTGCAGGTGTTGTTTAGCACAGGGTGTTCCCGGGAGGGAATCCCTCCTCTTTCTTTGAGTGTTCTCTAAGGAAGAGGTTTGTAATTCATTATACATTAGGCTTTAAGTTCTATTTCCTTTTTCTAATTTCTGCAAAACATTCATATTCAGAAAACTACAGTTTTCTGGAGATCAGTTTGGAAGGTGGAAGTTGTCTTCAGTACTTTAGCTGGAGAACAAGGTGAGGGATTATTCCCATAACTTGGGCTTATAGATCAGCACTCCCAGAGCCAAATTGCAGATCTGGCATCAGGCCAAATGTTATTGACCTCCTAGCAGAAGTGTTCTCTCCAAGAATAACGTTGTCCATATTGCAGATCTGAAAGGAGGAAGGAAGTTGCTAATACTTCAACTAGCAATCCTGTACAAGATTATTCCTTCACATTGCCATTAGTCTTACCATCAGCCTGGAGCTTATTATAGCACATTTCAGCAGGAAAAAGGCCTCTCTTTCCCTCACAACGTAGTTTTTAGAGGAAGTTGTATTGCAGCAGCTGCAATCATCTTTTGGAGGATTGAGGAGCTAGATCTAGAGCTCCTAGCTCATAGATTTGAGGAAGGGATCAACCCTTCAAGCATAGATCTGTTCTGAGCACAAATTTCAGCCATCTATTCTTTAGATCTAGCTTCAGATTTGTATTTCCTAGCAAATCAAGGATCAAACCCCGGGGAGGTGATTTCTCCAAAGTTGCAGATCTGGAAAATCCTTTCTGGGTTATCTTGGGAATCCATCACATTGGTTGGTTCTTGAATATTGGCATCACCAGAGGTACAATTTTCAGTAGATCTACATTTATCTTTTTAGCCTAAAACTCCATGTTTATGTCTTGCTGAAGAGATAGTGCAATATTTGTTGTAGAGCCTCAACAGTTACATTGTACCTGCTTGACACATGATTTCAGGGTGATCTTAGCTCATCTTTTTGGCTAGATATACCTATATCTTGTACTTGTGTAACTGATTCATCTCCAATATAATAAAATGGCTCAGCTCTTTCTGCATATTCTGATTTGTACATAGATTTGTTGTTTATCTTTTTGTATGTTCTTATATTGTGTGAAGTATTACTGCATTCTCCCTTTTTGGGATATTACACCCATTCCCCCTACCCCCCTCTCCCTCCCTCCCTCTCTTTCTCCTCTCTCCCTACCTCTCTCTCCATCTCCCTTTCCATATCCCTATCTCCACCTCCCCCTCTCTCACACTCACTATTTCCCACTCCCCTTATCTCCACCTCCCTCCCACTCTCTCCACCTCTCTCTCTCTGCCTCCCAATCCCCCTCTCTCCAACTACCTCCTTCCCTCTCTCTCTCTCTCTCTCGCCCCACCCCTCTCCCCCTTTCCCCCCTATCTCCCTCTCCCTCTCCCCCTTTTTCATTCTCTGCCTCCCTCTCCCTCCCTTTATCCTCCCTCCCTCCCTCTGTTTATCCTCCCTCCCTCTCTGTCCATCTCCCTACCTCCCTCTCTCCATATCCCTCCCTCTCTCCTCTTTCTCATCCTCATCCTTCTCTCTCTCACACTCCCCATCCCTCTTTAAATCATCCCCACCCCCTTTAAATCATTCCCATCCTCCTTTTGGTTACCTCTCTATTCTTAACCCCCCTTCCCCCCTCTCTCCCCTCCCCTCTCTCTATATCTTTCTATATCCCCCTGTTTCCCCATTCCTCTCTAAATTATAAATATATTTTAACAAAAATACATAACTAGAAAATATTAATTTATTATATAAAAATCATGTGAACATATACATTAAAATATTCAAAATTAACAAATACAATATATGAGAAATTACAAACACATTTATATGACAAAATAAATTTACAAATTTAAAATTTATTTAAAAATTCAAATTAAAATTTATATTTTCAATCAAAGTATACTATTCTTCTTAATCATAAATATAAATTAATTTAAACAAACTTTAGTTCTCCTTTTAAATCATCAAAAAATCACATATATTTTATACTCAAAACAATACAATAAAAAATATATTGAAAACATTGTTCCTCATAACTATAATTAAAACAAAGCCACAAAATATTATTTAATTATATTTTTAATAAATATTATTTAAAATTTAATTTAATTACGTCATACTAGATTAATTAATTAAAATGAAGAAACCCCCAAAAAAATAATAAAAACAATCCAAACATCTACTTGAAGTGAGTAAGATCTCACCACAAAATGTCATCTCCATAATGATGGTTAAAAAAAAAAATTAGAAATGAAAATAATTACAGTGAAACAAAGTTGTTTCTTCTTCTAATAAAAAAAACACTTTCTTGATTTTTAAATAAAAAAGCACCGTACTTTTTGGTCATTCAGACACAAATAAAAATAAAATGAAAAATATCCATATAAAAATAGCTATTAACTTTTGAAGATTGTATACATAAATTTTGACGTTTGTAAATTGAAATAGATCAACATAATTCTGAATAAGCTTAGATTTGGAATACAAAGTTAGTGGCCCCAAACCAGAAGCCACGGAGTTTTTATCTATTTACTTACGAAAGTGTTCAGTGTTGTGTATGTGAAATTGTTTGTACATCAATAGTGGACATCTATGGGTGGTGGTGCATGGTTGTTCTTAGGTGGTGGAGCGGTTTGTCTGGTTAATTATGATAATGAAGGAGACCTCACTATGCTAACTAGCTATGCATAAGTTCCCCTTTGCGGTCATCTTTTTAAGGGACTATGGTCGTTTAGGCCATGGAAGTTTGAGGCAATAATAGGTTTGTGATACCCTTAGATGTTTTGGGCCACATGCATACTACACTGATGTAGCTAACAAGTTTTTCTTCCTGGTTTGAGAGGATGAGGAAATATTCTAAAATTGCATCGTGATGCGGATAGACGATTGCAATTATTGGCCTTCAATGAGTAATTCCTAGTAAGCGCGTGTCATCAACTAGTGTTAAATACATATGTTCCCTTTGTACACACCGTCTATCGCTCCTATAGATTGAATGATCTGGTGAAGTGCTTGGATTGTGTCGATGACAATGGTTCATCGCTTTCGACATCGTGAGAATTTCATTCAACCTTATCATTTAGAGGAAGGATAAGTCGTAACAAGGTTACCATAGGTGAACTTGTGATAGGATCATTGATAGCAGGAGCTTTTTTTTTCATTTGGGTTGGGTGGGTTTCGATTGTAATCTAGGCCTGTGTGGTGTGTCTCTAGGAGAGTAGGTTTGATGTTTGTCAGGGTGGTTTCTTATCTTAAGTTCACACTTTTTGTTTCCTGTAGTTGCAAGCCATGCTTGCAATAATCCCATTCTTTGTTTTTCTTTCCCCCAATGTGTTTTTTGTATTGGGTTCAAAATCTCATTTCCTAAGATCCTTCTCTGACAGTCCATTCAACGAGGCATGGTTTTTGCAGTCAAGGTTATTGGGAAATAATATTGATAAATTCAGACTCATTTGTAGTGTTCATGCTCCGTGTTTTTTTCATTGGAATATGTGGGCCAAGGGTACAGGCCTCCATAGTTGGCTCTCTCCAAAAGGTTGGGGTGTTTTATTTTTTTCTTGGTTTATCTCTCTCTCTCTCACTCCCCCTCGCACTCCCTCTATCTCCCTCTCCATCCCTACCCTCCCTCTATCTCCCTCTCCCTCGTTGCCCTCCCTCTATCTTCCTCTCTTTCTCAATCTCTCTCGTTTCCTCTCAATTCCCCTCTCTCTCTCCCTTCCTGCCCTCCCTCTCACTCTCCCTTCCTCCCTCTCTCTCTCTCTCTCTCCCTCTCTCCCGTCTCTCTACCTCACTCCCTCCCTCCCTCTCTCTCTCTCCCTCTCCCCCTCTCTCCACCTCCCTCTCTCCCTCTCTCTCTCTCTCTCCCCCCCCCTCTCTTCTCTCTCCCCTGCCCCCCTCTATCTTCTCTCCACCTGCCTCCCTCCCTCTCTCTCTCTCTCCGCTCCCCTCCCCCTCTTTCCTCTCTCCACCTCCCTCCCCCATCTCTTTCCTCTCTCAACCTCCCTCCCTCCCTCACTCTCTATATTTCCTCCCATCCCTCTCTCCCTCCCCCCACCTCCGGCTCCCCATCCCCATCTCTCTCTCTCTCTCTCTCTCTCTCTCTCTATATATATATATATATATATATCCTCCATCCCTCCCTCCCTCTCCCTCTCCCTCTCCCTACCTCCATCCACCTCGCCCACCTGTCCCCACTCCCTTATCTCTCTATCTCTCTCTCTCTCTCTCTCTCCCTCTGCATCCCCCTATCCCTCACTCCCTCCACCTCCCTCTCCCCATCTATCCACCTCTCTTCCTCCCTCACCCTCTCCCTCTCTCTCCCTCCCTCTGCCTCCCCATCCCCACCACCCTCTCACCTCCTCTCTCTCTCTCTCTCTCTCATTCCCCCTCCCTCCACCTATCTCCTCCCCCCCCTCTCTCTCTGCACCTCCCCCTCCACCTCTCTGCCTCTCTACCTCCCCCTCTCCCTCCCCTTCCCTACCTTTCTCCCTCTCTACCTCTCCATGTCTCTCCCGTCCCTACCTCTCTCCCTCCCTGCCTCCCCCTCTCATTCCCCTTCCCTACCTCTGTCCCTACCTGCCTCCCCCTCCCCCTCTCCCTCCCCTCCACTACCTCCCTCTCCCCCTCTCTCCACCTCCCTCCCTTCCCCCACCTATGCCTCTGCCTCCCCATCCCTCTCTCTCTCTCCATCCTATTCCCCCTCCCACTCCCCCTCTCTCTCTTTCACTCCCTCCCCCTCCCACTCCCCCTCTCTCTCTTTCACTCCCTCCCCCTCCCACTCCCCCTCTCTCTACCTAGCCTCCCTCCTTTCTCTCTCTTTCCCTCTCTCCCCCTCCCTCTCTCTCTCTCTCTCTACCTGCCTCCCTCCCTCCCCCTCTCCCCACCTCCACCTCCCCATCCCCATCTCTCTCTCTCTCCCTCTTTCTCTCTCTCTCTCTCTCTTTGTCCCTCTCCACCTCCCCCTCCCTACCTCCCTCCACCTCCCCCACCCATCCTGTTTCTCTCTCTCTCTCCCACTCTCTCCCTCCACCTCCCTCTCCCCATTTATCCACCTCCCTTCCTCCCTCCCCCTTCCCCTCTCTCTTCCTCCCCCTGCCTCCGGCTCTACCTCCCCATCCCCCTCACCCCCTCACCCTCTCACATCCTCTCTCCCTCTCTCTCTCTCTCTCTCCCCCTCCCTCTCACCCCCTCCCATTCCCCCTCCCTCCTCCGGTCCCCCCCCCCCTCTCTCTCTCTTTACGTCCCCCCTCCTTCCCTCCTTCCCTCTCTCTCTCTCCACCTCCCCCGTCCCTCCCTCTCTCTACCTCCCCCTCCCACTCCCCCTCTATCTACCTACCCTCCCTCCTCTCTCTCTCTTTCCCTCTCTCCCCCTGCCACCCCCCGCCCCCCCTCTCTCTCTCTCTCTCTCTCGCTCTCCCTCTCCCTACCTCCCTCCACCCATCCCCCCCCACTCTCTCTCTCTCTCTCTCTCTCTCTCTCTCCCTCTCCCCATCTATCCACCTCCCTTCCTCCCTCCCTCCTCCTCCCCCTCCCCCTGCCTCTGACTCCGCCTCCCCATCCCCCTCACCCTCTCACATCCTCTCTCTCTCTCTCTCTCTCTCTCCCATTCCCCCTCCCTCCTCTAGTATCCCCCCCTCTCTCTCTCTCCACCTCCCCCTCCACCTCTCTCTCTCTCTCTCTCTCTCCCACTCCCCCTCTCTCCGCATGTATCCCTCCCTCCCCTCTCTCTGTCCACCTTCTCTCTCTCTCTCTCTCTCTCCTCCCCACTCCCCCTCTCTCCACATCCCTTCACCTCCCTCCCTACTCCACCTCCGCCTCCCAATCCCCCTCTCCCTCTCCCCCCTCTCTTTTTCTCACCTCCCTCTCTCTCTCCCTCTGTCCCTCCCTCCCTTTTCGTCTCCCTTCCTCCCTCTGACCCTCCACCTCCCCCTCCCTCTCTCTCTCTCTCTTTCCCTCCCGCTCCCCCTCTCTCTGCATGTCTCCATCCCCCCACTCTCTCTCTCTTCGCTTCCTCTCTCTCTCTCCTCCCCACTCCCTCTCTCCACCTCCCTCCACCTCCCTCCTCCACCTCTGCCTCCCCATCTCCCTCTCCCTGCCCCCCCCCCTCTCTCTCTCTCTCTATGGCTCCCTCTCCCCCTCTCCATCTCTCTCCATATCCATCCCTCCATCCCTCCACCTCCCTCTCCCATTCTATTCGCCTCCCTTCCTCCCTCCCCCTCTCCCACTCTCTCCCTGCCCCCCTATGCCTCCACCTTCGTCTTCCCCTCATCGTCTCTCTCTCTTTCTCCATCCCTCCCTCCCACTCCCCCTCTCTCCGCCTCCCTCCCTCTCTATCTCTCTCTCTCTCCACATCCCTATCATCCCTCCCTCCACCTCCCTTCCTCCCTCCCCCTATCCCTCTTTCTCCTTCCTGCCCTCCCCCTATGCCTCACCTTCTCTCCCTCTCTCTCTCTCTCCCCCTGCGTATCTCTCTCCCTCTCCCCCCCTCTTCCCCCCTCTCTCTCCCTCTCCCTCTCCCCCCCTCTTCCCACCTCTCTCTCCCTCCACCCCTCTCTCTCTCTTCGCCTCCCACTCCCCTTCTCTCCACATCCCTCCTTCCCTCTCTCTCTCACTCTCTCTCTCCCCCTACCTTCCTCTCTCTCTCCCTCCCTCTCCCTCTCTCAATCCCCCTCTCTCTCTCTCTCTCTCTGCCTCCCCCCTCTCTCCACCTCCCCCTCCCAATCCCCCTATCTCCACCTCTCTCTCTCTCTCTCTCTGTGCCCCCCCCTCCCCCTCTCTCAACCTCCCCCCCCTCCCCCTCTCCCTCTCTCCCCCTCTCTCTCCATCTCCCTTTCCATCTCCCTATCTCCACCTCCCCTATCTTGCACTCACTATTTCCCACTCCCCCTATCTCCACCTCCATCCCACTCTCTCTACCTCCCTCCTTCCCTCTCTATCTCTCTCACACTCTCTCTCTCCCCATATCCCTCTCCCCCCTCTCCCTCTCCCTCTCTTGATCCATCTCCATCTCCCTCCCTCTCTCGATCCATCTCCATCTCCCCTCTCCATCACTCTCCCTCTCTCTCTCTCCCCATCCCCCTCTCCCCCTCTCCATCTCTTTCTCCTCTCTCCCTACATCTCTCTCCATCTCCCTTTCCATCTCCCTATCTCCACCTCCCCCTATCTCGCACTCACTATTTGCCACTCCCCCTATCTCCACCTCCCTCCCACTCTCTCCACCTCTCTCTCTCTCTCTCTCTCTCTCTCTGTCTGCCTCCCAATCCCCCTCTCTCCACCTCCCTCATTCTCTCTCTCTCTCTCTCCCTCTCCCCCTTTTTCACTCTCTCCCTCCCTCTCCCTCGTTCGATCCCTCTCCATATCGCTCCCTCTCTCCATCCCTCTCCATCTCCCTCTCCATCACTCTCCCTCTCTCTCTCTCTCCCCCTCTCCCTCTCTTTGTCCTCCCTCCCTCCCTCCCTCTCTCTCTTTCTCCCCATTGGTTTGAGTGGATGTGGGTTGAGAGCAAGAGGCTGGTAAGCCACTTGAAAATTTATGATACAGGGCGGTAAGAGGAAAAGCTGCATTGGCTACTCTTGAGAGAGTTTGGCCATCATGAGGTATATCCTTTTTCGAAGGGTATGAGGAGGGAAGACACTTGGGAGGACACTAACATCATATGGAAGCTTAGGGGTGGGATGTATCATGTTGATTTGATCCTCTTCACATCAATCAACATATTTTATCCTTATGATTTGTATGATGGAGGTGTGAGAGGGTAGCAAGAGTCATTATTGTTGTGGCTTCTCTTGGGAGAGTATGGGTAGAAATTTCCCCATACTTTTCATGATATTTCTAGAGAGAAGGAAGACACATTCATGGTGCAAGGAGGCTACCCTTCAGCATTGGAGGATTATGAGGGGCTTCAATGTAGGAAGAAGATCTTCTCACATAGAAGCATGATGGTGGATGGCTTTGGCATATGGAATGTAAAAGGGAGGAGTCATGGAGCCTTATTACTAAGGCCTACAACACTGTCACGTGGGATTGTTTTCTTATTGATGGAGTGTTCCAAGGAGTCTATGTATCCCTTCTTCTTGCAGATTTTTATGAGGAGATCGTCATGGGGGAACTTATACATGGACCTAACCTTCAGCCTACTCACCATGCTTGGTAAGAAATACATTTATGTACTTGTTTATTACTCTATTGAGTATTTGTATTTTCTCACCATATGTAAACACTGCATTGCTCCACAAGAGAGCAAGATTATTCATGAGTTTCATGGTCACTTTAGGGCCAAATTTTGTAAGGTTGATAACCCATTTCCACATGACTTTGGGCAAGTGTATTTTTGTTTTGTTTATGTACAGCTAGTATACAGTGCTGCTTGCTATCTTATAGTAGATGAGAAAACATATACAGTTGGTAGCTCATTGGAAAACAACTTGCCACATGATGTTCTAAATCAGCGGTTGGAAAGACTGCTATCTATCCACCAAGGAGACCATGTGTATCATCCTCACTTGCACATAACCTTCAACAACTTCCTGATTTGGATGACATATGGTAGTGATGTTCCATTCACTTTGAATGCAATGGTTTGGGCCAGCATGATCCATAGTTTTGGAGAGGGGATCTTTGAAGATTCAATCTTTCTATTGCCACTTGAGGGCAACTTATTTGCAGCCCATGAAAATCATGCACTCTACACTTATCATGAGTGGAGAGGAAGACATCGTTGGGTAGGCTATCCTATCTACCATGTTCAGATTTTCAGCCCACCTATTCTACATGAGCCAAAGGTGGAAGAGATCCTTCATGAGCTGCCATCCGGGAGGGTGACTCATTTTGTTTGGTTGATAGCTTGGGGAGGGGAGATTCAAATGGGGATGATGAATCCCAATATATACCAGCCCTCATGCCTCAAGAGGACCTTCAAACAACCCATTTTTGCCTCCATGGATGTTTCATTGTCACATGATGTTAGCTATTTCGAATGTTCACCAAAGGACAGTGTATACACTTGGGAGGGGCAGCTTGGAGATGTGTTGATGGAACAACCCCTTGATCCTTGGGGAATCTTATCATATGAGGATGATACAGGGGGAGAAGAGAAGGTTCTTCAATCCTATCTTTGCAGTTGCTTGAGGAAAAGCAACATTTGAGAGGGGAGGACTGTAATATTCCAAAAATTGCACACAACAATTTGGAATATTAGATTTTGCTGTTTTCACTTAGGAGAGGAATAAATGGGTAAGGAGGCCCATGGACAATAAGAATATGAATAAATTCCACCTTAATGAGGAAGGAGATTACCTTAGGAGCTGAATTTTACACTTTCAGGTATGAACAAGGGCAAAATAGATGTGGACATAGTCAATTTTGACTAAGTCAACATCCATGCATGAAGGAGAAGAGATCACCCAAGTAAACTAGCTCAATGTGAACAAGGATCAGCTAGAAAACATAAGAAGAGCTGGATTGAAGACCCCTCAGTGTGAAAGGAGGAAATACAGGTGAACTAGTTCCAATTGACCAAGTCAACAGCGCTGCTAGAAGAAGAGGGAAGCCAACAAGGATAGCGCAGTTTTGAAGGAGGAATCTTCACTAGGAAGTCACCTCAACAATGTGTGGGGTCCGGGGTGAGGAGGTTCACCAAGGATAAAAAGGAGGGCATAGAAGCAAGGAGATCATTCAGTAATCATCTATCTTTGGTATTTTGACTACTTGCAATCTTCAGTTGTTTAGGTGTGGTTGCAATACTGTTTAGTGCAAGGAATTCCCAGGCAGGGATTCCATCCTCTCTTTAGATTAGCTTGCTTAAGTGATCTAAAGGGAAGGATCAGAGCTTCAATTTCATCATTTGGCATAGGGTCAATCAGCCATATACATCTACAGTGCAGTTCCCTTCAAAAACTGCGTCTTTTATGCAGGTGCAGCAATAGCAGGGTTGGACCCCTGGATTTTGTGCTAGTATTTGAGGAGGAGGTGTTTATTTCCCTTTGAAAGATCTAATGAGGAGGGCCTTTGGACAATTTCTGTATTGATCAGCTATTTTATGTTGTATTCAGTTATGTTTAATATAGAGTTGTAGTAGACTGCGTTATTTTCTGCAGTACTGCTTTTCATACATGTGTAATGCTGGAATCCCTTGCCGGGTGTCTTGTTTCTACTGTAAAAGAGGTTAAACCTCCATTTCTTTTCGACATGGTTAATATAAACTCCTGATCAGTTTTATTTCATCATTTTCTGTAGAAACCCTCATGGTAATTATGCTCTCATAGTCTTCAAAAATTTTGTAGCTGGAAGTCATGGGATTGGGGTGTTTTTGAGCTATCTCTAGCTGGGGAGATCTGTTTAACTTAGCTAGAATGATTTTTTTAAGCTCAAATTTGGTATGGGAGATGTATTATGTATAAACCACGGGATCCAAGTCCCATTTCCCAAAGTTATTGTGTCATTTTATGAAAATGATGTTTTTATGGTCTAGAAGGCTACATTCTCTCACTTTGGGAGAGAATAGTGTGGCATATCCCTACTGCTGAACATGAATTTGCTGGCTAAATTTTCCTTGTACATCTTATGATCTAATTTACATTGTTATGTCCATGAGTTGCTGAAGCGAAAACTTTGGAATATCTTAAGATATTCTATTTGTTGAAGAAAATCCCTATTTTGGGATATTACACTCCCCATCTATCCGCCTCCCTTCTTACCTCCCCATCTCCCTCTCTCTCCCTCCCCTTGCCTTTGACTCCGCCTCCCCATCCCCCCTGACCTCTCACCTCCTCTCCCTCTCTCTCTCTCTCCCTCTATCCCCCTGCCATTCCCCCTCCCTCCGGTTGTCTCCCTCCCCCCTCTCTCTCTCCACCTCCGCCTTCACCTCTCTCCCTCCCCTTCCCTACCTCTCTTCCTCCACCTCCCTCTCCCCCTCTCTCCACCTCCCTTCCTCCCTCCCCCTCTCTCACTTCCCCCACCTCCGCCTCCGCCTCCTCATCCCCCCCCCTCTCTCTCTCTCTCTCTCTCTCCCTCCCTCCTGCTCCCCCTCCCACTCCCCCTCTCTCTACATCCCCTCCCTCCTATCTCACTCTTTCCCTCTCTCCCACTCCCTCTCTCTCTCTCTCTCTCCCTGCCTCCCCATCTCACCTCCTCTCTCTCTCTCTCTCTCTCCCTCCCTCTCTCCCCCTCCCATTACCCCTCCCTCCTCCCCACTCCCACTCCCCCTCTCTCCACCTGCCTCCCTCCCTCCCTCCTCTACCTCTGCCTCCCCATCTCTCTCTCTCTCTCTCTCTCCCTGCATGTATCCTTTCCACCCCCCCCTCTCTCTCTCTGCCTCCCTCCCTCCACATGTCTCCCTCCCGCCCTCCCTCTCTCTCCACCTCCTCTCTCTCTCTCTCTCTCCTCCCCACTCCCACTCCCACTCCCACTCCCCTTCTCTCCACGTCCCTCCACGTCCCTCACTCCCTCCTCCACCTCCGCCTCCGCATCCCCTCTCTCCACATGTCTCCCTCCTGCCCTCCCTCTCTCTCCACCTCCTCTCTCTCTCTCTCTCCCCTGCCCACTCCCACTCCCCATCTCTCCATGTCCCTCCACCTCCCTCACTCCCTCCTCCACCTTCGTCTCTGCATCCCCCTCTCCCTCTCCCTCTCCATCCCCCTCCCTCCATCCCTACACCTCCCTCTCCCCTTCTATCCACCTTTGTTCCTCCCTCCCCCTCTCCCACTCTGTCTCTTCCCACCTATGCCTCCACCTTCGCCTTCCCATTACCGTCTCTCTCTCTCTTTCTCCATCCCTCCCTCAACCTCCCGCTCCCTCCCTCCCTCTTTCTCTCTCCACATGCTTCTCGTCCCTTCCTCCACCTCCCTTCCTCTGCCCCCCCCAATCCCTCTCTCACCCTCCCTCCTCCTCTCCCCCCGTATCTCTCTCTCTAACCCCCTCCAGTATCTCTCTCTCTCTCTCTCTCTCTCTCTCCACCTCCCACTCCCACTCCCCCTCTCTCAAGCCCCCCTACCCTCCTCCCTCTCTCTCTCTCCACCTCCCTACCCTCCTCCCTCTCTCTCTCTCTCCGCCTCCCTCCTCTCTCCACCTCCCTGTCCCACTCAACCTATCTCCACCTCTCTCTCTCTCTCTCTCTCTCTCTCCCCCCTATCTCTCTCCCTACCCCTCTCCCCCCTATCTCTCTCTCCTTCTCCCCCCTTTTTCACTCTGTCCCTCCCTCTCTCTCTCTCTCCCCCTCTCCCTCCCTCTCTCTCCCTCCCTCTCTTTCTCCTCCGTGCCTCCCTTCGTCTCTCTCCATCTCCCTTTCCATATCCCTACCTCTCTCTCTCCATCTCCCTCCCTCTCTCCTCTTTCTCCTCCTCATCCTTCTCTCTCACACTCCCCATCCCTCTAAATAAATTTACAAATTTAAAATTTATTTAAAAATTCAAATTAAAATTTATATTTTCAATCGAAGTATACTATTCTTCTTAATCATAAATATAAATTGATTTAAATAAACTTTAATTTTCTTTTTAAATCATCAAAAAACACTTATATTTTATACTCAAAACAATACCATAAAAATATATTGAAAACATTGTTTCTCATAACTATAATTAAAACATAGCCTCAAAATATTATTTAAAAAACACGTTCTTTATTTTTAAATAAAAAAGCACCTTAATTTTTGGTCATTCACACAAGAATAAAAATAAACTACAAAATATCCATATAAAAATAGCTATTAACTTTTGAAGATTGTATACATAAATTTTGACGTTTGTAAATTGAAACAGATCAACATAATTCTGAATAAGCCAAGATTTGGAATACAAAGTTAGTGGCCCCAAACCAGAAGCCATGGAGTTTTTATCTATTTAATTACTAAAGTGTTCGGTGTTTTGTATGTGAAATTGTTTGTACAGCAACAGTGGACATCTAAAATTGATAACGGTGCTGCCTTTCTTGTATTTTTTTTCGAAAAAGAGTGAAAAACACTTAAAGAAACATCCCTGGAGTGTAAAACAGTGAAAAAACTTTCCGGGAGAGAACCCGTTTCAGCAAGATGGTTTTACTGTAATCTTTCTTTTCTTACCTAAATTCTTGAGTAACAAAAATAATATAACCTAAATTTTTTTAGCAACAAAATAAAATATAACATAAATTATTTAAGAACAACCAAAAAAAAATACTAACATAAATTCTTTAAGAACAACCAAAAAAAATACTAACATAAATTCTTTAGCAACTAAATATAAAGTACAAGAGAAATACCTGCAATGAATGAGTATCTTTCAAAGTTTTTTGTTAACAACATAGTGCGACTCCTGCCCAATATTCTTACATCTTCACACACACCTACCAAAACCTTTCTCAATCAACCATTGCAACATATCGTCTCATCTCCCAGAGAGAAGAAAAAACCGAAAACCTACCAAATAGCCCAACTCTCGCCTCCTCGTGCCGTTGTCAATGCTTCTAGATAGAAGAAACAATTCAAAATCTACCCTCAAATATTAAAGACAATATGAACCAAATGCACTTAACGGATCATAACTGAGCGATCTACTTACCTTTGAACCAGTGGTATTGGCAAGCTCTGCTTCTCTCGAATTCTCGGCAAACAGGGATCCGAGTGCCTTTGAAGTTTGCTGCCACCCCCACAATGGATGCAGAGGATTCCGATCGGGAGCATACACTCAAGATAAGTTGTTTCTTCATTTTCATACCCAATACTTGCTACTCGCAAATCTACCACAAGATCTTCGCAAGTTAAGGATAATTCAAAATATCGTGTAAAATACAGGGCGATGCTACAGCTCTAAAGACTTCCGAAGGCATGAAATGCAATAGAAGATATTCAAACAAGAAGAAATAGCGAGCATTCAAAGTAGCTGTATGCTACGCAAATGGCAAAAGACTCGAGAGCATCGACTCTCGCTCAGCTGTGCACAACAACCTTTTATATCGGCTTGCTTGGCTCTCTCCGCGGATGGGATTGGTTGGCTCTGCTTCGCTCTAAGTTTATTTCTTCCAGTCCACAACGGCTATGCTTTTTTCAATATTAACAACTTCATCATCCATTCAAGATTAACTTAAAAACTAACAATGTAACTAGAGTGTTGAACACTTTTTTTTTAGTCTTTATAACAAACATATTAATCAGATGTGTTATTGTTAATATATATATATAATTGAAAATTTTGAATTTTATTTTAAGAGACTAAATTCTATATAAATTAAATTAAATAATTTACACATAATTTTGATTTTATTATTATTATTATTATTTTTAATTTGAAATTTAACACGTAGAGCACCCATGTATTTAGATCGAAGGGAACTCCATTGATATCCAATAATTTTTTAAATATGTAATTGAATAACAATAGGAGCATTCAAGAGGAAGATTTGCAACTTAGTATGATTTATACTTGTGCCCAAGGCTACCATAAAGTATCCCAGTACCTATTCGAATACATGGGCTTCTGCTACTATTGATACCTAGTAAAACCTAGTAATATGGTTGGATTCGAAGGAAAACCTAGTAACCTACTTGAAATGACCACTCTGAACAATGTTGATAGGCCTACTACTTCATTCTATTATGAGCTTGATGTAGATTATCTTTGAGATGAGCAATCATGGTTGCACGGTTCTATAGGAGTTGATCAACTTCCTACAGATGGAACATCCGTCGATGTAAGAAGTTGGTGATGGTGCGTGTTTTCCATACACTGCCTCATATGGCATCGACTTAATGGCTTCATGATAGTTAGTATTATACCACCCTTCGGCTAGAGGCAAATATTGTACCCATTTATGTTGCTTGTCTGAAGTGAAGCATCGCAGATAGGTATTCAAGCATTTGCTCACTGCTTTTGTTTGACCATTGGGTTGAGGATGCTAAGTTGTAATCAGTTGGAGTTGTTTGCCTTAGAGCTTGAAAATTTCCAGCCAAAATTTGCTAGTGAAAGTGTTTTCGTGATCAGACACAATAGAAGTCGACATGCCATGTAGTTTGAAGATTTGGTCCATGAAAACTTGCGCCACCATTTTGGGGTAAATGGGTGTGGAAGAGCGCAAAAATGTGCATATTTTGAAAGCCTATCAATAAACTCCATAGTAACTGATTTGTTGCTAGACTTTGGGAGACGTGTAATGAAATCCATGGATACATCTATCCACACAGAAGCCGAGGGTGGTAAGGGTTGTAAGGTTCTCAGTGGCTTGATCGTTTCTCCTTTTTTGCACTGACATACATCACATTTAGTAAAAAAAGTAGGAATGGAAATATTCATGATAATCTAGAAGAAATATTGGTGTGCACGTGTATAAGTATTATGAAAGCCAAAATGTATGGCAGTCAGAGAGGAGCACAACTTGTCCAAGATGCGGGTTTTGAGAGCTGAGTTTGGGGAGATCACTATCTAATCATTGTAACGAAGAACCTCATCATCCCAAGAGTAGTATGTTGAGGAATTAAGATCTGATCTTAAGTTATTAATTAATTGGGACAAGGAGGGGTGTGATAACCATCCATGGAGGGCTTATTCAATCCAATATGGTTGGGGTAGAGAGAGTGATAAAAGGGTTCCCTCATCCTCAAATTTGCGTGATACGACATCAATCACTACATTTTAATGCCCATTTTTGTAAATGATCTCATAATCATATCCCAACATTTTTGAAAGCTATTTATTTTTTTGTGGCGATGATAGACGTTGCTCTAGAAAATATTTTAGACTATTATGGTTAGTGCAAATTTGGAAATGTATCCCCAATAAGTATGGTCGCCAAGTGTATACTTCATTTAATATGGTCATAATTTCTTTCTCATATGTCGATTGACCTAGATGCTTGCCACTTAGTTGTTGATTGGTGAAAGCCAATGGTCTACCTTCTTGATTTAATATTGCACCAATGCCCATACCTGAGGCATCACATTCAATCACAAAAGGTTTGGTGAAGTCAAGTAAGGTCAATACTGGTGTGGAGCACATGGCCTGTTTGAGAGCCAAGAAGGCCTACTGAGTTGCTTCAATCATGATGAATGAATTTTCCTTGAGAACATTAGTGAGTGGTTGGGAAATCCATCCATAATTGCTGAAATATTTGTGAGAGTAGCTTGTGAGACCCAAGAATCCCTGCAAACTCTTTAAGATTTTTGGTTGGGGCCAATCTTGCATTTCCTGAATCTTCTTCGAATCATCCCTTACTCCTTCACGACCAACAATATGTCCCAAATACTCTAATTCTTCCATTCCAAAGGATCACTTAGATAATTTGACAAATAATTTGTGATCTTGGAGAAAATCTAATATCTGGTCAACATGTTGGAGGTGTTTCCCATGCGATGTTGTAGATGAGAATGTCATCGAAAAAGACTAGGACATATTTTCTTAGACAAGGTTCCATAAGGTGGTTCACAAGGCTCTAAAAAGTGGAGGGAGCATCATAATGAAAAAATGACATGAACAAGAATTCATAATGGCTTTCATGAGTTCAAAATGTTGTTTTGGGTACGTCATCTTCCTTCATGCGTATTTGGTGATAGCTTGAGCAGAGGTCGAGCTTGATGAAAAATTTAGCACCATGTAGTTCATCAAGCAAATAATCAACTACTTCAATAGGAAATTTCTCGTTGAGAGTGAGCTTGTTAAGGGCCCTAAAGTTAGGACACATGCAACATTTATCGGATTTCTCTAGAACCATGACCGTGGGAGATGAGTAGGGGTTGGTGCTAGGAAAAATAACACCGAATTTGCAGAGCTGCTTGATTATCTTTTAAATTTCATTATTTTTTGCAAAAGGATATCGATATGGGTGGATATTTGGGGCCTGATCACCTAGGACCAAAGGAATTCTATGATCATGTTCACCCCTAGAGGGTGGGAGCTCCTTGGGTTTGTCAAAGAACCATTGGTGGCAATCTAATACCTATTGCATATGTGGATGAATGAGATGAAAAGTGGATACAAGAGATTATTTAGGAAAACCAACCTTTGGAGTTTTCTTTTTTGACTCCTTTTCAGACTCTCCGAACATGAAAAGTAGTCTAGTTAGACCCTCAATAGACTTGTAAAAACATTAAACAATGATGGACTCATCGAGCATGACATGACCAAACGACTCCTTCTCAGGGTTTGTTAAAGATACTCAAAAGGATTCATCCGGAGGATGAACTTAAAGATCAAGCATATGGTATCCTCCTCAAGCTTGTTAAAAAATAAAGGGGTGTTGACTTGCAATGGTTGGGGAAATTTGGAAAATGGGACACTCCACTTATTAATGGCAACATGTCTCTCTTCATCATGACACGCTTCCACTTCATATCCATGGTTGTTGGGTTGGGAAATCTTATTTTCTTTGGGTTCATCACTTTGTTTCAAAGCCTGCATTTTTTTTTGGGTCAATGCTACCAATTCCATTCAGTGCCACTGATGTGTTCAAGAGAAGTCCTTCAGTTCATCTCTAATACAATATTCCTAAGCCTACATTTAAGTCTTCCTTTCCTGAACTAGTTTTGCATCAACATCATTCTGTCTCAAATCATGATACCCATTTCATGTCATTGATGGGGGATACATCAAGGCCCTCCTACGAAGAGCTGATTCATGTCAACATCAACTCACTATCTAGGAAGTTGACTTAAAAGCTCTTCGTTCAGTACCTTGGAGCGTGCATACAAAAATTGAAAGTGTCCTCACTCTCAGTGATAGGTTTTTATTATTTTCCTTCGACTGATAGATTATATGTGGTGTTCAACTTCAACTCATTCATTCACACCATATTGATTGTACTATTGTATCTTCAGAGCCATTAACAACATCGATGGTTTCTCTTGCATATGTTAATGACTTGCATCAATGGTTGGTAATCAAATGGTGTCTACCATGTTCGAAATTGGATCCTTTATTCTCATGGTTAGAATCATACATTGGAGGATCGAGCGAACAAGATAGAAGACTTGGAATCCAGTTCCATCCATTAGGGATGCGCTTTCAGGATTAATGAAATATTAAAAAGCATGATGGCTATGGTAATACAATCATCCAATCATGCATCCACACTTTTTCATCTCTGGACATGGTTTTTTATTATTGTACATATAATTTTAGCTTATTTATTGAGCATGGGTATCCCTCCATCAACAAAGATACCATGATGAAATGTATTGTAATAGATGATGATCTATACCAAATTTTCCTGATCAAGACTTGTCACAAAGTAAAAAAGTTCAATCATCATCCAAAATTTCTGACTTTTCACCTTAGGGGGGAACTTTTTATACACCATTTTGTTGCATCTAGTCAATAGGTCTGTAAAATGGACCAATCAACATCCATGAACACTTTGTCATCATCCCTACATAAATACCTAAGCATGAATCTACCAAGTTCTTGAGTTTTTGAGGGTGATTGCTTCAAAATAGTTATTTTAAGGCCCAACACATGCTATCCCTATAGGGACCTCTGTTCACCATCAAGCTACTCCATTATGCACTTGCACTCATCAGTGACAGGTTTTCCCTTGCTAGGTGTGTACCGAGTCTATAAATTAGGGAAAATTAAATATAATCCCGAAGCTTCCTCTTCTATAAGCTTCTAGGAGTTATTTCAACCATTTCCCTTGGACAAGACGTTTGAATCCTATCTAATCCTACCTTGGATATTTCATCTCTTATCTATTGAGCTCATCCTCCCATCAAGAGTGGATCTCAATCCTAGATTCATAAATGGATATAAATTTTGAAACTAGTGCACTCTCTTATAAATATACAACCATATATAACATTAGGGTTGGCTTTTGGATACCTATAATGCCTTCTTGTTGGTACCTTGAATCTAAGAAAGTCATCATCTTCATGCATTAGGGTGACATTGAGGTGTGCTATGTGGCAAGGAGGACAAGTCAACTTGGGGAGATCTCTACAAGATCAACTAATATTCTTGGTTGTAAACTCTCTCCTATTCATATTAATACAAAGAGTATATCATTTTCCTATATATGTTATGTTAAGTTTACATTCATATTTTTCAAATATTTTCTGATCCATTGATTAGAGTAATTGGATAATGCTACATAGATGTTGTAGATATTTGGCTTGTTTTGATTGTATGTGAAGGTTATAAATATATAAATTGGAGCTATTATTGGAGATTACAAGCCAAGTGAAGAGGAAAAATTATGACAGATTCTAAGTAATCTACTTTCTATTCTTCAATTCCTCTAAGAAGAACTTTACATTCTTTCCTTTTTTCTTGTTCTAGAACAATCCACTAGGTCTAGGGAAAATAATTCTATCTACAGTAATAAATTATGCATAACAATAGGCTCAACATTAACAACAATGTAGTAAATATTGGGATCAACATCACTTTTTGTGAAACCATTACTCATAAGGTATCCATCAATCTAGTAATACCAAGCCCGAGGTGACTATCTGTAAAAAGCCTTATTTATTTGAGCAACTAGAGTAAATGTCTCTTCATAGTCCCAGGAATCTCACTTTCTAATTCTTTATGCTATCATCTACCACATGCTTCATCATTTTGATCCACTTGGAAGTCAACACTAACTTTCCTTTAGGTATCCACACAATTTCCCACACATTATCCTTCATCATGGATTGATATTCCTTAATCATGGAATCATTCCAAAATTGTTGGCATGTTTCCTCCTCATATTTATAGGGCTTGGAATCAATGATATGGCACATCAGGGATACATTTCTTAAGTATTTTTTAGAACATTTTTTTCCATGAAAGTTCCATGATGAGATGCATTCCCCTATACATATTGCAATGTACTTTTAGGCCACATTGGTTTCTTCTTAGATTCTAGAACAATGACCCTAAGTGGATCCATTGGATCCATGGGTCCTTGGTGATATAAACGATGTTCCACATATAAAAAATGAGCTAAACCCACATCCATAGGGGCCTATTTCACCTCATTATCATGAGAGACTCTGTTAGTCTCCGATAGGTCGCACCCTTCCATTGTACCTCACTATTTAATCCCTTTGAAATAGAATCTCTTTTAGCCATATGGAATGGTTCTATATATATATATATATATATATATATATATATATATATATATATATATATATATATATATATATATATATATATATATATATATATATATATAGTTTCTCCATATCAATCACAAATCACTCTTATTGTGTTTATGCTCAATCTTTCTCGATCCCTCTTGCCACAATTTTTTTTTTTATGCTTCCATTTTATTCTAGAATTATTTCCTTGGAAACCTTTAGGACATGCCTTCAAACCTCATTAGGAGATGATGGAATAAATTATTATAACCAAGTAAAAGATATAAAGACAAGAGGTTGATAAATAATAAAGTGGTAATCATCATGTAAGAAATATATGAAGTACTTATCCTTTGATATAAGGATTGTAGGGAATTTTCAACTCCCTCTTGATCCTTGCCTTCCCGTAGAAATTACTAAAATCCATTTGCATTCTCATTAAGCTATAAATTCTCATCCTTGTCCTTGTCATCAACGAATAATGCATGTTTCTTACATTTCCTTCCTTACAAGAATTGTATGAGCTAGGGTTTCTTCCTCATCAAGTTTTCTAGCCACACCAAAGGCCCAAGTTTAAGCTAAGACATATTCATGCTAACAAGAAGATATACCAATTAGTACAAAATCCGTTGGCACTATGTCTTGGGTTTGATAGCCCTTAGGACATAAAATGAAATACAACTCATATTCCTCTAGACCTATAAGGTTTACAAACCATAATAATTTCAAATTTGATCAACATTTGTTGTTCCAAATTCCAAATAATAGATATTACCACATATAATCCTTTCTTATGCAACAAACATTGTATTCAAAATAGGAGGATATCCCATACTGGTATTTCTTGAGGTAGATATGCCACAGATAAAACCTTGCATACATTCTCATCACATTCAACCATCCCTTGAGTCATTTGATAAATGTATTTAGAGACATTAGGTTTAGAATAATTTGGGTTGAATAACATAGATTCTGTAACAACCCTGGTGAAAATTCCATCTAATAAAAGTTAAAAATAACAACCATGGTTGATAGGACACTTATTCCAAGCTGAATTTTAGGAAAAAAATCCTAGTGGGTGTTCATTTGGTTTATTATGGCTAAGGAAATTGGAAAAGGAAAAGGGAAAGGCTTTGGAAAGACAAAATGGCATATTTGGCACAATTATTTATGAAAATAATGGAAATTAGCAGAAAAGGGAGATGAAAGGTCACAGGTTGCATGTGAGGAGGAAAATGAAGCAATAGAGGCCTCTTCTATAAAAAGGGTTATGAGGATCAGTTGGCGCGTTTTGTTAGTTCAGTTTTAGAGCTCTCTCATTCTCTCTCTCTCTCTCACACACTCTTGGACACTTAGAGTTTTTTGGAGCATTTTGGCATTGGAGCAATAAAGGCAAGAAAGCAAGAAAAATGATGAAGCAAGCAAGGAGGATCACGAATGAAGTAGCTATAACATGATTCTTGGAAGGTATCGATTTGAATATGTGTTTTCCTTACTAGATTTAGCATGCATGGTATTGCATGTGGTTCCTTGTTGTCTTGGCATGGGTTTTTCCAGGTGTGACAATGTTTTCAGCCTAGCCTTTCCATTTACAGATAGCCATGATGTTGTGGTGTTCTCATATTTTGGTTTAGCTGGATTGTTGGATGGATTTGAAGCTGAGTGGGGTGGATCTCTTAATTTATATAGCACATGGCCTAGTGGCACTTACAACCGAACAATGGGTCATAGTAAAGCCAATGGCATAATAACCCTTGAGACAAACTATGGGTTGCAGTAAATCCAATATTGTGTTGCAGTAAAGCCACTGGCCTAGTAACCCCTGAGCCAAACTATGGGTTGCAGTAAATCCAAGATTGTGTTGCTTCTGTGGGCCTACATATCCTCAATTGATGAATGACAGGATATACTGTAAATCCTACATATGGTTTGCTCCATGAGGCCTAGGAATCTCAAGTTTCGGATATATGGTAAATCCTTGAGAGTATGTCTTGGTTTAGGTCCTAGTGACCCCTGATTCAGATTCTGGGTTGCAATAAATCCTAAGAGACTAGGACACATGAAAATTCCTCACGATTTAGGAAGAGATAATATGGTGATATACATGGTTGTGTTGGCCTAGTGATCATGGTAGATCACGATAAAGATAGTTATGACATGCTTATTGTGTTGGCCTAATGATCTAGATTAGATCATGGTAAATCTTAGTTTCTTTTTATGAGGGTGAGGTGGTTTAGCCTCAGGATGACCTAGTTGGTTCTTTCGGTTTGAGTCCCACATTCATGGTTGGAATATGTCATGGCGGTGATTGGCTGAAGAGAGATTTGGCTCAACCAATCTACGATTGGGTGGAACGTGGAAGTCCCATCTCCGTTTGGTTTTTTACATGCATTAATGAAGATCTCATTCCTTTGGTATTCAATATGAAAATGTATTGGCTATTATGTTGATTCTATTGCTATTGTATCGATGGTATTTCTGTTGTTAATATGTTGTTTATAAGAATGTATTTTATTAGTGATGATGTATGGATCTATCCATATTTTTACTTGTGAATGAATTCAAAATGTATCTATGGTCAAATAGATTGTATTGCAGCTAATGATGTAAGGGAGAAATTCTTCTTAACGATTCTCAGATAGGTAGGAGACTACTATGTTTAAATCTATTGTTTATACCTGTATATGCAATTTTTGTGACATGTTTGAAAAAATTCCTGTCATGGATATGAGGGGTTTGGATGAGTTCATGATGATGTGATTGCTTGCATACATTTTATTTAATGTTATTTATCATCCCCTACAGTTTCATGAATTTATGGGTAGTGACCTAGGTTCTGGGGCTAAAAAAGTGGCACAAATCCCAGGGTTGCACGCACATAACTGACCAAACTAGGCCCTAGTCGCTACCTTGATTTGGCATGCCCATGGATATAGGATTTTGGCCACTAATTTCCTTGGAATGCCCACAGCTAACCCTCAATTTGGTAAAAATTTCAGTCTTCCTCAGGGTTCGAGTGCTTGGAAGGTTTGGTTAACTCCTTAGGATGTTTTTTTATGTTGTGTAAGGTGTTTCCATTGGTTTGTCTTCCTTAAGGTCATATAGGAGGTTGAATCTCATATTAGTAACCTTGTCGCATGTCTACCTTGGTTGGCTAGTTACTTGGGTAGATGTGGGAAGAGGGTGTTACAGAGTGGTATCAGAGCATGGTTAACCTCTCAGACTGGATGGGTAGAGTGTTGATCATGCACTATGTTGATTTCTTACGCGTTTTTCATACCTATAGTGTATGTGTTTGTTGCATCTGTGTGTTGTTGGGCATGGTGTTGCCATGGAAGTGTTTATGGTGTCATTGTCAACATGTTGACATGAATGTATGATTGATTTTGTGTTTTTCCTTTTATGTATTGTGTGTTCACTCTTTCTTACCTGTTGCTATATGTTGTATACACATTGTTTTCTTATGCTAGGTCACATATTGGTCATGCTCGTGGGATGTATATGGATGCTTTCTTTTGTGATGATATATGTTGAATATGCATTTGTCGGTCATGCTGGGTCACATGCTATTTATGCTTGTGTATGGTTCATGCTTGTGATGGTGTGTGGTGAAGCTTGAGTTGGTGTGTATTTAGTATGGTCTTGCATGGATGACTGGACCACAACTAGAATGACATTTATGTGTTTATATTCCTATACATTA
The DNA here is from genome assembly GCA_034641835.2 of Pinus albicaulis. NCBI lineage: Eukaryota > Viridiplantae > Streptophyta > Pinopsida > Pinales > Pinaceae > Pinus > Pinus albicaulis. The sequence continues at coordinate 869,192,595 of CM076576.1, read as the reverse complement.
TATTTTTAGATGCTTTCATGATTATATCTATACATGTATTATGTTGATTGGTTGATCTTACAGGATGTATCCCCCCCAAACTACACTAAGGTACAATAGTTTATTGTTATTTAGTTTAGCTGAAATATTATGCCTGGAAGGAGAAAGATCCAAATGGATAGGAAGATAGTATACTAAAAGGACTATCCCTATGAGTTATATGAGCAGCATGGTGGGAAATATTCTGATTTGGTAGACACATTGAAGAGCCTAAAGGAAGAAATAAGGATTTGTAAGGGAGACAGTGACAAGATCATCTAGGAACAAGACAAACAAGTAGAGATGAATGCAATAATTCTTCGAAGCTTGTCATATTTGCAGAAACAAGGGCCACTGCAGACCAATTACGGACACAAGGGAAAAAATAATGAGGCAAATGAAAGTAGCTCTCCTGGTATACACATGTCAGATATAGCAGACACAGTGAAAGACGATAGGTTATTGGACACTCTAGATGGCGTGGTGATGATTATAGGTACCATTCTAGTTATGGTTCAGATAGACATCATGATCTCCATAAGTATCGTCCTTACAGAAGTAGTGACATGATATACTTGCCAGATGAGTTCAAGAAAGCCAAACCACCTACTTTTGATGGAGACTTAAAGAAACTAGAATATGCAGAGGCTTGGATACTTGGATTTTTTTTTTTTTGAGTTGCATGAGTACACAAATAACATGAAAGCCAGAATTTCTATCTTCAATTTTAAAGGTAAATCAGACATATGGTGAGAAGATGTGAAGTGGGTCAGAGACATCAGAACAAAGGACTTGAGTTGGCATGATCCAAGAAGCCTTTCAGGAAGAATTAATTGTTAAAGAGGTATTATGACAATAAGGCTAAAGAGTTATATAAGCTAGGAATGAGATCTATGATAGACGAGGAGTACACAACCAATTTCTTGGAGCTATTAAGGTATGTGCCATATCTTATCAATGAGAAGGCTAAAGTTCAATGATTTGTCAATGGTTTTCCATTAGCATTAAAAAATTGAATTGATTTGATGAGCCTCGGTCACTTGAGGAAGTCATTCAGAAGTTGAAGCATTGTTGTGAACATTAAAAGTGCAAGAATGAGTCTCATCAAGGATGGAAGGGGAAATACAAAGGTAAAGGAAAATGGAAACCTAAGAGAGAAAGGCCTCAAAATGCAGATAAGAAATAAAATGTGGCACCGCAAAAGGAGTTTAATGCAGTAGGACAGGGACATAGGCCACATTAGCAGCATAGATCACAACATCAACATGGAGGTAATGGCACAAGATGGTTGGAGTGTTGGACAAGCAATGAGGAGCATATTAATAGAGTTTTTCCACAAAATAAGGTTGGTAGGCCTAAGATATGCAGTGCACAGGAGGCATAGACCATTGGTGATGTTGGATAGAGCATTCCTCATGTTAATGCAATAGTGGATAGCAGGAAAGCATGTCACCAAGCTTCTATTGTTGAGATGGATAGTAATCTTTGTGATCAATTTATTTCTATTTTGACTGACCCTAGATCTAATTATATCTAAGTTAGTCATGAATTTTTGAATAAGTGTGGTTTGAGTAAGGAAATGTATGCAAAATCTTGGTTAGTGTAGCTAGCCACATGTATGAAGAAAAGAGTTCACCATTGGGTAATATCATGTGCATTTGAGTTGAATGGCATGCCTACAACAACGAAGTTTAACATATTTCCATTGTATTAATAAAATATTCTATTTGGTATGGATTTGTTATATCTTCACAGGACCAAATTGGATTGCTATGAAAAAGCTGTTGAATGCTTGGATGACAATGGGGAACCAAGAGTCTTACAGGGAAAGAAGAAAGCCACATCAGCTAGGATGGTGAAAACGATGTAGTCCAAGCACAGCCGTAGGAAAGGATGTGTTTTATTTATAGTTCATATCTCTAGTGACTTAGGTAAGGATGTTGAGGATGCAGAAGACTTAAGAAGATACCTAGTTTTGCAACAGTTTCAAGATGTGTTTCCATCAGAGATTTTAGAGTTTCAACTTCACAACGAGGTATAATTTTCTATTGAGTTGGTACCATGGGTGGATCCAACATCATAGGCACTTTACAAGATGATGACACCAGAGTTGGTAGAGTTAAAACTGTAGTTGAAGGAAATGTTGGACAAGAGGTACATTAAACCAAGTGTATCGCCATGGGGTGCACCAGTATTGTTCGTAAAGAAGAAGGGTGGAACTCTTAGACTATGCATTGAATACAAGAATCCAAACAAAGTGACCATCAAGAAAAACTACCCACTATCGAGGATCGATGATTTGTTTGATCAGCTAAAGGGAGAAGCAGTGTTATCCAAGTTCGACTTGAGATTGGGATATCATCATGTACGAATAAAAGAGAAGGACATCTACAAGACTGCATTCAGGACCAAGTACGAGAACTATGATTTTTTTGTAACTCCATTCAGTTTGACTAATTCTCCAGCTACATTTATGTGTTTGATGAACAACGTGTTGTGTCCTTACTTGGACAAATTTGTGATTGTTTTCATTGATGACATATTGGTGTATTCTAAAAATGAGGAAGAGAACACTGAGCACTTGGTAGCAGTGTTGAGGATGTTGAGAGAGCATCAGTTGTATGCTAAGATTTGAAAATGCAAATTCTTTCAGACCAAGGTACACTACTTCAGACATGTTGTCTCCAAGGATGGCATTGCAGTAATTCCAGAGAAGATAAGGGCCATCACGAAGTGAGTATATCTTAAGAATGTAGATGAGGTGAGATCATTAATGGGATTGGAAGGCTACTACAGGAGGTTCATTAAGAACTTCTCACATGTTTCTTATCCTATTACATAATTGCAGAGGAAAGGTAGGAAGTTTGATTGGATAGAGGAGTGTGAGGCTAGTTTTGAGTAGCTTAAGCAATTGTTGACACATGCTCTAGTGTTTAAGATTGCAGATCCAGACAAGGAGTTTATGGTGTGTATAGATGATCGCAAGATATGACTTGGTGGGGTCCTTATGTAGGATGGATAGGTAGTATGTTATGAGTCCCGAAAAATAAACGAGCACGAGAAGGACTACCCGACACATGATCTTGAGCTACCAACAATCATTCATGCACATAATATGTAGAGGCATTATCTTCTTGGCAGATGGTTTGCATTGATGAGTGACCACATTGGGTGGAGGTACTTGTTTGACAAACCAAATTTGTATGCCAGACAGGCTCGATAGTTGGGAAAAATCAACGAGTTTGACTTCGAGATTGAGTACATCAAAGGGAAGGATAATAGGGTCGCTGATGCTCTTAGTAGGTGAGTACATGTAAATAACTTAGAATCAATGATCTACTATGGGATAGAGTTACAGGATAGGATCTTGTAGGCAGGTCAGCAGGATCACAGGTATGTGGAGATTGTGCACAGGTTGCAGCAGATTAAAGGTATAGGTACAGGTGTTGGTACAGGTATAGGTAGAGGCATTGGTATAGGTATAAGTACATGTGTTGGTACATGTATAGGTAAAAATGTTGGCATAGATATAGGTATGTGTGGTACAGGTACAAAAACTAGTACAAGTACAGGTGTACATGGTTTGGAAAAAAGTCTCACAACAAATGGATCGGTTAGATCTAGAGACAGGATATATGTACCAGACAAAATTGAGTTCAAGAAGGTTTTATTGAAGGAGTTTCATGAAAAACCATATTCGAGTCACCCATGGTACATGAATACTTTGACTGTAGTAAAGAGATTCTATTATTGGTTGAATATAAAGAGGGATGTGGCAGTGTTTGTAGCCAGATGTTTGGATTTATGGATGGTTAAGGTAGAGTGCAAACATCTAGGTGGATTTCTATAGCAAATTGTGATTGTAGAGTGGAAACGGGAGGTCATTTCCATGGACTTCATCACAGGGTTGCCTAGGAAAACTAGACAACATGATTCCATGATGGTTTTTGTGGACATGTTAACAAAGATTTTACATTTCATACTGGTGAAGTCTACATACCCAGCTAGCAATGTAGCCCAACTGTTTATCCGAGACAGTTAGATTGCATGGTGTTCTAAAGAAGTTTGTGTCCGAAAAGGATGAAATTTAACTCCCAAGTTTTGCAATGATTTTTTTGTAGGTTTGGGAATTTAATTTTCCTTCCACATAAATTATCATCCACAGATAGATTGATAGGCAGAGATGGTCAATAAAACACTAGAGGATATGTTGAGGATGTATGTGATGCATCAACAATGAAAGTGGGAAGAGTATCTTCCACTAGTAGAGTTCTCTTACAAAAACGGGTATTAGGAGTCAGTGAATATGAGCCCATTTCAAGCTATGCATGGGTGAAATTGTAACACTCCTCTTAGTTTGAGTGATATGGTTAATAGGGTATTGATTGGACCAGAGATGTTGGAAGAAATGGAATAGGAAATGCAAGTGATCAAGAAGAACTTGAAGGGAACACATGATAGGAATAAGACTTATGTAAATCCGAACAAGTTGGATAAGGAGTTCCAGGTTGGGGAACAGTTGTACTTGTGTATCAATCCCAATAAGGGCTCCTTGCAGATTGGATTGTTTGCCAAGTTGGCACCAATGTTTTGTGGACCCTTCAGGATCATCAAGAGGATTAGACTAGTGGTCTATCGACTTGAATTTCCTTCCACAATGAACGTCCATAATTTTTTTCATATATCTTTGCTTAAGAAGTATGTTAAATATGTTGATCATGTGATTGACTAGTCGGTATTGTAGGTGGAACCCGATGGAGAATTCCTGTTGGAGCCTCGGTGTATATTGCAGAAAAAGGTGCTCATGCTCTGGAACTGAGCAATAGAGAAGGCTAAAGTGCAATGGAAGGAATTTGGGACTGATGAAGCTACATGGGAGATGGAGAATCATATGCAGGCCATTTATCCTTCCTTGTTTTCCCATTGAGGCAAAGAGGTTTTGGTGTGATGTTCGTATTTTTTTATCATATGTTTTAATAATGTTTGGTATATGTTTTGATATGATGTTCGAGTGTATGCAGATATGTATATGGATGTAAATTCCATCATGAGTTATGTTATAAAGCTAAAATAAGAGTTATGGTGTCATGTTAATATAGTTGTCATGTTGTTATGATGTCATGTTCGTTTACTTTTTAGTAGGGTGATCATTGTAAATACTGCATCGAGCTATGTTAGAAAACTCCATGGGAAGTGTGGCTTATTTTCAATAATATTGTTGAGGTATATGAGTGGTTGAACATTGAGGACGGTGCCCCCCAACGAGGGGGGGGTGGCGGGGGGTTGTAACAACCTTGGTGAAAATTCCATGTAATAAAAGTTAAAAATAATAACGATGGTTGATGGGACACTTATTCTAAGCTGAAAGTTGGGCAAAACATACTAGTGGGTGTTCATTTGGTTTATTATGGATAAGGAAATTGGAAAAGGAAAAGGATTTGTAAAGACAAAATGGAATATTTGGCACAATTATTCATGGAAAAAATTGAAATTATGAGAAAATGGAGATGAAAGGTCATAGGCTACATATGAGGAGGAAAATGAAGGAAAATAATGGAAAATGAAGAAAATAGAGGCCTCTTCTATAAAAAGGCTTATGAGGATCAGTTGGTTCCTTTTTTCAGTTCAGTTTTGGAGCTCTCTCATTATTCTCTATCTCTCTCTCTCTCAATCTTGGACACTTAGAGTTTTTTGGAGCATTTTGGCATTGGAGCAAGAAAGGAAAGAAAGAAAGAAAAATGAGGAAGCAAGTGAAGAGGAGAAAGAATCAAGAAATTACTGCAGGATTCTTAGCAGGTATTGATTTTCTTGTGGTTTTTCCTTCGTAAATTTGGTATGCATGGTATTGCATGTGGTTTATTGTTGTCTTTGCATGGGTTTTTCCAAGTGTGATGATTTTTTCAGCCTAGCCTTTCCATTTCCCAATATCCATGGTGTTGTGGAGTTCTCGTGTTTTGGTTAATTGGAATTCTGGATGGATTCGAAGCTAAGTGGGGTGGATATCCTAATTGATATAGAACATGGCCTAGTGGTCCCTACACCAGGCTATGGATCACGGGAAAGCCACTGACCTAGTAACCCTTAAGCCAAACTGTGTGTTGCGATAAAGCCGTGATTGTGTTGCCTTCGTTGGCATAGGAATCCTTGACCGATGAATGGAGGAATATGCGCTAAAGTCTAGAGGTGGTTTTCTCTCCATCAAGCCTAGGAATTCTAGGTTTTGGATATATGATAAAGCCTGGAGAGTATGTCTCGATCTAGGGCCCAGTGATCACTAATTGAGACTGTGTGTTGCGGTAAAGCCTGAGAGACTAGGAGACATGAAAAAATCTTGCGGTTTAGGAAGAGAGAATTCGATGAAATCCATGCTTGTGTTGGCCTAGTGATCAGTGTAGATCATGGTAAAGCTGGTTATAAAATTTTTATTGTGTTGGTCTAGTGATCTGGATTGGACCATGGTAAAGCCTAGTTTCTTTTTATGAGGGTTAGGTGGTTTAGCCTCAGGATGCGTTGGTTGGTTCTTTCAATTTGAGTCCCACATTCATGGTTGGAATATGGCACAAAGGTGATTGGCTGAAGGGAGATTTGGCTCCACCAATATATAGTCGGGTGGAACGTGGAAGTCCCATCTCTGGTTGGTTTTTTACATGCATTAATGAACAAATCATTCCTTTGGTATTTGGTATGCAAATGTATTGGTTATTATGTGGATTCTATTTCTATTGTATCCATGGTATTTCTGTTTTTAATATGTTAGTTATAAGTATGTATTTTATCACTGATGATGTATGGCTCTATCCATGTTTTTACTTTTGAAATAATGCACAATGCATATATGGTCAAATATATTTTATTGCAGCTAATGATGTAAGGGAGCATGTAATGTTCCAAAATTTTCCGACAATAATTTGGAACATTAATTTTTCTAATTTCACTTAGGAGGAGAATAAATGGGTAAGGAAACCCATTGCATAATAAAAACCTCAATAAAATCCCTCTAAGTATGAAAGGGGGTCATATTTGGAGCTGGTTTGCACACCCTCATGTGTGAACAAGGATATTTGCAAGGAGGCTTGGTTAAGTTGACCAAGTCAACAACGCTACCATAGGAGGAGTGGCTTACTTAGGAAGCCAACACAGTGTAAATGAGGAAAGGGAAATTTGGTGGAGGAAACCCTAGTGGATGGGGCCCATGGAGAAAGAGCTTTCATTTGTTTAAAAGGAGGAAAAGGAAACCATTGTTTCTCTTTCTTGTATTATTCATTTCATTTTCTATAGAGACAATTGAGAATTCTTTTCTATTTAGCAAGAATTTCCGGGGGAATTCCTATTTAGGATTCCTTCTCCTTCTTGAGAGGTCTCTTGAGGGATTTTTCTTCATTTTCCTCACATCCAGGCTTGAGGCCAAGCATCCTCCATTAGGACAACATTATTTCTGTAGCAGATTAATGTTGTGTTGTTGGGTGTTGCAGTGAGGGTTCACTACACCATCTCCTTCAGCTATTTTTCAGAGGCAGAGTCATTCTTTCCTTTGAAATATCAGATTAGAGGCATTCCAGTATAGATTGCAGAATTTGGCATCAAGGCCAACCCATTCCCTTGCCCTACAGTGCAGTTTCATCCAGTGACTGCGTTATTCTAGAGGAGCATTTGCAGTAGGGCTTTGCAGATACATTTGGAGGGGAAGATCTTTAGTGAAGGGATCAACCTTTCACTTGAAAGATCCATTGGAGGAGGCATATTCACTTTGAGCATCAGATTCATCCATCTCCATCCAGTTCTATTTCTGAGTTGCTGTAGCTACCCAACAACTCTGACAATTCTGTAGAATTTCCATTTTGTATGTTTTGCAGCCAATCCTTTTATGGATTGTGCATTATTGTTTCTAGGGGTTGAGACTTTGCTCTCCCTATTTTATTTGGGCCAAATATTAACATATTTGTGTATTGACACTATTATGTAGCAGTTTCTCTTCATGAATTGCACAGTCATAGCTTGATTTCATGTGTATAGCAGTGTTCTCATCATGATTTATGTACTTGTTCTTTGAGGCTGAGCATGGCCTATCTTGTATAACATTTCCTCAAGATATTGTACTCAGTTGTTGCTACTATTTCTTAATAATATGGCTATGGATTTCTCTCATGTTTCTATGAGTTGAGTGTTGCTACTCCACCATTATTGTGCTTGCCTATTGCTGGAGCTCCAACTTTAGAATATTTGGAGACATTCTCATTGTTGTAGAAATTTCCTGAAAAAGGAACATTACAATGGTATCAAAGCTGAGGTCTCGAGGTCAATACTCGTGGAGGGTGGTGGGTTGTAATATCCCATGTACGGGTAGGGCCCGTAGCCATGTGTCCAGGTCTGTGTAATGAGGGGTGTTGTGCAAGGGCCCCTGCCCTCAGGTGCTCTGGTGGGGTTAGGCCCACCCTCAACACCCTGGGATGCCGCCCTCACTAACAGTTCGAGCTTTTGGTGTAGTGGTTGGATCTACGTGGTATCAGAGCATGATCTTTGGCTCAGCCTGTGGCTTCAAGCCAAAGTGATAAATCCCTGAAGGGGAAGATTTCAAACTCTATAGACAGAGTCTGCAGATGGCCAGGTAGCCTCTAGATCTCATCCTTTTTCAAAGGTGACATATCCAGTAAATGCCCCTGCAGTCAATCTCTGGAATAGAGCTTTGATTTTCCTGAAGAGGGAATCTTACAGGCCCATGGATCTCAGCCATCATATCAGAGAGAGAGAAGATAAAAGCTCCATCATATGGAGAAAAGAGGGAAGGAAAGCTTGTAGAGCTTCTTCCAAGATCCTTACTGAGCATTCATGAAGAATTTGAGAAGATAAGGAGGGAGATTTGTACAAGATCTCTAAAAGGGTTTGAAGTTGAGTCAAACTCTAGATTTTCTTGTAGGGGATGTGAGCATGCACCTACACCCTATAATACACAGCGCAGTCACATGGCTAGCTTTGCCATGAAAAGAGAAGAAGAAGAAGAAATGCTGAAGAAAGGAACTCTTAGAGGTTTCTTGCATGAGTATGAATCTCAAACCCAGAGATTTAGAGATCATATTACTTTTCCAGAGTTTTGCAAGATCATGGTGAGGAGGAGCAAGCAGCATGATGGGGATAGATTTCTTCTATCTGTCTTTGATGGTTCTCCTGCTTGTTCAGCCAAGGCTTGGATTGAAGAGCTAGACACCTTTTTGCAGCAGCATCAGATTCTAGAAGATGAAGCCATCAGAGTAGCAGCGCTACATTTGGGAGGTAAAGCCTATGCATGGTGGTTATTTGAGTCTTTTAATTTGAAAAATGCAAATACCTCTTCATATGCAATGTTCATTAGAACTTTGATGAAGAGATTTGATAGGAGGAATTCTGAAACACATATGGAGGAAGTAAACACACTCAAACAAAAAAAACCCTTGCATGTATTGAAGAAAACCGTAGACTCAGAATCACTGCAAAAAGCTATGAAGGAGGCTAATATCTTGCATGGTGCTTTAGTAGAGGCAAGATCTTCATTCTTCGCACAAAGAGGCAAGGAGATCCCTTTTCCAAAAGAGGATCCAACCATTGGAGGGTTTCCCACTCATGTTGAGGAAGTTGAGGGCAACAACGCTGTCATTTCTAGAGTTGATCTAGTACCTCATGCAGAGGAAGGAGGAGCTCTTGCTCCAACTAGAGGGATTATTGCAGAATTGCAAGGAATTCCCCAGGATCTCATACATGGAGGTCCAAGCACAATCAATGAGCAACATGATTGTGCATCACTGTAGCTGGGAGAAGGAGGAAGGGAGGAAGAGCAGCATCAGGTGATGAGAGGCACACACCCTTCTCTATTTCAGAGAGCTAGTGCAAAGAGGAGGAAGACTGTATTGCACTGTGATAGCAAGGGCAAGATTTCCCAACCATATGTGTAGTCCACTCTTCACATAGATGTCTCACTACCTAGAGGCATTCCACCAGGGAGGCCACCTGATCTATCATTGATGAGAGACATTTTGTCTTTGGATTCATCGCTCTTGTATTTTGGAGAAGCGAAGAGTTTGGAGGAGAAATTTGGCATGAGGGATATCAAAGTAGCAGAAAACAGCTTAAGGAGAGCTACACATGCCAGATCACCAACGATGTCCCTGAGGAGGATTGATCCTTACTGGAGATCTCAGCTCTTAGTTGAGTACTCTAAAGATCTTGATGCATGCATGATTCCAGATGACCCGGATAGAGATGATGAGTATATGATGGATGATATGGTCATCTATTCCCATGGAAAAGTCTTCTTTAGTAGAGATTCTAGTCTCAAGGATAATTTGTTGCATGTAGCACAGGAGGACTTCCTTTCCATGCACTTTACTGCATATCTTGCCTTGGCAGAGGAGTTCATTTGGGAGGGCATCGAGCAAGATATACATCAGCATATGGAGAGATGCATAGCCTGGATGATGATGGAGAGGATGTCACAACCACCTTCCTACTCATGGAGAGTAAAAGAGCCTTTTCAGTTGAGCCATTTCAGCTCAAGTCTTCTAGTGCATGATGGAGAATGTACAATTCCACCTTATGTTTTGTACTTCTTGTCTTTTTATGAGTAGCATATTGTACCAAGGAGGATTATTCCTTCTTGCATATTGTATCATGATGTACTTGGATCCATTTGCAGCATTGAGATTGGCTATCTCATTGGTGGTTTGTGGGGAAAGCCACATGATTTTTGGTGTGTACCATTGGCACCTTTTTGTACTTCCATGTTTATATCTTGTGACATGATTGTGGCAGAAAACAAGTGGCTGGGAGAGCACTTGTTATTGTTTGATTTGATGCAGGCAGGACATGCACTGTGCTGGTTCCTTGTGTGGTACCTTGATCCACTTTCCAGTTGTCATGTGACAACTTGTTTCTATTGGTTTTTGCTTCCATGTATTGCTGATATGTATATGTTCATGGGAGGCTTTTATTGGAGAGTGGGCTTGAGATTGAGGATGCCCATTGGGAGCATGATTCTCCTTACTCTACATGTTGTACATTTTAGGAGAAACCATGGGCCAACCATGAGGGCCACATTACATTTCTTTCCTTCTTGTGGGAAAAATCACTTGAAGAGCTTGAGGAGGCACTCCATGGGACATGAGGAGTTGGAGGAGTTTGCACAGTCAACTCTTTTTCCTTTGAGGATGAGGGGAGACTCATCTATGAGCCACTCCATTTATATGACCAAAACATATGGTGAGAGTATTGTTGATTCAAGGCATGATTATTTTTCTATATACATTCATCTCTTAACCATATATGTGTAGGGATTTGCTCAAAGGAAGGAAATTCTTCCTTCTAGATTTGATGGTCTACATGAGGCCATTATGGATGTTCACTCCCTAAGAGGAGATGGGGAGGAAATTTCTCATGGAGAACATACATACATTTCACAGTACATCATTCACTTTCTCCAAGAGAATGGGGCAGCAAGCAAATGGTGGGGAGGCCACCCATCATTTTATTTTCTATGGCAGTGGAGAGTCAAACTGCGTTGGCTACATTTGAGGGACCATAGTCCTTCTTCTTTACTACACATGGCAGCTAGCATGATTCTTCTTATGGTTCCCTTAATTGATATTGCTGGAACTTTTCTTGGGAGCATGATTGGAGGAGAGACACATTGGGTGGATGTGTCCTTGGAGGGAGGAAACTCCCACACACTTTGCACTACGTGTTCTAAAGGGAGCATGGGAGATGGTATGGCCACTACAGTGACTCATTTGTTTCATTATGAGGTGAGCCATATGAGGAATGAGATGCCATATGATGATGAATTCCAACTCATCATATATGGAGAGACTTGGGCCAGCATGATTTGGTGCGCTGGAGGAGAGGTCCTTGGGGATATAGTCTTCATCTTGCCACTTGAGGGAAAGTATTTTGCAGCCTAAGATCAACATTTTCTCAACACTTATCATGAGTGGAGAGAAGGTCAGCGTGGGGTAGGCTACCTTGTCTACCATGAGCATATTTTCATCCCACCTACTTTGTTGGAGCCAAAGGTGGAAGACAGTTTCCAGGAGTTGCTTAGTTGGGAGGTAACTCATTTTTCTTGGATGATTTCTTGGGGGATGGAGGATCCACATGAGGAAGATGTTCCTCAACAAATTATAGACTCCATGCCTTGAGGAAAGGCTATCCAATTTTTTCCTTGCAGTTGCTTGGGGACAAGTAACATTTGGGAGGGGAGGACTGTAATGTTCCAAAATTTTCCGAGAATAATTTGGAATATTGATTTTTCTAATTTCACTTAGGAGGAGAATAAATGGGTAAGGAAACCCATTGCATAATAAAAAACTCAATAAAATCCCTCTAAGTATGGAAGGGGATCATCTTTGGAGCTGGTTTGCACACCCTCATGTGTGAACAAGGATATTTTCAAGGAGGCTTGGTTAAGTTGACCAAGTCAACAACGCTGCCATAGGAGGAGTGGCTTACTTAGGAAGCCAGCGCAACGTGAAAGAGGAACGAGACATTTGGTGGAGGAAACCCTAATGGATGGGGCCCATGGAGAAAGAGATTTCATTTGTTTAAAAGGAGGACAAGGCAACCATTGTTTCTCATGCTTGTATTATTCATTTCATTGTCTATAGAGACAATTGAGCATTCTTTGCTGTTTAGCAAGAATTTCCGGGGGAATTCCTGTTTAGGATTCCTTCTCCTTCTTGAGAGGTCTCTTGAGGGATTGTTCTTCATTTTCCTCACATCCAGGCTTGAGGCCAAGCATCCTCCATTAGGACAACATTATTTCTGTAGCAGATTAATGTTGTGTTGCTAGGTGTTGCAGTGAGGGTTCACTACACCATCTCCTTCAGCTATTTTTCAGAGGCGGAATCATTATTTCCTTTGAAATATAAGATTGGAGGCATTCCGGAGAAGATTGCAGACTTTGGCATCAAGGCCAACCCATTCCCTTGCCCTACAACGCAGTTTCATCCAGTGACTACGTTATTCTAAAGGAGCATTTGCAGTAGGGCTTTGCAGATACATTTGGAGGGGAAGATCTTTAGTGAAAGGATCAGCCTTTCACTTGAAAGATCCATTGGAGGAGGCATATTTATTTTGAGCATCAGATTCATCCATCTCCATCTAGTTCTATTTCTGAGTTGCTGCAGCTACCCAGCAACTCCGACATTTCTGTAGAATTGCCATTTTGTATGTTTTGCAGCCAATCCTTTTAGGGATTGTGCATTATTGTTTCCAGGGGTTGAGACTTTGCTCTCCCTATTGTATTTGGGCCACATACTGACATATTTGTGTATTGACACTATTATGCAGCTGTTTCCCTTCATGAACTGTGCAGTCATAGCTTGAGTTCATATGTATAGCAGTGTTCTCATCATGATTTATGTACTTGTTCTTTGAGGCTGAGCATGGCCTATCTTGTATAACATTTCCTCAAGATCTTGTACTCAGTTGTTGCTGCTATTTCTTAATAATATGGCTATGGATTTCTCTCATGTTTCTATGAGTTGAGTGTTGTTGCTCCACCATTATTGTGCTTGCCTATTGTTGGAGCTCCAACTTTAGAATATCTGGAGATATTCTCATTGTTGTAGCAATTTCTTGAAAAAGGAACATTACAGAGCAATGCCTCTTAGCGATTCTCAGATAAGTATGAGATCCCTATGTTTAAATAAGTTATTTATACCTGTAGATGAAATGTTTGTGACATGTTTTACGAAATTCATGTCATGGTTATAAGGCGTCTGGATGATTTCTTGATAATGTGATTGATTCCATACCTTTTTTTAATGGTATTTATCATCCCCTACAGTTTCATGAATTTATGGGCAGTGACCTGGGCTTTGGGGCTAAAAAGGTGGTGCAAATCCAAGAGTTGTAGGTAGAAAACTGACGAAATTGGGCCTTGGCCACCTTGCCCTGGCATGCCCGCAACTAAGGCTCAATGTGGTCAAGAAGTCAGTCTCCCTCAGGGTTAAGGGGCCTGGAAGGTTAGGTTACCTCCTAAGGATGGTTTTGATGTTGTGTAAGGTGTGTTTGTCTTGATTCCATCGGTTCTTCCTTAAGGTCATATAGGAGGTTGAATCACATATTAGTAGGCTCTCATCGCATTTTTACCCCAGATGGATGGTTTATTGGGTAGATGTGGGAAGAGGGTGTTATAGATTCATTGTTGTAAATTTTCCATAACATTTTAGTTTTCAAAATATCTTGAGATTTATCCTCAACTCTACCATAATCAACCCATCAAACCAGGTCCTAAAATTCTCTTCAACAAGTCTTGAAATAAGTATTATTTAATTCTCTTGACCATCATTTTATTTTCACGAAACTAGGCCCAAGGTTTATGGCCAAAATAGGTTAACATTCGTTCCCTTTTGTAGTCGAGATAAATTTGAATTCATTCTCCAAATAAACCTTAAATAAGTTTTAAAGATTGGCCTCAAATTAGGCCTTATAATATCAAGATTAATGCCGAAGTGAAATGTCCTCTGGTTAAGCCTCAATAAACATCATGAAAGATAAATAACAAAAGTTCAGAAATTACCATAAAAAACTCGTCCTCTTCCCTAAAACCCTTGGTTTTTTTCGGTTCAGTCTCAAACCTCCATCATGTATTGCTTATGAGAACCACCTTTATCCAAAAAAATTTAGGTGTTACATGCACCTCACACTCTTGGCCACTCAGATGTTGTAACTCAAAAACCCATTTTTTTATCAACATTAACCAATATTCATTCCATGTTTCTTACATGTAACTTTTATAAAAATCAAGCGCAAGAGATTAATTTCTCATATTTGTGAGACTTGTAGTTCTAATTTTTTATTCCATTGAATGAATCTTACTATTGACTTAGACTATGTAGGGATCTTTTCCTTTTGACTTCAACACCAACAATTGATGATTGTCAACATGTGCACCTTCCTACTTGATTTCTTTTAGCAAATCATTTTCATCCACCACAAACACATTTATGATTTTGAAGTCAATATATCTTGCTTATTGTCAACAAGTTATTCCTCTAGGGCTTGTTTTATCACAACTAGCTTTAAAGGCTATTATTTTATGGGGCTCTAATGCCATGTTGATTTTCTAGTGCTAATTAGACAAGCACAATTTTATACAAATAATGACTTCCAATGATATATGATATTACTTTAGCACATTCCAGAGTATCAATAAGAAATTACACTTTATAAAATTCAACTATAAATGCAATATAAATAGTAAATATCACATAGAATAGCCAAGCATAGTAGACACCAAAATATTGCACTAGGAAACCATAATCAAGATAAAACCCAAAAATCATTTCTAGCATATTCAATTCAACAAAAGTACAATATGATAGTTTCAAGTCAATTGGTAAACACAAACAAAAAATATAACACATGTCAAACCTAGTCAAAAGGAAAAAAAATGACCTTCCACAATTGCCTATAAATTTGGTCAACCTAAGTAAAACATGCCCATGTTTAGCCTCATTCAACATCCCAACAACTCTGTCAAACTATCAAGAGACTCAATCAAACTCTGCCCAGGAATACTTAGTCAATACTATTCAACATTGGTCAACACTTGTTAAAACTCGGTTGCAAGGAAATTCTTCTAAAAAATATCTGACAACTTCATTATACTTCTTCACAAATGCTAGAGTGAATTTATTTGTTATGAGTGAGTGATCAAATGAGAAAATTAATTGTATATTAATAGCTATTACAAGGTTCCCAAGTGGAATTTCCTTTTTCTAGACCTATCTAAACTTTTGGGGCCCATTTAAACCATTTAAATTCAAATTCAAATTTAATTTCGCTCCTTCTAAAATTATGTCATGGGCTTATGCAATTGGGGAATAATGTCCCCACAACTACCCATAATTCAACATAGGTTAGGGGTTCAAATATTGTCTTTTCTGAAGTAGAACTAAGAAGTATTTTGTTCTAGAAATGATAAATGAGAAAAAGAAATGATTAATACATAAACTCTTATTTTTCTTAATCCATGTGAGTGGAGAGTAGGAGAAAGATAAATTTCACTATTCAATAGCACCTAAATTTCATTCTAAGTATTCATTCAAATATTAAAACCTAAAATCCAATCTAGGGAAGTTAGAGGATCAGGGAGTTTTAACCTAAAAGATCTAAATATTTAGATATATGATATGAAAAAATTAAAAAATCCTTAAAAAAAGGAATGACATGTTCCATAATGATATTTAGAAAATACAATTATTTTTGTATTTTAGCAATTATCTAGAAAGACAATTGCAGTCAGTACATCAATCACTAATAAAGATGAAATAACAGTTACTGCAAACAAACCACCCCCAAGTAATAATCTATAATTCTGATTTGGATTTCTTTTCAACATTAATGTTGAAAGCCCTTTTTGCTAGATTTCTTTTTAAATATGTGCACATAAATGATTAATTGTTTTTCTATTCTATTCTAGAAACCCATTGGCAGAAGTGGGAAGTGGCCAGATACATTATTTTGTTATCTGGGTAGGCTAGGTAAGTATTATGTATTGGATATCAAGTTTATTACTTAAAAGGCAACATGATTGGGCTCAATGGTTAAGATTTTGTGATTTCTCTCGAAAGGTAACAGGTTCAAAACTAGTGGGGGGTAGGGTTGTCTATGACCTCTCATGACCAAGCTAGAGGGATAGGTTGTTGTGACTCATTGGTATATGCCGATATTCTCGTTAGGCCGATAGGCCTTCTCTTTTGAATCAACACATTTTTATTTTCGTCAACCATTTCATTTTCCTAATGACACATGTGTCAAATTTTTTTAATTGGGCAAAATATAACTTAAAAAAAAAAAATACTTTCTAATTTTTGTAAAGTATTTTATTCTCGTGAGGCCAATAGGCCTTCTCTTTTGAATCAACACATTTTTATTTTCGTCAACCATTTCATTTTTCTAATGACACATGTGCACACCGTCAAAGTTGGCTCTCGTTACACGATTCGTTTATTCCGGTTTTCTTTTTAATCCGTTTAGTGTCAAACAATTTCCATCTGTCCAACTAAAATTATGACTCACATCTGTCCAAGTTGTTGTTACACTTTCCGTGCATGCAGGAAATATTGCAGGTAAATGTAATGTCTCGTCGATATATTGTTACGCTGGTGAATATACTGTTACGCTTGCCAAAGCGTGCAACCATCATTATTCGAACCAATTGCAAGGGTTTCAGGCACAAAAATCTTGTTCATTTGCTTGGGTATTGTGCTGAGCGCGCAGGCAGGTATCGTCATATCTCGATGAATCTATCTATTTGTTGATTATACTATTAATCACGAAAAGCTAATGCTCGTAAAATTAAGCCTATCGATTTTGATGATTGATAACCAGAATGCTGGTGTATGAGTTCGTTGACAATGGCAGCCTGGAACAGTGGCTTAACGGAGATGTAGGGCCTGTTAGTCATGAGATATCCAGATGAGAGAAAGAATCCAATGAACAAAATAAACAATATACTATACCGTAGTGCTTCACCTGCACCACCACCGCGTGGAGACCTTGAGACATAGTCCTTGGAAGCCACGCTGATTTCCCGGCTGCCAGGAGTACCCCAGGGAGCCTGCCAGTCAAAAACGCGGGAAGATTGCAGGGTGCCTAATTCCTTTTTTCATTTGTACTGAAATTCTCTGATTCTGTCCCTCATTGCAATCCTGAGGAATTTATGATGTCTCTACGCTAAGAAGCTAGCGAGAAAGAGAAATAGCATGCCTTCGGAAAGATGAATGAATTTCCATGGCCGAGAGAGCATCGATCCCACCCATTCCTCAGTAACCTCGTAGTCGCAAAACACAACAGTATGGGAAGAACAGATGGACAATATCACGCTGGCTCCTGTTCATCTGACATCACAGGTACACTAATTCTCTTGCAGCGTTCAATTAGCCTATTGATGTGCTTGTGGGTGTAATGTGATTTATGTGCAGTTTCCAGATAATGTGGTTTTAATCCTATTTTTTATAGGATCATAATGTTTGGTTGATTAATCTGTATTTTTAAAAGTAAAAATAAATTTACCATTTTAGAAAACCTCCCAAATATTTAAAACACGTATTTAAATTTAATAACTTAAAATTAAAATGTTCAGCTTCCAAGACAATAAACCAAACCATTATAATTTTTTTTTTTTTTTTTAAAAATCAATACTTTATTAATATATAAATCTAAATTTAATTGCACCGCAAACCTAAATAAGATATTCCAAATTCCAATCCGCTGACATGGGCTTACAGCCAAAGTCTATTTTTGAATTAATTTACTAACCATGCCCACCTAGCTTTGATGTACTAACCATTTTTTTATACCCAAAATGTTATTAAAGATATGAGAAATAAAAAACTGAGTAATTTATGGAGTATGTAAATTGGTCAAAAAAAAAATAATGAAAATTGGGTAATTTGTCTAAAAAAATAATGAAAATTTGGTATGATTTTGCCATTTTAGGAAATCTAGATTACAATTTTCACACTTTCGGATTTTGAGTGTCCATATAAGAAATAAAAAACAGAATAATTTAAATTTTATTCCATATACAAATTAAAAAATGCCAAAAAAACCCTCTCTGTCATCATGGATCTAGGCCTCTGCCCCGGGCACTGTAGGCTGCTAATCATACAGACTATACTGACAAACACCGCCAATTCAACACTTCATGTGTTTTTGTTTTTTTTTTTCTATTTTTTATTACATTGATGACAAAAATTTAAGTAATTAAACCTGATGGCCTAAATAAATTCTAGCATGCAAGAAAAGCTAGACCAGGTCCTAGATTTCTTTTATATTTTACTGAATTTAAAAAAGAATAATGAATTTTTTTTAATCACATCAGATCATAGGGGCGGCTATTTATCCCGTCAGACACGACAAATTGGAACAGTAAAGACGGCCATCTTGTTGGCTCTCTGAATAAATAAAATCTGCCATCAAATCAAGTTGGACGAAAGATCGTACGACTGTAATGCCCATTACTTGCAATTTGTTTGATTGCAGACAAAACTTAAAACCATCCAATTCGCGGACAAAACCGTCCAATTCAGAAACGTGGTTTTCGCACATCTGATAATCTTAATTTGTATAAGAGTTTTCTTTCTGTGAAGCCTTAAATTTTTCCTGAGAACGGTTTAAATTGGAGTGAGATAATTAGTCAGTTATGATCTGGTTTTTCGTCTCTGGTGAGTTTACATGGTACGAATTTGTTTGGTATTTTCTACGTTTTCTTGGCAAATCTCGAAGTACTGAGATTTTGTAATTTGACAAGGTTTTGAAGTAGTTGTTGAGTCGATCTGTGTAATCATAATGGTGCAATTTTTCATTTAAAAATTTTGAGTCAAAAGGTTTGGTTTGGACTAAATCCGAAAACGATCAAAATAATATTAAATTTTAAAAGAAAAAAAAGGATTATGTGAAAAAGTCTGAGTTTTTCCGATCTGGATTATTGATTCTTTGCTCCATTCCTAGTTACAAAACAAATTTTTCATTTTGAAAAACTAGTGCAGACATCTAATATTGAGTGAAAGCTTTTGGGCAAAGTGAAATATTATATATATATATATATATATATATTATTTTTAAATTTTTTTTAGAATTATAAATTATACTTATAGGAAAATTTATCACAATTCACTTGTTTTTTTGTTACCTAATATGATAATTTATCTACAATCAGCAGTGAAGGTAATTATTATTGGCTGTGATCTGAAGTTGACTCATCAACTTTGTTGAAGGAAAACCATTCCACCTAGAATTAAATTATCTGGCTGGTTGTCCATAAGGGAATATGCATTCACTCTTCCCAGAGGTTTTTGGGTCTTGAGCTTTTAACCTCTTTTCTTACTTCCAAAGAAGATGAACTCTTAACAAAAAAATAAGCAATTTTAAGACACACTGGAGTCTCAATTTCATGTCATTTTATAAATAGTTTATTATTTTTTTCTAAACAATTTTATATATATATTAATTAGATAAATTTCAATTGAATTAATATCTAGTGTGTATTTAAAATGGTTGGGAGAAATAATTATTATCTTTCCACCCAAACTCAAACTCAATTTACATAATTGACATATTGAATTTATAGAGTATATTATTGTAATACCATAATATATAGTTTTAGTATTTTTTTATATATTTTTTGAATTTGAACAACCCATATTATATTCCTTTTCATTCTCTCTTCCTATATCATATTCTTTATCTTTACTTACATTGTTTTGTTTTATTGAAGACCTTTGTGGTTAATGATTTTGGCCTTGAAAATATTGTGCTATATTGCTTAATGGCTTTATCTTTGTATTTCTTGTCTTTTATTGCTTTACTTTATTTTCAGTCAAAATTTTTAAAATCAATGAATTTGTCTTTTAAAATATTGTATTTTGTTCAAGAATTTTGTCTTTATTTGCATTGCTGGTAAAGACCAATGTTTTTCTATTGCCTAAACATTTTGCTTTTATTTCACATGCATCTACGATGTTCAAGAATTCCCTATTCATGAATCTAAATAATAAGTTTGTGCAGATGTTTATGTATCATTACAACGAGAAAAATTACCAATATCTTTCACTGACTAAACAACAATGTCTCCTCTCTTCTTTTGACTTATAAAATAAATGTCCTAACAAGTAAACACATGCTACTGACTTATAAAATTCTCAACATGTAAATATATGCTAATGTAACATAGTTCCTTATTATGACAAGTCTAGAGTTAGATCATTAATTTCTCATCTTCTAGAATACAATTTCACCATATTACTCTAAAGCACTACTTTAGTGTTTAATATTAGAATTAATAAATAAATTTTTTTGTGATAATAGATTTCAAAACATTAAATCAAATATGAAAAAGAAGAAGTAGAAGTTGAATTATTTTTTAATTTTCAATATACTTAACTTTTTTTCAATATATTGTTATTTTTTTTTAGATATAATCACATTGATGTAGAATTTTTTTGACAATGCTTACATATGACTAAATTCTATATTTAATTTTAATTTATTTAAATAATAAAAATATTTAACTTAGTTCACTAATTAATTATAGTGTTTAATAGTTTTCTATCTTTACTACTTTCCTATAAATCAAATAAATATTATTAGAACAATTCATAATTAAAATTCTTATTTATTAAATGAGAGAAGAATATAGAGATTGGTCAACCACACTGATGTGGGATTGTTTGACAACGCTTACATATGACTAAATTCTATAAAACGTACATATGACTAAATTCTATAAAACTTAATATTTAAGTTAGTGATAGTGATATTTAATGGATATGATTTTTTTTTTTTTTTAAATGTACACAACATTATATACTTGTGAAGATTTGCCATGATTTTCCATTCAATAAATGTGAAAACACAACATTATATACTTGTGAAGATTTGCCATGATTTTCCATTCAATAAATGTGAAAACACAACATTATATACTTTTGAAGATTTGCGATTGGATAAATGTGAAAATTGAAGCGTCTAAATTAATTCTACTAACATGGAATCTACATAGCATCATTATATACTTGTGAAGGTTTTCCATTGGATAAATGTGAAAATTTTCTATGCTTGGACACTAAACAGACAAAGAAACTTACTATTAACATATCTATGTTTTTCTAAGTACATGCAAGTTATTTATGTTTTTTTGTGAATTTATATTATTTTTCATTTATTTTCCAACATAGTTTTTCTGTTTAAGTATGCTTGTGCTTACTGTTTGTGATTCATTCTCACTTGGGTTAAGATGTGTGAGGAAGAGGAGAAAGAGATCACTGCTAGTGGTACATCATACCTGAATAGGACAGAGGCCTGGAATGTTGAAAATATAGTGACTACATTTTTAGTGGATTTTTTTTTTTTGTAAATATAGTAGGGCCTCACTATTTTCTATTTATATTTGCAAAGCAGGTTACAAAATTATAAATTCAGTCTGTGGCCTCAACCTTCCCGTAGGAAACCAGGTCTGTTGGCCATCTTAGTGCATGAAAAAAAAACCAAAATTGAAATAGTTTCATCTGTCTATAACCCACATGAGCTATCTGTTCTAGTGCATACATATCTACATACTGATAATAGAAAACAAGTTCATTCAAAACTGCAAATTTCATAAAACAACAGTATAAAATGAACCACTAGCCATCGGAAGAAGAAACTGGAGCTGGGTCTTTCCAATGTTTCATATAAATATCTTGCAGAATTATTTTATGTTCTACTTATAAATATCTTGCGAAATTATTTTATGTTGTGCATATATATATATCCTCCAGAATTGTAATATGTCCAGTTAAATAAATAGTGGAATCCCACATCTTGTTGCTATATTGTTAGGATAAAGTTTATTTTTATTGCCATGTATGATCCGGATTTATGAAGGAAGCTATACTTAAATATGAATGCAATGTCTTTGCCTAGTGATTTGATTCCTAGATGTATATTTTCTACTTTTTTGAATTTGAACTTTTGACCTTTTACAAAAAGGCATGTGTTCTAAACTATTACAACCACTCAATATGTATTTAAAATAGGTGTAGTCTAGATAAAATAGTTATTTTCGGTTGTAATCTAACAATACAATTTTTAACCATATTATAATTTCTTCTTTTTTATAGATGCTTTAGCATGCATAAATGTGTCCTTGAGACACTCAATTTTTGTAAATTAAAATATCATCTCATCTATTAGTTAGATTACTTTAAAATATGACATAATCAATTCAGTGTTTAATATTCCAGCGTGCAGTTGTCCTGACATTCGAGAATATTTTTGTTAAACAACTCTAACATAGTTACATATTATAAACTTAAGAAAAAAAAACACAAAAAACTTAAGTTTTAACGTCTCAATTGCTATATTCTTCTACAACTTTTTCTATTTAAAAATCCTATTGGCCTCTCTTTGCACCTTTTTGGGACAATTGCTAGTTTATTTATTATCCCATATGATCCTAATGGTTGTTTATTTTAACATGTTATTGCTGAATTCGTTGGCCCCACAGGAATACAATGAACAGAGTACGATTAATACAAGATATTAATTAATTTTTGAAGGCATTTTGGGCTATAATATAAAATTATTGTTAGAAATCTGTAAACGGAATCCTTCCCTTGGATTAAGGGTTTTAAATTTTGAAAAGAAAGTTTTCCTGCGTTTTCCTTCTGCCCGTTTCTATTTCTATTTCAGGAAAAAATTGTTTATCGTTCAAAATACTGGAAAATTAAGCCGATCTTTGCCATTTTGGATTCCAACATTCTCACTGTTTGCATGCATCTCTTTACATTACGAACAAACAACTGGTCGAAATTTGCTTCCCAAGATATTCATACAGTGTACAACCATTAGTCTTCGAAGGGTGAAATTAAATCGAAATTCATTACAGGCCTCAATGATTTATTTTTAGATTTGACATAATCAGTTCCGATTGCATTAAATTCAAAAAAACTCTGTATCACAAATCCATGAATCATATGTGTAGGCAACCTTAAAATATTTACCAAAAATTTGGGATTTTGATTTTTCTATTCTTTTCATGAAAGAACTGTGAGTTGATTAGGAAAGCTCCAACGCAAATGAATGACCATTTTTTTCAATTTGTTAGATGATTTTTTATACCGTGTAGGGGCCACTTATGTGGATATTTTCCGTTGCCAACATTTGATGTAGATGTTTGCTGGCATTATTCGTATGCCAACTTGCTAATTGGCAGCTGAATTTAGTCGTCATTAGTTGTCTCTACTCGATAGAGACAAATTACTAATATCAACAGTATTCTCTCCCCTCATTAATACACGCTATGGTGGATGTTTAAAATAACATCGTCATGGCTATCTGCTGTTACATATTTTTAGTTGATACGAATTCAATATTTAATATAATTAATATATTGTTATGGAAAATGTTTAAAATAATATCATTAAGGTTATTTGTTGTTATAAAATTTTGGTTGATACAAATATGTAAATCTATGGTCCGGATTTAATATAATTAATTATTATTAATTTGTATGGTCATTTAACTTATACCATTGGTAACCTGTCTCAACTCCCCCACAAAAGAACAACAATTTTTTTTGCTTACCTTTACTTCACCATAAAGCAACATGGAAGCATTCTGAAAACACATTGCTCGATATCAAGCTAAAACAAGTCCTATCATGGAAATGGTGGATTACGAGTAATATAAAAAATTATCAACAAAATTTAAATAAAGAACCCGTTGATTTAAGTATGAAGTTGTCCGCAACTGATTTTAATGTCACGTCTTTTTAATTTTTGGCATATCATATACAAAATTCATATTGATAATCTAGTTTCATCAATTAAATAATTTAACTTTTACAAAATATTTTTTAATATATTTTTAATATTATAAATTTTTTATTATAAAATATAATTTTAATAACCATAATGCTATAATAATTTAATAATAATAATGCTATAATAATTTAAAAAAAATTAATAGTAATAATAATTAATCTACGTATTTATAACTTATTTTACTAATATACTTTTAATATAACGTTATTTATTTTATTGTGTTAAAGCTATATTAATATAAACTTTGAAATGATTAAATTTTAAATTTAATATAATTAAATTTAAAGTTTTATTAGGTTTTATTTTGCACAAAAATAAAGATATTTTCAAAATCTCAACATAATCAATTCTACTTCTATGGATGAGATTTATGTAGCTTAAATTAATGAGATCATAACTATAATATAACATGGTTAACAAGTTCAATCATATTCAACCATGGTTATTCATGGTTCACATGGGAAACATAATCAACTATAGTTAATATGGTCAACCATATACATCTATAGTTACATGTTGGAAAAGATGGTCAAACTATAAAATGGTCAACTATGGTAAATCCACCTCAATAATGGTCAATCAAACTCAACAATGTTCAACCAATATCAACTATGGTCAATATTGTCAACATATTCATCTATAGTTAAACATTAACGACTATAATCAACCATATTATCCCATAGTCATCCATGGCCAACCATGTTTATCCATAATCAATCATGGTTAACCATAATTAACCATGGTTAACCATAATTAACCATGGTCAAACAAACTCACTTATGGTCAATCATGGGCAACAACACAACCATATTCATCCATCCTTAAACCATCTCAACAATGGTTAACCATGGACACAATGTTCCTCCATGGTTATCATGGACAACCACATTCATATATAGTTAATTATTGAGAACCATGAGTAACTGAGAGACTTTTAAATAATAAATGGCTAATTTACATCTGATTTTTATGAATAGTTGAAAAAAATTTAGACTTTTTCTCAAAACCATTATAAATGATATGTTCATTATATGTTTATCAATATCTCACATACTAAAATTGAATCTGTTTTTTACTTTATTTAACTATCTTTAAACTAAGCGGAAAGAAGTAGCTATCATATAGTAGTTGTTACATTTTTAGCCATCTCAAACAATTATGTTTTATTCTTTGTATCCATTTTGAAAATTTTATAAGAATCTACTGTTTAAACTAATTTTATGATCTTCTCCCTCACGATTTTATTCTTCATTGAGCTTGTATGCTTAATTATTGTTGTAAAGGGCATTGTGAAATATGTGTTTTACACATTTATAGATGATGAAAATAATCAAAACTATAATCATATGGGTGCGGATGATATTTAGGAGATCAAATTTTCAGTTTATATTACAATTTGAAACTGAAAACTACACCGCCATCATTCCTTTTTTCAAATAGATATATAGATTTAATCTATCTTCATGTATAGAATCCTCCTCTCAACAAGGTATCTTCAACCTAAACAAGACGACTTTTTCCCATAATATGCAAGTGAAGAATCCATTAATGACATTGCCCATCACTCTTTAAATTAAAGATTGAAATATTTGTACTTGATTTGTGATTTTTTCTTTCCACGATTTTTTTATCTAACAAATATTTCTCATGGTCTAGTCGAATTACTACAAAATTATTTATTATTAAAGCATACATGTAATTTTTTCTCTTGCATTTAATATTTACTGAGTAAACTGGTAATTTAACTCAATTTAATTTATGTGCCCTCGTAATAATTTTAGGATTATGGATAGCAAAATAACTAAAATTTTATGATGGAGAGAGTTTCCTGGCTTGTTCTCTTCAATTCATATAAAAAAAATGGATCTGATTCTTTTATAATTGCATAATCTCAAATAACGGTGAACTAATTTTGATCTTGTCTCAACATTTATAGCCTTGTCTTGCATGTGTACCTTCAATTAAAACTTTCAATAGCTAGTTTCGTGTAATATCCCCCACTATATATATATATATATATATATATATATATATATATATATATATAATAAAAAATGCATTTAATCAACATAGTTTTGATTATTAATATAGTAATTACCTTCAATCATATTGGTTTTATTTTTTCAATAGTTAATGTTAAGGTTTATAACATAATTTACTTAACTAAGGTTTGACCATGGGTTTCTCAAATCCTTGGCCCTACAAAGGATCCAAAACCTTGTCCATTCATCGAGCACCTAGCATACCTCCTCTTGGGATCAATGAACAATCTACTTTGGAATCTCCTATCGGGATTACTAACACATATATAGTGGTAGAGGTTTGGAGGTAGATCGATGGATAAGGAGAAAGATAGGGAGTTAGAGGGTAACTACCCTCCCATCCAGCGCGTCCCAGGTCCCTCATTCGACTCAGTAATGGTTTCATAGCCCTCCTCTACAATCCCTCTAGGGTTTTTTCAGTTTCCCTTGATTTATAGTATTCATGGCTTCCTGCCCTACTCGTCCATATCGTATAGTATTCAAGTGGATTTTGGAGAAAACTCAGAACCCATTTCAAGCTAGGAATTTCATGCTAAAACCCAAATTTATTTTCTTTACACATTAATTTCTGGTTTAATTTCTCGATTTACCTACTTTTCATTATTCCAGTCTAATCTCTTACTGGTTAACTGTGTAGGGAAAATAATGGAACCCTCCACTCAATTAGCTCCCTTTGCACATAGAGTTGTCTTTACCCTTCAACAAATTTTTTGGGTAATTTACAGCTGCAACACTAGATTTTTTCTCACTTTTATTCCAAAATAGGGTTGAGGGTTTATTTTTTTTTGTTCTTTAACTTGGTGCTTCTTATTTTACACTATTTTTGGCTCAGACTATTTGTTTGTGGTGAATTCCTTTTGTTACACAGTAATTTGTCACCGTCCCTACCATTCCCCATCCCGCACAATGGAGGACCCATTATGTGAGCTGTGAGCAATGTCATGCTTTGAAACCATCATCATTGCATTCCTCTAAATATGAGCTTCAATTACCCTAAAAAAATATCCTTGCAAAAAACCATGAAAATATCTCCTTTTGCATTGGCGCGGTCAGACAGTTCATCACTTGCGCCAATGGGGAAAATCCTACAAAGAGGCCGCGCCAACTGGCGCTCTGTCCCAGAGTCGCAGTCGCGCCAACCAATTTAAGGAGTGTTTTTTAAATAAAGATGGCGGAAGTTGTGTTTCAACAGACTCAGAAACCATTGTCTATCTTGAGTTGGGAGGTTTGGCTACGGGAGTTCCATGGAAGGGAAGTGGTTTGCCACCTCTCATGGAACCTTCCTTGATGATAGGTCCAATCCCACGATAATAGGGATCCCAACTCCCTCCTTCCCCATTTATAAAAGCTTGCCTATTGCCATTGCAAGCTAGTCTTGAAGTGCCTAAGCTTTGAATCTCCAAATTCCCAAGAGCCTTCGTGTTGTAAGAGCCCTCTTTCTTCCCGTAAGGCCGACTCAAGTAAGGAGATTATCGTCGAGAGACTCTAGAGAGGCTGGCCCTTTCTCTGGCGAGCTTTGCGAGACGTGAACGACTGAGGACCCTTCCGAAGGAGACCACGGCGTCAGAACATTGGTTGTACTCTCTTTCGATTGCTTATTAATGAATGACTACCGGTTATGGTTCCACTCTGTTTTTCACTTATGTTAATAATGAGTTATATCCTTTCTGACTGATATATAGTTGCATATTCTGGATTTTATGCTTGTATTCGTGTTGTTTCTTGCATGTGCAGGTGTCCATTCACGGAGATCGTGGGGATCCTGATCTGCCGAGGCTGAGGAACGGGAACACTGTATCTTCTACGAATCATAGCACTGGACTCCAGGTAGGCCTCCATTGTTGGTTTATTTATTCGCAATTAGGAACTTGCGCTGTAGCATTTGATGATTGTTGCTAGACCCCTACTGGGCTAGTAGGGATCGCCTCTGTCCGCAGAGGGGATTTACCTCCTCAACAATTTGGCGACTCCGCTGGGGATCGTCTAGTTTTCACTGTCTCGTTTGGATTGTCTCGTTTTGATTGTTTTATGATTTTCCTTGCTTGGTTAGCCTTCTGGGCTGGGTTCTTTTGCTGTTTTTGTTTCTTGGTTTGCTTAGTTTACATTAATCTGCTTCTGGGGTAGTTCTTTTTTATGTTTGACTGAGAAACTCGACTGGCGTGCTTTTTAGCCCGATAGTCGCGCCAATTGGCGCATGTTGCTTTTGTATTGCCCGCGCCAATTGCTTTCTGGCGCCAGTTGCAGCCTTACAGTCGCGCCACTCCTGTAAGGTATTTGAGTTTGCTCAGTTTTGAGCTCTCTAGGTCTGGTAAGTGTTTTTCTTCTTGATTTTTCGACTACCTGAGTGTGTTGGAGTCTTGTTTGACTGGGAATTTGCCTTCGTCCTTTGGTTGTTTGCTTTTCTCCATCAATTTCACGTTTTAAGCCCTAGGGCATCTAGTCGCTTTGTGTATCGAGCCCTCCTTGGGAGTTTTGGTGTTTTGTTTATCCAGTCAACTCTCTGATTGCTCCTCCACATTCTCTTAGTAGTTGTTCACTATTTTGTTGCAATTTTTGGGTGATTGCTCGTTTCTTCATTCAAATTTCGTTTGGTCTTGCTTTGGACCCAGATCACACGGTCCATTGGAGCCTTTGAGTCTTTTTCTTGGTTTTGAGAGACTTTGGTCGATTTGAGATCTGATTGTGGTGTCATTGAGTGGAATTGGTTTGTTTTGCTCTCTTAATATTATTTCTCAAGTTGTTCCATTTGTTTTCAGTTTGTTTAGTGCATCTAGTTATCAAACATTGAATTTTTTTTTTTTTTAAATCTCTTTTGCTTCGGTTGATTAGTGCAAATTGTAATCTTTTCGATTTTACTAGTGATTAGGGATTTGAATGAAAAGTTTTCAATTTCATTAGTTGCATTAGAGATATCATTTTTTGTCTTCCGATCATTTTGTTTGTGTAAAAGCTCTCAACTCTTCTGTAGCTAGTTTTCATCGAACAAAGTGATGTACTGTGGCATGTAGCTTTGCATTCAGGGGTCTTTTAAGACATTACATACGATAGGGCCTGAAAACTGAAATATAATTGAAGATCAACCATAAAATTTATTCAATTAACCTAAGGCAGCATTGAAATCTAACGAAATACATTTAGAGGTCTAGGCTAGAGACGTGTTCCGGCGTCTTTAAACCTAGTAGTTGTTGTTCGCCGTTTGGCTTTAGACAGCGCTAGTACGAACTTCTGCTCCCCGTACCGTTGCGTATATAAAGAGAGACCCCTCTAGGTTTTCAATCCTTTATCCATAGGAAGCCGAGTCTGCCGCCCTATACCCGTGATACACCAAACACAGCATTCGGGGAGATTGCCTGCACGTACGGAAAGTCCTTTGTCGATTTCTGTTTCATTATTGAAACCAAGGTGTATATTGCAGTTCACGTTTATTTGGTACACCCTTTTGCCTAGTATCCCTGAGCAGTCATTTGATCTTTTCTGACTCCCTAAACTTGAAAAGATCGCCAAGCGCTTGTCCTTTCACGCTTGTGTCAAATCTGAAAGAGATAGAGTCATCTTTTTATCATTTCTCGACTCTTAAAACATGAAACGGTAAAGTTTCTTATTTTTCAATGTGGTAAAAAATTAATCACCCACGATTACACGCCCTCTTAAATTTTGCTTGTTGACCGTTTGATCGTGTGTCTTGACTCTTTTTCAGCCCGTGTGTGGTTTTGAGTCTTGATGGCAACTTTTTCAGAGTTTACCAACCAAGGAATCCCCTCAGAAGGGAATCCTGGTCATTTTCCTCCTTTTGGGAAAGTTGGTGCTCCTCACATGGCAACATTGTCCCTTCCTGGGTTAACTGTTGGGTTGCCTGTTTGGTTGTTTTCAACCTCTGTGGTCCCGAATATCTCTGTCACTGTTCAATCAGTTTCTCCACCTGAACAACATCATGTTGATTCCAAGGTGGACCTCTCCCCTTCTTCGCCTGTTTCTGCGTTCTCATCTTCTACTTCGCCTGGTGAAAGCCTAGATCCGAGTAACCAGGTGGTTAAGAAGAAGAAGAAGAAGACAAAGAAGAAGAAGTCTGATAAGCGAGAGGCTAAAAGTGTAGCCACTGTTTCTGAAATATCTTCCATTGATATACCTTCCAACCCTCCACGGAAATTCAAGTTCCCCTACATGTTGTGCACGGGTGACCATCTTCTTAGAGACTACCCTGGCATTCCCAAGGTGCTCGAAGTATGGTCCAACGGCCGCCCACCATTGCCATTGGCTTCCGGGAGTCAGGTTGGGGGCACGTCTTCAGCTGGTGCTGATAAGGCTCCTAAGAAGCAGGGTAAGATCACCAATCCCTGTAAGCTGTGTGAAGGGCAACATGTCATTCACCTTTTTCCTTATATGGATGAAGCCAAACGAGTTTTGGACAACCCAACTGGTTCTACACCACGCCTTCCACCTGGTTATAATCGGCTTTCTTTGAGTCCTCCGCCAGCTGATCCTACGATTGGTCAAGAGTCATCTTTTGTCCTTCCCACTCCCTCAGAAATTCGAATTCACGAATCCGTCCCTGACCAACCATTGGTCGTAGGATCGGTTGAACTGGCCTCGTCCGTGGTGCACCAGGTCTTTTCTGTCGAGAGTGGATCTCACAGCCCCCATGTCCTTCTGATTTCTTCAGATTCTTTAGACTTGGAGAAAGATTCTCCTGTCCCTGTACTTCAAGAAGCTCCTCCTCCGCCTCCCATGATGGAGGCTCCAGAGGATATCCCTCCCGCCTTTGAGATGGAGGTTATGGAGGATGCTCCTTCTTCCGTAACACTAGGGGAATACCTTCTCGATTCGATGGTATCCCCTCCAAGTAGTCTGGTCGCCTCCTTTGATTGGATTCAATTTGCAGGATTCCGCCTTCCGTCGTACGTGCCTTTCGAGATCACAGTACAGGCTCTTGGTCTGGTTGTACCTAGCACCATTATAGACGAAGGTGCCTCTGTTAGTATTCTATCCTCAACTACCTGGCAAGCTTTCGGTTCACCGCCGCTTGCGCCTGTTACGTAGAATCTGTTGACTTTTAACAGAAGGACGAGTCAACCGTTGGGGATCCTTCCAAGGTTATCGGTTACTTTGGGAGGTAAAACCATCCATATGGATGCGATGGTCGTTACAGGCCCCTTGGATTTCAATCTGCTCCTGGGGCGCGATTACACCTATGCCATGGGAGCGCTCGTCTCCTCCCTTTTTCGTGTGGCCTGTTTTCCACTTGAAGGACGGATCGTGACCATTGATCAGCTTTCGTTCTTTGGTCCTAATGTGGCAACTGGTCCGCCATCACCCCCTCCTGGTTTTTATCCACCCGTTGTATCTGCTCCACCGCAGGTCAACTATGTGTCTACCTACCCTGTACCCGCACTCAGTGATAACGCCGTCGTGCATAGTGTACTGGGGGCATTAGTTCCTGACTTCCAGGATGTTTCCCTTCCATCAGGAGTGGAACTCTTGGAAGCACCGCCTTCTTGTTCATTTTGATGTAAGTCGGTTAGAGCACGGTTTCCTCCTTGTGTCAAGCTCTTTAAAAAATGAAACCAGGTTCTCGAAGCATAGTTCCTTCACTTGTGTCGAGCTCCTAAAAATAATGAAACAAGCTATTTGAGGATAGTTCTTTTAAGTGTGTCAACCTCGTTAAAATAATGAAACACGAGCATGTTCAATTCGACTTTCTGTTTTGAACCTTCACTCCATTTTCAATGGACTGAAGCTTGGGGGGCATGCACCTCGAATTGAGACATCATGTTGGGGGGCATGCCCGTCTTCCTCATTTCAAGCATAGTTTGCATATGTGTGTGTTCATGTGTGCTTTTAAGCTTGCGTAAAAATGAAATGTGTGAGTAGATACATTGTGTGAATACATTTCGCATTGGGTCATTTGTCACGTAACTGATACATTAGATTACATTTGTATTAGACATTTTCATGACATCTAGAAAACATCCTCACATGTAAAAGATCCATCCAAATAGTCATATGTATATATATATATATATATATATATATATATATATATGTTTCGAAATGTTTGCACGGTGTGCATCGCATAAAGTCAAAAAATATACATAATCGTCTTAAGTACATCCGGAGACGACATGTCTCTCAAAAAATATGTGTGGTATAATCCCTAAGAGCTATTCCGCATGGTGCTCATGATAACATGTAACTGCACGCACTAAGCGTCTCAGGATTCGGTGGATCCGACTTGGAACTCCCACATATGACGCTGGTACGCCATCGGTACATCCGCCAGCCGAGCATATTCCGGGTCCCTCGGGCAATGCCCTCGAGATTCTGGATCAACTCCTCCCCTCCTGTGCCCTCTCCCTGAGGATCAGGGGCGAGATGAGTCCTCCACGAGATTGGAGACATACCGGCTGGTCTCTCCGGGCCCACGTCTGCATACGTATATAAAATGTGTTAGGACGAGTGTGTGTTAACAAAAAAAAAACATAAAACATAAAAAATAAAAAAACATGAGGTCTTACCCAACTCCTTGTCCCAGTCATCTCCTTCTGGCAGTGGGAGATCTGGGTCTCCAGTGAAGTCAGTTCCTGCATATGGCTAGTCCTCCACTACAATCAACTGGCGTCGTAACCACCTAAAGAACTCCGGCCTCCAGGACATCTATTGGCCACCTCCAGCTCTGGGCATTAGTGCTGCCCAGCGAGCCATTCTTGGCTCTCGTGGAATCGGCTCTGCTACTACGACCCCTTGGCCCTAGAAGATTGGTAAGTGTTCCAGAATGAACGATACTCGGATGGAACCATAGCCAAATTGTTTCAGTTTAGCTTGCTTGCATTTTGTGAGCTGTCTCTTCATGTTTATTGTTACTGCTGTAGCCCAGTCAAACAATAAGGGACTCATGCATTTTGAGGCCAGCAGGAGTTGGGCTTTTGTGGCCTCGTGCGGTGCCTGCGATCCTGCAGCCCGCATGATGGTATGTAGGACAACTCTCAACGCCAGGTCGGGGATGGTGTGGATATCCACCTTTTTGCTCCCTGATCCCATTTGTTCTTCTGGGCACACTCATGCCATCACTTCTTCCATCTTCTCACCAGATGGTCTGATCCCAGTCAGGATGGGTACCGGACCTCTGCGAGACAGTCCGGTTATGAAATACACATCGGAGACCTCCAGTTCCAATACCTGGTCTCGCAACTTGAACACTTGTTCCTGTTCGTCCCAAATACTGATCAGATACTGGAGGAGCTCGGGCTGAGCTCGTAAACAGGGTGTAAGGAAGAACTTCTTTAGCCCACAGTTTCTGAGGGCATTCATGCAAGCCTCACTTTCTATGGCCTGTTCATCCTCTTCTCCATGCTCTCTTTCTTTCCATTCAATCACCATTTTTCTTGATTTCCTGCATCCACATGGTCACAAACCCTTAATTAGATCTCTGGTAGGCTTCAAATTTCATTTAAAATGATTAAAATTTCGAATTTCTAGGCGGAAATTTGGGTTCGGCCGCTGGCGCAGCTGTTTTGTGAACAGTCGCTCCATGTGGCGCGAGCCCTTTGCATAGAAAAGCCCATTGGCGCGGGTCCGTGCCCGATACCCGCGCCAATGAGCGCAGCCTTAAAAATTCAAAAAGTTGCCACAGAGCCTGATATATGAGGGAAAACTATCAAAAAAATGGATTGAAATGAAGTATAGAGAAGCGCCTCTTACCTGTAGCAGACGAGAATCTGAATGGTCAACTGGATCTGTCGCAATCGCCGTCAGAAATTTGCACTCCAAAATGGACCACTGCTGCTTTTTACCAAGGTAAATAGTAAATGTAATTTTGTTTTTACCATTTTGGCATATTTATAACTTTTTCGACATAGGATGGGTTTTAAAAGTTATTTTTATCAAATATTTTAATATGTTATGTCGAAAATGGGTTTTATGCTTGCTTGGTATGTGCAGCAGCAGGTTTTTGCGACTTTAACGGTGGAAACGAGTTGTATTTTATACTTTTTCGGACTCGGTAAATACACGAAAAAGTCACTTTGGAGTCATCTTTCAGCTCTTTTCTGACTCTCTAAACATGAAAAGATCGCCGAGGCCCTTGTCGTTTCGATCTCGTTAAAATGGACACGAATCGACATCTACCCAGTATACGTTTAACCCTTTTTCGGGCTGGGATAGATTGATTACGAAAAAGGAATACCCTAGCCTATCGTGACTAGGAGGTTTTCTCGGATATTGTTTTCTACCTTTTCGGATCTGAGGAACTATTTACGAAAAGGGACTTGTGGAGTTTACTTTTCTGCTGTCTTTTCCAACTCTCTAAACATGAAAAGGCGCCAATTTCTTCCTTTGTCAGACTCGTTAAACCCTGATGACATCGGATTCAGTCGAAATGACGTTCTCTGAGTTCCTCCTTCCTAGGGCTCGTTAAATGTACTAGGATGGATTCACCCGAAGGGCGGACTTACATTACAAGCATATGCTATCCCCTTCAAGCTTGTTATCAAAAATAATTGGGGTACTCGCCAGAAATGGTGGGGGGGAAATGGGACTGTAATCATTGTCGTGTCGGCAGTATGTCGCTCTTGAACATGGCACTTTTCTGCATTCGTGTCGGGTTGGGGACATCTCATCTCGTTTTTTCACTTGCTTCCGTGGGTTTGGGTGATCCTTTTTGACCTCTCCTCTGCTCATTGCCTTGTCACCATGACCTCTGATCCGTTGATGTCAAATATGCTGCCAAAACCACTATTTGTGTCGTTATATGTTCAAGAGAAGTTGGCCTCTGCGAATATCAACCTTCCTCTGATTCTCATACGATCCTGATTCACAACAAAACATCATGTTCCTCTGTCTCGTGTCGATGATGTGGGAAACATTATGGCCCACCTTCGATCGAGGTCACTTCCTGTCGACTTCAGCTCATTATCCAGGAAGTTGATCTAGAGACTCCTTTATGGTACCTTGGAGCCTGCATGCCTCAATGGCAGGTTCATCGCATTCGACGTGGGGTTTTCATCATTGGCCTCCGATCGAGTGATTCTACGGGTGTTCGACACCGGCTCATTGATTCACACGCCATAGATTGTACCTATAGTACCTTGAGGGCCATTGTCATTATTGGTGGTTCCTCTCGCGTCTGTTAACAACTTTCATCATTGGCTGGTAATCAGACGATGTTCTTGCATGTTCGACTTCAGCTCACATATTCGCATGCTTGAACTTGTACTTTATTTGGGTCGAGATGGAGCGCAAGACCCTAGATTGTGTCTGTTGTAATCCAGGCTGCGATTGTGGATTATTATCATTTTGTACATGACTCACTGATTGGATGGCTGCGACCATACCTGAGTCTATTTATTTTGATCCTTGCTGGATGGCTGTGCCCATACCCTGGATCCGAATTATAGTGTACTCTGTTTCGGATGGCTGCGCCCATATCACATATACATCATGTACTTGAGATATCAGTTGTATTTTTATACGCAGGTTTTCCGACGGCAGGGCTTCAGTTGAACATGATCTCGTAAATCATTTAACCCCTCTCCCTCTCGGGCCTCATACTTTAGGGGGCATCTGTTACACAGTAATTTGTCATTGTCCCTACCATTCCCCATCCTGCACAATTGAGGACCCATTATGTGACCTGTGAGCAATGTCATGCTTTGAAACCATCATCATTTCATTCCTCTAAACATGAGCTTCAATTACCTTAAAAACATCTCCTTGCAAAAAACCATGAAAACATCTCCTTTTGCATTGGCGCGGTCAGACAGTTCATCACTCGCGCCAATGAGGAAAACCCTACAAAGAGGCCGCGCCAACTGGCACTCTGTCCCAGAGTCGTAGTCGCGCCAACCAATTTAAGGAGTTTTTTTTAAATAAAGATGGCGGAAGTTGTGTTTCAACAGACTCAGAAACCATTGCCTATCTTGAGTTGGGAGGTTTGGCTACGGGAGTTCCATGGAAGGGAAGTGGTTTGCCACCTCTCATGGAACCTTCCTTCATGATAGGGCCAATCCCACGATAATAGGGATCCCAACTCCCTCCTTCCCCATATATAAAAGCTTGCCTATTGCCATTGCAAGCTAGTATTGAAGTGCCTAAGCTTTGAATCTCCAAATTCCCAAGAGCCTTCGTGCTGTAAGAGCCCTCTTTCTTTTTATAAGGCCGACTCAAGTAAGGAGATTATCGTCGAGAGACTCTAGAGAGGCTTGCCCTTTCTCTGGCGAGCTTTGCGAAACGTGAACGACTGGGGACCCTTCCGAAGGAGACCACGGCGTCAGAACATTGGTTGTACTCTCTTTCGATTGCTTATTAATGAATGACTACCGATTATGGTTCCACTCTGTTTTTCACTTATGTTAATAATGAGTTATATCCATTCTGACTGATATATAGTTGCGTATTCTGGATTTTATGCTTGTATTCGTGTTGTTTCTTGCATGTGCAGGTGTCCATTCACAGAGATCGTGGGGATTGTGATCTGCCGAGGCTGAGGAATGGGAACGCTGTCTCTTCTACGAATCATAGCACTGGACTCCAGGTAGGCCTCCATTGTTGGCTTATTTATTCGAAATTAGGAACTTGCGCTATAGCATTTGATGATTGTTGCTAGACCCCTACTGGGCTAGTAGGGATCGCCTCTCTCCGCAGAGGGGATTTACCTCCTCAACACGTTTAGATCCGTAACCTCAATTGTTATTCCTTTGGTTGGTGAACCGGGTAAGAGGCATATTTCGAGTATGGCACATAATGGCCAGAGTATATGACACATAAGCTGCTATACAAAAATCTTGATTTCACTTTCTCAAGAAACAAGATGTGGGTTTAATATTAAAATTAGTCGCAATAAGTGTATTCTCAACGATGTGGTTCAGTTACATACTCAAAGGCATTTAGGTTAAATATGATTATGGTTGTTATTGTGCTATGGGAAAACCCTCATGTAAAGGATTTTGTTGTTAGGTGGTAATAATTAGGGTTGCAATGTTTATAATTTGTATTTATTTTATTTCTAAATTGTTCGTCATGGCCTCAACCTATCGTGTTAATTCCTTTTTATTAATTTTTGGCCTTCGAGCCGACAATATCTCTAAGTGCTATCAAATTTCATTTGTCATAAGGGTTTTTGTTACGTTTTCAAAAAAGCACCCAGATTTTGTCAATGTCAGTCACTGCTCAAACATATATATATATATATATATATATATATATATATATAAGGACTCTAGTTATTCTCGTATTCTAGTTTCAGTACTTTTATTTTTACACATATATAATTCTTCAATATTTTCGGAATCTATTCTAGTTTTGTAGTTTTTAAATGCACAAGAAGATTTCTCCGATATGTTTGTCATTCTATATAAATTTATTTTATTATTTTCTTTTTAATAGAGACACTTTCTTCTTTTTGTTGTATTCACAAGTTTAACATTGGCCTCCAATGTTCCAATTCGTACTTTGGTTAGTTGAAAGGAATGGGATTTTCCACGGTAGAAAAGCCCTCAACTCAACCCCATGACTAACACAATCCTATTTGTAAGTTCTTACTTGTCCTGTGGAGAAGATATAAAATCCATATTATTAACATTCTCCTTCACACAATGATATTAACTGTAATTTCTATAGGTACATTTATACAAATATTCTTTTTATATGCATACATAGTTCTATTATGCACACTTTTGGGTAGTATACTACCAGATATATTTTCCAATATACACTAAAAGTTTGTAATTTCATTTTCTACAATATGTATTTTACATTTTCTGACAACATACATAGAACTAAAAAGTACAGTTTTAATGAAAATTTAGATCACAATCTGGTACATTCCTTTATATACATATGTTTATTTCCAATTCAAGTTGATTATTCGTTAACTAGAAATATTACCAGATCTGCAAATACTTAACTGCAATTTTTTGTTGTCAACTACAAGATAATAGGAAATTAGGATGTTCCTCCCAACCTGTGAGAACCAGAATCATTCTTGGTACTCCCCCCAAGACAATTTCATATTCATAAATAGTTTTATGATTTAACCTAAACAGTTTTTCCCTTAGACCTTCTAGTCCCAACCAGTTCTAGTTAGAGGCATTCAATGAGTTCTACTTTCCAACCAGATCGAGAACCGAAACTTTGGTAATGTACCATTAACCTTTACAACATCCTCCAAAACAATTTCCAACAGTATTCTCTCTCTTTTATATGCCTCAAGTCCCTCATACCCTTTTGGCTTTCTTCTCCACTGAGAAGGTTTTTCTTTTCCACAGAGAGATATTGGGTAGCTAACTGCTTGACCTCAAATGTATTTAACTATTTTTAAGTATGAAATATTTTCCTGCATCTGTTTTTCTTGTAACTTGTAGCTGACCCCTTTCCAAGAAAAATATTGCAAGTAATTTTATGTTTGCAATACATCCATAATTTATTCAATTGGGTATTTATTATAATTCTAACTATAGTAAAGAAAAGTAAATTCTAATACTTCAATAACTGAGGGGTGTTAAATGTCTCCCCCGAGGGAAACACTATTCTCAATGTTTTCTTGCCTGCAGAACAGGCTTGGATATGCTCCCTACAAAATATTTGTATCCTCTTAGGTAGCCTCCTCTGGAATAAAGTGTTTCCATTTCAATTTAACCTGGGGGATAAATCGTTTCCACATCGACAAAGAATTACCCATCTGGTTCGACTTCTGATAATACACCATTCATTATTATTTCTCAAAATTAGTACTTAAATCAACTCACATAAAGGTTTAATTACGCTAACCGTGAATCTTGTCATTGAATAATATGTCTAGGACCATGTATATATTTTTTTGGTACGGAGACATGAAACACATTATGCACATGTATATGACCAAGCATGGATACTTGATAAGCTACTAGACCAATCTACGCAATGATCTTTAATGGACCATAGAACCATGGGGGAAATTTAGAGTAACCAGCACACTACAAGATACTTCGTTTTGGTTTCACCTATATATAAACATGATCTCAATCTTGGAACTCTGAGAGGGACCTTCGATGGTCAACATAATTTTTTGATTATCATGAGCAACCTTAAGGTTAAGTTGAACTTTTTTCACTATAGCTTCTATCTCCTTAAGCATATAATTCCCTAGTATCAGCTTATCTTCTGGGCTATTCCAGTTGACAAGTGTTTTACATTTCATCCCATACAACATTTGAGTGGGCTCATTTTTAGCGATGCATGGTAACATTTATTATACGCAAATTACACCAAGTTTAGATAATTTTCCCACTTTGTGGGTTGCTACATCACATACATCTTAAGCATGTTCTCCAACACTTGGTACACTCACTTAGTTGGCATTATTGAATTTCACTTGAGTTCCTAAGCTAGTGAAAATTTCCTTCCAAAAGGCATAAGTAAAAGTTACATCCCTGTTTGAAATGACCATTTTGGGTATTCCATGTAGTCTGAAAACATCTTTCATAAATAGGTCAACAATTTTTACAACCTTATAGGTTAATTGGACTAACGTAAAGTCAGTAGCCTTTCTAAACTTATCCACTACCACTATTATGGAGTCATTCTGTCTTCCTGAATTTGGCATTCTAGTAATGAAGTCTAATGTCATAATCTCCCATTTCCATTCAAGAATGGGCAGAGAGTGGAGCATGTTGGTTGGATACTGGTGTTCTTCTTTCACTTGCTGACATTCCAAACACTACGCCAAGTACTGAGGTATTTTTATCTTCATACATACCCAGCCAAAAATAGTATTTTCTTAAAGTTGTGAGAAATTTTTGTTATCCTTGGTGCATAGCATATGGAATCCTATGGTATTCATCCAAAATAAATCACTTGACAACTTATTAATTCAGTACATAACTACGATTCATATATTTTATCATGCTCTCACTATTAATATCATAGCCTACTTTCCTTTCAAATTTGTTTTCATGTTTTGCTTGCTGCCACCGAAAAAGATATTTAGGATCTTTCAAAGTAGCCTCTCCAATCTAATTTGAGAAATACAATTTTATTTTACTAAAGGAGATCTCATAAATACAGTTCAATATCTTGCTTAAATAATCAACCACCTGATTTTCCTTTCCTTTCAAATGTCTAATTTCAAAGTAAAATTCGATTAAAAACATGATCCATCATGCTTGACGGGAATTCAAGTTTGGTTGATGAAATAAATGGGTTAGGATACTATGATCAGTCATGAGAATAAATTTCTTCCATAATAGATAATGTTGTTGAACTTTGAAAGAATGAACTACTGCTATAAATTCCAAGTCATAAGCTGAGTAGAATTTTTCATGTTCCTTTAACTTTCATGATTCATATGCCACTATTTGATCCTCCTGCATGAGTACAACCCCCACCCCTACTTGGCATGCAAGCGTACAGACCAAAAACTCTTTAAATGGGTCTGTTATCCTCAAAATGGGTGCCATAGTCAGAAAATGTATTATCTAATCAAATCTATGTTGAGACTCAATGCTCCACTTAAACACCTTCCCTTTTTTCTTCAAATATGTCAATGGATAGGCTACCCTAGAAAACCCTCTATAAAGCAGCGGTAATACCCAACTAATCAAAGGAAAGAGCCAATATATGCCACATTCTTGGGAATAAGCCACTCCATTGTTATCTTAATTTTCTTTGGGTCCGCCACTATGCCCTATTATGTGATAATATGTCCT
This sequence comes from Pinus albicaulis, assembly GCA_034641835.2. Taxonomy (NCBI): domain Eukaryota; kingdom Viridiplantae; phylum Streptophyta; class Pinopsida; order Pinales; family Pinaceae; genus Pinus; species Pinus albicaulis. The sequence goes on along the minus strand of CM076576.1, from coordinate 869,151,522 downwards.
AGATATTGTAGATGTTTCTGATGTTCCTCCATATTTTTAAAATAAATTAAAATGTCGTGAATAAAAATCAATACAAATTTGTTAAGATAAGAGTGAAATATTTCATTCATAAGAAACATGAATGTAATCGGGGCATTAGTCAGCCCAAAAGTCTGTACTACAAATTCATAATTTCCATAATGGATGACGAAGGCATGCTTACATATATATTCCTCTTTTATTATAATGATGATACCTCGATATTAAATAATTTTTCGAGAATATCGTTGCACCCTTGACTTGGCCAAAAAAATTGTCAATACTTGGCAGTGGATATTTATTTTTAACAGTCAATTTACTTAGCTGCCAATAATTGATGTGTAGTGATCTGAAAGGACTGTATTATTTTGTTGTGCTAAGTGTCATTTCAGTTATAAAACATGTACATATTTGTCTCCATTTGTTTTCTTAAGGAATGAGGAATTTAACCATGAAACATAGATGAAATTATGAGTTTTAAGCATGTAAATAAGCCTAAATAAGACTAAACAGTAGTGTATAACAAAGAAATAACATCACACATAAGATTTACACAACAGACATGATCAAGCAGTTCACCCCTCCTGGGCTACATCTACCAGTCCAGGTCCCAATGGCAGGTCCATCTTTTCATTATTCTCAAAATTGCAAATACATATGCTTACAAGCCTCCAATGGTTTTTTTCTCTACACCAATGGCTCTAGAATGCTCAAATTTGTCTAGGTAGACTCTTGTTTCACACAAATTGGTCGAAAATTGACCTGGCTAAACTTTTTCCCAACATCTCCTAGAAATCCTCCACTAAATGTGGAGAACTGTAGTTAAAAATAGCAAAACCACCGAATTTTAGTGGCGTTCTAAACCTCCGCCATGCTAACCTTTAGATTTTAAATGTTATGGTTAAGGGAGGGGAGTGGCCACATGCCGACCCCCCCCAAACCCCACATTTTATTTAAACTTTGGCATTTAACTTCAAGCGGGGAACCCAGATTGGATAGCGGAGTTTCAAACTGTCAGACTAACCATCAGCTCCAACCGGAAGTGTTTTCATGTGATATGGATAAGGCTTAATTCCGTCGGGTGTTACAGTTCTGTTAGCCATTGGTTCATTGTAATATATGTCATGGTTGTCAATATAACATGTGATCACTCTAATCGGGGCTACCGGCAGGTTAGGACCATCAGTGGTCCTCCCCCCGCCCCCCCAACTTACATTGCAATACAACATAAATTTACACGTCGCACTCATATGGTAAGCATCACCGTATAGTGGAGTTGGTTGAAGCCTTTGCGGGCATGCCTGGAGGTCATGGGGTTGAACCCCCTGGACCCCAACAATAATTTTGGTAAACCATACAGGGGACACATGGTAGCCTCTAGGCTGGGCACGTGTCACCCATCCATCGGTCCAAAAAAGCAAACATACAACCAAATCAGACGACCCTGGATGCGCCACGTGGAAAAACACTATTGGTTTAGAAAAGGGAATGTTCTTAGGAATATTCTCATTTTTTCTGATTGTACCTGCATGTTGACTAGGCATCCGAGTCAACCCTGTCACAAAATTTTAGCTATTTGGGAAATCAATAAGAACGCGATATCTCCCTCATACGACATTGGTTTTTTGAACCGTTCTCAGTGTCAGAATCAGAACATCGAGATCTACTCGGTCGCTCAGGTTTGGTACAGTTTCAATCATTTTCAATTTTGAGAAAAATTCATGAACTCCTGATCACGCCTCCCCATTGGGAAGATTTTGGACCCCAAAATACTTTGATTACCTGTTCAGTAGATGAGGGTACGACTCCATCACCTTTCCAACTTCCATCCACTTTGCCTTGCTTGGCTTATTTCCTTTGAACCCAACTCGAAGGTAGTCGACACTTCCACTCTTAGATGGTCTTGTCCTCCTGTTAAGGATGGTATCCTCCTTGAGGTCATCCATAAATTTTGGTGAGAAATCTTCAATAGAAGGCAGCGGAACATCACTTACTTTATCATCGATCGAAGTTGGTTCATACAAACGTAAATTTTCAACATTGACAATTGAATACATTCGCATATATGAAGGGAATTCAAGTTGAAATGCATTGTTACCAACTTTCTTTATGATCTTGAATGGACCATAGCGGATGGGCTTGATATTTTTACCTTCTCCTTACATCCATTCAAGTGGAAATGCATTGTTACCAACTTTCTTTATGATATTGAATGGACCATAGTAGATGGGATTGATATTTTTACCTTCTCCTTGCATCCTTTCTTTGCTTATGTGCAACCATATCTCATCTCCTTCTTGAAATTTGTGATCAAATCTATGTTTGTCATGCCTCTCCTTGTATTTTAATTGACTCTTCTCAAGTTGTTCTTGAAATTGTTGATGAATAATCTGAATTTTCTCAATAAAATTTTGAGCTTTGTCAATATCACTCTGCCCATCAATTCCAACATCCTTCTAAAAGATGAAGTCTAATGGTGATTTCGGCAAATACCCAAAGCATGCTTCAAAAGGTGAAGTATTTGTAGAAGAGTGCTTTGCCTAGTTGTAAGCATGTTGAATGTAATGCAGTTGTTCATCCCACAACTTGGGATGTTTGCTAGAATATCCTCTCAATAGATGCATAACGGTTCCATTCACCACATTAGTTTGGCCATCAGTTTGCACATGAAAAGCAGTACTCTTTTTCAACTTTGTGTCCATCATCTTCCAAATATTGGACCAAAAATTCCTAATGAACCTGGAATCCCTGTCACTAACAATAGAAGTTGGAAATCCATAATGAACCCATACATGTTGAAACTAAAGTTTAGTATTTTGTTCAGCAGTTATGGTTTTCTTACATGGCATAAGTATACACATTTTACTGAATCTATCCATAACTACATAAAGATAATCATGATTTTTTCTTGACATAGGTAGACCTCAAACAAAGTCCATGGAGACACTCTCTCATGGACTTGATGGTACCAGTAGTGGCGTTTACAACCCAATATTCCTATTGCTTGGCTTGCTTGTTGCACACATAGAACAAACTCTTATAAAATGTGGCACACTATCTATCATGTGAGGCCAATAATAATACCTCTGTAGGTGCACCACTATTTTTCTTACCCCAAAGTGTCTAGAAATAAGAGACGAATGAGCCTCTCTCATGACACTAAGCCTTTCTCCTTGTGGTATACACAACTTACCCAAATGAAACAACAAATTTTTATGCATGTGATAATCATTTTCCTCAACTTGATTCCCTTCCCTCAAACTATCATACACATCTTGAAAATCAAATCATGTGCATATTGTTCTATGTAACTCTCATGTACAATAGAATCATTTTTAAGTAAAGTAGAAGCACTTATAATTTGCCTTGAAAGCATATCAAAAAATTTATTGAAAATACCTTTCTTATACCTTATAGCCAAGTGAAACTGTTGAAGGAAACCCATCCACCTGAAGTGTCGTCATTGCAGCAATTTTGTTTGTGATTGCAAGTACTGTAATGGTTGGTGATCGGTATGTATAATCGTCTCTTTACCCATCAAGTAGTGTTTCCACTTCTTAACACTTTGTACCAATGCATAAAACTCTTTGTCATACGTAGGATAATTAGTTACAACACCATCGAATGTTTTAGAGTTAAAAGCGATAGGCTTACCATGCTGCAAAAGTAATGCCCCCATGGCATAATCACTAGCATCGGTTTGTATCTCAAATGGCTATCTCAAATTTGGTAATGCAAGGACTGGAGCTAAATTGATATTTTATTTTAAAGCTTCAAAAGCTTGATGTTGTTTTCCTCCCCATTGGAAGCCTTTCTTCACACTTTTCACTGCATGCATAGGAGTTGCTATGGCATAAAAGCTAGCAATAAAATTTCTCCAATACTGAGCTGTGCCTAAAAAATTTCTTACCTCGGTTACTGTTTTGGGAGTGGGCCAATTCAAAATGGCTTCCACTTTATAAGGATTAATTATCAACTCTCCTCCTCCTACAATGTGTCCCAAATAAACCGAAGAAGTATATCTGAACTCACACTTTGACAACTTAAGAAATAAGTTCTCTATCTTCAAAACATCAAGCACCTTTTTCACATGCAAGACACGTTCTTCTCTTGTTTTGATGAAAATCAATATATCATCTAAATACACAGTCACAAATTCATCAATAAAAGGATGCAAAACATTATCCATAACACGCATGAAAGTTGCTAGTGCATTACACAAACCAAATGGCATAACCAACCACTCAAAGAGTCCTTTTTTGGTTTTGAATGCAGTCTTCCATATACCACTTTCTGCAATTCTTACTTGATGATATCCACTTTGTAAATCTAAATTAGTGAAAAACTTTTCTTTTTTCATCTGATCAAGAAAATAATCTATCCCTTGGAGTGGGTATCGATTCTTTACCGTTATATTGTTCAAAGTTCTCAAGTCTACACAAATGCGCCAAGTCCCATCTTTCTTCGACATCAAGACTATTGGTGAACCGTATGGAAAAGTACTTGGCCTTATGATTCCCTTGTCCAAAATGTCCTTAATTTTCCTCTTTATTTTAGAATTCTCCATTATCAACATGTGATACATGCTGATGTTTGGAAGATGAAAATATTGCTACAACTGAATCTCATGTTAAATCTCCCTTTTTGGAGGCAATCTTGTTGGCTCCTGAAACATATCATGATGTGCATCAACTACATCATATAAATATTATTTCAACTTAGGATCACAATCCTCAAATGATTCATGATTAACATTAGCTTTAGGCTTAATCATTAGAACAACAAAACTCTTACATGAATTCACCAGCCTTTTTATTTGTCCATCATTTACCATAGCAATATTTGTCTTCTTGCGATGTGCTCTAACAATGTACTCCTTGCCATCTTTGAATAAATGGTATTTGTTCTCATGGCGATGGAAGATCTCTTTCCTGTCATACAAGTAAGTACTACCCAACACAATACCTGTAATATCAAATGGAACCACGTCTAATTCAACTGTGTCAACAAAATGTGCAGTTATTGCAAACCACAACATGCATTTCTTTGAAACCTGTAAATTTGCATCCTTACAAATCCAACAAAGTGGATATGTTTTTGGATGTGGAATGGTCTCAAGATTAAGTTTCTTCACCAAGTCTTCAAAGATTAAGTTTTCTTGTCACCCACTTTCAAAGAGTGTGTCAATCTTGGTATGTTTGGATATGACGCTCACATGAAACAGTTCAATTCTCTCTTCTACATTTGGAGCTTGTATGTGACAGTTTGATGTACTAGTACTGGGTTTAGTTTCAGTTTCTTTCCCCTTCATGTTCTTCAATCCCATGGATATAATTTTAGATTCATCACCTGAATCCTCTCCTAAATCATGTTGAGTTGTAGCTGCATATTTTTGTTTCCCTTTGTTGTTTTGATGTTTGGGCCTCTTTTTAGGTTGTAATTTCCAACAATGATTCTCATCATGGCCTTCTCTTGAACAATGTTTACAGACCACTTTTTCTCCCTCTTTATTGACCGATGCATTCTTTTTTCCCTTACCTTTTGAGGTCTTCTCTTTGTTTTTCCCCTTAAAAGGTTTCTTCCTACCCTCATCAGTAATGTTTTTCCCTCTAGCTTCTAGATATGTGGCCTAAACGCAAACTTCATCTAGACTTGTAGGGTTAAACATGAGGATATTCTATTTTAGGTAGTTATGTAAGCATCCTATGTACTTGAGAAAAGTATTTTGGCTCTGAAAATATACCCCTAATAAGAGAGCTCTTCTCCTAAATTATTGGGTGTACTCTTGCACATTCTGTCCTTTCAATTGTCTAAAATTTTTCAGTTCATTATGGCTTTCTGCATACGAGATAACGGATAATTTTTTTTTTTTATTGCAGTAATGAAATCAATCCATGATAGGATAATATTACCATGCTTCTTGATCTCCTCCTGTGTCTTGGCTTCCCACCAAAGAAGTGGTACACCTTCCATTCTCAATGAAGCTGGTTGGATTTTGGTATCATCATCATGAAGGTTCTAAATTCTCAAATAGACCTCCAAGTGCCTAATCCAATTATCAAGATTTTCTACATTGACTTCAGCATTAAACATTGGAAATTCAAACTTAACATCAAGTTTTAGAAAATGACTTTTACCAGTGTTCTTTGACTTGTGTCGCTGATGTACTGAAGATGAAGTAGAGGATGATGATGATGAGGGTGAGGATGGTGACTTTCCACTACCTCCATTTCCTCCATTTCCATTCTTTGATTTATATTCATCATTTTGACCTCATTATGATCCTTGTCCTTCCTTGTGAAGTTTGGATGCTTCTCCTTCTAGTCTTTCATTCCTTTCTTGATAAAGTATTCTCACCATCTCAATCATGTCAAGGAATTCTTTCCTTATCACTCTTTCTTATTCTTTGGCATCCACCTCTTCATGGATTTCTCCTTCTCTAGGAGGCATGCTTAATGCTGCTTCTACTTATTTTGGAGGTGAAATAGGCTGTGGAGATGTGGAAATATTGACCTGCTTTGCTGTGGCTCACTTTGAGACCCTCTTGCTTCCACCAATTTTCCTTCTCCTCTCTTAAGATTGAGCCTAGTAAGAATGTGAAAACTTGCAAAGAGTTAAACAAATCTTTGCACACAAAAACACCAAATAATAAACGCTAGCTCTGATACCAACTTGATCTGAAAGGACTGTATTAGTTTGATGTGCTAAGTGTCCTTTCAGTTATAAAACATGTACATATTTGTCTCCATTTGTTTACTTAAGAAATGAGGAATTTAACCATGAAACATAGATGAAATTATTAGTTTTAAGCATGTAAATAAGCCTAAATAACACTGAAAAGAAGTGTATATCAGAGAAATAACATCACACATAAGATTTACACAGTAGGCATGATGAAGCAATTCACCCCTTCTGGGCTACATCTGCTGGTCCAGCTCCCAATGGCATGTCCATCTTTTCATTATGATCAAAATTTCAAATATGTGTTTACAAGCCTCCAATGGCTTTTTTCTTTGCACCAATGGCTCTAGAATGCTCAAGTTAGTCTAGGTAGACCCTTGTTTCACCCAAATTGGTTGAAAATTGACCTACCTAAACTTTTTCCCAATATCCCCTAGAAATCCTCCATTAAATGTGGAGAACTGCAATTCACTACAATTAAATATAGCAAAACCACCAAATTTTAGTGGCGTGCTAAACCTCCGCCATGCTAACCATCGGATTTTAAATATTATGGTTAAGGGAGGGGGTGGCAACATGAAAACCCCCTCCAAAACTCACAGTTTATTTAAACTTTGGCATTTAACTTGAGGTGCAAAACCCGAATTGGATAGCAGACTTCCGAATTGTCAGACTAACCGTCGGCTCCAACTAGAAGTGTTTGCATGTGATATGGATAAGGTTTAATGTTTCCGTATGTTACGGTTCTATTGGCCATTGGTTCATTGTAATATATGTCATGGTTGTCAATATAACATGTGACCACTCCAATCGGGGCTGCAACCAGCTTGGGACTGTCATCGGTCTCTCCCCCCTTCCCCCCAACTTACATTACAATACAACCTAAATTTATGCACTGCACTCATATGGTAACCATTACGGTATAATGGAGTTGGTCAAAGCCTTTGCGGGCATGCCTAGAGGTCACGGGGTTGAACCCCCCAAACTCCAACAATAATTTTCGTAAACTATATAAGGGACATGTGGCAGCCTCTGGGTTGGCCATGGGTTACCCATCCATAGGTCCAACAAATCAAACATACAACCAAATCAGACGACCCTGAATGCACCACATAGTGAAACACCATTGGTTTAGGAAAGGGAATATTGTTATTTTTTCTGACTGTACTTGCATGCTGATTGGTCATCCCAATCAACCCTGTCACAAATTTTTTTTGTTTTAGAAATCGATCAGAATGCAATATCTCCCTCATACGACATTGGTTTTTCAAACCGTTTGCGGTACTAGAATCAAAATGACGAGATATACCCGATGACTCAGGTTCCGTATAGTTTTGAGCATTTTAAATTTTGAGCAAAATTCATGAACTCCTGATCACATAGTCATAGAGTTCCATCCTTCTTTTTAACAAAAAGTATCATAGATCCCCATGGTGATACACTGTGTTGTATAAAGCTCTTATCCAAAAATTATTGTAATTGAATTTTCAGTTCTATGTGCCCTAGTATACTCATCCTATAGGGTGCTCTAGACTCTAAGGCAACCCCTGGAAGTAACTCAATAGTAAATTATATATCTCTTTTTGGTGGAAGTGCTAGAACCTCCTGAGGAAACACATCTACAAACTCTTGAACTATCAACATATTTTCCGGTCCAGTTTCCTTTTCCCTAGAATTCGCATAGCCTACATGTACCACATAAATATGGTAGCCCTTTTATATACACTTTCCTAGTTGGGAGGCAGTAACTGGCCTCAGATGTACAAGCCTCTTAATTCCTTGGATTTCACACCTAATACATGTTTCATTGAAGTAATTCACAATATTTCCTTTACTATTTACCATATATCAGTGAGCTTCCAACTATTCCATTTCGATTAAAACACCATAATACCTCAGGGGAAAAACATTCAAGTTCACTTTTATGATTTGATCCACTAACTCAACCAAATAATTTTCTACTTTAGCCACCACCCATATCTTTTCTCTTATGGCTAGTTGAACTATCCAAGGGCTTTTAAATTTATGAGATTGTAACTAAGATAGTTCAACCACCTTAAGAATTACATAACTTGAACTGGTGTTGGGTTCTATAAAAATGGAAATAGTATGTTTAAACAAATTACCTTCAATTTCAATCATGCTGAGTTGATATTTTGTCTGACGATCCTCCAGTGCCGTATTGTTTTTCGGTTTCATTTTTTCCACTTTGCCCACTATTGAAGCTTCATGTATGTTGGTTACGTGTTAAAGTATTCCATGATAGGGATGTTTTTTAATGTAATATCATCCCCCATGGGCCCAACATGATAGGGTTGGTTTTTTTATTTTATTACCTTCAGACTTAGTGAATTGTTCAACCATTTTTTTCTCATTCTACAATCGAAAGTTTTGTTGAATATTCTCTACATTTCTTCCTTGTTTCCCTCTAAAATTATTCTTGAAATTAGTATCCTTATTTATTTATTTTTTGAAGCTTGGCAAGATTACAACTTCATCATGTCCATTATATCACCCTAATCGGGGCAAGGAATTGAAAGGGTGACTTCACATCAAGGAGTTCCTTATCAGAGCACCTGATCACCGTCTATGCAAGATCAAATGAATGAAATTAGGAGCCTTATTATTCCCTACTATTTTTCGTATTTCTCGGTCCCTTATTTTCTGTCTAGCTTTTACTATTATCCATTTCATGCATTTGTTGATAATAGATTCGTGATTTTCTTACATCCTCATCCATAGTATATGGGTTGTCAAAATCTAGTCATTCCTTCATATGCATTGCTAGGTTGCTAATGGACCTCTAGATTTATCTTTTTCCTTGCATAGATACAGTAAATAGGTAAATTTTGCCACATATTCATCCATAATGAACTAGCCTAGTCACATATCATGGAACTCTTTAGCCTTGTCATTTTAAAATCACTCGATCAAATATTTACCCTTAAAATGCTTTTGGAATGTTTCAGAAGTGACCAATTTCTCATCAATACCATGCACCAATTTTACCTCTTCCCATGACAGGGTTTCCTTCCCCTACAACTGATTAATGGCTAATCGAAATTTTAAATTTTCATCATACTCATATATTTGGAAACAATTTTTCATATTTAGTAGCCAAGATTTCAATGCCTCCTTAGCTTCACTGTCATAACTTGGGGGCTTTATCTTCTTTAAATAACCTTATAGTTCAAATTTTAGTTTCTTCACTGTCTTGTGCCCATCACTTTCATAGGTGTCTCCAGACTCCCTTTCCTATGTGTTTCAATTTCCTTCCAATTCTTGGATTTTAATTCCTTCCCATATACTGTCTTCTCCCCTCCTGTGAAACTCTGGTCGGTTGTTGTTGTCATATTTTGGCTTAGAATTTTGATAATTCCTCATGTCTGTCAGAATTTTCATGATTCACTCTTTCTCACACACCAAACATTCATTTTCATTCCGGAGTGTTTCCATTTCAGCCCTAAGTTATTGTATAGCTTCCATCAATGATGTTGTTTTATTACAAGATTCATTCTGTAGTTAAATTCACAATTTTAGATTAGTTACGTCCAAAGTTACTGAACCAGATTCAACAATAGGTCTTGTTGGCAGTGTGAACATTGGACAACCTCTTCTCCTCATGGTGCTATCCCTTTTTTAATACCTAACACAAATGATCACTTCTCATTGCACTCGGTCAGGCCAATAGTGTAGGAACATGGATATGATACCACCTGTAATATCCCCACCATAATTTTATTTTATTTTTTTAATAAAGAACACAGTTAATTAATGTGATTTCAATTATTAATATAATAATTACCTTAAATCGCACTGGTTTTGGTTTTTAAATGTTTATTGTTAAGGTTTACAACCTAATTTAATTAACTATGATTTGAACATGGGTTTTTCAAAGCCCAGGCCCTACGAAGGATCCAAAACTGTGTTCATTCCTCCTCCACATGGAAAACCTTCTCTTGGGATCGATGATCAATCTACGGTGGAATCTCCTCTCGAGATTTCTAACAGATCTATGGTGGCAGAGGTTTGGAGGTAGATTGATGGGTAAGGATAAAGAGATGGAGTTAGAGGGTATTTACCCTCCCCTCCCATGTGTCTAAGGTCCCTCATTAAACTTGGTAAAGGCCTCATAGCCCTCTTCTACAATACCTCTAGGGTTTTGTCAATTTACCTTGATTTACAATTCTTATGGTTTCCTGCCCTACTCCTCCAGATCGTATATTCTTCAAGTGATGCATGTAGCACACTCAGAACCCATTTCAAGCTGGGATTATTAGACTAAAATCCAAATTTCTCTTCTTTCCACATTCATTTCTAGTTTAATTTCTAGATTTAACTAGTTTTCATGTTTTTGGTCTAATATCTTATTAGTTAACTATGCATGTAAAATAATGGCACCCTCCACTCCATTGTCTCCCTTTGTGCACAAAGACATATTTACCCATCAAAAAATTTTCCTGGTAATTTACAATTGCAACACTGGATTTTTTGTCACTTTTGTTCCTAAATAGTGTTAAGGGTTTTTTTTTTTCTTTGCCTTAGGGTTTCTGACGCAAAAAAACTGAAAGTCAGCCCAAAGGAGAGCTGGTCAACAGTAGCGTGGCTCTGTCAGAATATCCCCTTGGTTTACCCCACGTGGCTCTTTAGTCTTCTTTTTAATTTATTTATCAATTTCAAAGAAATTGACAAATAAATATTTCCATAACTTTCGAGCGTTAAATTCTATCTCCCGACTTATATATATTATCTCCGAACTTTAGGACTAAAGTTATAACCCTTCGCACCTTATATTAATACTCCACGCTTTTTACATAAATGGCTTATAATAAACCTTTGGCTATGGACCCCACCTCGATGATTAATTGACCAATGACGTCATTGCGGAGGCTCTCGGAGTATGGTGGCAAACCTCGACTCGTCCCTCCCGCAATGAATCTACACCGTCGATCGTTGCCGATATGATTCGTTCTCTTTCATTAAACTTCGGGCAAGTCCAGCGTGTGACCACCGTTCGATGGTCCCTCTCCAAATCCATGGCTCATGACGATATCGCTCGGTGTCCTGGCACGAACGATAGCGTGCAATGGCATGGTTTAAAGGGTGGTTTTCAAATGTCAGTCGGGAACATGTGTCGAGATTTCTATGGAATCGCTCGCAACTCTTCAAATACAGCTCAATCCGCAAAGCGGTGCGATATGGAAATCTGCCTTTGTAAACCCACTCGTGGTTTTTCTACAATGACTAACCCAGGTTCACGTCGGGGTTGTATTCTCCTTCGTCCACTCTCCATTCGTTAACTCAGGGTCTGACCCTCGGTAGGAAATTCCAATTTCCGACAAATAATGTAATTCTCTTTGTAGATGGAAGTTCTGTTAACGTTAAACAATTCAAGGGAACAACGGACACAGAGACACAACAACTGTACATAGACTCGATTCAACAGTGATATACAAGACAGTGTTCAATCGCCTCGCAATCAAACGAATTCCCTCACAATTAATGACTCCAAATAGTTATATAATCAATGGGGACTGAAATTCATTCAACTGGAAGAAATTGCTCATACACAGATTTTATTGTAGAAAAATTCTCTATTCTTCCTCTCTTCTATCCCTATATGTCCGAGGGATTATATTTATATACATAAACACATGTCTGTTCGGTTCCTCTGCGAGGACCATTTTCGAAAATCAACAGCCTAATTACAATAATCCAACTAACTAAAATATGACAGATAGACTAACTAAACTATTCAACTTCTTCTATTCTAACTACTCTAAATGAAACAATCAGCTGAGGTATTGACACCTAGCTGTTATAATTCAAATAATCTCGGACCCTCCTAGCAACAACATGTGGAAAAAACCTCCTACATTTCTGGCTAGTGTCTAATGCCCTTGCATCAGACTCCCGAGGGCAATCTTCTTCATGGGCTCCTGTCCATGAGCTCTTCCACTGATTTGCCTATCTTCTGTAACATTTCTTCAGTCATCCAAGTGGCATCTTCCTCTGGCTTGTCCTTCCATTTGGTCAAGTACTGGAAGTACTCTTGTCCTCTGGTCCTTCTAAACATCCTCTTGTCCAATAGCTTTTCTGGTTGCAATGGTTGTGCTGGAGGTAGATGCTCCTTCCACTCAATCTGTTCCTTGTCTGCTAATCTCTCTTCTGCACCATCATCTTCATACTTGTACAAATCTGTAACATTAAAAATGGGAGATATTCCAACTTCAGGAGGTAATTCAATCTCATAAGCATTTGTAGAAAACTTTCTAAGTATCTTGTAGGGCCCAATCTTCTTGAAATTTAATTTATTATACTACTTCTTTGGGAATCTCCCCTTTCTCAACTGTGCCAAAACCAAATCTCCTACTTCAAAATGAACTTCTTTTCTGCTCAAGTCTACTCTGTTTTTGTATTTGATGTTGCTGCCTTGTAATTCTTGTTTCACTTGTTCATGTATGGCCTGGATCTCTGAAGCAAATTCCTCACCATTTGCACTCCTTAGCTCTTCCTTTCCCATATTTCATAACTCTGATATTCCCCTAGGGTGCATTCCATAGACAATATGAAATGGACTCTTCCCTATGCTTCTGTTTGGAAAGTCATTATATGCATATTCTGCTTGGGGAAAAATATGATCCCACTGCTTGGGACGCTCTCCCGCAAGGCTTCTCAACAAATTTCCCAGACTCCTATTAACCACATCAGTTTGTCCATCAGTCTGAGGATGATAAGCTGAGCTGAAACTCAGTTTGGTACCAAGTTTCCTCCACAGTGTCCTCCAAAAATGACCCACAAATCTAGTGTCCCTATCTGAAACAATACTTTTGGGCAACCCATGCAATCTAACAACTTCCTTGAAGAACAAGTTAGCAACATGGGTGGCATCACTAGTTTTATAGCATGGAATAAAATGTGCCATTTTGGAGAATTTGTCCACCACAAAAAATATTGCATCATTCCCTCTCTGAGTCTTGGGAAATCCTAGAACAAAATCCATACTCACAATATCCCAAGGCCTGTCTGGAATAGGCAAGGGAGTGTACAATCCTGCATTCTGGCTCCTTCCTTTAGCATACTGACAGATTTTGCAATTCTTCACAAACTTGTCCATTTCTGCTCTCATCTTGGGCTAGTAATAGAAATGACTCAGCCGCTAATACGTTTTGTCAGTACCAAAGTGTCCAGCAAGTCCACCACTATGCTTCTCTTTGATCAAATTTTCTCTCATGGAACATCTTGGTACACACAGTTGGCTTCTTTTGAATAACAAGTCCTCCTACAGGAAATAATCCAGCCACTGGCTTCTATCTGTTAAAATAGGGTTACTACATGCCTCAAATGCTTCTTTAAAATCTGGATCTGTTTTATACAATTCTTTGAGAAAATCAAATCCTACAACCACAAAATTTGTTTCTTGAACAAGCATGTGCCTACTACTCAAAGCATTAGCTACTTTATTGGCTTGGCCACTGATATGTTTCAAAACAAAATTAAAACCTTGGAGATACTAAACCCATTTAACATGCTTATGCTTCAACTTGGGTTGCTGTACAATATACTGCAAAGCATCATTTTCAGAATACAATACAAATTCCCCGGACATCAAATAATGTCTCCACTTCTTCAGTGCCTGAAAAATTGCATAGAATTCCTTCTCATAAGAGGAATACTTTCTTCTGGTGTCACTTATCTTTTCACTGTAATAGGCTACAGGCCTATCATCCTGACTCAACACATCTCTAATGGCCTCTCCACTGGCGTCACACTTTACTTGAAATGGTTTGGTAAAATTAGGCAGGATAAAAACATGATTCTCTGTTATCTTTTGCTTCAAAACTTTAAAGTTTCTTTCTGCTTCAGCAGTCCACTTAAATGGCTGTTTACTCTTCTTTATTGTCTCAACTATGGGTGCATTGATCTTACTGAAGTTTCTTAAAAACTTCCTGTAAAAACTAGCAAGTCCATGGAAACTTCTCACCTCAAAAGCATTCCTGGGTGAAGGCCACTCCACGATTGCCTTGACCTTTTCTGGGTCCGTCTTCAATCCTTCTACAAAAACAAAAAAACCCAAATACACCAACTCCTCTTCCATGAATGAGCATTTCTTTAAATTTATCAGCAATTTCTCCTGGTGCAACTTCTTCAAGACATGATTAAGATGCCTTAAATGTTCTTCTTTAGTTCTGCTGAAAACTAATATATCATCCAGATACACTATCAAAAATTTACCATTGAATTCTTTTAATACTTCATTCATAAGTCTCATAAAAGTGCTAGGTGCATTTGAAAACCCAAAAGGCATTACCATCCATTCATACAGTCCTTCATTTGTTTTAAAGGCAGTTTTCCACTCATCACCCTCTCTTATTCTAATATGATGGTATCCACTTTTCAAATCTATCTTGGAGAAATATTTAGCACCACTCAAACAATCCGTTAAATCCTCAATTCTTGGCAAAGGGAATCTGTACCTGATTGTGATCTTATTGATTTCTCTGGAATCAATACACATCCTCTAGCCTCCATCTTTCTTTCGGCTCAATACTGCTGGTACTGCACATGGACTCAAACTTTCTCTGATCAGCCCCTTGTCCACCAATTCCTGTACTTGTCTCCTGATTTCGTCATTTTCTTTGGGAGTCATTCTATAAGCAGACCTATTTGGCAGATTTGAACCAGGGATAAAATCTATCTGATGGCTGATCTTTCTCACAGGTGGAAGCTCATAAGGTAAATCATCCACAATAATGTCACAATAATCATCTAACATCTCTTGGATTTCTACTGGTAAATCAGAAATATTTGTAGAAGTAAGAACTACCTTAGGTTTGCAGACTAGAGCAAAACTTACCTCTTCTTCTTCTATCTGCTGCAGATATTCCTTCCTGCTCAGCAACAAGGTCTTTGGATCAATCACTCTGCTGGATGGCTCTCCTTCTTCCATGGGTATTAATGTATGGTGTACCCCATATTTGAAGAACTTGTAAGTGTTCTTCTTGCCATCATGCACTGCTGCTCTGTCAAACTGCCAAGGTCTACCCAGAAGTATATGACACACATCCATGGGCATTACATCACACAGGACCTTATCTTTATACTTGCCCATTTGCAGCTCTATCTCACACTATTCCTTTACAACCAACTGGTGCCCTTTATGCAGCCAGGACACCCTGTAGGGAGTTGGATGTTCCCTTGTCTTCAACTTCAATTTTTCTATTACCTCAGTGGAAACCATATTGTCGGTGTTGTCGCTATCAATAACTAGCTCGCAGCATTGCCCTTGGACTTTGCATATGCTCCTAAACAAAGTCTTCCTTTGTGCAGGCTCAATGACCTCTTTAGCTTGATTCAACATGACCTTATTTACCACCAAGGACTCTCCCCTCTCTGGAAGAATTTCTTCCTCAATTTCTGCCTCTTCTCCAGCGTGGGAAACAACATCATTTCTTGGACCAGCACCCACATTCTCTGGACACTCATAGTGCTTATGCCCCACTTGCTGACATCTATAACACCTCAAATATCTACCTCTGCCTCTGTCTCCGCCTCCCATTCCTTTTCCTCTATAAGAACCCCTTCTGCCCCTTGCATCATCCTCTGTAGACGCATTCTGAGGTGAGCTATTGTTAGCTCCATCCTTGGGTGTAGTAGGCTTTCCTCTACCACCCTGACTTCCCTTCCCACAGAAAGTACCTCTACCTTTGGCAGATTGGTTCCTCAACAGTTTTTCCTCTGCTTTCAAGGCCATCTGGTAGGCCTCCTCCACTGTCTTGGGAGACAGAAGACCAATCTCATCTTGGATCTCTAGCTTGAGACCATTCACATATCTGGCAGTCTTCTCTAGTGTGTCTTGAAATGGCCCAGCTCTTATGCTTACTCTGTAAAATTCCTCTATGTATTCTTTTATAGTCAGCAACCTCTGTCTCAGGTTCTGCATTTGCCTATACAATGTCAGCTGGTAATCACTAGGTAGCAATTTACCTTTTAATTTAGCCATCATTCTGGTCCACTTTTTGATAGGTTGCTTGCCAACTCTCCTTCTTTTTGCTTGCACTCAATCCCACCAAAGTGCAGCATGTCCTTTCAGCTTTGTCACTGCAAACTTGACCTTCTTATCTCCACTTATTTATTCATAATCGAAGCACTTGTTCATTTCATTAATCTAGTCCACCAGCTCCTCTGGATTCAGTCCCCCTGCATAAATCGACACTTCAATTCTGGGCTTAACTGCAGACCCCAGAACAGTTCTGAGGAGCCTCATGTCAGGAGGAATCTCAAAATTTTCTTTCTCTTCCTCTATTTCGAGTTCACTGATGTCTTCAGGATCTCCAGTCTGTCTTCATTCCACGGCATCCACTCTGGGCTCGAACCTCTGTAAAATCTCCAACACCTTTGCATTGGCAACATGTCTCCTTCTACCAGCACCACTACCAATTCGGATTGCCATGTCAGATTTCTGCAAAACAACCTTAAAACAATAGCTCTGATACCACAAATGACACAACAAAACTGAAAGTCAGCCCCAAGGAGAGATGGTCAACTGTAGTGTGGCTCTGTCAGCATTTCCCTTTGGTTTACCCCACGTGGCTCTTTAATATTCTTTTTAATTTATTTATCAATTTCAAAGAAATTGAAAAATAAATATTTTCATAACTTTCGAGCGTTAAATTCTATCTCCCGGCTTATATATATTATCTCCGAACTTTAGGACTAAATTTATAACCCTTCGCGCCTTATATTAATACTCCACACTTTTTACATAAATGGCTTATAATAATCCTTTGGCTCTGGACCCCACCTCTACGATCAATTGACCAATGACGTGATTGCGGAGGCTCCCGGAGTATGGCAGCAAACCTCGGCTCGTCCCTCTTGCAATGAATCTACACCTTCGACCATTGCCGATATGATCTAGGCTCTTTCATTAAACTTCGGGAAAGTCCAGCGTGCGACCACCGTTCGATGGCCCCTCTCCAAATCGATGGCTCACGACGATATCGCTTGGCATCCTGGCACGAACGATAACGTGTGATGGCGCGGTTTAAACGGTGGTTTTCAAATGTCGGTCAGGAACACGCGTCAAGCTATCTATGGAATCGCTCGCAACTCTTCAAATACCGCTCAAGCCACAAAGCGGTGCGATATGGAAATCTGCCTTTGTAAACCCACTCGTGGTTTTTCTACTGTGATTAACCCAGGTTCGCGTCAGGGTTGTATTCTCCTCCGTCCACTCTTTGTTCGTTAACTCAGGGTCTGACCTTGGGTAGGAAATTCCAATTTCTGACAAATAATGTAATTGTCTTTGTAGATGGAAATTCTGCTATCGTTAACCAATTCAAGGGAAGAACGGACACAGAGACACAACAACTGTACATAGACTCGATTCAACAGTGATATACAAGACAGTGTTCAATCGCCTCGCAATCAAACGAATTCCCTCACAATTAATGACTCCAAAGAGTTAGATAATTAATGGGGACTGAAATTCATTCAACTGGAAGCAATTGCTCATACAAATATTTTATTGTAGAAAAATTCTCTATTGCTCCTCTCTTCTATCCCTAATACGTCTGAGGGATTAGATTTATATACATAAACACATGTCTGTTCGGTTCCTCTGCGAGGACCGTTTTGGAAAATCAACAGCCTAATTACAATAATCCAACTAACTGAAATATGACAGATAGACTAACTTAACTATTCGACTTCTTCTATTCTAACTACTCTAAATGAAACATTCAGCTGAGGTATTGACACCTAGCTGTTATAATTCAAATAATCTCGGACCATCCTAGCCACAAGGGACACGTGGTAGCCTCCGGGTTGGCCATCGGTTACCCATCCATAGGTCCAACAAATCAAACGTACAACCAAATCAGACGACCCTGAATGCACCACATAGTGAAACACCATTGGTTTAGGAAAGGGAATATTCTTAGGGATATTCTCATTTTTTTCTGACTGTACTCGCATGCTAACTGGTCATCCCAGTCAACCCTGTCACAAATTTTCGTTGTTTTGGAAATCGATCAGAATGCAATATCTCCCTCATACGACATTGGTTTTTCAAACCGTTTGTGGTACCAGAATCAAAATGACGAGATATACCCGATGACTCAGGTTCCGTATAGTTTTGAGAATTTTAAATTTTGAGCAAAATTCATGAACTCCTGATCACATAGTCATAGAGTTCCATCCTTCTTTTTAACAAAAAGTATCGTAGATCCCCATGGTGATACACTGTGTTGTATAAAGCTCTTATCCAAAAATTATAGTAATTTAATTTTCAGTTCTATGTGCCCTAGTATACTCATCCTATAGGGTGCTCTAGACACTAAGGCAACCCCTGGAATTAACTCAATAGTAAATTCTATATCTCTTTTTGGTGGAAGTGCTAGAACCTCCTGAGGAAACACATCTACAAACTCTTGAACTATCAACATATTTTTCGGTTCAGTTTCTTTTTCCCTAGAATTCGCATAGCCTACATGTACCACATAAATATGGTAGCCCTTTTATATACACTTTCCTAGTTGGGAGGCAGTAACTGGCCTCAGATGTACAAACCTCTTAATTCCTTGGATTTCACACCTAATACATGTTTCATTGAAGTAATTCACAATATTTCCTTTACTATTTACCATAGATCAGTGAGCTTCCAACTATTCCATTTCGATTAAAACACCATAATACCTCAGGGGAAAAACATTCAAGTTCACTTTTATGATTTGATCCACTAACTCAACCAAACAATTTTCTACTTTAGCCACCACCCATATCTTTTCTCTTATGGCTAGTTGAGCTATCCAAGGGCTTTTAAATTTATGAGATTGTAACTAAGACAGTTCAACCACCTTAATAATTACATAACTTGAACTTGTGTTGGGTTCTCTAAAAATGGAAATAGTATGTTTAAACAAATTACCTTCAATTTCAATCATGCTGAGTTGATATTTTGTCTGATGATCCTCCAGTGCCGTATTGTTTTTCGGTTTCATCTTTTCCACTTTTCCCACTATTGAAGCTTCATGTATGTTGGTTACGTGTTAATGTATTCCATGATAGGGATGGTTTTTAATGTAATATCATCCTCAATGGGCCCAACATGATAGGGTTGGTTTTTGTATTTTATTACCTTCAGAATTAGTGGATTTTTCAACCATTTTTTGCTCATTCTACACTCGAAATTTTTGTTGAATCTTCTCTACATTTCTTCCTTGTTTCCCTCTAAAATTATTCTTGAAATTAGTATCCTTATTTATTTTTATTTTGAAGCTTGGCAGCATTACAGCTTCATCATGTCCAATATATCACCCTAATCGGGGCAAGGAATTGAAAGGGTGACTTCACATCAAGGAGTGCCTTATCAGAGCACCTGATCACCGTCTATCCAAGATCCCATGGATGAAATTAGGAGCCTTATTATTCCCTACTATTTTTCGTATTTCTCGGTCCCTTATTTCCTATCTAGCTTTTACTATTATCCATTTCATGCATTTGTTGATAATAGATTCATGATTTTCTTACATCCTCATCCATAGTATTTGGGTTGTCAAAATCTAGTCATTCCTTCATATGCATTGCTAGGTTGCTAATGGACCTCTGGATTTATCTTTTTCCTTGCATATATACAGTAAATAAGTAAATTTTTCCACATATTCATCCATAATGAACTGGCCTAGTCACATATCATGGAACTCTTTAGCCTTGTCATTGTAAAATTACTCGATCAAATATTTACCCTTAAAATTATTTTGTAATGTTTCATAAGTGACCAATTTCTCATCAATACCATGCACCAATTTTACACTCTTCACATGACAGGGTTTCCTTCCCCTACAACTGATTAATGGCTAATCGAAATTTTAAATTTTCATCATACTCATATATTTGGAAATAATTTTTCATATTTAGTAGCCAAGATTTCAATACCTCCTTAGCTTCACTATCATAACTTGGGGGCTTTATCTTCTTGAAATAACCTTATAGTTCAAATTTTAGTTTCTTCACTGTCTTGTTCCCATCACTTTCGTAGGTGTCTCCAGACTCCCTTTCCTATGTGTTTCAATTTCCTTCCAATTCTTGGATTTTAATTCCTTCCCATATACTGTGTTCTCCCCTCCTGTGAAACTCTGGTCGGTTGTTGTTGTCATATTTTGGCTTAGAATTTTGATAATTCTTCATATCTGTCAGAATTTTCATGATTCACTCTTTCTCACACACCAAACATTCATTTTCATTCTGGAGTGTTTCCATTTCAGCCCTAAGTTATTGTACAGCTTCCATCAACGATGTTGTTTTATTACAAGATTCATTCTCTAGTTAAATTCACAATTCTAGATTAGCTACGTCCAAAGTTACTGAACCAGATTCAACAATAGGTCTTGTTGGCAGTGTGAACATTGGAAAACCTCTTCTCCTCATGGTGTTATCCATTTTTTAATACCTAACACAAATGATCACTTCTCATTGCACTCGGTCAGGCCAATAGTGTAGGAACATGGATCTGATACCACCTGTAATATCCCCACCATAATTTTATTTTATATTTTTAATAAAGAACACAGTTAATTAATGTGATTTCAATTATTAATATAATAATTACCTTAAATCACACTGGTTTTGGTTTTTAAATGTTTATTGTTAAGGTTTACAACCTAATTTAATTAACTACCTTTTGACCATGGGTTTCTCAAAGCCCAGTCCCTATGAAGGATCCAAAACTGTGTTCATTCCTCCACCACATGGCAAATCTCCTCTTGGGATCGATGATCGATCTACGGTGGAATCTCCTCTCAGGATTTCTAACAGATCTATGGTGGCAGAGGTTTGGAGGTAGATTGATGGGTAAGGATAAAGAGATGGAGTTAGAGGGTATCTACCCTCCCCTCCCATGCATCTAAGGTCCCTCATTAAACTCGGTAAAGGCCTCATAGCCCTCTTCTACAATACCTCTAGGGTTTTGTCAATTTCCCTTGATTTACAATTCTGATGGTTTCCTGCCCTACTCCTCCAGATCATATATTCTTCAAGTGATGCATGCAGCAAACTTAGAACCCATTTCAAGTTGGGATTATCAGACTAAAACCTAAATTTCTCTTCTTTCCACATTCATTTCTAGTTTAATTTCTCGATTTAAGTAGTTTTCATGTTTTTGGTCTAATATCTTATAGGTTAACTATGCAGGTAAAATAATGGCACCCTCTACTCCATTGGCTCCCTTTGTGCACAAAGACATATTTACCCATCAACAAATTTTCTTGGTAATTTACAATTGCAACACTGGATTTTTTGTCACTTTTTTTGCTAAATAGTGTTGAGGTTTTTTTTTTTCTTTGCCTTAGGGTTTCTGATGCAACAAAACTAAAATTCAGCCCCAAGGAGAGCTGGTCAACTGTATCGTGGCTCTGTCAGAATTTCCCTTTGGTTTACCCCACGTGGCTCTTTAGTCTTATTTTTAATTTATTTATCAATTTCAAACAAATTGACAAATAAATATTTTCATAACTTTCGAGCGTTAAATTCTATCTCCCGCCTTATATATATTATCTCTGAACTTTAGGACTAAAGTTATAACCATTCGCATCTTATATTAATACTCCACGCTTTTTACATAAATGGCTTATAATAAACCTTTGGCTTTGGACCCCACCTCGACGATTAATTGACCAATGACATCATTGCGGAGGCTCTCAGAGTATGGTGGCGAACCTCAGCTCGTTCCTCCTGCAATGAATCTACACCGTCGATCGTTGCCGATATGATCCGTTCTCTTTCATTAAACTTCGGGCAAGTCCAGCGTGCGACCACCGTTCGATGGCCCCTCTCCAAATCCATGGCTCATGACGATATCGCTCAGCGTCCTGGCATGAACGATAGCGTGCAATGGTGCGGTTTAAACGGTGGTTTTCAAATGTCAGTCGGGAACATGCGTCGAGCTCTCTATGGAATCGCTCGCAACTCTTCAAATACAGCTCAATCCGTAAAGCGGTGCGATATGGAAATCTGCGTTTGTAAACCCACTCGTGGTTTTGCTCTAGTGATTAACCCAGGTTCACGTCGAGGTTGTATTCTCCTTCGTCCACTCTCTGTTTGTTAACTCATGGTCTGACCCTAGGTAGGAAATTCCAATTTCCGACAAATAATGTAATTCTCTTTGTAGACGGAAAATATGTTATCGCTAACCAATTCAAGGGAACAACAGACACAGAGACACAAAAATTGTACATAGACTCGATTCAACAGTGATATACAAGACAGTGTTCAATCGCCTCACAATCAAACGAATTCCCTCACAATTAATGACTCCAAACAGTTAGATAATCAATGGGGACTGAAATTCATTGAACTGGAGGCAATTGCTCATACACAGATTTTATTGCAGAAAAATTCTCTATTCTTCCTCTCTTCTATCCCTAATATGTCCGAGGGATTAGATTTATATACATAAACACATGTCTGTTTGGTTCCTCTATGAGGACCGTTTTGGAAAATCAACAGCCTAATTACAGTAATCCAACTAACTGAAATATGACAGATAGACTAACTAAACTATTCAAATTCTCCTATTCTAACTACTCTAAATGAAACAATCAGCTGAGGTATTGACACCTAGCTATTATAATTCAAATAATCTCAGACCCTCCTAACCACAACATGTGGACAAAACCTCCTACATTGCTGGCTAGTGTCTAATTCCCCTGCATCAGACTCCCGAGGGAAATCTTCTTCATGGGCTCCTGTCCATGAGCTCTTCCACTGATTTGCCTATCTTCTGTAACATTTCTTCAGTCATCCAAGTGGCATATTCCTCTGGCTTGTCCTTCCATTTGGTCAAGTACTGGAAGTACTCTTGTCCTCTGGTCCTTCTAAACATCCTCTTGTCCAATATCTTTTCTAGTTGCAATGGTTGTACTGGAGGTAGATGCTCCTTCCACTCAATCTGTTCCTTGTCTGCTGATCTCTCTTCTACACCATCATCTTCATACTTGTAAAAATATGTAACATTAAAAATGGGAGATATTCCAACATCAGGAGGTAATTCAATCTCATAAGCATTTGTAGAAAACTTTCTAAGTATCTTGCAGGGCCCAATCTTCTTGAACTTTAATTTATTATACTGCTTCTTTGGGAATCTCTCCTTTCTCAACTGTGTCAAAACCAAATCTCCTACCTCAAAATGAACTTCTTTTCAGCTCAAGTCTTCTCTATTTTTGTATTTGATGTTGCTGCCTTGTAATTGTTGCTTCACTTTTTCATGTATGGCCTGGATCTCTGAAGCAAATTCCTCACCATCCGCAATCCTTAGCTCTACCTTTCCCAGATTTCTTAACTCTGATATTCCCCTAGGGTGCATTCCATAGAAAATATGAAATGGACTCTGCCCTGTGCTTCTGTTTGGTGAGTCATTATATGCATATTCTGCTTGGGGAAAAATATGATCCCACTGCTTGGGATGCTCTCCCGCAAGGCTTCTCAACAAATTTCCCAGACTCCTATTCACCACCTCAGTTTTTCCATCAGTCTGAGGATGATAAGCTGAGCTGAAACTCAGTTTGGTACCAAGTTTCCTCCACAGTGTCCTCCAAAAATGACCCACAAATCTGGTGTCCCTGTCTGAAACAATACTCTTGGGCAACCCATGCAATCTAACAACTTCCTTGAAGAACAAGTTAGCAACATGGGTGGCATCACTAGTTTTATAGCATGGAATAAAATGTGCCATTTTGGAGAATTTTTCCACCACAAAAAATACTACATCATTCCCTCTCTGTGTCTTGGGCAATCCTAGAACAAAATCCATACTCACCATATCCCAAGGCTTGTCTGGAATAGGCAAGGGAGTGTACAATCCTGCATTCTGGCTCCTTCCTTTAGCATACTGACAAATTTTGCAATTCTTCACAAACTTGTCCACTTCTGCTCTCATCTAGGGACAGTAATAGAAATTACTGAGTTGCTCATACGTTTTGTCAGTACCAAAGTGTCCATCAAGTCCACCACTATGCTTCTCTTTGATCAAATTTTCTCTCATGGAACATCTTGGTACACACAGTTGGCTTCTTTTGAATAACAAGTCCTCCTGCAGGAAATAATCCAGCCACTGGCTTCTATCTGTTAAAACAGGGTTACTACATGCCTGAAATTCTTCTTTAAAATCTGGATCTATTTTATACAATTTTTTGAGAAAATCAAATCCTACAACCACAAAATTTGTTTCTTGAACAAGCATGTGCCTCCTACTCAAAGCATTAGCTACTTTATTGGCTTGGCCACTTATATGTTTCAAAACAAAATTAAAACCTTGGAGATACTCAATCCATTTAACATGCTTATGTTTCAACTTGGGCTGTTGTACAATATACTGCAAAGCATGATTGTCAGAATACAATACAAATTCCCTGGACATCAAATAATGTCTCCACTTCTTCAGAGCCTGAACAATTGCATAGAATTCCTTCTCATAAGAGGAATACTTTCTTCTGGTGTCACTTAGCTTTTCACTGTAATAGGCTACAGGCCTATCATCCTGACTCAACACATCTCCAATGGCCTCTCCACTGGCATCACACTTTACTTGAAATGGTTTGGTAAAATTAGGCAGGATCAAAACAGGATTCTCTGTTATCTTTTGATTCAAAACTTTAAAGTTTCTTTCTGCTTCAGCAGTCCACTTAAATGGCTATTTACTCTTCTTTATTGTCTCAACTATGGGTGCATTGATCTTACTGAAGTTTCTTATAAAATTCCTATAAAAACTAGCAAGTCCATGGAAACTTCTCACCTCAAAAGCATTCCTGGGTGAAGGCCACTCCACGATTGCCTTGACCTTTTCTGGGTCTGTCTTCAATCCTTCTGCAGAAACAAAAAAACCCAAATACACCAACTCCTCTTTCATGAATGAGCATTTCTTTAAATTTATCAGTAGTTTCTCCTTGTGCAGCTTCTTCAAGACATGATTAAAATGCCTTAAATGTTCTTCTTTAGTTCTGCTAAAAACTAATATATCATCCAGATACACTATCACAAATTTACCAATGAATTCTTTTAATACTTCATTCATAAGTCTCATAAAAGTGCTAGGTGCATTTGACAACCCAAAAGGCATTACCATCCATTCATACAGTCCTTCATTTGTTTTAAAGGCAGTTTTCCACTCATCACCCTCTCTTATTCTAATATGATGGTATCCACTTTTAAAATCTATCTTGGAGAAA
Organism: Pinus albicaulis; assembly: GCA_034641835.2. NCBI lineage: Eukaryota > Viridiplantae > Streptophyta > Pinopsida > Pinales > Pinaceae > Pinus > Pinus albicaulis. Next base: position 869,125,600 of record CM076576.1, on the reverse strand, counting down.
TATTTAGCACCACTCAAACAATCCATTAAATCCTCAATTCTGGGCAAAGGGAATCTGTACCTGATTGTGATCTTATTGATTTCTCTGGAATCAGTACACATCCTCTAGCCTCCATCTTTCTTTGGGCTCAATACTGCTGGTACTGCACATGGACTCAAACTTTCTCTGATCAGCCCCTTGTCCACCAATTCCTGTACTTGTCTCCTGATTTCCTCATTTTCTTTGGGAGTCATTCTATAAGCTGCCCTATTTGGCAGATTTGAACCAAGGATAAAATCTATCTGATGGCTGATCTTTCTCACAGGTGGAAGCTCATAAGGTAAATCATCCACAATAATGTCACAATAATCATCTAACATCTCTTGGATTTCTACTGGTAAATCAGAAATATTTGAAGAAGTAAGAACTACCTTAGGTTTGCAGACTAGACCAAAACTTACCTCTTCTTCTTCTATCTACTGCAGATATTCCTTCCCGCTTAGCAACAAGGTCTTTGGATCAATCACTCTGCTGGATGGCTCTCCTTTTTCCATGGGTATTAATGTATGGTGTACCCCATATTTGAAGAACTTGTAAGTGTTCTTCTTGCCATCATGCACTGCTGCTCTGTCAAACTGCCAAGGTCTACCCAGCAGTATATGACACACATCCATTGGCATTACATCACACAGGACCTTATCTTTATACTTTCCCATTTGTAGCTCTATCTCACACTATTCCTTTGCAACCAACTGGTGCCCTTTATGCAGCCAGGACACCCTGTAGGGAGTTGGATTTTCCCTTGTCTTCAACTTCAATTTTTCTATTACCTCAGTGGAAACCAAATTGTCTGTGTTGCCGCTATCAATAACTAGCTGGCAGCATTTCCCTTGGACTTTGTATATGCTCCTAAACAAAGTCTTCCTTTGTGCAGGCTCAGTGACCTCTTTAGCTTGCTTCAACATGACCTTATTTACCACCAAGGACTCTCCCCTCTCTGGAAGAATTTCTTCCTCAATTTTTGCCTCTTCTCCAGCCTGGGAAACAACAGCATTTCTTGGACCAGCACCCATATTCTCTGGACACTCATAGTGCTTATGCCCCACTTGCTGACATCTATAACACCTCAAATCTCTACCTATGCCTCTGTCTCTGCCTCCCATTCCTTTTCCTCTGTAAGAACCCCTTCTACCCCTTGCATCATCCTCTGTAGATGCATTCTGAGGTGAGCTACTGTTAGCTCCATCCTTGGGTGTAGTAGCCTTTCCTCTACCACCCTGACTTCCCTTCCCAAAGAAAGTACCTCTCCCTTTGGAAGATTGGTTCCTCAGGAGTTTTTCCTCTGCTTTCAAGGCCATCTGGTAGGCCCCATCCACTGTCTTGGGAGAGAGAAGACCAATCTCATCTTGGATCTCCAGCTTGAGACCATTCACATATCTGGCAGTCTTCTCTGGTGTGTCTTGAAATGGCCCAGCTCTTATGCTTACTCTGTAGAATTCCTCTATGTATTATTTTACAGTCAGCAACCTCTGTCTCAGGTTCTGCATTTTCCTATACAATGTCAGCTGGTAATCACTAGGCAGGAATTTACCTTTTAATTTAGCCATCATTCTGGTCTAGTTTTTGATAGGTTGCTTGCCAACTCTCCTTCTTTTTTCCTGCACTCCATCCCACCAAAGTGCAGCATGTCCTTTCAGCTTTGTCACTGCAAACTTGACCTTCTTATCTCCACTTATTTCTTCATAATAGGAGCACTTGTTCATTTCATTAATCCAGTCCAGCAGCTCCTATGGATTTAGTCCCCCTACATAACTCGACACTTCAATTTTGGGCTTAACTGCAGACCCCAGAACAATTCTGAGGAGCCTCATGTCAGGAGGAATCTAAAATTTTTCTTCTTCTTCCTCTGTTTCGAGTTCACTAATGTCTTCAGGATCTCCAGTCTGTCTTCGTTCCACGGCATCCACTCTGAGCTCGAACCTCTGTAAAATCTCCAACACCTCTGCATTGGCAACAGGTCTCCTTCTGCCGGCACCTCTACCAATTCGGATTGCCATGTCAAATTTCTGCAAAACAACCTTAAAACAATAGCTCTGATACCACAAATGACACAACAAAACTGAAAGTAAGCCCCAAGGAGAGCTGGTCAACTGTAGTGTGGCTCTGTCAGCATTTCCCTTTGGTTTACCCCACGTGACTCTTTAGTATTCCTTTTAATTTATTTATCAATTTCAAAGAATTTGAAAAATAAATATTTTCATAACTTTCGAGCGTTAAATTCTATCTCTCGGCTTATATATATTATCTCTGAACTTTAGGACTAAAGTTATAACCCTTCACACCTTATATTAATACTCCATGCTTTTTACATAAATGGGTTATAATAAACCTTTGGCTCTGGACCCCACCTCTATGATCAATTAACCAATGACGTGATTGCGGAGGCTCCCAGAGTACGGCGGCAAACCTCGGCTCGTCCCTCCTGTAATGAATCTACACCGTCAACCATTTCCGATATGATCTAGGCTCTTTCATTAAACTTTTGGAAAGTCCAGCGTGCGACCACCGTTTGATGGCCCCTCTCCAAATCAATGGCTCACGATGATATGGCTCGGCATCCTGGCACGAATGATAACGTGTGATGGTGCAGTTTAAACGGTGGTTTTCAAATGTCGGTCGGGAACACGTGTCGAGCTCTCTATGCAATTGCTCGCAACTCTTCAAATACCGCTCAAGCCACAAAGCGGTGTGATATGGTAATCCGCCTTTGTAAACCCACTCGTGGTTTTTCTATAGTGATTAACCCAGGTTCGTGTCAGGGTTGTATTCTTCTTCGTCCACTCTCTGTTCATTAACTCAAGGTCTGACCCTGGGTAGGAAATTCCAATTTCTGACAAATAATGTAATTCTCTTTGTAGATGGAAGTTCTGCTATCGTTAGCCAATTCAAGGGAACAACGGACACAGAGACACAAAAACTGTACATAGACTTGATTCAACAGTGATATACAAGACAGTTTTCAATCGCCTCATAATCAAACGAATTCCCTCACAATTAACGACTCCAAACAGTTAGATAATTAATGGGGACTGAAATTCATTCAACTGGAAGCAATTGCTCGTACACAGATTTTATTGTAGAAAAATTCTCTATTCTTCCTCTCTTCTATCCCTAATACGTTCGAGGGATTAGATTTATATACATAAACACATGTCTGTTTGGTTCCTCTGCGAGGACTGTTTTGGAAAATCAACAGCCTAATTACAATAATCCAACCAATTGAAATATGACAGATAGACTAACTGAACTACTCGACTTCTTCTATTCTAAATACTCTAAATGAAACATTCAGCTGAGGTATTGACACGTAGCTGTTATAATTCAAATAATCTCGGACCCTACTAGCCACAAGGGACACGTGGTAGCCTCCGAGTTGGCCATGGGTTACCCATCCATAGTTCCAACAAATCAAACGTACAACCAAATCAGACGACCCTGAATGAACCACATAGCGAAACACCATTGGTTTAGGAAAGGGAATATTCTTATTTTTTCTAACTGTACTCGCATGCTGACTGGCCATCCTAGTCAACCCTGTCACAAATTTTCGTTGTTTTGGAAATCGAACAGAATGTAATATCTCCCTCATACGACATTGGTTTTTCAAACCGTTTGTGGTACCAGAATCAAAATGGCGAGATATACCCGATGACTCAGGTTCCGTATAATTTTGAGCATTTTAAATTTTGAGCAAAATTCATGAACTCCTGATCACATAGTCATACAGTTCCATCCTTCTTTTTAACAAAAAGTATCGTAGCTCCCCATGGTGATACACTTTGTTGTATAAAGCTCTTATCCAAAAATTATTGTAATTGAATTTTCAGTTCTATGTGCCCTAGTATACTCATCCTATAGGGTGATCTAGACTCTAAGGCAACCCTTGGAAGTAACTCAATAGTCAATTCTATATCTCTTTTTGGTGGAAGTGATAGAACCTCCTGAGGAAACACATCTACAAACTCTTGAACTAGCAACATATTTTCCAGTTCAGTTTCTTTTTCCCTAGAATTCGCATAGCCTACATGTACCACATAAATATGGTAGCCCTTTTATATACACTTTCCTAGTTGGGAGACAGTAATTGGCCTCAGATGTACAAGCCTCTTAATTCCTTGGATTTCACACCTAATACATGTTTCATTGAAGTAATTCAAAATATTTCCTTTACTATTTACCATAGATAAGTGAGCTTCCAATTATTCCATTTCGATTAAAACACCATAATACCTCAAGGGAAAAACATTCAAGTTCACTTTTATGATTTGATCTGCTAACTCAACCAAATAATTTTCTACTTTAGCCACCACCCATATATTTTCTCTTATGGCTAGTTGAACTATCCAAGGGCTTTTAAATTTATGAGTTTGTAACTAAGACTGTTCAACCACCTTAAGACTTACATAACTTGAGCTGGTTTTGGGTTCTCTAAAACTGGAAATAGTATGTTTAAACAAATTACCTTCAATTTCAATCACGCTGAGTTGATATTTTGTCTGACAATCCTCCAGTGCCGTATTGTTTTTCGATTTCATTTTTTCCACTTTGCCCACTATTGAAGCTTCATGTATGTTGGTTACGTGTTAAAGTATTCCATGATAGGGATGGTTTTTAATGTAATATCATCCTGCATGGGCCCAACATTATTGGGTTTGTTTTTGTATTTTATTACCTTCAGACTTAGTGGATTGTTCAACCATTTTTTTCTCATTCTACACTCGAAAGTTTTGTTGAATCTTCTCTACATTTCTTCCTTGTTTCCCTCTAAAATTATTCTTGAAATTAGTATCCTTATTTATTTATTTTTTGAAGCTTGGCAGGATTACAACTTCATCATGTCCAATATATCACCCTAATCGGGGCAAGGAATTGAAAGGGTGACTTCACATCAAGGAGTGCCTTATCAGAGCACCTGATCACCGTCTATCCAAGATCCCATGGATGAAATTAGGATCCTTATTATTCCCTACTATTTTTCATATTTCTCGGTCCCTTATTTCCTGTCTAGCTTTTACTATTATCCATTTCATGCATTTTTTGATAATAGATTCGTGATTTTCTTACATCCTCATCCATAGTATTTGGGTTGTCAAAATCTAGTCATTCCTTCATATGCATTGCTAGGTTGCTAATGGACCTCTAGATTTATCTTTTTCCTTGCATATATACAGTAAATAGGTAAATTTTGCCACATATTCATCCATAATGAACTGGCCTAATCACATATCATGGAACTCTTTAGCCTTGTCATTGTAAAATCACTCGATCAAATATTTACCCTTAAAATTATTTTGGAATGTTTCAGAAGTGACCAATTTCTCATCAATACCATGCACCAATTTTACCTCTTCCCATGATAGGGTTTCCTTCCCCTACAACTGATTAATGGCTAATCAAAATTTTAAATTTTCATCATACTCATATATTTGGAAATAATTTTTCATATTTAGTAGCCAAGATTTCAATGCCTCCTTAGCTTCACTGTCATAACTTGGGGGCTTTATCTTCTTGAAATAACCTTATAGTTCAAATTTTAGTTTCTTCACTATCTTGTGCCCATCACTTTCGTAGGTGTCTCCAGACTCCCTTTCCTATGTGTTTCAATGTCCTTCCAATTCTTGGATTTTAATTCCTTCCCATATACTATCTTCTCCCCTCCTGTGAAACTCTGGTCGGTTGTTGTTGTCATTTTTTGGCTTAGAATTTTGATAATTCTTCATGTCTGTCAGAATTTTCATGATTCACTCTTTCTCACACACCAAACATTCATTTTCATTTCGGAGTGTTTCCATTTCAGCCCTAAGTTATTGTACAGCTTCCATCAACGATGTTGTTTTATTACAAGATTAATTCTCTAGTTAAATTCACAATTATAGATTAGTTACGTCCAAAGTTACTGAACCAGATTCAACAATAGGTCTTGTTGGTAGTGTGAACATTGGACAACCTCTTCTCCTCATGGTGCTATCCCTTTTTTAATACCTAACACAAATGATCACTTCTCATTGTACTCGGTCAGGCCAATAGTGTAGGAACATGGATCTGATACCACCTGTAATATCCCCACCATAATTTTATTTTATTTTTTAAATAAAGAACATAGTTAATCAATGTAATTTCAATTATTAATATAATAATTACCTTAAATCACACTGGTTTTGGTTTTTAAATGTTTATTGTTAAGGTTTAAAACCTAATTTAATTAACTACGATTTGACCATGGGTTTCTCAAAGCCCAGGCCCTATGAAGGATCCAAAACTATGTTCATTCCTCCACCACATGGCAAACCTCCTCTTGGGATCGATGATCGATCTACGGTGGAATCTCTTCTCGAGATTGCTAACAGATCTATGGTGGCAGAGGTTTGGAGGTAGATTGATGGGTAAGGATAAAGAGATGGAGTTAGAGGGTATCTACCCTCCCCTCCCATGTGTCTAAGGTCCCTCATTAAACTCGGTAAAGGCCTCATAGCCCTCTTCTACAATACCTCTAGGGTTTTGTCAATTTCCCTTGATTTACAATTCTGATGGTTTCCTGCCCTACTCCTCTAGATCATATATTCTTCAAGTGATGCATGTAGCACACTCAGAACCCATTTCAAGCTGGGATTATTAGACTAAAACTCAAATTGCTCTTCTTTCCACATTCATTTCTAGTTTAATTTCTCGATTTAACTAGTTTTCATGTTTTTGGTCTAATATCTTATAGGTTAACTATGCAGGTAAAATAATGGCACCCTCCACTCCATTGGCTCCCTTTGTGCACAAAGACATATTTACCCATCAACAAATTTTCCTGGTAATTTACAATTGCAACACTGGATTTTTTGTCACTTTTGTTCCTAAATAGTGTTGAGGGTTTCTTTTTTTTTTCTTTGCCTTAGGGTTTCTGAAGCAACAAAACTGAAAGTCAGCCCCAATGAGAGCTGGTCAACTGTAGCGTGGCTCTGTCATAATTTCCCTTTGGTTTACCCCATGTGGCTCTTTAGTCTTCTTTTTAATTTATTTATCAATTTCAAAGAAATTGAAAAATAAATATTTTCATAACTTTCGAGTGTTAAATTCTATCTCCCGGCTTATATATATTATCTCCGAACTTTAGGACTAAATTTATAACCCTTCACACCATATATTAAGACTCCACGCTTTTTACATAAATGGCTTATAATAAACCTTTGGCTCTGGACCCCACCTCGACGATCAATTGACCAATGACGTCATTGCGGAGGCTCCTGGAGTACGGCGGCAAACCTCGGCTCGTCCCTCCCACAATGAATCTACACCGTCGATCGTTGCCGATATGATCCGGGCTCTTTCATTAAACTTCAGGCAAGTCCAGCATGCAACCACCGTTCGATGGCCCCTCTCCGAATCGATGGCTCAAGACGATATCCTTCGGCGTTTTGGCAAGAATGATAGCATGCAATGGCACGGTTTAAATGGTGGTTTTCAAATGTCGGTCGGGAACATGCGTCGAGCTCTCTATGGAATCGCTCGCAACTCTTCAAATACAGCTCAAGCCGCAAAGCGGTGCGATATGGCAATCCGCCTTTGTAAATCCACTCGTGGTTTTGCTACAGTGATTAACCCAGGTTCGCATCGAGGTTGTATTCTCCTTCGTCCACTCTCCGTTTGTTAGCTCAGGGTCTGACCTTGGGTAGGAAATTCCAATTTCGGACAAATAATGTAATTATCTTTGTAGATGGAAATTCTGCTATCGTTAACCAATTCAAGGGAACAATGGACACAGAGACACAAAAAATGTACATAGACTCGATTAAACAGTGATATACATGATAGTGTTCAATTGCCTCGCAATAAAACGAATTCCCTCACAATTAACGACTCCAAACAGTTAGATAATCAATGGGGACTGAAATTCATTCAACTGGAAGAAATTTCTCATACACATATTTTATTGCAGAAAAATTCTCTATTCTTCCTCTCTTCTGTCCCTAATACGTCCGGGGGATTAGATTTACATACATAAACACATGTCTATTCGGTTCCTCTGCGAGGACCGTTTTGGAAAATCAACAGCCTAATTACAATAATCCAACTAACTGAAATATGAAAGATAGACTAACTAAACTATTCGACTTCTTCTATTCCAACTACTCTAAATGAAACAGTCAGCTGAGGTATTGACACCTAGCTGTTATAATTCAAATAATCTCGGACCCTCCTAGCCACAACATGTGGAAAAAACCTCCTACATTGTTGGCTAGTGTTTAATGCCCCTGCATCAAACTCCCGAGGGCAATCTTCTTCATGGGCTCCTGTCCATGAGCTCTTCCACTTATCTGCCTATCTTCTGTAACATTTCTTTAGTCATCCAAGTGGTATCTTCCTCTAGCTTGTCCTTCCATTTGGTCAATTACTGGAAGTAATCTTTTCCTCTGGTCCTTTTGAACATCCTCTTGTCCAATATCTTTTCTGGTTGCAATGGTTGTGCTGGAGGTAGATGCTCCTTCCACTCAATCTGTTCCTTGTCTGCTAATCTCTCTTCTGCACCATCATATTCATACTTGTACAAATCTGTAACATTAAAAATGGTAGATATTCCAACATCAGGAGGTAATTCAATCTCATAAGAATTTGTAGAAAACTTTCTAAGTATCTTGCAGGGCCCAATCTTCTTGAACTTTAACTTATTATACTGCTTCTTTGGGAATCTCTCCTTTCTCAAGTGTACCAAAACCAAATCTCCTACTTCAAAATGAACTTCTTTTCTGCTCAAGTCTTCTCTGTTTTTGTATTTGATACTGCTGCCTTGTAATAACTGTTTCACTTGTTCATATATGGCCTGGATCTCTGAAGCAAATTCCTCACCATCTGCACTCCTTAGCTCTGCCTTTCCCAGATTTCTTAACTCTGATATTCCCCTGGGGTGCATTCCATAGACAATATGAAATGTACTCTGCCATGTGCTTCTATTTGGTGAGTCATTATATGCATATTTTTCTTGGGGAAAAATATGATCCCACTACTTGGGATGCTCTCCCGCAAGGCTTCTCAACAAATTTCCCAGACTCCTATTCACCACCTCAGTTTGTCCATCAGTCTGAGGATGATAAGCTGAGCTAAAACTCAGTTTGGTACCAAGTTTCCTCCACAGTGTCCTCCAAAAATGACCCACAAATCTGGTGTCCCTGTCTGAAACAATACTCTTGGGCAACCCATGTAATCTAACAACTTCCTTGAAGAACAAGTTAGCAACATGGGTGGCATCACTAGTTTTATAGCATGGAATAAAATGTGCCATTTTGGAGATTCTGTCCACCACAACAAATACCGCATCATTCCCTCTCTGAGTCTTGGGCAATCCTAGCAAAAAATCCATACTCACCATGTCCCAAGGCCTGTCTGGAATAGGCAAGGGAGTGTACCATCCTCCATTCTAGCTACTTCCTTTAGCATATTGACAGATTTTGCAATTCTTCACAAACTTGTCCACTTCTGCTCTCATCTTGGGCCAGTAATAGAAATGACTCAGCTACTCATACGTTTTTTCAGTACCAAAGTGTCCAACAAGTCCACCACTATGCTTCTCTTTGATCAAATTTTCTCTCATGGAACATCTTGGTACACACAGTTGGCTTCTTTTGAATAACAAGTCCTCCTGCAGGAAATAATCCATCCACTGGCTTCTATCTGTTAAAACAGGGTTACTACATGCCTCAAATGCTTCTTTAAAATCTAGATCTGTTTTATACAATTCTTTGATAAAATCAAATCCTACAACCCCAAAATTTGTTTCTTGAACAAGTATGTGCCTCCTACTCAAAGCATTAGCTACTTTATTGGCTTGGCCACTTATATGTTTCAAAACAAAATTAAAAACTTAGAGATACTCAACCCATTTAGCATGCTTATGCTTCAATTTGGGCTGCTGTACAATATACTGCAAAGAATGATTGTCAGAATACAATACAAATTCCCTGGACATCAAATAATGTCTCCACTTCTTCAGTGCCTGAACAATTGCATAGAATTCCTTCTCATAAGAGGAATAATTTCTACTAGTGTCACTTAGATTTTCACTGTAATAGGCTACAGGCCTATCATCCTGACTCAACACATCTCCAATGGCCTCTCCACTGGCATCACACTTTACTTGAAATGGTTTGGTAAAATCAGATAGGATCAAAACATGATTCTCTGTTATCTTTTGCTTCAAAACTTTAAAGTTTCTTTCTGCTTCAGCAGTCCACTTAAATGGATGTTTACTCTTCTTTATTGTCTCAACTATGGGTGCATTGATCTCACTGAAGTTTCTTATAAAATTCCTTTAAAAACTAGCAAGTCCATGGAAACTTCTCACCTCAAAAGCATTCCTGGGTGAAGGCCACTCCACGATTGCCTTGAACTTTTCTGGGTCCATCTTCAATCCTTCTGCAGAAACAACAAAACCCAAATACACCAACTCCTATTTCATGAATGAGCATTTCTTTAAATTTATCAGCAATGTCTCCTGGTGCAGCTTCTTCAAGACATGATTAAGATGCCTTAAATGTTCTTCTTTAGTTCTGCTGAAAACTAATATATCATCTAGATACACTATCACAAATTTACCAATGAATTCTTTTAATACTTCATTCATAAGTCTCATAAAAATGCTAGGTGTATTTGACAACCCAAAAGGCATTACCATCCATTCATACAGTCCTTCATTTGTTTTAAAGGCAGTTTTCCACTCATCACCCTCTCTTATTCTAATATGATGGTATCCACTTTTGAAATTTATCTTGGATAAATATTTAGCACCACTCAAACAATCCATTAAATCCTCAATTCTGGGCAAAGGGAATCTGTACCTGATTTTGATCTTATTGATTGCTCTAGAATCAATACACATCCTCTAGCCACCATCTTTCTTTGGGCTCAATCCTGCTGGTACTACACATGGACTCAAACTTTCTCTGATCAGCCCCTTGTCCACCAATTCCTGTACTTGTCTCCTAATTTCCTCATTTTCTTTGGGATTCATTCTGTAAGCTGCCCTATTTGGAAGATTTGAACCAGGGATAAAATCTATATGATGGCTGATATTTCTCACAGGTGGCAGCTCATCAGGTAAATCATCCACAATAATGTCACAATAATCATCTAACATCTCTTGTATTTCTACTAGTAAATAATAATTATTTGTAGAAGTAAGAACTACCTTAGGTTTGCAGACTAGAGGAAAACTTACCTCTTCTTCTTCTATCTGCTGCAGATATTCCTTCCCGCTCAGCAACAAGGTCTTTGGATTAATCACTCTGTTGCATGGCTCTCCTTCTTCCATGGGTAATAATGTATGGTGTACCCCACGTTTGAAGAACTTGCAAGTTTTCTTCTTGCCATCATGCACTGCTACTCTGTCAAACTACCAAGGTCTACCCAGCAGTATATGACACACATCCATGGGCATTACATCACATAGGACCTTATCTTTATACTTGCCCATTTGTAGCTCTATCTCACACTGTTCCTTTACAACCAACTGGTGTCCTTTATGCAGCCAGGACACCCTGTAGGGAGTTGGATGTTCCCTTGTCTTCAACTTCAATTTTTCTATTACCTCAATGTAAACCAGATTGTCGGTGTTGCAACTATCAATAACTAGCTGGCAGCATTTCCCTTGGACTTTGCATATGCTCCTAAACAAAGTCTTCCTTTGTGCAGGCTTAGTGACCTCTTCAGGTTGCTTCAACATGACCTTATTTACCACAAAGGAATCTCCCCTCTCTGGAAAAATTTCTTCCTCAATTTCTGCCTCTTATCTAGCCTGGGCAACATCAGCATTTCTTGGACCAGCACCCACATTCTCTGGATACTCATAGTGCTTATGCCCCACTTGCTGACATCTATAACACCTCAAATCTCTACCTCTGCCTATGTCTCTACCTCCCCTTCCTTTTCCTCTGTAAGAACCCCTTCTACCCCTTGCATCATCCTCTGTAGATGCATTCTGAGGTGAGCTACTGTTAACTCCATCCTTGGGTGTAGTAGGCTTTCCTCTACCACCCTGACTTCCCTTCCCACGGAAAGTACCTCTCCCTTTAGTAGATTGCTTCCTCAGGAGTTTTTCCTCTACTTTCAAGGCCATCTGGTAGGCCTCCTCCACTGTCTTGGGAGACAGAAGACCTATCTCATCTTGGATCTCCAGCTTGAGACAATTAACATATCTGGAAGTCTTCTCTGGTGTGTCTTGAAATTTCCCAGCTCTTATGCTTACTCTGTAGAATTCCTCTGTGTATTCTTTTACAATAAGCAACCTTTATCTCAGGTTCTGCATTTGCCTATACAATGTCAGCTGGTAATCACTAGGCAGGAATTTACCTTTTAATTTAGCCATCATTCTGGTCTAGTTTTTGATAGGTTGCTTGCCAACTCTCCTTCTTTCTGCCTACACTCCATCCCACCAAAGTGCAGCATGTCCTTTCAGCTTTGTCACTGAAAACTTGACCTTCTTATCTTCACTTATTTCTTCATAATCAAAGCACTTGTTCATTTCATTAATCCAGTCCACCAGCTCCTCTGGATTCAGTCCCCCTGCATAACTCGAAAATTCAATTCTAGGCTTAACTGCAGACCCCAGAACAGTTCTGAGGAGCCTCATGTCAGGAGGAATCTCAACATTTTCTTCCGCTTCCTCTGTTTTAGGTTCACTGATGTCTTCAGGATCTCCAATCTGTCTTTGTTCCATGGCATCCACTCTGGCCTTGAACCTCTGTAAAATCTCCAACACCTCTGCATTGGCAACAGGTCTCCTTCTGCCAGCACCTCTACCAATTCGGATTTCCATGTCAGCTTTCTGCAAAAGAACCTTAAAACAATAGCTTTGACACCAAAAATGATGCAACAAAACTGAAAGTCAGCCCCAAGGAGAGCTGGTCAACTGTAGCGTGGCTCTGTCAGCATTGCCCTTTGGTTTACCCCACGTGACTCTTTAGTCTTCTTTTTAATTTATTTATCAATTTCAAAGAAATTGACAAATAAATATTTTCATAACTTTCGAGCGTTAAATTCTATCTCCTGGCTTATATATATTATCTATGAAATTTAGGACTAAAGTTATAACCCTTTGCACCTTATATTAATACTCCACGCTTTTTACATAAATGGCTTATAATAAACATTTGGCTCTGGACCCCACCTCGACGATCAATTGACCAATGATGTCATTGCAGAGGCTCCCAGAGTACGGCGGCAAACCTCGGCTCATCCCTCCCGCAATGAATCTACACGGTCGATCTTTGCCAATATGATCTGGGCTCTTTCATTAAACTTCGGGAAATTCCATCGTGCGACCACCGTTCAATGGCCCCTCTCCAAATCGACGACTCACGACGATATCGCTTGGCGTCTTGGCACGAACGATAATGTGTGATGGCACAGTTTAAATGGTGGTTTTCAAATGTCGGTCGGGAACACGCGTCGAGCTCTCTATGGAATCGCTCGAAACTCTTCAAATACCGCTCAAGCCACAAAGCGGTGCGATATGGAAATCCGCCTTTGTAAACCCACTCGTGGTTTTGCTATAGTTATTAACCCAGGTTTGCATCGGGGTTGTATTCTACTTTGTCCACTCTCCGTTTGTTAACTCAGGGTCTGACCTTGGGTAGGAAATTCCAATTTTCGACAAATAATGTAATTCTCTTTGTAGATGGAAGTTCTGCTATCGTTAACCAATTCAAGGGAACAACAGACACAGAGACACAACAACTGTACATAGACTCGATTCAACAGTGATATATAAGACAATGTTCAATTTCTTCGCAATCAAACGAATTCCCTCACAATTAACGACTCCAAACAGTTAGATAATCAATGGGGACTGAAATTCATTCAACTGGAAGCAATTGCTCATACACAGATTTTATTGCAGAAAACTTCTCTATTATTCCTCTCTTCTGTCCCTAATATGTCTGAGGGATTAGATTTATATACATAAACACATGTCTGTTCGGTTCCTCTGTGAGCACCATTTTGGAAAATCAACAGCCTAATTACAATAATCCAACTAGCTGAAATATGACAGATAGACTAACTGAAATGTTCGACTTCTTCTATTCTAACTACTCTAAATGAAATAGTCAGCTGAGGTATTGACACCTAGCTGTTATAATTCAAATAATCTCGGACCCTCCTAGCCACAAGGGACACGTGGTAGCCTCCGGGTTGGCCATGGGTTACCCATCCATAGGTCCAACAAATCAAACGTACAACCAAATCAGACGACCCTGAATGCACCACATAGCGAAACACCATTGGTTTAGGAAAGGGAATATTCTTAGGAATATTATCATTTTTTTCTGACTGTACTTGCATGTTGACTGGTCATCCCAGTCAACCCTGTCACAAATTTTCGCTATTTTGGAAATTGATCAGAATGCAATATCTCCCTCATACGACATTGGTTTTTCAAACCGTTTTCGGTACAAGAATCAAAATGACGAGATATACTCGATGACTCAGGCTTCGTATATTTTTGAGCATTTTAAATTTTGACCAAAATTCATGAACTTCTGATCACACAGTCATAGAGTTCCATCCTTCTTTTTAACAAAAAGTATTGTAGCTCCCCATGGTGATACACTGTGTTGTATAAAGCTCTTATCCAAAAATTATTGTAATTGAATTTTCAGTTCTATGTGCCCTAGTATACTAATCCTATAGGGTGCTCTAGACTCTAAGGGAACCCCTGGAAGTAACTCAATAGTAAATTCTATATCTCTTTTTGGTGGAAGTGCTAGAACCTCCTGAGGAAACACATCTACAAACTCTTGAACTATCAACATATTTTTCGGTTCAGTTTCTTTTTCCCTAGAATTCGCATAGCCTACATGTACCACATAAATATGGTAGCCCTTTTATATACACTTTCCTAGTTGGGAGGAAGTAATTGGTCTCAGATGTACAAGCCTCTTAATTCGTTGGATTTCACACCTAAAACATGTTTCATTGAAGTAATTCACAATATTTCCTTTACTATTTACCAGACATCAGTGAGCTTCCAACTATTCCATTTCGATTAAAACACCATAATACCTCAGGGGAAAAACATTCAAGTTCACTTTTATGATTTGATCCGCTAACTCAACCAAATAATTTTCTACTTTAGCCACCACCCATATCTTTTCTCTTATGGCTAGTTGAACTATCCAAGGGCTTTTAAATTTATGAGTTTGTAACTAAGACAGTTCAACCACCTTAAGACTTACATAACTTGAGCTGGTGTTGGGTTCTCTAAAAATGGAAATAGTATGTTTAAAAAAATTACCTTCAATTTCAATCATGCTGAGTTGATATTTTGTCTGACGATCCTCCAGTGCCGTTTTTTTTTTTGGTTTCATTTTTTCCACTTTGCCCACTATTGAAGCTTCATGTATGTTGGTTACGTGTTAAAGTATTCCATGATAGGGATGGTTTTTAATGTAATATCGTCCTCCATGGGCCCAACATTATAGGGTTGGTTTTTGTATTTTATTACCTTCAGACTTAGTGGATTGTTCAACCATTTTTTGCTCATTCTACACTCGAAATTTTTATTGAATCTTCTCTACATTTCTTCCTTGTTTCCCTCTAAAATTATTCTTGAAATTAGTATGCTTATTTATTTATTTTTTAAAGCTTGGCAGGATTACAGCTTCATCATGTCCAATATATCACCCTAATCGAGGCAAGGAATTGAAAGGGTGACTTCACATAAAGGAGTGCCTTATCAGAGCACCTGATCACCGTCTATCCAAGATCCCATGGATAAAATTAGGAGCCTTATTATTCCATAATATTTTTCGTATTTCTCGGTCCCTTATTTCCTGTCTAGCTTTTACTATTATCCATTTCATGCATTTTTTGATAATAGATTCATGATTTTCTTACATCCTCATCCATAGTATTTGGGTTGTCAAAATCTAGTCATTCCTTCATATGCATTGCTAGTTTTCTAATGGACCTCTAGATTTATCTTTTTCCTTGCATATGGGCGGAAACATGAACCTGGGTGGGTTGAATTTTTTTTTCGAAAATAGTTCGGCCGAACATTTTATCGAGTTCGGCCGAACTATGAAATAGTTCGGCCGAACTTGATTTTAAAGTTCTGCCGAACTCGTGATTCCATTTAGCCTGACGGCTTACTAATGGCTTGGGCAAACAGAATTTTTGCCGGAGATTGGAAAACTAGCAACTAATGTTCGGCACTTTTACATTTAAAATAGTTCGGCCAAACTATTTTCTATAAATAAATCGCCCGCGAAGTTATGTGGTTTATTGTTCCCGCGTTTTCTCTGTCGCTGTTGCTGTCGCTGTTTCTCCTGCGTTTTCTCTGTCGCTGTTGCTGTCGTTGTTTCTCGTCGCCGCAGCTCCTCGTCGCCGCGCTGGTGTTTGCCACGGTCGTCCTCGTGCCGCGCTGGTGTTTGCCACGGTCGTGCTCTTCGGTCATTGGGTATTACGAATCTGATATATCCTTATGTATGTTTAGTTTTTTATGTAAATTGTTAGTCTCCTAACAATTTAACTACTGTTTCTAAATTTTCAAAAATCTTTGCCAAAATTATTCATAATCTTATCAAAATGTCTAGATTATTCTGTAAATTTTTTTAAGACTACGACTTACTTCGGCACCAACTCAAATGAAAACTTGACATCGCCTCCTTCCTAGCGCAGAACTTTATATTTTTACATAAGCCTGCTTGGCTCCACGACATCAAGCCTGATCTGCTCCATTCCCAAGACACACAGTGATTAGATTTTCACATATTTTGACATAAGCCTGCTTGGCTCCACGGCATCAAGCCTGATCTGCTCCATTCCCAAGACACACAGTGATTCGATTTTCACTACAAAAGTTTTGTGGAGTTTGGAATTTTCTAAGGATAATCTAGTGTAGTGCTTGTGTGGCAATGGCCTGGTCTCAACTTGCAATGCACAATAGAGATCCAACTTCAATAGACACTAAACTTTATAAAAAAATATCTCATGGTTGTGGTACACAGTCTGCAAGACCCTTTCACCTTTGCCATGTAGCTTGTTAATATGGTAGTCAATTCCAAACCAACTACTAGAAAATACATAAATGGAGTTCGGGTAAGAGCCAGCTGGATAAAATCCTGCAGTTAAGAAAAGGAGCACAATAAAGATTTATTACTCACCTTCCTATACATCATGAACATTATCTTCTTCCTATAAATTGAGGACACCCCCTGCATTGCACTGCATATAGAGGAGGAGACCTACATATGCATCAAGCTTATTAAAAGCTCTTCAAATCTGCGACCTATATTCTAACCTAAGTCTGCAACTCTCGGCCCTCTAGGGCACAGACCTAGAACACACACAGTGCAACCTAATTGATGACTATTATCTACTGATTAGGAATTGAAAAATAACCACATTGATTGTCCTAGTCTCTTTCTGAGGTCTGTTACATATGCTAGCTTTAATCTCTGTTATATAGCATATAGGTCTCAAGTTTAGGTCATCAGAACTCTTGAAGTGGCAAGGTTTCTTCTCATTATAGGTTTCATTACATCTACAGTCATGATACAGTAATTGATGTTTATGCTAGAAGACTATCTGTGCTGTGTAATACATTATCTGTTCTGTTCCTGTGCTGTGTAATACATTATCTGTTCTTACTGAAAAAAAAGGTTTCCATTCACTTGATGTCAAATGCGGGTAATTTTTTCCTCCCTGCAACTTTAAAAGCTACATAGTGCAAATAAGTAGAGACATTTCCTAGAACTTCAACAAAAGGCTATCTGAATTTTATGTCACACTGTAGCATGTACATGCTCTATAGGTTGACCAAAATATGTCAATACAAAAGCCTTCCTATGCTTCTATCTCTCTCGACATGCTACATATGCATAATTTTCAATTTGAGATGGTATTTTTCAGTGTATAATTAATATTTGGTATATGAAATGATAACATTATAGTTGTTGTATGAGAAAAATATTCTGATCATGCATGTTAAGGACAATGGATTGAATTTCTATAAAAATGCGCTGCTCTAGCCTTTTCTTACTCTTCTCTTGTATTACTCTACTCTGCTCTAGCGTTTTCTTACTCTTCTCATGTCTTACTCTACTCTGATCTAGCGTTTTCTTACTCTTCTCATGTCTTACTCTACTCTGCTCTAGCGTTTTCTTACTCTTCTCATGTCTTACTCTACTTTGCTCTAGTGTTTTATTACTCTTCTCATGTCTTACTCTGATTTTCCCTTGTCTTAATTTTTCATTTATATACTTCTTGTTAATCTCTTTCTCACATATGTACGTTAGTTAGTTAGTCCTTGTGCAACTCATTCAAAGTTAGACCTAACATGGGATCTCCTCCTAAAACTGCTAATGTTTAAATAGATCTAGGTTACAAGGATAGAGGGATAACCATAGAATAGAAGCATGTACAGTATTCTATTGTTATATTTTTATGATGTTGTTTAGTGATTCCACTAATCTTAGAAATGTTAATCTTTGAAGAAGATTTAGGCACTTTATAAAATTTTGATTTTAATTTGAAATATAAATATGCAATCACATTGTCTATACTTTTGAATCCTATTGACCAACCTTGTGGTCATTCATTGGACATCAATATATATATATATATATATATATATATTTAATTTCAGAAATAAAACATATTATTTATCGGTAATTGGAATGAAATTACATATTTTATGTTCAAAGAGAACTTCCCTGTAGTCCTACATTTTCCATAAAGTTGAAGGTCACCAAACAATTGCGGTCAATAATTTTTTGGTCCATTCCATTCTCAAGTGCTAAAATCTCTAGCATTTCAAGTTTCTGGTCATCATAGCTATTAAGGAATGAAAAAGGACACTAGTATTGATATATTGCTTCCATTATATCATTCTTTTTGAAGGTTGATTCCATCCTTGTTGAAGTATATTTGTCTAAATCCTTATCTACAAGGGCACATTGTGTATTGTGGTGCATGTTGTGTATCTCTTGTTGTGAATCTCAAGTTACTTTAAAAATTTGGTCACCTAGTATGCTTAATGAGCTTGGAATTACACTTTAGAAAGAATCCAATTACAATAGAGACTTAAGTTCTACCATCTTAAAATAAGAATTCACGAATTTGATAGCGAGATATGTTTCAGTTTTCCATTGTGTTTACATTTGTTTTTGTGTAGCACTTATATTGTTGACTATATCTTGGTTCCACAAAACAACAATGTTTTAGTTATTTGGTGACTCTTTATTTCCTTTATTTTGTTTTCTCAAGGAAGATATTTCGTGGTTATTTTTGCTTAATATTAAGCCTCTCATGCCTTCTGTAGACCTTCGGAACTTGAGTTTTTTGTTTAAGCTCTTGGACACCTACAATCTTGCAATTGTGAATCTTCTCTATTTTCATCTTGCTTCTCTTCTAAGTACAAAATGGCCTTGAGAAATATACTTTGTTTCCCTGTTGTACACCTTACGAGTTCAAGTTTTCCGTTTTTTTCATTATTTTTTATCCTTTAAGCTCTTGGACACCTAGAATCTTGTAATTGTGAATTTCTCGTGCTTTCATGTTGTAGCTTTTCTAAGGACAAACTTGACAAAGAAATATGCTTTGGTTCCTCGTTGGAGACCTTGGGAGCTAAATTATTTTTATTTTATTCCTTTTTCTTACACCTCTTGGACACCTAGAATTTCGAAATCGTGAATTTCCTTAACTTTCATCTTGCAGTTTTTCTAAGAAGTAGCACAAAGGAAAACCAAATCATTTGGGTTATATGTAGATAAAATGTAACAGCCTAACCCTTGCCATCAGTGGGGATTTGGTTGGTTGGTAAATTGATGGTGCTTGTTGGTTTCCACATATGTGTTATTTCCTTATTATTTAGATGGTTTCAAAGATGGATTATTAATTATTGTTTCATTAAATTGCATAATATTCAAGACTTTATGTATATTTATACTGATATTGAAAGAAATACTTTTTGGATAGATCTCTATTTCCCATAGTATCATATATTTAAACCCCATAGTACATTGGAGTTAAAACAAATATATATAATTTTTGTTTTCACATTTAGCTATGATTATTTCACATCCAAATTCATATTTTAAGTAATATTTAATTTTTTTGAATTTATTGAATGTTTGAGTCCTAGGTAGCTTATAATCCTACTTGTTTCAAAATAAGGATGCACTCCCATTTGATTCTCACGAATAGGTTGTAATCATGAGGCTCTCGCTCAAGAGTGAACCTTCGCAAAATCTTGTGACGTCTTGTCACAAACAAAACCATCAAACTGAAAACACATCATTTTTCTCCTTCAAAGAAAAAAAAATTCACATCATGTGAATATGTCCATGTACTCTTACATATTGGTGTACAAAACCATCAACCAAACACAAGTTGACAAAACATGCCTCTTCAAACAACCGACTTTTAAGTCAAATAATAGAGCTCATGTACAAATTTCCATATTTGTTGCATTTAAGTGTGTCTAACATAACTCTACTTTCAACATCTTGCTTCATGAAACATGCACCATACTTTGAATTTGCAAAGAAATTCATGAAACATCAAAATACATGCTAGGCCTTAATTGGATAAGAAATCTTTAACCATTTGTCAGCAAACCATTTCAATGGCGTTTCTTTTTCTTTCAACTATGTTGAATTTAGTTTTTAGTTATATTTTTAATGTTGGAGAAAATAACTATTTATTTCACGTGTAATTAGATTAGTGATTTCATGTGTTAGGGTTGTGGATTCAGGCATTGAAACAACACCATTATATTTCAAATTTAAAAAATGATGGTTTGAGTCCTAGGTAGCTTAGAATCCTACTTGTTTTCAAAATAAGGATGCACTCCCATTTGATTCTCACGAATAGGTTGTAATCATGAGGCTCTCGCTCAAGAGTGGACCTTCGCAAAATCTTGTGACGTCTTGTCACAAAAAAAACCATCAAACTGAAAACACATCATTTTTCTCCTTCAAAGAAAAAAAAAATCACATCATGTGAATATGTCCATGTACTCTTACATATTGGTGTACAAAACCATCAACCAAACACAAGTTGACAAAACATGCCTCTTCAAACAACTACCTCTTAAGTCAAATAATAGAGCTCATGTACTTTCAACATCTTGCTTCATGCAACATGCACCATACTTTGAATTTGCAAAGAAATTCATGAAACATCAAAATACATGCTAGGCCTTAATTGGATAAGAAATCTAACCATTTGTCAACAAACCATTTCAATGGCGCTTCTTTTTCTTTCAACTATGTTGAATTTAGTTTTTAGTTATATTTTTAATTTTGGAGAAAATAACTATTTATTTCATGTGTAATTAGATTAGTGATTTCATGTGTTAGGGTTGTGGATTCAGGCATTGAAACAACACAATTATATTTCAAATTTAAAAATGATGGTTTGAGTCCTAGGTAGCTTAGAATCCTACTTGTTTTCAAAATAAGGATGCACTCCCATTTGATTCTCACGGATAGGTTGTAATCATGAGTCTCTCGCTCAAGAGTGGACCTTCGCAAAATCTTGTGACGTCTTGTCACAAACAAAACCATCAAACTGAAAACACATCATTTTTCTCCTTCAAAGAAAAAAAAACTTCACATCATGTGAATATGTCCATGTACTCTTACATATTGGTGTACAAAACCATCAACCAAACACAAGTTGACAAAACATGCCTTTTCAAACAACCGACTCTTAAGTCAAATAATAGAGCTCATGTACAAATTTCCATATTTGTTGCATTTAAGTGTGTCTAACATAACTCTACTTTCAACATCTTGCTTCATGCAACATGCACCATACTTTGAATTTGCAAAGAAATTCATGAAACATCAAAATACATGCTAGGCCTTAATTGGATAAGAAATATTTAACCATTTGTCAGCAAACCATTTCAATGGCGCTTCTTTTTCTTTCAACTATGTTGAATTTAGTTTTTAGCTATATTTTTAATGTTGGAGAAAATAACTATTTATTTCATGTGTAATTAGATTAGTGATTTCATGTGTTAGGGTTGTGGATTCAGGCATTGAAACAACACCATTATATTTCAAATTTAAAAATGATGGTTTGAGTCATAGGTAGCTTAGAATCCTACTTGTTTTCAAAATAAGGATGCACTCCCATTTGATTCTCACGAATAGGTTGTAATCATGAGGCTCTCGCTCAAGAGTGGACCTTCGCAAAATCTTGTGACGTCTTGTCACAAACAAAACCATCAAACTGAAAACACAGATCATGCAAGAAACATAGCTCGCTGACATATCATTTTTCTCCTTCAAAGAAAAATAATTCACATCATGTGAATATGTCCATGTACTCTTACATATTGGTGTACAAAACCATCAACCAAACACAAGTTGACAAAACATGCCTCTTCAAACAACTGACTCTTAAGTCAAATAATAGAGCTCATGTACAAATTTCCATATTTGTTTCATTTAAGTGTGTCAACATAACTCTACTTTTAACATCTTGCTTCATGCAACATGCACCATACTTTGAATTTGCAAAGAAATTCATGAAACATCAAAATACATGCTAGGCCTTAATTTGATAAGAAATCTAACCATCTGTTAGCAAACCATTTCAATGGCGCTTCTTTTAGTTGCACTTCATCATGTGAATCATCTTGACCCTCATCGATTATGAAATCCTCTTTTCCATTCTTCTTTTCATTTTTTATATCCCCTCTTGGATAACCATAATATCTTGAAATGGAGCTAGCCAACTCAAATATAGTATTGCAAATCCCTAGCTAAGTTAGATGAGGATTACATATGGTCTTGAATGAGCATTTGGACTCTTTAGATATGCGTACCAATTTTGTTCATATAACACAACAAATAGATGATTTAATTTACAAATGTCACATAGAAGTCATATTTATCTCATGGGCCTTCAACTTAAATTATATAATCGTTTGACCCCCACAAATGTCATTCAATACCTCAAAATGACTCCAAAAGGTTTTAGACTTGAATTCTCCACCCCCCATTAAAATGACCCTACAAGTTGATTCTTTCAGTTTTTTCACTCTATAAGCATCAACGTACGATTATGCATGATGGAGAATCTCTAGCGCTTTCCCTTGTTAATATATTTAATAATCTCTATATTTATTTAAAAGTATCAATAGTATTTCGACCATGAGATTTGAACAATGTGATGTCGTCGAAATACTATTGATACTTTTAAATAAATATTGAGATTATTAAATATATTAACAAGGGAAAGCGCTAGATATTCTCCATCATGCATAATCGTACATTGGATTTGGTGATAATTGTCTCCATATTTTGGCTTTCTGACCCGCAAAACATAATTATTTTACAAGGGAGGGAAGGAGGGATGATCACATTGACTTGCTTGATGACATGTCTATGAAGATTAACTACCTCAAGAACTATTTTTTTGCGTAGGGAAAGAGGCAAATTCCCATGTCTGAGCATGAAAACGTTCTTTGATATTGTTAATGCCTCTAGTGTTTACTTCTACAAGTTCTATAAGCAGAGTCTGTAAAGGGCCAGGTAGCCTCTGGATCTCATCTTTTATGAAAGGTGACATATCTAGTAAATGCCCTTGTAGTCAATCTCTGGAATGGATCTAAATAGAATTTCTTCATTTTAATATCCGTAAAACACAACAACTTTAAGGTAAACTATGTACATGTTCCATTCATCATGAACACAAACCTCACAAGCCTCCTTGGCTTTGGAGCATTTTCCTTGTTTTCCATAACCAAGACCCAAATAATTAGGCCCTTCTTGAAGAACATTTGGCTCAACTATGCCTTGTACATGCTTGCCTTTAAAACCCTTTACTTTCATAGCACATTTTCATCAAAAAATTGGACCTTATTCCTCTAATGTCTCTCAAAAGCATGTACAGATTCATTTTCAGAGGAAATTGAAGGTAGAAACCAATAGCTAATTCTTCTAACTAACCTTGACTAAAATGAGCTAAATTGTACTTTGATACGAACTTGATTTAAATTGTCCACCCCACATTAGGCACCAATGATTATAACCTTTAATGGGCTAGCACTGGTTTGTAATCATCATCTCAAAATGACCTAGTAGATGAAAAATTACCATGTTTGTAATCATCGTTTCACACCATCTACATATGACCCACCTACACACTATATGATTGAATTTATGGTAGGTCATCCCTTCTATCTAGACCATGATTGATTGTGACATTAGGTGAATAAAGGAAATTTGATAAGGAAGGGATCACTATAAGTTTGTCCTCCTCCACCCACTCCATATCCAGTGATTGCCTATTTTTTCTCTTCCAACATTTTATTTTGGAAATTCATTTTGGTAGTTAATTCTACTAATAGTCACAACACACCTGGAAGTCAAAGAAATTGTTATACACACTACTAAAATCAATTAACATTGTTTGTTATTGGACTTTACAATAAAAAACAACGTAGAGTTCATTAATGTAGTAGTGTATATGATAATTATATGTATAGTGGTGTGGCTATCGATAAAATTAGCTGCTAATGAATTTCGAGAATAGAAAGTTGGAATTGGAAAATTGAGAAATCACTAGCTATGGGGCGGATGGAGGAGGACAAACTAGAAACTATCCTCTGCTTATAAATTGTATTTTATTCACCTGTTGTCACAATCATTCATGGGATAGGTAGAGAGGATGACATTCCAAAAATTCATGCATATAATATGTAGAAGGGGTCATGTATGAGATGGTGTGAAGTGATGATGATTGACATGGTAAATTTTCATCTGCCAAGTCATTTTTAGATGATGATGACAAACCAATACTACCCATTTTAAGGTTATAATCATTAACAAGAAATATGGGGAAGGAAATTCAAATGTCTCATCATGGAAATTATAAAAATTGTAAGGATGGGGTTAATAAGCGTTATGGAAATTCTAAGTGCCAAATTCTAAGGAACAAGCCATATTTGCTTCTCAAAAACTTTATTTGATATATTCTTAAAAAACCAAGTACAAATTCTAGTAATCCTAGAATCATGCTTTACATAAGGTAAAATTGGGGAACTCATGACTTGTACTATAGATAAAAAAACATTTACCCTTACCAAAAAATATATGATAAAACTTGACAAACTACATAAGCTTAAGCTTAAGGGGATATAATCCTTCTTGCCTTCCATATAGATAATGAAAATGATTGTTCTAAGTCTCATGTTGCTTCTCATGTTATTTTATAAACCTTGGTTGGAAAGAAAAATAGGAGGGCAGAAATGTAAGAAATATAGAATATACTGGATTTAACAGCCCCAAACTGGATTTTACTTCGAGGTATTGATTTTTTGAAATCTATTTTGTGAATGTCGACCAATAGATATATATCATGGAGGATGAAAGACGGAGATCGGCCGAATCCCATATGGAGGCTCAGGGATTGGAAGATGTTCACGGTATTTAAATATAATCTTAAATCTCCATACATGTGTGTACATATGGAATTGATTTTTTTATTAACTTTGTGAGTGAAATTAGTTGTTAATAAGTTTCATATTTTAATTTTTAGGAGGCAAGAGGAGAAGGGTTTCTACGCCATCCACGGAGCGTGGCCAAGGTTCAACCGGTCGAGGGATGACTGGTAGCAGGTTGCGGGAAGGGGGTGATATTTATTCCCCCGAAGGCCAATCAACGACTGCTGGTTCTCAACAGGGTCACTGTGGGTCTGGTTCTCAGCAGCGTCATTCTGGGGTTGGTTCTCAGCAGGGTCATGTTGGAGATAATGTTAACCAACAACATCAAGGTTGCCATCAATTTCAATATTTTTTCATTAAATTTGTACAACTTTTTTTACACGTGTTTTTTCTAATATACGAAATTATATATATATTGATGCAGAGGCTGAAAATGTTCGAGCCAGTGGTCAAAAAAGACGCAGGGCCGCGCGCTACATTGAAGAAGAAGGCTGTCAACCCAACACAACTTATCCGGCTGAGATTACTGATATACCATGGGAAACGAACATGGCGGAATGTACCTTACAAAGGTGTGAAAGCCTTCATGCAAAATTGCAAAGAGATCTCGAGGCTTTGCCTCTACCTGCTGAGAGTAGACAAAGCCTCGAAATAGTTACACATTCATTGAGTGAAATGGTAAAAGTGTACAAAAATTTGGGGCCAACGACTGAACCGTTTGTAGAACTGATGAGAAAGAGAAAAGAAACAGTGATAGGTCCCGATAAATGGCAGGACATAAAACGGAGAGTAAAAAGAGATGATGCTAAGTCAATGTTTAATTATAAGGAAGGGCCAAAAAGAAAAATGTTGAAGGTGCAGTATTTCAAGCACCCAAACAAAGCAAAATATTTGTATGATCGACATCTTGCGGCCTTTGGAAGGCTTCCATGGAACGATGAGGTTCCTCTTTATTTTGCACAAATGTTTTATGCAGAATTTTTTTTGGGTATGAAACCCGACTACAATGACCTTCCTTCAGAATTTTTTGGCCTGGGGAGAGGTCGATTATATCAACGTAAGGGCACTAAGCGAGATGTGGAGTTGCCTCGCCCTGAGCCGCCATTGGTGAGTCAACCGTCTCGAGTCGAAACCCTGCGATCAGAGATGGATGCGACTTCTCAAATAAGTCGTGAAGCAAGAGATGTTATGATCGACAATGTTCATAGCGGATTGAGTGGAGTCGATATTTTCTTAAATCGACAAAGAGCACGTGAAAATGCACGTGCCAATTTTGTTTATCGTACAGATGAGGAGATTTACAACATGAATGTTGAAGATCTCCGAACATATGCAATAAATTGTCGCAATGGTCCGCAAGACCTAATTTTTCATGAGGAAGAGGGCACCGGAACGGTATGTGTTAGTGACCTTAGGGTTTGAAATTATTTTTACATATACATGTGTACAATTTGTAATAAATACATGTGTATGTACATGTATACATTTATTTGTATGTGTACATTAATCTAACAAAAATGTATGATTATATGTTAAAACACCATTTGTAGTTCTCTGGCATGATGCGTGATGAAAATGTTAATATTACGTTCTGGACCTCCGGTTCAAACGATGCAGATGGGTCTGACCATCATGATATGTTGGCACATGTATGTTAGTGTTTTTTAAGTGACTCTAAAATAAATAATTGTTGCCACACATGTACATGTGTGTATATATATAATTTGATAAAATGTTTTAACAGGTACCGATTCCGTCTGATGTTTTTGGGATGGCGGTACCTTCTTCTTCCTTAGGAGATATACTTTATAGAAGACTTTTTTAATTCGAGGACTTTAGCGACGGAGATAGGAACATCCAAAGCATTTGAAGAAGTTGTCTTTAGTTCTTTTTTTTAATATTATTGTTCAAATAAGTTTATATATGTACACGTGCATTTTCATTTGAAAGTTTTTAATTTATATAAATTATTTATGTATATATATATTTATATTTAACTGTACATGTATATTGTACAGGTTACCACTGCAGATGTTTCTATGGCAGAACCTGTTCATCAAATGGAGAGGCAACCTTATGAGGTATTGCGTGATTTTTTTGTTATATTTTGTTTTTTACATGAAGTTCTAGATATATATATTCTCATTTATTTTTAAAACTTCAAATTTTAATGTTCAAGTACATGTGCATTGTGTATGTAGGTTTCCTATTTACAGGATAGAGCGCTACCCGAGACCCAGACGCTAGATCCTCCATTTGATGGACAAGATTTACAGTAGATTTGATTTGATTTCAAAATTTAGATGGTTTTAAAATTTGTTAAACTTGATACAGTTTGATACTCGAGTGAGATTTACAATTTTTGGACATATTTTATTACAATAAGTTTTTTGGACATATTTTTGGACATATGTTAAATGTTTTTGTTGGATAGTTGAATTATAATTGGCATGTCATGTGATATTTAATGTTAAATGCTTTTGTTAGATAGTTGAATTATAATTGGCATGGCATCTGAAGTTTTTAAAACTACATGAATGATAGAATGTGAACCTACATTTGCACATGTGGTAAATTGAAATGTTACTTGTAACAAGACAATCCCCATTGATTTCATTATAGTATATGTTGATTTCTGATTTGATATAATTGCATGTATGATGGTACATTACTTGTAAAGTCATTGGATTAATAGTGTTCATTGATTTCAGTGTAAGCGCAAAAAAATGTTGACAATGTAGAATGATTTTTGTGTTATAATAATTAAACCTAATAATATTGGAGAGCAAGAGAGACTCGAGGTATGGTGTTTACTACAAGAGTTTGAGCTAAATATTTAAATGGTTTACTCATGTGTTGATTTCCGATTTGATATAATTGCATGTATGATGGTACATTACTTGTAAAGTCATTGGATTAATAGTGTTCATTGATTTCAGTGTAAGCGCAAAAAATTATTGACAATGTAGAACGATTTTTGTGTTATAATAATTAAACCTAATAATATTGGAGAGCAAGAGAGTTTTGAGGTATGGTGTTTACTACAAGAGTTCGAGCTAAATATTTAAATGGTTTACCTATGTGTTGATTTCTGATTTGATAAAATTGCATGTATGATGGTACATTACTTGTAAAGTCATTGGATTAATAGTGTTCATTGATTTCAGTGTAAGCGCAAAAAATTATTGACAATGTAGAACGATTTTTGTGTTATAATAATTAAACCTAATAATATTGGAGAGCAAGAGAGACTTGAGGTATGGTGTTTACTACAAGAGTTCGAGCTAAATATTTAAATGGTTTACCGATGTGTTGATTTCTGATTTGATATAATTGCATGTATGATGGTACATTACTTGTAAAGTCATTGGATTAATAGTGTTCATTGATTTCAGTGTAAGCGCAAAAATTTATTGACAATGTAGAACGATTTTTGTGTTATAATAATTAAACCTAATAATATTGGAGAGCAAGAGAGACTTGAGGTATGGTGTTTACTACAAGAGTTCGAGCTAAATATTTAAATGGTTTATGATTTATGATTTATACTTTCTTTTTAATATAATCGATACGGAAAGATGACAAAACTAATAAGGGTGACGATAAGAATAGAAGTTCAGAAAATATTTTAAGATTGATCACAAGAATTAAGAGAATGTCTCGGTCCATCATTGGTATGGCTTGTGCTGCAACCATGAAGTCTCGTCCCAACACCATAGAATGATCATCCATGTCAATTACTCTTAAGTCTATCTTTCCAAACCATGACCCTACTCTCACATGTGTGCCTTTCATGACACCAGTCACTGCTTTCATCCTCGAATTGACTGCCTTGAAAGCACTCAACTCTTTCTCGATGCTAGCCTTCCTCTTTCTAAGAGATGAAGCTGACTTTCGACTTAGGAAGATATGGGTAGCTATCTTGTCTATCAAAGCAGAGAACTTTTTCCCATGTACGATTGTAGACACGAATCTCAAGTCCAAGGAACTTTCATCATCATTCCTTCTCCCCTTCTTGCGCCTTACTTCCGCAATCTTCTTCAACATTTCCTCTTCCAATATGTCTTTCGAACTAGCCCTTGGCTTAACAGTCCTTTTCACATATCTCTTCTCATGAAGCTCCATAGAACAATCCGATCCTGGGTCTGCTTGAATTGGTTCAAGCTCTTTCCTTTTCGAATTCTGTCTAATTGCTCCAATGTCTTGACTTTAGCTTGCAACGTGGTGCTTCTTTCCTTCAAGTGAGCCCTTTCCATAAAGAGTTCTTGAAGTCTTTGTTCACCTTGTCGTATCTCCATGTCAAGCTTTTCAATTTCAGCAGTTTGTCCAGATAGTCCATCCTTGGAATTTCTTGGGTGAAAAACCAAGTAGGTTGAACCAAATTTGGTCTAGTGCATTGGAATTCATTAAAGAATTGGTCATTGGCGCTGCTTCAAGCTAGGAGTGAGCATCGTCACTAACCTACATTGAATATTTCACACTCCCTAGGGTGAATGATACTTTAAATTGATTGACAGTCTAAGACTTTCGAATTTTTCCGAATGCCAAATGATCTTACAAAGTTAGTATTTATAATATCCTAGTAGGTCATTCAATGACAACTTTTACCAGAAACTTGAAACAACTTTGGCATGTGATATTTAATTTGTTGAATGTTTTTGTTGGATAGTTGAATTATAATTGGCATGACATGTGAAGTTTTTAAAACTCGAGTTTTGGATGGTTTCAATCTACATTTTGCATGTGATATTTAATGAACTTTAAATGTTTAATATTTTAATGTTGCACAATATATAATCAAAAGGGTTTTAAAACTTAAAGTTTTGGATGGTTTCAATCTACAACTTAAAGTTTTGGATGGTTTCAACTTACATTTGCACATATGGTAAATTGAAATTATGTTACTTGTAACAAGACAATCCCCATTGATTTCATTGTATATGTTGATTTCTAATTTGATATAATTGCATGTATGATGGTACATTACTTGTAAAGACATTGGATTAATAGTGTTCATTGATTTTAGTGTAAGTGCAAAAAATTATTGACAATGTAGAACGATTTTTGTGTTATAATAATTAAACCTAATAATATTGGAGAGCAAGAGAGATAAGGTATGGTGTTTACTACAAGAGTTCGAGCAGGTATTCGGTGACAACTTTTACTGGAAACTTGAATAATGAGAATCTATCTTTGGCTAGGACATCATGTAAGATGCCTGACATAAACAGTAAAATTGTACTTGAAAGCTGAGATTCGGGCAAGTGGGGACAACCACTTGTTATCTCGTCCCTTGGAGGCTAGGCCATATGGGGACCGAATCTGACCTTACAAAATAAAGTGAAATAATTTGTACCATATGGTCGGAGAACATATACAAGAACAATTAATTTATCCAATATTGGATATATATATATCCAATACATATAACATTTTTAATCAATGCACATGTATAGAAAAACTACTTTCAGTTGATACTAGAGCATGTGCTTGTACCCAAACAATTTGTCACATGTGCAAACCACAAATAACATAAGCAACTCAATTTTTAGTTGAGTAGTGGAAGTTCTAAAACATATTTAATCCAAAGATAATAAATTGTTGGACACTTCACTCAAAAAAATTCTAATGGAATTCCATCCTCAATAATCCATTCATGATCGGATTTTGACATTTTCCATTTCTTAATTTTCGATTTTTTCTTTGATTGAACTTCTATCAACTTTATGCGTGCTGCACACACCAAGTGACTATATTGACAACTTATGGAATCAAGTTCATAGTCTTTAAAGTAAACAAAGTCTCCACTTTGATGAGTTTGTCTGAAAAAATAACCTTTCAGTATAATAGACCCTCTGTCATACTGAAATCCGTGATCATTATAGTCTTGTAATAATTTCATTTTTCGTTCAGTGCAACACATCAAATAATACTTCACATTTTCATTGTTGTCAATAGGTGCAATTACAGCAAAAACATCTCCTGCACAATAAAATAAATTTAACATTTAATTATGCATATTTAAATTTATTTGTAGATCTTTAAATCATTAGAAAGTAATTCAAATGTTACCTTCTCTAACAAGATCAGAAACTCAATCACCATCGGATGATATTGTAGTTTCCTCTGATTGCATTTCTTCAAACATTGCAACAGACATTTTTCCCTTTGTATTTAGCTCTGTATGTTTCAAATCGTTCACATACATTTTGTTTTCACAGACGTCATTGGATTTTGTGTTGTCTATGCAAACATCACAAAAACAAGAATATTTTCTTTTATCCAATGCAAACACATTTGTGGACAACTTTGTTTGAATTGAATGCAATTTTCGAGTCCCTTTTATTGTTTCAACGTCATTTCCAATTGATCTATTTACGTCTCCGATTCCAATATGCCAGAAAAACATTTATATGGAAAATTAGAAAAATAATTTGTAAATATGATATCAAAATACAATTAAAAATAATCATTGCATGATAAATGTACAATGTTTAAAATTAGATTTCCAATATAAATTAAATTGAATGTACCTTCTCACTTCTCTTGATGGGTTAATCTCATGGCTTAGAGCATTTTTGCACCATTGAACAACTTCTTCAGTGTTCACAAGTCGGCGTGCAAAGTGGTTCATTTGATATCTTCGAAGTACTCGTTTTATGCATGCTCCTGCACCGTCATGTTCTCCTTTTCCATGGCCAGTCTCAAAGAAATTCCAACAATGTTTAATGCAGGTTTTCTTATGAAGACAACACAACCAAAAAATGATCGTGCAGATTTGAATTGACCTGCGCATCCGTCTGACCATATCCAATGTTCATTGAATGTTATTCCACGATTTTTCAATGAATCATAAATTCTTCCAAAACAATGTTGTACAAAAAATGTATCATGTGTACGATCGTCACTGATATAAAAGTGATATTCTTTAATGATATGTCGATTTTCACTCGTGCTTTCTATATGATCGACATTTTGTTCAACATTTCTATATAGAATATGGACGAGCATGGAGACTTGGTCAGAATGATAGTATTCACTCTGAATTTCTTTTTGTGGAACAAATGTGTAGTTTTCTACAAAATCAATCACTGACAAAATGGTCCCTGGTGGAAAAAATTCACGAGATTTTTTGAATTGCAAGTCTTGCCATCGAGCTCTATGGGAATGCTTGGTGTATTTGTAAATTTCTACCTCAAACTTTCTCAAAAAGTCTATCAGAAAAATTTCGTCTTCTTGTAATTCAATTCTTTTAACACTATCCGCACCTTGAATCGATGTACCGATATATTCATATCTCTTCCATTTCACTTTCATGTTGGACAATGATTGATCATTTATATCAATATGATATTTTTTTTAAAATTTAGTCAAATTTCCACAATCATCGCATTTTTTACCACCAACAAATTTCTTTTTGTAAAATAGTTCATCGCTTTCTCTTTCACATAGAATTTGAGATATGAATTCGTGGATAGTGGAAGGAGGAGGTGAATCCTTCCATAATGTTCTACCGAAATCAAGGAATGTGTCATAATATAACTCAAATTCCACATGATAACGGCAACAACAAGTGTCGCGTACGGTGATAGGTTTTACATGCCATGGTTTTTGTTGAACAAAAGCAC
Source organism: Pinus albicaulis (assembly GCA_034641835.2). NCBI lineage: Eukaryota > Viridiplantae > Streptophyta > Pinopsida > Pinales > Pinaceae > Pinus > Pinus albicaulis. The sequence goes on along the minus strand of CM076576.1, from coordinate 869,092,492 downwards.
TGAGTGAAACTTGAATTTGACGATTCTCTTCTTTGAACTTGTTGAATAACTCTATTTGAGTGGTTTCCAAGAGATGTTTTTCATGTTCTTCGTATTGATTTCGTGCTATTCTTCTTCGCATCACATGTCTTGCAATGGGTGAAACACGCGAATTGTTCTTCCAATATTCATATATTATTTTTTTAACATCTTCTCCAAGTCTATCTTTGTATGGTTGCCTACAAATAGCTCTCCAACAAGTGAGTTCATCATTTACGTCTATTTGCAGTCGAAATTTTCGATGTTTGTGCAGAGTTTTTCACGAGGTTCCCAGTGCTCGTGCCATAGATGTTAGATTCAAACGATTCTCTTGAGTACTTGGTGAAACCATTGCCATTTGTATTCCTCTACATATATTTGAAACATCTTTATCTCTAGATATTTTAATTGACTCTATAGCACTACTCATATTTTTTATCACCTCTTCTTTCATTTTTTTATCTTTGGTTGATTTTCGAATACCCAATAGTGTCGTCGCTTCTTTTAATTTCCTTGATGATAGGAGACCTTTCAACATTTGAGCTTGAACTGTCACTTGCTCATTTTTGAAATACTTTTCAAAAATTCTATCGACACGATATCGTATAACATGGTCAGGTTTTTTATCTCCATATGTGTGTGTGTCGACATTTTCTAACATCTCATTATCGATAGTGATTTCATCTGTACATAGTCGAAAAAATAGTACATATTCAATAAATAACTAAATTAATAAGTATGTCAATAAATATTAGGAAAATTTTAAATATATCAATAGATCATAATATTTACATTTACATACCCGATTCAATTTCTGCTTGAGGTTGATTTTCTTCTTCAATATTTTGAGGAGTATCTCTGTCTGTTTACATTAAACAAAATATTTTTCAAACTAGTTCATCAAATAAAATTAAGCTTCATATTTTACATTGGGAAAACTTTAAAAATATATTAATAGATCATAATATTTACATTTACATACCTGTTTCAATTTCTGCTTGAGGCTGATTTTCTTCTTCAATATTTTGAGGAATATCTCTATCTGTTTACATCAAACAAAATATTTTTCAAACTAGTTCGTCAAATAAAAATTAAGCTTCACATTTTACATTAGGAAAATTTTAAATATATATCAATAGATCATGTAATATTTACATTTACATACCTGCTTCAATTTTTGCTTGAGGTTGATTTTCCTCTTCAATATTTGAGAGGGCTTCTAACTTTCTTTTGCGATATTGTCTTGTCTCTTCTCTACGTTCCTCAGGGTCTCTTTTTCGATCATATTTTCTCACACAAGTTCTTCGATTTCCCATGATAATAGGGTATGAGGTTCAAAAAAATTCCTTCAAAAAATTAGACAATAACTCAATTACAAAAAATATCACAAAAGATTTAATTTAAAAAAATCTTTTGTAAAAAATACGTAATCCAATCCAAAACACACACTTTAAAAAACACAAAACACGTACTTAAACACAAAACACGTACATACCTCCAAGAAAAATCACACCGCCTCCAAGAAATGTCTTCCAAAAAAATTCTTTAAATCCAAAATTTGAAGAAAAGTTTTTGAACAAAGAAGCTCAAAAGATTTATTTCAACACAAAACACGTACATACCTCTAAGAAAAATCACGCCGCCTCCAAAAAATGTCTTCCAAAAAAGTTCTTTAAACCCAAACTTTGAAGAAAAGTTTTTGAACTCAAACCAAGTTGTAAAATGAAATGAAGTGCGAAATGTGCGAAAATTGTGAATCATTTCGCGACAATTTATATTGACGCGAAATGTGTGTTTTGTAGGGGGCTCCACAAAATTTTCCGGCCAACAGAGAATTACACAATAGTTCGGCCGAACTTTTGATAAGAAGTTCGACCGAACTATTAAGACGTTAGTTTTAACGACTCGTAAGCGGAAAACATAGTTCGGCCGAACTTGGACTGAAAGTTCGGCCGAACTAACGCGTCACCAATTACGCAAAACCAGGCTTTGAAAACGGTTCTGCAACTTTGGACTGATTAAACTCCATGAAAGGTTGTTAATTAACTGTCGGAACCAAGACAAGAATTTTCAGAATTGAATCTACTTTCAGGAAATATAACTTTTATGGAATTTCGTAAACGTTTATTAATTTTAATTATTTTTCTAATAAAATGAGTGCAAACAATTTCTAAGGGTCATTGTGATTCAGTAAAATCAAAATTTTGTATCTCCCAAAATACATTGTAAAAAAAATTGAAAAAATTATGGGGCATTACATTGGTTCGTTGACTCTAATGGGTAGCTTTTAGATTTTTAGTTTATAACTTATATGTTAAGAAATTTGTTGCCACGCGAAACATATCAAAAATACGCATTTTTTCGTATTGGACCAGTTCAAAAAATTCTAGTAATTATGATATGCATCCATTGGCTTTGTAAATATGACGAAAACAAAGTAGACTCTGTCTAGATTGTTGTAACACATTTTTTTTTTTTCAAAAACACAAATTTTCAATGAATACAGCATTGCGACATAACATGACTTCTTATGAATCCTTTGATTGTTAAGAAACACACACTCAAAGAAACGCTAAGTCGACATATCAAATCTGCATAAATTTTTTTCAAAAAATAAGTAATAGAAAGCTAACAAAATTTCTCACAACTTTTATTTTTATCGCAAAATGAAATTCTACACAGAAAAATTGTTATAGTTTGCAGAAAGTTGAAGAACCGAAAAAAATGAAAATTTTTTCTCAAAAAAGGGCAAAAAGTGTAACCCAGCTTCACATTTTCACTCTTCAATTACATCGGACTCGAACAAGGACGCTGAAGTAACTACAGTAGATAATCAACTTGCTCTTGTTTCCCCCACGTCATCTCAAGGAGCATGGCAGAAGGTGGAAAAGAAGAAAGGGAGAAAAACATAGTTTTCTCTCCCCTTTGTATATTAATGAATTTTGTTTGTTATTTCTGAACACCAGACATGGCTGGTCGTTGACATATATTTTTAGCTGATGTTACATGTATTTTTGTTATCTCATAATAAAATTATGATTTTTCCTGTGGAAAAAAATGATTCCTCATGACGTTTCTTGTTTGAACGAGAAACAACTTAATAAAATATGGTTTAGTAAATTATTTATTATAGTGAAAACAATTTTACTATGGTAAAATTGGTCTTACATGGTGTACTTCGATCCATCTAATTGTAAATGGTTATATGACCAAAAATTGGTGAAACAAGTATATTATGGAACTTATTCCATAAACCATTTTTTTTTTTTTTAAATTTTAAATCACATTGTATTAGTCAAGAAATAGATAATTTCAAAACCATAAATTTTGGAATTGCTTCATCTACTAAAACTTATCTTGTATTTTTATACTACATCTCTGTCATGCCTTCGTAAGATAGATTTTAGTTACAAATCCACCAATTTTATTGAAAAAAAGAGAAGAAAATAAAAAAAAAGTAGTGATATGATTTTTTTCTCTATTATTATTATTATTATGCAATTTTAAGGTCACGACCAAGCCAAACACCAAATTGGTGTATGAGACCCCCTTGTTTTTGGGACAAGGGACCCACCTTCGCGCAACGATTTGATTGCTAAGTCTACGAAGGCATACATACTATACCCCCCTCTGGTTTTGAACCTGTGACCTCTTAGGAGGAAACACATGCTCTTAACCATTAGGCTCACTCAAGCAGTATATATTTAAAGAGTCGTAATTAGAAAAACATATGGCAATACTTATTAAAATGTGTAATGAACTTGAAATAAGTAGTTTCAAAAAAGTAATGCTTACTTTCCACTAATATAAACATCAACAACACGTATCATGTTATTATATGAACATCACTTTCACTAAAGAGGTTTCACTTTTATATGAGAATCTCAAGTTTTAACTCTTAATGGTGAGGTTGGAGATCTCAATAAGAGTTGTAAGGGCCAAATGGAACCCCAATTAATATACACTAAGACCGTAAACACATCATGTTACATGTGTGACCAAATAACGTGTCAACAAAACATGATGGTGAACTATTATATGTTAATATGAGTGATACAAATAGCCTTGTAAGGGCCAAATGGAACCCCAATTAATATACACTAAGACCGTAAACACATCATGTTACATGTGTGACCAAATAATGTGTTAACAAAACATGATGGTGAACTATTATATGTTAATATGAGTGATATAAATAACCTAAGTTATGGAAGACAAAATGCTTTTTATTTTGTTTATTCATGCTTTCTCATGTGAAGAAAATAAACTTAGAGATCATGTTCTTAAAAGGTAAAACAAAATAAGAGTCAAAATGTAGATAAATGTCTTTCGGATTAATCACATTATTAGGATTTGGTCGACGTTTCGAACCATCTAATATGGTTCATCCTTAGGACAAGGTGAAAAGCTAATCTATCTTCATGAATAAATAGTATGGATGCATCATTGCCCATAAATAGCCATTAAAATTTATTAGGATTGTTAAAGAATATAGCTTCTAATGCTTGTGTTGCGCACAAAAAGACTTTTCGCACTCGCAATACAAAAGAGCCTGAACGTGGCTTATGGTGATGGATTTTTGGTCGTGAAAATAACTCTTCTAAATTGAGTTTCAGTTTTTTTTGTTATGTAAATTCTAATCACAATAGAATGCAAATGTTGCTTATTGTTAGGTTCTTTTTGTAAAATTTACAAGGACCATTTTTTTTGTTTAAAGGGAATGGTGTGTAATAGTAAAAGTAAACATTTTATTTACTTATTCAAAGATCTCCATTTTTTTTGTTTAAGGGAAATGCTGTGTAATGATAAAAGTAAACATTTTATTTACTTATTCAAAGATCTCCATTTCGTGGACGACTCAAATTTTATATTTTTGATGTAAAAGTACTCGCTCCATAACCAGACTTTTATTAATTTAAATGTCTACCCATTGTGTTAAAAAAACCATAAAACCTTCTATTAAATTTTGCATTATTTTGTTTTTTTGTTTTTTTGCATAATGGTTGTGGAATTGTGAAAAATAAATGATTATAATAATATGTTTTTTTATATATAACTACATAGCACCGTTAAACTATGAAGACCAACTTCATAAAGCATTTGCAACACTTTTTTTACACGATAGTGTGAATGTGCAAGGCCACAACATCTTACAAAATTAATTATATAACTAGATAACAACATTACAATATGACCAACATCATAGAGCATCTCCAACACAACACCTTCCACATTGCTTTTAAGCAATACGTTGTTTACTTTGACGTAAAATATGTCAATTATTTCTATGCTACTCATGCTCATCAAAAGAGTGTCCCATTCTCCCATCCATGTCTAATTATTTTTAACGTTTCCTTGGTGAGAAATATAAAATTTCATTTTCTTGGTCACCCTCTAATATTTACTATGGTCAGAGGGGCATAACTAACTTAATAGCATCACAAAAAAAAATCCAACTTGACATTTGTTACATGTCCTCGTAGACGCATGGTAATGCCATATATATATAGCATAAAGGTTGTGTGAGGGGATTTTTAAATGGTTATTATTATGTAAATTTTAAAAATAAAAATATTACATGATTGTAAATAAAATTAGCAATTGTATTAGATGTTGCAAAAGAAACGTTTTAAGGAAAAAATTTGAGAGTGGTATACAAAAATTCATTGAAGGTAAAAATTAATAAACAAAATGCCATTTAAAGTTAGAAGATAAAGAAAAATCACTTCAACTATGCCAAATTGAGAGATTTTGTAACCTTTCCCACAAAGATTGCCTCTTAATCTTCAAAGATAGTCTTTCAAGTTCTAATAGCAAACATTTTTATAGATTTTGAAAAAATACAAGTAGTAGGTGACATCAAATAAACTAAATAAAATAATATTAATTGATGAACAATGTGATGACTATCTTTCCAAATCTAAATTTGCATCACAACCTCGCAAAACTATGACGGGAAACTCTAGTGCAATGCAAACCAAAAAATGATGCCCAGGAATGTCCAGAGAAACCTGAACTATAAAAAATGATGTCAAAGATGAACTTTATGGAAAAAGTATAAGAGAAAAAGAAGACTACTAATAAAAATAAAAATAAAAACCTGGAAATAGTCTAACGGGTATGGAAATGATTGTATATCGACTTTCAACAATGATTGAAAATCAAGATTTTTTGCCAATGATCAACAATTGCCTCTAACTAGTGCTCCTTATTGTGTGAGTCTGCTATGTTTAGTTCTTTATGTGAGGTGTTGTATGAACTATGGTTCCATCGGGGTAAGTTTTGTGTAATTATGGTTTCGTATGTACAACCCCGTAGGTTGCATCTAAATAGGGTAAGTATTTGAAACCAGGGGTCCATCTCTATTGTTCTGTGTTTAAAATGAAAAGGTAGCAAGAAAAAAATCAGGAGAGAATCAAGTAGGCATGAATGTGTAGTTAACATCCTATGTATTTAAAGTAAGTGAGAGATATTGAGAAATTTAGAAAAACCTTTCCAACATAGATTGCCTCTTAATCTTCAAAGATGGTTTTTGAAGTTCCAATAACAAATATATGATATATTTTGAAGAAAATACAGGTAGTAGATGACATTAGATAATCTAATTAAAATAATATTAATTCATGAAAAATATGATGACTATCTTTCCAAATCTAAATTTACACCACAACCTCATAAATTTCAGACATCATGTATTAGACAAAAATGAGCCACACATCAGCTCCCAATTATTCATAATCTTTGGTGTAAAATATGCAATGTTGATGGGAAACTCTATTTTAATGGAGTTCATGATGTTCGATATCTCCAATGTCTCCTCTAAGAACATCATCTCTGAAATTGTAAAGAAACATTTTGAATTGCAAAATAACGTAAATTTTTTATTTTAACATAGATTAATTAGTTTTATTTATTTTATTTTATTGTTGGATAACATCTCTAATCACCTTTCATTGATTTTGAATTTATGACAACATTGCCATTTTTTACGAAAAATTTGTTTCTTTCCCACAAATAGTTCTCCTTTCCCGACAATTTTATAAATTATACTATTCTGGCGAGGAGTATTGTCATCTATGTGACATCCACAACCCTTCGATTTCAATCATGATTTTGATGCAACTGCACGAAAACATTACTAATGTGATCAAATTTGTGGATTTTTTTTTTTTTTCTATATGTTACTCGATGGTATTATTATAACAATGGTTTCTATCTCATTATTGTTAATATGGTGCCTCAAATTGTAATCTTGTTCCAAGCATAAATTCAAGTTATAAAGTCAATCCTAATATACAAAATTACTGCAACTCCCTAGCAAGAGAGTACATAGCTTATTTACTTTTGTAAATCCATCTTGTATATTTGTTGTCTTTTCTATAAATAAAATTTATAGAAATTTTGTTTAAAAAAGGGTTACTCAATGGTGTTATTATACAATGGTTCAAACTTTTATAATTTCCATTAAACAATCCAAGACTTTTATATAAGTTCCCATCTTTCACCATATTTCCTACATAACTGCCCATCTTGCCTTGGAATAGTAACAAGTGCCCTATCTTAACTGGAATAGTATGCCATGGAGAAAGGAACTGTGAACATTGGACTTAATATGCAAATAAACATGTATCATATCGACAACAAATTGAGGGTCTTGGTTTATGTTGAAAGACAGAACGTGTCCACATAGAGGCTTGTGGTTTATGTTATATGAAACATGATCAAAGATACAAATGTAGAGGGTCATGCCCAAAGAGATATAGATAAGATATTTGAATAATAAAATGTGAATGACACCAAATGTTATCCCTCATCCTTCACATTTCATTGATGAAATTTGATTGGAAATGTCACAAAAATTTAAGCCGAGGCAACAACTTATATATTAACTTGTATAAATCAACACATCCACCCAATATTGGTAGTCATTGAACATTTGAAGTATGTCTTAAATTTCAATATAACAAAAAAATTACAACAGTGAGGGGTAGCAATGGATGCAAAACTTCACCATATTTTACTAGACATTATTATCAAAATACCTTCATCGGATTACATATGTTGGATCGAAAATTTAACTAGAAATATTTGGTCATATGGTAGGAATCCTAATCTCTCTTCCTCTTTAAATATTAGACAATAATACACAGATGCTAAACTCTTGGAGATAACGTTCTCTCAAATTGTACATATATGAGAGACAATTAACGATGAAACTGAATTACTGCAATATATCACATCGACATAAATGATAGATAAAAATGGAAAACCATTTATGTCTTTTCACTTCATTCTCCTTACCACCTTGAGCGCACTGATAAGTTTTTTATTAATCAGCACTAGGGCTTGGGGATTGGTGTACAATATGTTTGTGTAGCACACTGTAAAAAATTGGGGGTTATCTCTCTCTAAGGTTTGATGGAAAGAAACACACTCAATATTAACATTAGAAGACCACACAATATTAACATTTTAAAAATTAATTAATATTTCTAAAATTAACAAATAACATGGGAACCTCTCAACGGTATGAGATTTAAAATAAAAATGAAACTATGCTATTCATATATATATTTTTAATGATTAAAATGTTTTTATTTATTTTAATTTATTTATTTATTTATTTTTTTAAATTTTTTATTTTTATATATAATTATAATATATATTTTAAATTATAAAATATATTTTACATATTTATAAAATTATAGTGCATATAATTGATTTAAATATCAATGAATATATAAATGGAAAATCATTTACAAGACACTCAAAATTTAAATCCAAAATGAATGGTGCTTCATGACCCTCAGATTGCGATGAGTAATATTTTATTCTAGGTAATATTTTATGTTTGAATATTAGAATACTTAATATTATTAACTTATATTAAATTATACATAAAGATAATAGAAAATCAAATTCCAATTAATTAAATCATTTCAACCCAAAATATGTAACATGGAAGTATACACTATTGAACCCATAGATAAAAATATCATCTCCTGAACCAAGTGCTCACACTGCCCACACAGTTGGTTAAAGGAAAATCATTTACGAAAAATATTTTTTAATATTACATTTTTATTAAAATATTTTAAAGATTTAATTTTCAAATACTATTTATGTATATAATTTCTTAAAACCAATAAAAAAACAAAAATACATGTTTTATACTGATTTAATATTGATTTCTCTCACCACATAAGAATACACATATTTTACATGAAACATAATATTGGATAAATAAATAAATTAAAAATTCGATGCAAATATTTCACAAAATATTAATAATAAAAATAATTAAATGTATGCATACAAGAAAACAACATAAGAGGATATGTTTTAACATTTTAACGTGAAAGTGTGAATTATAAATAAAATATTTCAAAGTGAACTACATATATATATTATACCAGCTTAGATCCATTTTAATTTTAGATACCAGACAATAATACACACACACACACACAAACATATATATATATATATATATTATACCAGCTTAGATCCATTTTAGTTCTAGATACCAGACAATAATACGCAGATGCTAAACTCTTGGAGATAATGTTCTCTCAAATTGTGTAATATATCACATCAACATAAATGATAGATAAAAATCGAAAACCAAGGGGTGAAGGATGAGCACTAACACATTTATGTCTCCTCACTTCATTCTCCTTGCCAACCTTGAGCACACTGACAATTTTTTTTTTATTAATCAACACTAGGGCTTGGGGATTGGTGTACAATATGTTTGTGTAGCACACTATACAAAAATAGGGTTATCTCTCTCTAAGGTTTGATGGAATGAAACACACTCAATAATAACATTAGAAGACCACACAATATTAACATTTTTAAAATTAATTAATATTTTTAAAATTAACATATAACATTAGTGACCATCAAATTTCTATATACTGAGTTATATTTTATGTTTGAATATCATAATACTTAATATTATACAAGCACAAGCTCAATAGCATAGGAGATCATAAACTTCCTAAGCTAGCTTCAAATTCCAGCCAAAACCACCTAAGGCTTAAACAAGGTTAGTATAAAGACACCAGGGCCTAGTTAAACCATTGGAAGACCGATGAGAATGTTGCATTGCAAAACATCATCAACATTAAAAAAATTGTTACTTCTAAGTTCAAAGAAAAAATGTGGTGTGAGAAAGATCTAGCAGCTAAAAGAAAATTAAGATATTATAAGGAGGTCGTCAACCCCACCTTAGAAGATCAAAAGTATCTCTCTATTTTAACTAGCTCAAAGAAGGAAGTTAATATAGCCAAGATTAGAACGAACTCTTATGAGCTCCATAGTGAAACAGGTCATTGGACAGTTCCTAAAACACCATGGATGGAAAGGATCTGCCATCTCTGTGAGAATATGAACTTCGAGGATGAAAATCACTTCCTCTTAGAGTGCCCCACGTACAACCACATTAGAGCTCAATTTCATAATCTTTGTTGCAATACTGACCTTCCTAGCCTTTTAAGATGTCAAAATTATAGTGAGATGGGGAGGCTTCTCTCCAAGATTTTTCAGCATAGGAATAAAATCTTAAATCAAATTAAATAACTCTTTTCTTTATGTCCGATAGACCAAAGATTGGTCTTGGTGGACGTTAACCATCATCATCATTAAATTATCCATACTAATAAATAAGATAAAAACAAATTCCAATTAATTCATTCATTCATTTAAAACAAAATATGTCACATGGAAGTAGACACTATTGAACCATAGATAAAAATATCATCTCCTAAACCAAGAGCCCACACAGTTTTATTTGTGATTAAAGGAAAATCATTTAATTTTTTTTTTTTTAATATTATATGTTTATTAAAATATTTTAAAGATTTAATTTTCAAATACTATTTATATATATCATTTCTTAAAACCAATAAAAAAACATAAATATATGTTTTATACTGCTTTAATATTAATTTCTCTCACCACATACAAATACACATATTTTATATGAAACATAATATTGGATAAAGTAATAAATTAAAAATTTGATGTAAATATTTAAGAAAATATTAATAATAAAAATAAAGAAAACAATATAAGAGGACATGTTTTAACATTTTAATGTGAAATGTGAATTATAAATAAAATATTCCATTGTGAATTACATATATATTATACTGGTTAGACCTCTACATATATATTACACAAACTTAGATCCATTTTAATTTTGGATTTACTAAGGACTTAAAGGAATCAAATCTCTTTTCACTCTAAAAATATGTTTGCATTACAAGAAATTTGATCTTAATCTTGATAGATCCAAAATTAAAATGAATCCAAGTTAATTTAATATCTTATATGTAATAAATATAAATATGAATATTTAAATAACTTTCAAATTTCCCATATTAAATTTAGTTTTCTAAACATCAAATTTCATTATTAAACCATTTAATTTATTCTCCTAATTCTATTTAACTTTGTTGTTACAAATTCTTTAACGACACCAAACTTAATGTGCATGATAGAATTTTTATAAATGACGAATTCCACATATTATATAAGTATTCCTGAATGCTTACAAGAGAAAATTGAGGAGCAAATTCAATGGAGAATCAAGTTGAATAAAATCAGGCGGAGACTTTCAAATAGGAAGCTTCAAATTTGATGGTTATGTCCATTTTAATCATTTTAATATAGAATATTTACATATAAAACACCTTATAATTAAAAAAAAAACAAATCACCTTAGCAAAAATTACCTATAAAATCCCATCCATCCATAGTGAGTGAAACACGGGAGGATCGTTTGCTTTGAGTGATTGGCATCATTAGTAACGTATTCTTGGGATAATTAGTGAGGATCTTAGGATATTCATGGTTCAAAATATATCAATCAATCTAGTAAATCTTATCTCAATACCACAAAAGCAATAAATTTTTTCACAGTAAAAAAACTAATTTTGGACATAAACCTTACAGAAGTGTTATTTCATTTTTAAGATTAAATTATCATCATTATAAAAAAAAGAATATGAATGCTTAAAAAAAATCTGTCTTAATTTAAACCAAACTACTACGGTAAAAAGAAATCTCATTCTTAATATCAATCAAAACCAGAAGAATTCTCATTTCTTAATATAGACTACTAAAAAGTGTCGATTTGGCAAAATACTATAAAAATATTAGTTTAAAGGCGTGGAGGTTAAACGAATTACACTGACATTAGCTAAGCAATTAACCTCAATATTCAAAACCGTTATTATGCGTTATAATATAAAAGAGAGGAAAATAAGCAGAAAACTAGAGGGAGGGAGAGGGAGAGAGGGAGGGAGGGAAGGAGATACCATAAGCTATCTCATCAACGCGCTTTCACCTACCCCTTTTGTCGCCTTGTTTGAAATAAAGGAGAGAGCACCCACAGGGCCAAGCGTGATTTGGTACAAGTTTGAATCCATCTTGGATCTGAGTATTCTGAAACAACAGTGGAACTGAAGGGAAAATGCAAGAGCTTTTTGCTTTCACTTATGTATTGAATTTCTCACATTTCATTGCTTTGTTTGATTTGAAGTTCGGAAGAGAAATAACACCCTCAATATAATGACCGAGTTGTCTTTAGTGCGACTTTTTGAAGGTTTTTACAGTGCCTTTTTCCAGTGTAATTTCTCTAAAGTTCGGCAAGAATTCATTGAAAAGAGAAGTTTGATTGCTAATCTTGCACAATCAAAGTGCCCTAGGGGTTTTTGAGGGTGTTGAATCCATATATAGAGTAAAAAAACCAGTTTAAATAACAAAATTCAAGATTTTACATCAATTTTTTTCACCGGATTCAGGCACCTAAAACTCCAAAAAGTCGCACTAAAGACAACTCCTATAATGACATCGAGAGACAATAAATTCTCTATTTTGATCGTTGGTGGCACAATATACATGGACAATGGGATGATGGTAAAGACCTGCTTAGCGATGACATTAGTTTAAGCCATCTCAAACAGGCAGTAGCATCGCTTGTAGTTTCCATAAACTTAAGTCGGGGATGAGTTTATGCTATCTCAAACAGGTAGTAGCACAACTTGTAGTTTCCATAAAAGAAACTGTTGCACACATTCAAATAAAAATAGAGAATGGAATAAGTCTTCGAGTTAATCCATCAAGAAATGATTAACCAAGAAACATTTCTTTGATTAGTTTTTGAATCTCTGTATTACCTGTCTTAATTATTAGTTTTTTCTTAATTTTTTTTTTGTAAGCTTAGGTGGTACCTTCTATTCTCTATTAATAAAGTCAGGCAAAAGATACAAAATTAGACCTCAACGTGCCTGCAGGAAACCAGGTATTTTGGCCATCGAAGTTCAAAATAAGTCAGCCAAAACATAAAAAGTCTTAACAGCCTATACCATATCTGTCGATACTGGATATCCAAGTCTAGAGACAATATCATATACAAAAGAAATTAAAAGGATTAGCCATTTAAAACGAAAGTGCACCATAGGAACAATAAATTCTTAATCCTTCTCGGATTCAATAGGCACTAGATCTTTGGCTGAAGCTCCTGGTAATTCAACTGAAACCTGTTGCATTGCCTTAATTTCCTTCTCCAATCTTCCAAGCCTCGCATATTGATGCAGCTGACGTAAATTAATTTCCTGAATATTCCTATGGATATCAGCCAAGGTTGATTCCAACTTTGTTTCAGCTATAGACATAAAAGCCTTGGCTAACAGGCATTTAATTAACCAATAGGTTTGTACAGATTTTTGAAACAGAGAAGTTCGACCCCGAGTGTGCCTAGGGTCTGGAATAATAGTCTGCATATCCTCCAAAGCCATGTCATCTTCCAAATCTATGTTATCAAGAACCTCAGTTTCCCATTCGTAAATACGGGCATGAACTGAATTAGGGATGTCTGTCATAAAATTTTGAACCAGTGGCTCAAGATGTTGCTGAACCGACTTCCTTCCTCTTTTCTGGTGCGTTTCAGGAGAGGGTTGCTTGCCTTTTCCCCCAGTAGGCTTTCTTCCTCGTTTAACCATTTTAGAGAAACCTGACAAATCTGTTAAGACTTCCAGCCAAACAACAATACTAGTCAGCTTTGTAGAGAACATGTAAGGGAGAGCACGAAGAACAGCTCCATCTCCCAGGTCAGTCACCGAGAAGTACAGAAGAGGTAAAAAACCAGAGCGAACACGACAACATCTGAACAGGTCTAGAAAAGGCTGAAGAGCAACTCGCTGTCTAGAGACCTTATCAAAGACCCAAAAATCATAACTAAAATAGCAATCCTGAAGGGAAAAAGGCCAATTCAAAGTCCCAATTACAGATTTAGGACAGTAAAACGAACTAAAGAAACCCATACGAATTTGCATGCAGGGTCCCAACAATTCCTGAAAGAGAGCAAGGTGCAAAGCAATTGCCCGATTCTGATACTATAAAAGGGGAAAATTAACAGAGGGGGCATTATTTCTAAATCCCGTCACCCAAACCAAAGTAAAACATTCCTGAAAATCAATAGGGAAATTTAGAGTCCCGATTACAGAAATATTAAGGTAAAACGAACCAAGGCAATCCCTAACAGTTTGCATGCAAATGCCCGACATGCCCCAAAAGTAAGCCAGGCACAAAGCAGCAATACCTTTAACTCCCAACACACAAATTAAAGCATAACGTTGACTAACAAGCCCATTACTGTGATGAAAAAACCCATAATTTGATAGATACCAGGGTCAAAGAAAAGAACAAAGACGTAAACAGACTAGCAGGCATAAAAATGCAAGACAGAGCGAAATCCTGTTGATGAAAATAGATGCTGCAACCAACTTCCTGAATCTGCTGCATGAATTCATACCAGAAATGACCATACCTCCATTCCCACAAATCTTCTAAGAAAACCATGATAAAAATCCATAGACAAGAGTAGAACAGAGTCCAGAGCTGAAGGTTAAAGAGCGGAGATACATACCACTGTTGAACTTGAGCTGTCACCTTGAAGCTCGTTCGGCCAGAACCGCTACATGCACTATCAACCTCGAGAGCCAAATTAAGAGCAAATAAACAAACAATGAAACGAAAAACATCCTTACCTGCCTTAACCCCGCACTGACGACACTTTTTCCAAAACTTGACTGACATCCTGGTTGGCCGATCCATATGGAGCCTTCGGTATGTACTCTTCATTTATGAGGGTGGGTGCTGAACGTCCCATCCACCATGACCTCCCGACGGTTGCATGCGGCCACCACGTGGTAGGCGTCCTCCGCTCACGTAATCGCGGTCGAGCTCGTCACCATGGTTAGGCTCGGTCCTATGTCGTTCACACCCCGATCGGGGAATATTGTTACCCTGTGTACCCAGGTGCAAATCCTCTGTTAGGATATTCTGGAGAGCAGGCATTGACTGCACCATCTCCCGTTGCCATGGTCGATCCAAATAACCGTCCACGTTTTGACATGCCCAGTTCGCAAGATAATCAGCCGACTTGTTTCCTTGTCGTCTCACATGCACATGTATGATATAATCAATTTTCTTGAGTTCTTGTTGAATTTCCTATATCAGTCTTGTTGTCCGCCAACTCTTAGTGATCGATTCCCAGTTCGTTCCTTGTAGGAGTTTTTTAATAATACCAGTAGCCATTGCTGAATCTCCTTCAATTTCCAGCCTGTAATAGTGCTCCCGCTTAGCAATTTCTAGTCCTAATTTCACCGCTGCTAATTCAACTTCGTTGTTTGTCAAGAACCCTAAATCAATAGCATAAATCCTGAGAGTTGTCCTTGTACAGTCTCGAAATAATCCTCCAGCACCTGCCTGTCCAGGATTCCCTTTGGACGCTCCGTCATAATTCAGTTTTACAAAGCCAAATTGTGGTTGATCAAAATTATTTCTCACCTGATAAAGTAACGACACTTGTTTCCAGGAGGTAGGTGATACCGGGCCTAAAAATCTTCAATAGTCTAACATTTTATCGAATGGTGTAAATTGGTACATAGTGGCAACTATGGAAATTGTTTTAAAAAAAAACACCTTACGTCATAAATATTACATAATTATAAATAAGTGTTAGCAATTTAATGAAAATCTGAAAATTTCTACTTTCATGTTATTTATGAAAAGTTTAGCAATTTAAAATAAATAATTTTATTATTAAATATTTTAAAATTAATTTTTATTTTTATTTTTAAGATTAAAATTAAAATTAATGAAAATATAATGTAAGCTTAACTAAATATTAAGTTTAAGATAATAAAACTATAATATCAGATAAACTAAATATCAATATTAACTTAGTCCTAAGAGAAAATTAAATTGATTTGAGTATATTAGTATGGGGCAATTTTAATGAATAGCCATGAGATCTATTCCCATACCATCCATCCTTTAGGGTTAATAGTTATGTATGAGTGATTGACTTATATCTAGGAATCCAAGGGGGATTGGGGAACTCTACAAAGCTATTTCTTTGAAATATGAAAATATTAATATTAAATTAATATTAAAAGTTTAATTTAATTGAAGAAAAGAAAGGTCGATTATAAGTCAAATTTCTGAAAGTCAATATTAAAGTTAATTTTTTTAATAATTTTCATAAATTGATTTTTAAAGTTAATTTTTTTGTTATCAAAGTTTTATTAATTTTTTTTTAAGACAATTTTGATCTCCTCCTTATTGGTTGGACACCCATTTTCAACTTCACATTAATTATAAAAATCCTCCTCTTTTCACTTCACACCAATTTTCTATATCTATCCATTTTCATAAAACTAATTATCATTGTACTATGTGGACATCTATCCATTTTCATACAACTAATCATCATTGTACTATGTTTGAAGTTTATTACCACATAAACAACCTAAACTTGAGAAGGAGATCTAATTTAAGATTTCTTTTTTTAATTACAAACAGGATAGGTTACGAGGTCTTACTGCATCACTCTAATTGTGCATATACTCAACAATACTTTATCTAATGTCAAAACTTTCACTACATCTGATTTAATTAACATATAAAGGTACTTGTTCACTATCATTTTCCTCAAGTTTAATATGGAAAATTATTTGTACAAACCAATTTCTAACCTTATTATATATGCACTTATGATTGGTTAAAGGCATATCAACCCATGTTATTGTAGTTTTAGAGTGGAACTAAGCATTAGATTTAAGTTGGAGAAACCATCTCAAGGCAAAAAAAAATCTTCTTTCAAAACATTTTTATATTATTTGACAACATAATCTACAATATATAATATAATGGTTTTTTAATCACTTTATAGATGCATAAGTAGGTAAAAATTTAAGGGCTGAATTAAGGATAAAATAATTTTGCATGGTTTTTTGAAATAATGTTTATGAAATATATTAACATGTGAAATTTATGTTTTGGAACACAACAATTACATCATGAAAAGGTTTGAAATCATTATATAGCTACTATCTCCTAAGAAATGAATTATGAGAAAAAGTGCATAACTGATTTGTTCTCCATATTGATGCTTATAGAGTGGAAAAAGTGGAGGAATCAACTTACAAGATCAATTTTAACGACGAGTCTCGATTTGGAAAATCGTGGTATTATACCTTCTAGAATTACTTTGAGGCATTAAACAATGTCTTTTGGGGGTAAAACATTTTTTCATAAGCACCACACCCCTTAGTGAAACAACACAAGAATCACCTCAACCAGAGTCCATATGCAAAATTTATGCCACCTAGAAGTTGAATTTCTTGTTTTGACCACCATGATTCGAGAGGATGCCACACCAACCCCCATTATTCATAAAATAAGTGTCTAGCCACATGATCACGATGAACAAGATTCTAGAAGAGTCGATATTGTAGCTCTAATTAAGAGTTGAAGGAATGAAACCTCACCGCTTGTAGGTTATCAAGTTGTGTTATAACCAATCCACTAGGAGGAAAACGAGTTTAATTCTATTCAAGTGCATTTTGTTTCATAGATGAGCAGAGTAACTAAGAGAAAATAGAGAGGCTTTGTGCATTATAGTAGCCTATGAGCCACGTGTCTCACTCCTTTGTACTTGCATCCATTTCGATTCAGAAAAAGAGAGAATGGAGAATTCACACCTTCCAGTTGGGTTTTCTCCGTAAGGGTTTACTAGATCATACCATGTGTTCATTGTGGTTTTTTAGTTTTATATCACTATTCTCTATTTTCCATATTTTATTTATTGCATGCATAAGCATAATACAATAATTTAATAAATCCAAAAATCTAAGGAAATATTAACCCTCATAGTGTAGATTTCAGATTTTCCAAATATATTTCAATAGATATGTTGTGGCAAACTCTCCAGTAGAATATCCACGACAATTTATGGATCATAAATAGTTTAGTATTATCCACCAACTCTCTAAAATACAATGTCTAAATGTGTACACTCATAAAAAATTCCTAAAATAACAAAAAAAATTACTTGCATCCAGATTTACTTGTGAGGAGGCACCTGGCCCTATTGCATCGAATCAACTACTTCACTGGAGGTAGAAACATTCAATTACGACAGTGTAGGAGACACTTGAACCAGAGATCACCGAATTGGAAGAAGCTTGAGTTTTTTGGGCTTGAGCTCACTATACTTCCTCAATTCGGTTGTAGAGACTATCTATTTTGTTGTCCACTCCCTGTAACTTATGATGATGGTCGATTAGAATATCCATTATCAAATTCAATTGTGAGGCATTATACTATGTGTGGAGCTAGAGCTATAGAATGTTGTCAAGGGGGTCCCCATCATCGCATGAAGGAGGAGAAATTTTTTTCCACTAGGCTACCATTCTGACGACAAACGAAATCCATAGGTCTTCAACCCATAAGAAGCATAACACATGAAAAGTTATGAATGGTCCTTGAGCCATATTGAAAGGAGGAAAATTAAGAGAACAATGAACATGAACCAATTAATACCACCATGAGATGTAATGATACCAGGCATATATAGATTTGAATGCTTGAAGGGGTGGGGGAGGACAAACCATATAGAGCAATGATGGGATAATATAAAATATCCATGCCAACTTATGGAACCCAAAGCATCAATGTATCCTCATAACCACATTAATTGATTTAGGGTTTAGTTAACAAATTCCATTTGAATCATGGTATGGGTTGGGTTCATTGAGATCCATTAATACATAACATATGTTGGCTCTCATAGGTAGCTAACTTAGAAAATAGGTCAACCACCCTATTATTGTGGTTGAATATATGAAATAATGACACCTCAAAGGTGCGACCTATCCCTCTCCAAATACACTTAAAAACAGAATTCAACTTGGGTTCGAATGATCTAGGTGGATATCGGTGGCCACCCACCTATTCCATTTGGACCCGCACCATCAATTCTTGCAACTTTTCACACTCAGCACAACTTACTATTTTTAGCAGGTTTTTGGGTCCTACACTCCCGGAGCCGTTTTGGGGCCTTAATGATCCAGGTGGATATTGATGGCCACCCACCTATTCCATTTGAACCCCCACCATCAGTTCTTTCAGTTTTTAAGTTGCACCACAACTTACTATTTTTAGTAGTTTTTCGGGTCCTGAACTTCCAAAGCCGTTTTGAGGCCCTATAAGATGTTTTTTTGGGAAAACCAGGAGCAACATGCGTCCAACATGGGTCCATGGACAGATGTTGTTCACACCGAAAGTTGTACTCCTAGGATAAATATTTCTAACAAGGTATGATAGGCGTCAAACGGGGATCGTATGCCAAAGTTACGTCCCCGGGAAGTTCAAACACCAATTTACCCAAACGGGGCCCATAGTTTTGGCGCTTCATCTCCTAGGGTTATGTTTTTGGATGTTTAGAGTTCTCCATTGTTTCTCAATAATAAATATGCCCTCGAGCCTCATTGTAACAAAGTTTAGAGGCTTGTAGCCGCCGCATCTCTTCTCAGAGATAAGCTACCAACGCCCTAGCTAGTTTATTTCCATTTTGTTTGTAAGAAAATTTCAGTTCTTTGATATTAATGAAATGAAGTGTTATTTCCACTGCATATTGTATCTATGGTTATATGTGTATTATGTTGCGTTCCTGCATAAATCCGGATCAATGGTATTAGAGCGTCTGCTCTTTCTCTGTTTTTCTTTGCATGTCCCCAACACAGTCAGGGTATAAGGAGTTAAGGCTTGATCTGGTTGAACCCTTGTAAGATCAGCCTAGAAAACCTCGACAACCTCCCATGGCGGAAGAAAATAAAGACGAGGGAGCAGTAGATCCTATCAAAATATTTCTTGAGGAGGCCATCGAGAAACCAAGGAACACGATGATGGATAACTTTGCTTAGATCCCTCAACGACTGCCCACCTACCGTGCATCTGCATCCAACAGGCACTTTGGAGGCGCCACTCCCTTCAAGGTACAGGTAAACTTTGAAATTCCTCTATTTGAAGGCCATATAGATGCATACGCCGTAGATAGATGGTTAAATTTGCTGGAAGGGTATTTCTCGGTCCATGATTTCTCCGACCGAGAAAAAATTATTTTTTCACTCCACAAAGTCGCTCTCCATATCAAAGACTGGTCGGAAACCTGCTGTGAGCAAGGATGAAGGGGAACCCTCTCTGTTCTTGGCCACACCCACTTGGAATTCGTTTCGAGACAACATTAAGGAACAATATTACCCCGTGGGGAGCTATGAGGACAAATACATCCAATGGAGCACGCTGCGGCAGCAAAGGGATCAAGATGTGCACAAACTGACGAATTTGTTCCACACCCCGCGCACAAAGTTGGGTATTAAAGATTCAGAGAGACATTTGGTGCTCATGTACCACAACTTTCTTCACAAACACATTTAGGAGGAAATGAAGTTCCTTGAAATTACATCGCTTGGCACGACATATCGCTATGCCACCAAGATCGAGCAGAAATTTAAGTAGAAGAAGCAAGACTTTGGATCTGCGAAGCCAAAGCCAGGGAAAGGTGCCCCTGAACCACAGAACAAGGGGAAAGGCCAAAGTGAGGCAACTCAGAACAACACCCAAATACAAAGAAGGACACGAGGAAGTGGTGTGAATTTCATAACAACCCCACTCATAGCACAAACGAGGGTTGGGCTAAGCAGTCGTTGGTGGCCGAACTAAAGGCACTCGAATTAGATGCATTTTCTGATACTAAGTTAGAACTAGATAAAGGCAATGACAAAGGGAAGAAAATAATTGATGCGGATCCCAGTGCCATTGTTGCCACCACTAAGATCCAGAGGGAGGATCCCGAGGATCCAGAGGAGGGGGAGCGCCTCTTCCATTCACAGATGTGGGTGAAGGGTTCTCCACTACAATTCCTTGTCGATAACGAAAGGAAAAATAACCTCATTTCAGTAGAGGTCGTGAAGCGGCTTGGCCTACCGATCATAGCACACCCGCAGCCATATACCATCAGGTGGCTTAACCCAGGGAGAGATATCCGTATCCGCCAACAGTGACGCCTTCCATATAGCATCAAGCCATTCATGGATGAGGTATTATGTGATGTTGCTCCTCTTGATGTAGCTAATGTATTATTGGGCCAACCATACTTGTGGAGGCAACATGCTGTGTATGAGTCTAGGCCTCGGGCTATTATTATTAATTTGGGAAATAACTTGTACTAGATACCAGAGGTAGTACTGCCTCTTGTCATCTCTTTGACTACTGCAAAACAACGCAGTAAGATTGTTTCCGAAACGAGGAAATTTATTTTCCTTACAACTCACTCATAGGGAAAGAAGAATATTGTGGTCACAACATCGAAACAGGGCTCCCCTGCACGACTGCAGCAGGTGGACAAAGTCATGGAGGAATATGAGGACATTTTCTCCTCACTCACAGAGGTTCCTCTACACTGTTAGGACAAGCACTCCATTGATTTGACCCCCAACGCACTGCTGCCTGATGTTGCCATACCTACTGCAACTACACATACATAATCCACACATGTACTGTTTGAGGCTGATAAAGAAACCAAATTTACTAAACACATACAACATGTCTGCCCGCAGGTCCATGACATCTTCAACAAATCTAATACCCAGTTCAACAGAATTTGCCTCATCTCATGGAGGATCTCAACGTAATGGGGACCATTTCTTCCTAAGGAGGGAGGAATGATCCGAGTGGATATCGGTGGCCACCCACCTATTCCATTTGGACCCACACCATCAATTCTTGCAACTTTTCACATTCAGCACAAATTACTATTTTTAGTAGGTTTTTGGGTCCTGCACTCCTAGAGCCGTTTTGGGGCCTTAATGGTCTAGGTGGATATTGGTGGCCACACACCTATTCCATTTGAACCCCCACCATCAATTCTTTCAATTTTTAAGTTGCGGCACAACTTACTATTTTTAGTAATTTTTCAAGTCCTAAACTTCCAAAGCTGTTTTGAGGCCCTAAATGACGTTTTTTGGGAAAATCGGGAGCAACATGGGTCCATGGGCTGATGTTGCTCACAAAAAAGTTGTACTCCTAGGATCAATATTTCTAACGAGGTATGATACATGTCAAACAAAGATCCTATGCCGAAGTTACGTCCCCGGGAAGTTGAAACACCAATTTACCCAAACGGGGCCCATAATTTTGGCACTTCATCTCTTAGGGTTAGGTTTTTGGACGTTTAGAGTTCTCCATTTTTTCTCAATAATAAATAGGACATCGAGCCTCATTTTAAAAAATTTCAGAGGCCTATACCTGCCACATCTCTTCTTAGAGATGAGCTACCAGCGCCCTAGCTAATTTATTAACATTTTGTTTGTAAGCAAATTTCAGTTCTTTGATATTAATGAAATGAAGTTTTATTTACACTGCATCTTTGTATTTATGGTTATATGTGTATTATGTTGCGTTCTTGCATAAATTTAGATCAGTGGTATCAGAGCAGTCTGCTCTTCTCTGTTTTTCTTTTTATTTCCCCAATGTGGTCAGGGTATAAGGAGTTAGGGCTCGATCTGGTTGAACCCTTGCAAGATCAACCTCGCAAGCCTCGACGACCTCCCATGGCGGAAGAAAACAAAGACGAGGGAGTAGGAGATCCTATCAAAATATTTCTCGAGGAGGCCCTCGAGAAACAAAGGAACACGATGATGGATAACTTTGCTCAGATCCTTCAACGACTGCACACCTACAATGCATCTGCATCCAAATATGACTTTGGAGGCGCCACTCCCTTCAAGGTATAGGTAAAATTTAACATTCATGTATTTGAAGGTCAGATAGATGCAAACGTCGTAGATAGATGGTTAAATTTGCTGGAAGGGTATTTGTCGGTCCATGATTTCTCCGACTGAGAAAATATTATTTTTGCACTCCTCAAAGCCGCTCCCCATGTCAAAGACTGGTGGGAAACCGACTGTGAGCAAGAGGATGAAGGGGAACCCTCTTGGTTCTTGACCACACCCACTTGGAATTTGGTCCGAGATGGCATAAAGGAAAAATATTACCCCGTGGGGAGCTATGAGGATAAATACATTCAATGGAGCACGTCGTGGTAGCAAAGGGATCAAGATGTGCACAAACTGACGAATTTTTTCCATACCCTACGCACAAAGTTGGGTATTAAGGATTCAGAGAGACATTTGGTGCTCAAGTACCGCAGCTGTATACACAAACACATTCAGGAGGAAATGGAGTTCCTCATCCTTACATCGCTTGGCACGACATATCGCTATGCCGCCAAGATCGAGCATAAATTTAAGCAGAAGAAGCGAGACTTTGGATCTGCGAATTCGAAGCCAGGGAAAGGTGCCCCGGAACCGCAGAATAAGGGGAAAGGCCAAAGCGGGGCGAATCAGAACAACACCACAAATACAAAGAAGGACAGGGGGAAGTGGTTTGAATTTCATAATAACCCCACTCATAGCACAAACGAGTGTCGGGCCAAATAGTCGTTGGTGACTGAACTAAAGGCACCCAAATCACATGCATTTTCTGATCCTGAGTCAGAACCAAACAAAGGTAATGAAAAAGGGAAGAAAATCATTAATGTGGATCCCATAGCCATTGTTTCCACCACCAAGATCTAGAGGACAAGGAGCGCCTCTCCCATTCGCAAATGTGGGTGAAGGGTTCTCCACTGCAATTCCTTGTCAATAACAGAAGCCAAAAGAATCTCATTTCAGCAGAGGTCTTGAAGCATCTCAGCCTACTAACCATAGCATACCCGCAACCATATACCATCGGGTGGCTTAACCCAGGGAGAGATATCTGCATCCGCCAGCAGTGTCGTCTTCCATACAACATCAAGCCATTCACGAATGAGGTATTATGTGATGTTTCTCACACTGAAAATTTTAATCCTAGGAAAAATATTTCTAACAAGGTATGATACACATCAAACAGAGATTGTATGCTGAGGTTACGTCCCCGGGAACCAATTTACCCAAACGGGGCCCATAGTTTTGGCGCTTCATCTCCTAGGGTTAGATTTTTGGACGTTTAGAGTTCTCCATTGTTTCTCAATATTAAATAGGCCCTCGAGCCTCATTGTAACAAATTTCAGAGGCCTGTAACCACCACATCTCTTCTCAAAGATAAGCTACCAGTGCCCTAGCTAGTTTATTTCCATTTTGTCTATAAGCAAATTTCAGTTCTTTGATCATAATGAAATGAAGTGTTATTTCCACTGCATCTTTGTATTTATGGTTATATGTGTATTATGATGCGTTCCTACATAAATCCGGATCGTCAAAGGAAGAGGAACCATTATACATATGTCTAATTATGATCCTGGAATCTACCACTACTAATAACTTCCCAAGAGAGAGACCTAAGATAAGAGAGATACCTTGAAGAGGAGAATACACTTCAACGTAGTTGTTTGTAGCCCTTCCTAGACTCCATGACTAGGTTAATTCTTATTGCCCTCCAAGGTAATATCTTACACCCCTCCCAACCCCACTCTTGCACTTGCCACCACAATTTTGCATATTTTTTAAAACTAAAAAATAATTTGTCAATTTCCATTTTTTGTAATGATTTACAACCCCAATTTTGTATTGTTTTTTAACCCAAAATTATCTGCCAAATTGCATTTTCTATAATGATAGGATAAAAATATTTACTCTAAAAATCACTAAAAAAAGTCATAAACTTAATCAAATAATTGGAAATTTGAATATTTTTACAAATATATCACCAAAAACTTATGGTTGAAATTTTAAGAAGTAATAAGATTCACCGAAGTTTCTACACTCTAATATAAATAGGGATCCTTAAAATTCTTCTTAGTAAAATCCCGGGGGCATTGTGATTTGCAATTTGTTTAAATCTCGAGTAAATTTAATTGATCAAAACTTGATGATTTAGTTTATGTTATTTTATTTTGATCTTGACTTTTTATACTATTTCCCTTTCCTAGGTTATGAAAGTGACCAACCAACCTAGTCCAAATCACCAATATTGAAAATATTTGGAACAATATAAAGAAAGATGTGTGGATAAAATAATATTTGAATAAAATGTATGAGAAATGATAAAATATAATAAGGTGATGATTACAAATAATGGTAATGTATAAATACCTAAGTGTAGGTGTCTTTTCACTAGAGAGATGTCCTTTTGTTAAGACATGCCTTTTCTTTTTCTACAAGTAAGATAACTATATTATTACTGGGAAATTAAAATTGTACATATATATAAAACGAGGAGAGCTTTAGGCTCTGATAATATGAAAAAATAAAGTAGCCTTAAAGATTTGTTTTTTGACACCTAATTTAAACAGTTCCTAGATGTAATAAAAAATAAAAAGAGCCTTGAATCCCGCACCAATGGAAACTAAACGTTACTAATAAAATTTAGATAAAGTTTCTTAGGGTCAGTATACTAGATTGGGCCTAACCCAAGTTTAAAACTACAAGAGGCTAGAAACAAAAAGATAGCAAAACAATTAAAAAATTCGTAATAGAAAAAAAAAACCATGTGACATAAGAAAGGAAACGGAGCAAGCTCAACTAAGTAGAAGGGCCTATTGAGACATTGATGGGTTTGTCCTTATAGCATCCCACATATTAGAGACAAGGACACCACCATGCTTCTTTTCTAACTAGACACAAAGAGTTACCAATATGCACCCTTGATTCTATAAATTATCCAAACATTATTTTAGTTCCAACAATTTTGCATTCTAAGTGAGGAGGACACAAGCTACAAAAGTATAAGTTGGAAAATAGAGCTCCAGGGTATGATGAAACTTAGTGTCTTAGGTTTGATTGGTTATTAGGTCATAAACAAGATGCTTGACCGTGAAATTTATTTCCTCATCAGAGTGACAAGCCCTCTCCCTCTTTACATCACCACTTAGAGCTTGACAATGGTGTTTGATCATAGGAGGAAATAAGGGATGAAAGGTTTTTGATGCATCATGAACCTCCAAATCTACCTTAGTCTGATGCATTGGAGCTTTCCCATGGTGCCAAGAGTGTGAAGCCAAGATGAAAAGGATCTAGAAGTAGAGGATGGTCAGAGTGCGAAGGGGTACTTTTGTAGTGATTCAAAATAGAAATAACAATCTAGTGAAAAAGAAAAACACATTTCGAATAATCAATTGGATGGTGCTATATTCCATCATCATTTTTTATTTTTTATTTTTAAAAATTTATTTATTTTAAATCTCGAGCCGTCATGCTACAAAATTCATCCTCTATAAACCAGATATGTAACTTGATCCCAAATATTGTGTTTGGAGATGGTATCCTATATTGCATGTGGTGGGGAGGGCTTGTGGCAATATTGTTCAATTTTATACAAGATGAATAGTGCAAACCAATTGTCTGATCTGATAATTATTTCCTAATGATCTTCAACCATTTATACCTTATGCCACTTGTTGTACCTTAAGAGACAATTCCTTAGCTGTGATAAGGAATCAGTGCTTAAGACATTATCTGATTATGTCACAAATGAATATATATCTGTCTCTGTCTTATAAACCCTTAAACATTGATTATGTAACCCTTAAATATCAAATCCATGCATGTTTTGCAATGCTATATTCCACTTATGCTGAAATGAATGAACGGAAGAAAAAGAGAAGAGGATTTCAATCTGATATGCTGTTTCAAACAGAATCTATCATTTTAAAACCCTGAAGAATTAAATAAAGATAAAGTTAAAACAGAGAAGCGCACATTAAGGTTTGTTTAACTCTTAAATACATGTGTATAAAGAGACCTGCTGCTCTTACTCTATTTTATTCACAGATAAGAAAACATAGTGTAAACTGGATAACTTTTCAACATAAACATAATGATAGAAACTTGCATACTCATTCATTAATTTTCCATTCTTGAGTACAAAAAATTTGGCTTCCAGGTTCAAAACTCGGAACCATTTCCTTTCTTGGAATCTTCTTTAAATACAAAATAACAAAATAGTTTCCAACGATGAAACTAATTCTAACTGCTTTAACTACTTACAGTTACGGAGGTACATGCCTCAAAAAGGTCCTATTACAATTTACATGATTTTGAGAAAATAACATAACATGAAATTGAAAATTCCTAATCTATAAGAACAACCGCTTCTGATACGATTGCTGAGTCAACGACTACTTTTTGTTGAGATGCTGGGATTCCTTTTGTTGATTCCATTGAGAATGTTTTGCACTTTTTCCATATCTCACTTTGGGTTGTTGATGAATTCTTGAAACTATGATATTCCAACCTGAATGCAAAAATCTGACTGTGTGTAGGTATTTTTGTGAAGAGAGTCTTCACCATCCATAACAAATTAAAATGCCTTTGCAAGAAATTAAGCACTATTTCTCCTTTTAAAATCTGCGTCTTTTCATGCCTGTTATCCATCTTGCTTTTTGCCAGTATTAATGAATCTTCATAAAATTTCCATGACATAATGTTTCCTTTCTCTGTCCAACATGAAGGTAAACCTATTCTTGTCAATTTATCAAATGATATATCAAACTTTTTCACTGTCTCTTTGATTCCCAGTAGTCTCTTTTCTGTAACTTTTCGGAGATCATTCCTAATTATCATCTTATTAACCTCCACAGCATAGAAATATCTATCCTTTATTCCAATGTCTTCTAATTCCTCATCTGACTTGGAATTAATAAAGTTTATGAACTTTCTAGCCCAATTGGCTCTCTTAATTGCTGTTTGCTTATCAGATAGGATCTCTTCTTCATATTCTGAGATAAGCCTTTTCTCCTTTGCAACTATATTCAAGAAGTTCCAATTGGACTTCATTTCTGAGATAATTTCACCCCAAATGATATCTTTAGCCTTTATAAGTGAGATATTTCCTTTTAATTTCTCTTTGAGATCTTTAATCTCAGCTTCAGCCTTTTGTAAATTCAGTTTATTCTGATCAGCTTCATTTTCTAGTGACCATATGATCTTTGTGGCCGTTTCTAATTCTGCTTGAGCTTGCTTGCGATCTCTTTCTGCCATCTTCATTTCTGTGTTGAGTTGAGCAATCTATGCTTGGGGATCTGTATCACCTGTAGGAAAAACAAAGGTACAAGTATGATTTTCAATGTGATTTTGTAAAGAGATGGCAGTCTGCTTTATTTTAGACAATTCTTCATCTTTATGCAACAATTGCCGACGGAGTTCCTCTTTCTCTTTCTCCACCTCTGCCACTTCTGCAGCCATTGAATGCTCTGCAGCAGGTAACTTCAGATTTTTCCTCGGGGTGGATATCTCTATTTCAGAATTCTCCATGAACTTCTGTACTGTAGCTTTGTCACTAGGATCTACACCAACCTTTATGATAATCTTTTTCAAATCCTCATTTTGAACTGATAAAGCCCTTGAATTGGCCTTCTCCAACTTGAACTGCTTGATAACTTTTGCTAACATATTTTCAGCTTTAACAGTTGTGGCATTGGTCTTAGTTAGATCATTGACAATTAATTGTCCAGTCTGCATATGTAGATTCATCTTATCCAATAGTGGGATCTTCTTAACATCCATAGTTATATCTACAGAATTGAAACCGCTTGAGGATCCAAGAGACATCCCTGTTGGATGTGTTAAAGCCATTCTGAACTGATCCTTCTCGAGATCCATCACAGTTAGCAACCTAGTCTGATTAGTAGCTATGTGATGCTATGCTTGAGCCTCCACATTAGCTTTTATTCTTTGATTCTTCTCTTCAATCTGTGTAAACACCTATTTGACTGAGGGCACCTTTTCTTGGTAAATCTCATGACCTCTAGGAGAAGAGGGAGCATTTTTCTCTTCATTTAAATGGAAGGTAAAACCTGGTGAATTTGAAGAATGATCTTCAGCCAACGTAGTTCTTTTCTCCTCTCTTGGCTCTTCATCATCTAACTCAAAAACATAATCCTTACTTCTTTTATTTATCTTTTCAGTTATAATAGGTGTTTGAATGCTTGTTTTTGCTGAATTTACTTCTCTTGGGTTTGCCAACTTTTCCTGCTCAGGTCTGCTTTCGTGAGTAAAAGCAGAATATCCATTTTCAGTTCTCCTTCGGGAAATCACTCCATGAGGATCATATGACCATTTTTCACCCAGTAACAGATGTGTCTCTTGCAACAACTTAGGCACTTCACCAAATGCTTGTCTCTTATTTACCACAAAGGGTCCCACACTCATGGGCATTTTATACATGAGACCTTTCTTCATGGGAACAAAATGCACCTGATCTACGTTGAGACTTTGTCTGATTAATTCAAGGGCAAAAAGCCTCATAGGCACAAAATTTGGGAGCCTGTAAGGCTCAGTATTAGTTCCATACAATCTTATCTCAGAATATTCCTCAAACACAAACCAATCCCCAAACCTGCAACTAGGTCCCAACTGTAAAAACTCCCTGGCTTTTGGTAGAAAACAAGGGGGAGAAACCCCATTCAATATTCTATAAGAAATTGACATATACTGACTGGAAAAATCAAATAACCCTGCTTCATTTCCCTCTCTTCTAATTATGTAAGTCCAAAATATAACTGACTGCTTCTGTTTGTTGAAATCCATTATATTTAACCCCAAACTCATAAATTCCTCAACATTTTGATATAAGAATAAATAAATAATCAATGAGGGGAATTTAAAGGAACCTGTGAGAGAAAAGCTCATCAACTGAGAGTTGACAATCTCTTGCCAGAAAGATGGAATATCCAGAACTGTCCCTGGTTTCATCATCATTGCATACATTCCTAATACTGATTTGTCAACTGTAAGGTCATTATCTTTGCCCATAATTTCTGCAATACAACTCAGAACTGGTCTATTCTCAGCATCAAAAATCTCCAAATTGAATTCTTCACCTTCTAGCTGAAATTATTTTGTATTTGGTCTCAAATGAAACATACATTGATTAAATTCTTCTCCTGAAAGGTTTTCAAAATAACTTGCCAATGAGTCTTCTGAGAATTGAAGTGGTGACTCGTATTCGGAGAAATAAAACGCTTGGCGAATCAACTGCGTCGACACCTGTAGAACATTCTCCCCCTGTGAATTCATTATAAAGCACTTACCGAGATACATTGAAGAAACTAGCCAACAGATAAATTCGGGAAAGAAATGAGGTTTTGGGATACATGCAGACAGGACACCAGATTTCTTCATGGCAGAAAAAACTGGGGAATTCTCGGCATTTAGGGTTACTTGATGATAAAAGAGGGGATGATTTACGGAAGACACGATATCTTGGATGTCTCTCTCATTGTCCATGAGGGCAATGTGGCTAGTCGAACCAGGTAGTGAAAATCGCTTGGCCATGGCTGTACAGACAACAAAAGCAATCCGTAAAGTAATGGATAATGAAAAGGTGGCGGCAACATGGCTCAAAGGGGAAAAAAATTACAAATGATTTGAAAATGTGATGAAGATCAATTTAAAAGCCGTGCAAACCTGTAATAAATGCCTGAAATGACGTGTAACAAGCCGTTGACAAGGTTTATCATGGATTACAGTTGTCTTCCACTTTGCCTCATGACGTCATTGTGGAGGTTCCTGGAGTACGACGGAAAAATTTGGCTAGTCCCCCCGCAATGAATCTACACCGTCGATCGCTGTTTACCCCGCGGTCAAACAGGTCAACTGCGGGGGCACTTGATTCGATAACTCACGAGCTCTTTGCACCTCCGCATTTTATCATTCGGTTATAATATTCAATACTTGCTACTTCCGCTCAGGGACTTGCTCGTCGTTTAAACATGAAACTATAATATACCTCCAAATAAAGTTTAACAATAAACCTAATTTGCATCAAGCTTTTAGAAACGTTTCTTTTTTATGTTACAATATAGAAAACATTATACTATAGCATATACTTTTTCTGAATTTCAGATTTTTTGTTTTTTGTTTTTTTTTTTTTTTCAAAATAAAATAGAAAAGGATATGCATATGATCCACAACATCTGGCTGCACCCGGGGATAGTGTTTTTGCCACGAAACACTAAGAACCTGCAGATCAGTGCCTTCACTTCGGGCATGGAGTCAAAAATTGCTAAATGAAAAATGTACAATGATAAAACCGGGTATATACAATGATGGTAAAACAACTCTTAGTGTTGGAAATAATGTTTTAGATATTTCCCATTCACAGGCATATCTATTACTTCTCCTTCAAGACTTTCCAACATGAAGGTATTATTCATCTTGACCTCACTAATTTTGAACGGACCGTACCACAAAGGATCAAATTTGCCATGTTTCCCTTTGTCTTCCCTCCAGGTATCCCATCTTAATACCAGATCTCCATTCTGAAACATGATTTCTTTTGCTTTCCTGTCAAATATTGTCTTCATTTTTTGCTGGTAAGTAAGCAAATTCTCTTGAACTTTATTTTTTCTTTCACTTAACTCTGTTACATTATTCATTCTTCTAATCATGGCATTAGGTTCTTCTTGAGCATCTTGAAGGAAATAAATCACAGGTTTCACCAACTGGGTGGGAAACAATGCCTGAGTACCATATACTAGTTCATAAGGTGACTTACCAGTGGATCTCCTAGTGGTCATCCTTGTTTCCCATAGAGCAAAAACTAGCTTTGAATCCCAATTCTTCTGGTTTTCATTTATTGTCTTCTTCAAAAATTTTACTATTGTTTTGTTAGAAGATTCTGCCAATCCATTTCCTTGTGGATGATAAGCTGTAGAATGAAACAATATCACATTATAAGTTTGACAGAAATTAATAAACCTGATTGAGTTGAAAACTTGGGCATTATCTATCATAATCTTTACCGGACATCCAAATCTGCTAAAGATATTTTCTTCTAAAAACTTCATAACAACCAAATCATTTGCCTTCCTGGTAGGGATTGCCTCTACCCATTTTGTAAAATAATCTGTAGCAGTAAGGATCCGCTTAAATTGCCCACTAGATGGTGGATTGATTTCTCCAACGAAATCCAATCCCCATTGTCTGAAAGGTTCTTAAAAAAAAACAGGGAGAAGAGGTAAAGGGGCTAACCTTTTCTTTTCTGCGAACACCTAGCATTTTTGACAACTTCTGACTGTTTTATATACATCAGCAAATATAGAGGGCCAATAAAAACCTGACTTGAGAACTTTATGAGCAGTTACCTTCCAACTGTAGTGACCCTCGCACAAACATTCATGATATTCTTTAATTACTTCTGAAACTTCCTCCTCTGTCAAACATAACAATAACGCACCAGCAGGATCTTTCCAATATAGCTTTTCTTCAATTATGACATAAGGTTGAGCCTTGAGTTTTAAAGCTCTGTATTTAGCTCTATTTACTGAAGGAGGACAAGAAAGAAAGCATAAATAGTGAATAATATCCTTGTACCAATCTGAGCAGAGGAATTTATATTTAATTGCTGGCTTTGACTGAATATTACCTGTTTCTCCATTGACTTCCTCTATAGGTGCCAATAAATTAATTCCCAGTGCTTGGAAATTTGACTCTGTTAATAATTTGGCCAATCCCAATCCTTTGATCAATTTTGTTGGTTTAACATCCGGGTCGTATTCTTGGATTTTGGCAATCCATTTGCCTCTTTTCCCTTCTACATCTCTCTGTAATAAAACATCCTTTATAGCAGAATTAGGAACATATGCTAAAATTTGGGAATGAAGAATATAGGTTCTGAATGCTTTCAATGCTTTCACCAGAGCATATACTTGTTTCTCCAATATATTATATTTTAATTCTGCATCTCGGAGCACCTTACTGAAATATGCTACAGGTTGTTCACACTTTTCTTCGTTTTTCTGTAATAACACAGTAGCAATTGTTGAGGAAGACGCAAATGAAAAAAATTGAAATGGCTTCAAATAATCCAGACTAATTAGAACAGGTGCTTCCTGTAGAGCTTCTTTAATCCTTTGAAAAGATTCCCTTGCTTCTTTGTCCCACTTCACCTCAGCATCCTTTTTCAACATGTCTGTTATTTTCTTGACAATCTCTGCGTAATTAGGAACAAATCTTCTTAGAAAATTAATTTTTCCAAGAAACCTCTGAGTATCTTTCTTACTTCGGGGCAGTGGAATTAACTGTATTTCTTCGACCCTTGCTGGATCAATCTTCACTCCTTTTTTTGGAAACAATATGGCCCAATAGTTTACCCTCTTCCAGAGCAAACAAAGATTTTTTAGGGTTCAGCGATAATCCATATTTCCTACACTTCAAGAAGGCTTTTTGCAAATGTTGTAGATGTTCCTCATCAGAGTTTGAAAAAATTGTGACATCATCTAGATAAATAACCACAAACTTATCTCCTACAAATGCAATATCCATTTTTCTTTGGAATGTGGCCCCTGCATTCATTAGGCCAAACAACATCCTTGCATACATGAATGTTCCCCAGGGTGTAATGAAAGCAGTTTTCTTTTGATCTTCCTTTTCCACAACAACCTGGTTATACCCTGAAAAACCATCTACCATAGATAATCTGCAAGCTCCAGTCACTTTTTGCAAGAAAAAATCCATTTTCGGCAAAGGATAATTATCTTTCAATGAATCCCTATTCAAGTTCCTGAAATCTACACACAACCTTATCTCTCCATTTTTCTTTCTGACTGGTACAAGATTGGAAACCCAATCTGAATATCTGAGAGGAACAATTATTTTAGCCTGCAACAATTTCTTTACCTCCTTTTCAATCGGGGCCAACAACAATGGATTGATTTGTCTGAGTTTCTGTTTATGTGGTTTGAATCCATCTTTCAATGGGATTTTATGCTGAATAATATTCTTATCATAAGTCTTCAAATCATCATATGACCAAGCAAATACATCCTCAAATTGTTTGAACATATCTATGTACCTTTGTTTGTAGTCCTTTGGAACACCTTTCAACAATTTTACCATTTTAGGCTCATATTGAGTTCCTAAATTACAATCTTCCACATTCTCATCTTGATGTGCTTTCTTCTGATTCACTGCCACATCATTAGCATCAAACAATCTTTCGAGAGGTGCCAAACCTCTTGGTAAAATATTTTCTTTCAACTGAATACTCTGCTGATCACCAATCTTCTTTTTCAGAGTCTTAGACATATCAGCCAAGTCATTTTCATCAGTTTCCAAATCAATTTGATGATCTTCAAAATCTTCAATCATCAACAAAAATTGCTTAATCTGTTCATCATCCTCAAAAACCTGCCAATGTTTGACATTGTCAGGAATCGAAGGTCTATGTCTCATCTCAATTTCATATCTTAGTCTTGGATTGATCGGAGGTTTGAATGTAATGGCTGCAACTGCTAAAGAATTAGCCATTCTATTCTATTCTCTTGGGATAAACTGTAGGTTGAAAGCTTCAAAGTATTTTTCAATTAAATCCCATACCTCATTCCTATATGTTCTTAACCTGGGATGTTTAGTTTGACACAAATTCTTAACTTGTCTTATGATTAATTCAGAATCACCAAACACGGTCATAGATTGAATTCCCATTTGCTTCACTATCTATAGACTAATTATTAATGCTTCATATTCAGCTACATTATTGGTGGATTCAAACTCCGATTTTAAAGAGAAAGGTAAAAGGTTACCTTCTGGAGATACAAAAATGAAACCAGCTCCAGTGCCTTCTTTAGAAAACGCACCATCAAAATAGCACTTCCAAAGCTTGTTTGAATGTAGCTCCTTATGTACAATGGCTGAAGGGAGCTGCCCTTGTGACTCTTCAGCAAATTCTGCATCTTCATGCAGCATGAAGCAAGAGAGGTCCTCCTTCTCTTGGCCATAAATAGGTGAATTACCTGCATCTTTCTTGGTAGCAGTTTTTTGAAATCTAGTTTCTCTATACAACCTCCTTTCTTCCCCATTAGAAACAGGAATGATGGCATATGTAAAATCTAACTTCAAAACTCCTCCAAGCTTTGCCCCCCAAGATCTAGATAATAACATACCAAATCTGGCTGGAATATCTGCCACTACCACATCCATCATAATGCTCTTGGCTGGAATTTGAGCCAATGAAACAACCATATCCTTAATAAGACCCACACACTTCACCCTTTTTGAATCAAAAGAATAAAGGTCTCTGTATGGCTTAGTGATTTGTAAATTTAACTCTTTCATCACACACAATGGCATCAGGTTGTGGGATGCGCCAGAATCTAGCATACAATTATGTAAAACAAAATCATGTAACATAAGTGATATATAAAAAGGAGGGATAGACGAATCTACCTCTTCAACATGAGGCCCAAAAGTAACCACTGGTTTTTCTTCTTGCAGATTTACTATATCGCCTACTTCATCAGACTGAGATAAATTGATAAATTATGCAATCTCCTTCTTATAACCAGGTGTTTTGATTAACTCAAGAAGAGGTATTTGAATTTTCACTTTTTCCAACTCTTTCGAAAAACTGAAATTTTGATTTTGTTTTGTCAACTTTTCAGGTTCTTCTTGATTTTTATTGGAATTTAGACTTTGATTAGAAACAGTAACAACTTTCTCCAAAATATTAGGATCTTTAATCCTTGTTTGAGAAGCCTCAACTTGTTGTTTTTCCTTCTCTTTTTCTTCATTCATGGGCTGCTTCCCCTTATCTGATTTCTTAATCTGGTTTTTCTGTAATGGAGTCGCCATTGGAGCAGGTACTAATTCTGATTCTTTTTCCTCATCATCTTGAGTTCTTAACCTCTTCTTTGACCTCAAATCGTATTTTTTTATGTAATTATGATTGCATGAAGTCTGTAAATTTGTTTGCAATAATCATCCATCTCTTCTTGATCGAATGAAAGATCAGTTTCTTCATTTTCTTCCACTCTTTCTTCCTCGGTTTCTTCTTTTGTTTCATCATATTCCATGTAGAAAACAGAAATTTGAGCATCATCTTCTATTTCATCATCATCATCTGCTGAGCGGGATGGAGCTGCCTCTATATACAAAGGTGCTTGCACCTGATCTTGATCTTTCCTTTCTCTTTGTAGAATCTGCAGGGGCTGTTTTTTAAATTGGGGATTAAAAACCCCTCTACTTTGTCTTGCAGGTTTATTATTATCTATTTCCAACTTCACCAATTTGTTAGAAATTTTTTTCTGACTTTAGTCATATCGTCAATTCTCTGATCTTGAGATGAGGCTTCTTCTTTAGCTTTTCCTTTATCTTGAACTTTACCAGCAGTGGACATATTGGCCTCAATCTCCAGAGCATCAGTTTGAATCTGATCCAAAGTGGGGGACCTTCTTTCTCTCAATGTGAAACTGAAATTTGGTTCAAATGCACCAACAAAAACGACCCTTGCTCCAATAGGAGGAGGTTTCATTTCCAAAGGCAAACTATTATACAATTTGTTAAATCTTTTCACAAAATCATTCATATTTTCATCAGATTTCTTCTTTATTGCATTGAATTCTGTCAAAGAATAACCATGGTCCATTTTTTCACCCCATCTCTCGGTGAAACGTCTTTCTAGTCCATCCCAATCATTTATTGAACCATTAGGCAATCCTTTAACCATTTCCTTTCCTCTCCACTTAGAGACCGAACAAAAAGTCTCATTACAACATCCAAATGCTCAACATTGAGATTCTCAGCAAATGTGCAAAACAAGGGCAAGTGCTGTTCTGCAGTTATTTCATCTTCACCAGTAAATCTAGGGAGTAACTTGAGATACTCCTGAGGCATTGCATTCATTGGTTGGGGTAGATTTAATGGTGCATATCTATTCATCAAGAAAGCAGGGGTTTCCATGTTTATGCCCTGGTTAACTGCTCCTTGAGCGGGGGTAAAATGAATACCAGTTGTAGGTGGGGGTGAATGAGGTGGAACAACTGATATAGGGATTGGTGTATGAACGATTGCAGAAGAGCTAGCAACTATATGAGGTTGAGTTTCTGTAAGAGGGAAAGACACAAACTCAAGAGATTGCTATTCTAACGTAGATTCTTGAAAATGAATGGGTGATGGTGAGGATTCTTTTTCCGAGAAAATGAGTTTCCTGGAAATATCCTTGGATGAGAAAGTGCGTGAACTGCTGCTTGGTGCAAGCAATGTAACGTCTGGTGTATCAAATATTTTTGGTTTCTGGCCCTTATTTGAAACAAGCTTCTCAAGATCAGACAAAACAAGAACTTTTTGCTGAGAGGTATCTGACCTCGTGTGAGGTTTCTTAGGAGCCAGAGGAAATGTAAAATAAAACCCAGGGAAAACCTTCGAATCTTTGTTCCCCGACAACGGTGCCAATTTATGTTGTACCTTAAGAGACAATTCCTTAGCTGTGATAAGGAATCAGTGCTTAAGACATTATCTGATTATGTCACAAATGAATATATATCTGTCTCTGTCTTATAAACCCTTAAACATTGATTATGTAACCCTTAAATATCAAATCCATGCATGTTTTGCAATGCTATATTCCACTTATGCTGAAACGAATGAACGGAAGAAAAAGAGAAGAGGATTTCAATCTGATATGCTGTTTCAAACAAAATCTATCATTTTAAAACCCTGAAGAATTAAATAAAGATAAAGTTAAAACAGAGGAGCGCACATTAAGGTTTGTTTAACTCTTAAATACATATGTATAAAGAGACCACCTGCTCTTACTCTATTTTATTCACAGATAAAAAAACATAGTGTAAACTGGATAACTTTTCAGCATAAACAGAATGATAGAAACTTGCATACTTTCTTGAGTACACAAATTTGGCTTCCAGGTTCAAAACTCGGAACCATTTCCTTTCTTGGAATCTTCTTTAAAGACAAAATAACAAAACAGTTTCCAACGATGAAACTAATTCTAACTGCTTTAACTACTTACAGTTACAGAGGTACATGCCTCAAAAAGGTCCTATTATAATTTACATGATTTTGAGAAAATAACATAACGTGAAATTGAAAATTCCTAATCTATAAGAACAACCGCCGTATACTAAGCATTAAGTCAATGATCATTTTTTGTTGAGATGTCGATTCTTTTGTTGATTCCATTTATAATGTTTCTAATTTTTTCATATTCACCAGTTGTTGAGAATTTGTTCATGATATTCCAACCTGGAATGTAACTGACTGCGGTGTAGGTATCATGGAAGAGGAATTTCACCATTCATAACAAATTAAAATGCCCTTCTAAAGAACAAGATCCATCAACAATAAAGAAAGTAACCTATTCTGATAGTCACTATAAGGGATGCTCCGCCTGTATCTACATTACTTTTATTCCTTGATCTTTTCCTTCAACTGCGGTAAACACCTCAGTTTGACGAGGGCACCTTTCTAAAGTCTATGACTCGTGAGAAGAGGGAGCATTTTTCTCTTCATTTAAATGGAAGGTAAAACCTGGTGAATTTGAAGAATGATCTTCAGCCAACTTAGTTCTTTTCTCCTCTCTTGGCTCTTCATCATCTAACTCAACAACAAAATCCTTACTTCTTTTATTTATCTTTTCAGTTATAATAGGTGTCTGAATGCTTGTTTTTGCTGAATTTACTTCTCCTGGGTTTGCCAACTTTTTCTGCTCAGGTCTGATTTCGTGAGTAAAAGCACAATATCCATTTTCAATTCTCCTTCGGGAAATCACTCCATGAGGATCATTTGACCATTTTTCACCTAGTAACAGATGTGTCTCTTTCAACAACTTAGACACTTCACCAAATGCTTGTCTCTTATTTACCACAAAGGGTCCCACACTCATGGGCAACTTATACATGAGACCTTTCTTCATGGGAACAAAATGCACCTGATCTACGTTGAGACTCTGTCTGATGAATTCAAGGGCAAAAAGCCTCATAAGCACAAAATTTGGGAGCCTGTAAAGCTCAATATTAGTTCCATGCAATATTATCTCAGAATATTCCTCAAACACAAACCAATCCCCAAACCTGCAACTAGGTCCAAACTGTAAAAACTCCCTGGCTTTTGGTAGAAAACAAGGGGGAGAAACCCCATTCAATATTCTATAAGCAATTGACATATACTGACTGGCAAACTCAAATAACCCTGCTTCATTTCCCTCTCTTCTAATTATGTTAGTCCAAAATATAACTGACTGCTTCTGTTTGTTGACATCCATTATATTTAACCCCAAACTCATAAATTCCTCAACATTTTGATATAAGAATAAATAAACAATCAATGAGGGGAATTTAAAGGAACCTGTGAGAGAAAATCTCATCAACTGAGAGTTGACAATCTCTTGCCAGAAAGATGGAATATCCAGAACTGTCCTTGGTTTCATCATCATTGCGTACATTCCTAATATTGATTTGTCAACTGTAAGGTCATTATCTTTGCCCAGAATTTCTGCAATACTACTCATAACTGGTCTATTCTCAGCATAAAAAATCTCCAAATTGAATTCTTCACCTTCTAGTTGAAATTCTTTTGTATTTGGTCTCAAATGAAACATACACTGATTAAATTCTTCTCCTGAAAGGTTTTCAAAATAACTTGCCAATGAGTCTTCTGAGAATTGAAGTGGTGACTCGTCTTCGGAGAAATAAAACGCTTGGCGAATCAACTGCGTCGACACCTATAGAACATTCTCCCCCTGTGAATTCATTATAAAGCACTTACCGAGATACATTGAAGAAACTAGCCAACAGATAAATTCGGGAAAGAAATGAGGTTTTGGGATACATGCAGACAGGACACCGGATTTCTTCATGGCAGAAAAAACTGGGGAATTCTCGGAATTTAGGGTTACTTGATGATAAAAGAGGGGATGATTTACGGAAGACACAGTATCTTGGATGTCTCTCTCATTGTCCATGAGGGCAATGTGGCTAGTCGAACCAGGTAGTGAAAATCGCTTTGCCATGGCTGTACAGACAACAAAAGCAATCTGTAAATTAGTGGAGAATGAAAAGGTGGCGGCAACATGGCTCAAAGGGGAAAACAATTACAAATGATTTGAAAATGTGATGAAGATCAATTTAAAAGTTGCGCAAACCCGTAATAAATGCCTGAAATGACGTGTAACAAGCCGTTGACAAGGTTTATCATGGATTACATCTGTCTTCCACTTTGCC
Source organism: Pinus albicaulis (assembly GCA_034641835.2). Classification (NCBI taxonomy): domain Eukaryota; kingdom Viridiplantae; phylum Streptophyta; class Pinopsida; order Pinales; family Pinaceae; genus Pinus; species Pinus albicaulis. The sequence goes on along the minus strand of CM076576.1, from coordinate 869,052,117 downwards.
TCATGACGTCATTGCGGAGGCTCCTGGAGTACGGCGGCAAACTTTGGCTAGTCCCCCCGCAATGAATCTACACCGTTGATCGCTGTTTACCCCGCGGTCAAACAGGTCAACTGCGGGGGCACTTGATTCGATAACTCACGAGTTCTTTGCGCCTCCGCATTTTATCATTCGGTTATAATCTTCAATACTTGCTACTTCCGCTCGGGGACTTGCACGTCGTTTAAACATGAAACTATAATATACCTCCAAATAAAGCTTAACAATAAACTTAATTTGCATCGAGCTTTTAGAAACGTCTCTTTTTTATGTTACAGTATAAAAAACATTATACTATAGCATATACTTTTTCTGAATTTCAGATTTTTTGTTTATTTATTTATTTATTTTCAAAATAAAATAGAAAAGGATATTCAGATGATCCACAACACCACTGATATCATTTATAAATTTATACAAAAAATATTAACAATAATGTCGTGAAAATAGTGAGATCATAAAGAGACCACCATGCACAATAGAGACAACAAATTTACCAGGGGAAACCCAAATTTGGGAGAAAACCCACCAAACTTTCTATTAGGAGAAATTATTCTTTGTCAAGGTTTACATTGCAAAAATTGTCTAGAAAGCTGTGCCAAAATACAAGTCTAAACACTAGTCAAAATTGGTCAAAATTCCAGCCAGTTAATGTTTTTCAAACCACCTAATAATTCAAATCTGGCCAAGTTTTCGATTTAGTCAACTTAGCCCCTATGGTCAGCTTGGACTTATGGATGACTCATGTGGTCAACCCCTGCAGTCATCTCTACCCTTTTATGTAGTTAAACTCAACATCTTTTGTAGTTAACTTTCAACCAGTAGTTCGGTCAAATAACAAGTCAAACTCAATCAAACATAATATAAACTTCAACTCAGTCAAAATTAGTCAATTATTCCTTCTTTCTCCACATGTGTGAGTTCTTTAGGAGAGATAAGATGTTATTGTTGATGAATCTAAATTGGTCAAAGTGGAGATGTCTCATGTTTATACATAACTGTAAAAATTGGTAAATTTTGACCAAGGGTCACACCCTCTCATGGTGGGGACAACTTGACCATTTTGAGCTTACATGAAGCCCAAAAATATAGAACTTTTATTTTTGTTTTCATAATTTTCCTAGGCCAACTTAAGAGGCATTTTGGCATGCAGGAATACCTTCTAATGCTACAAAAAATCAAAATCCATGTGTCCTTTGATGGTGATTCCTTGTCTCCAACACATATGGGTTGTCCAATCATGCCATCAAATACCGAATACGGGGGATTAAGACATGCATTTTCATTATGATGCATTTTCATTGTTAATTATTAATTTTGTATTTTTATATATTTATCTTTAACACATTGCCTTCGAGTTTAGAAATGCTTTGTCCTCAAAGCATATTTATTGAAAGCCCTTACATATTTTATTTGGCTTGTAATGTCTTTACATGATTTTCTATTCTTAACACTGACATGGTTAATGAAACAAGATGCTAATTTCTAATTTCTTAGGAGAATTATCAAATTGTAAAAGTATTTTACCATCCTAATTTGATCCTTCTTACGAGAGTCCTAAGATGAATTATTATTATGAGACCCAATTGCACCCATATTAATATTCTTCATAAGATAGATAAATTATTTCCATTGTGAAAGATATTGATACATCAACTGGTTAAGGTACCCCGCTCTTACGATTAGGATGTCTATAAAGTCTCTTTGTAGCATGATTTTCATTATTATAATTGTAGTGTTTGCTTGATTTACATTTTGTGTTTTATTTTCTCCATGAATTGGTGTTGTACTACTAATAATTGAACTTCTATTAGTAACTACACTTGGAATCTCGATCATTTTGGCATGTAGAGTTGTCCTTTCTTCAACTGGATTTTCATCTTCCTGAGTTGTAATGTTGATTGGAGTTGCCTTTGTTCCACTCTTCGTAACTCAAATTTTTACATTGAAAGACTTGGATGCTTCCTTCCTAATAAGTTGTTCGAACCTATTTTGCATAGGCTCATTATCATTCTCAAGCTTCTCCATTTGTATAAATAGATTTTGTTTATGATTCCCTAGACGCAGAAGTTCTTCATTTTTATTTGTGATAACTTTGTCATATTCTTTTTGTATCTTTTCCATTGATTTTTTATTTTCTTGAAGGATTACCTTTGAGATATCTATAAATTCTTATGATGTTACTAGTTTTAACTCCAATATAACATCATGTAATGTTTTTTTTTTTTTTTTTGTCCTTATTGAAAAAGGTCTAAAACCCCTTTCTTGTGTTTAAGATGAAGGTCCCTAACACTTCCACCCAAAATGAAAACATCATTAAATCACTATCACCACAAAATAAAGATATAATAGTAAATTGCAATAAAAAAATATAATATCCAATACCCAATTATAAATTGCTTGTGTCATATTTTTTTTCATTCCATAAACCTATCTTTTCAATTACATTTGACCCAAAAAAAACGATAATTGATTAACACATTTGGCACTAACATGATTCTTATCCTTAATAAAAGTATTATAAATAATAATATATTTCCTTACAAATATCATTTTATTCTAATTAACATTGAAAACACTTATTTGAAGTTTTAGGAAATTGTCTTTTTTTCTTATTATTAGATTCCATTTGTTTTCATCAACATTATATTTTTTTTGTAAATAACATTTTTTCATTAATAACAAAACGCTTCAATTATACTTTCCTTTAAAATCATTTCCGTTACTCTTATTTGTTTTTCCATTTCCTTTAATAATTCCACACACATATGGACATCCTTTAAAAATAGAATAAGGTATTAATATTATTAATACCTTCTTGATCTTTTAAATAACTTTGTTACCTTTATCTTATTTGATTAGCTCTTAATTTTTTTAATTAATTTTAAACTTACCTCTTTTTCTTTTATAACTCAACTATTCCTTAATGAAAATGAGATAACACTTTTCTTAACTTTACTATATATATAAAGATATATAGAATAAATAATATCATTTTAAAAACAAAAATAAAGTATTAATAAATTATCTACTTTCTTTATTTTCTAATAAATAATTTTAATACTTTTATCTTATTTAATTTGATCTTAAACTTGTTTATTAGATTTAAAGTTATTCCATTTTTATTTTTCATCTCGATGTCTTATATTTTTATTTTTTATTTACTAAATAACATTAATTAATTAATAGACTTTTTTTAGCTTTAAGGGCTAGTTTAATTAGTCAAGTTATCGTAGCTAAAGTATTTTGCCACTGGGAAGTCACATGGTCAATTCTCCTCAGTCGACAAGAGGAAATTTCTTTGGGACAAGAATTTGAATTTAATCTCACTTCCACTAATGATGTGTTCACCTAGAGCGATTTCCACAAGCCTGAATGTTAGCATTTATAAATGGTGGTTATAACATAACTTCATGGATTAAACCTTATATATTGTTCAAAGTTCTTACAACTCAATTCTAGTGATTTAGAAATGGTGGTTATTATACATTATTGTGAGTTTTAATGGATGGATTTTGGTGGTGGTTATTATGGATCATAGTGTGATGATTTATACTTTATTTTGTTTTATTTAGCTATTATTTCACCAAAACATTTAACATACCTCTTAAGCAGTGAAACTGTTTAACTATGAAATTGGAGATTTTTATTATTATTATTATTATTTCATTCAAGTTGCTAGTCTATGTTATCAATGCTTCAGACGTTTTGCTTTTGCCATATATATATAAAGGAATAAATCCTACTTGTGAATAATATTTAATATCTATATTATGTGATGAGAAATGTAATGGAGTAGACCAAGCATAGAATTATGCGTATGGTTGAGAGATTGAGAAGAATGACTGAAATAGGGTTGGTTATTTAGTGGGAAATTCATGGAAATATTTGACGAGATATATATGGTGATGGTTTGAACAATTTTGTCAAATGTAATGTATTTTTTTATTGTCACCATAATTATAAATAATGCACATCTTTTATAATAGAATACACCTAGACATTATTGATTAATAATATAATTCCGCTTCTTGGTCGGCAGGAGTGGGAGGGGTGTTGTAAAGCCCCTAAGGAACAACGAGAATAGAGTTCACCTAGGGAATAGGGACGAAAAATAATAATCAGGTGGAAGAAATGGCTCTCTGGAAAGGGCTAGAGCTAGCTCTAAGGAACAACATTAGAGACCTCCACGTAATTGGAGACTCAGCCTGGGAAATCAAGAATGTTCTAGCCCTGAAAAAAGGCATAATGAAGCACAAGCCCAGGATCTGGTGCCGCATAGAAATTCTTCTCCTCCATTTTGAAATTATAACTCCCTGGCATGTGAAGCGGGATTTGAACATCATGTCAGAAAAACAAGCAAATCAGGGAGTGGGGCTTCCCCCAAGTCATCTCAAACTAGGGGAATCAATTGAAATCCACGACCTCCCCTAGAGACAATGAAAAATAACCCCAATAGGACCAAGGGAAACCGTCACAAGAACCAAGAGCTTTCGAACGCCCACGGCACATGTCGCAACTCCCACTCCCCTGCCGCTACTCAGAGCGAGTTGACTCAACATGACATATGGTGGAGCTGGCTCACCCCAGTTGTAACCTCCCATCACGTGGTTGACAGTGTGGTAGGTCACATCATACATGTGGAGGGTGGAATTATAGGCACCATGGATAAATAGAACATCATCAGTAAGAATCGGTTCCAAATAAAAGCATGCGAGAGGGATACGGTTTGCAGAGCAATGAATTTTCTCAGGAGAATGTACGACCAAGGCAGGCCGAGAGATTATGCAATGTTGATCCTACGACACAAGATAACGGATGGCCTCCCCCACCATCAAAATAATTCCTCCAGCGCGTAGACGAGCGACTTAGGAAGAGCCTCATTCGAGAGTGGGCGATTCCAGGCTGGAAAACGCTTCTGCGTGGTGCTCAGGAGAAAAATTGGTAAAGAGATCCTGCTTTGTGTTCAAGAGGGGAACGCCAACACGGTCACAGGGAGTTGGGCATAAACAACTTTGAAAGCCATCGTCTCAATAGCGGGAAGGAAATAAACCCTTAGAATTAGACTCTAGAATCCTCCTTAGACCCGCCTCCAACAGTGGAAGAGATCTGTAGTCAGCAGGAGGCCCAACTGACCCAGCAACACATAAATCTAAACAACCTGCTGTTCAATATAAGAGACAAAGACAAAGCTATCACAGATAGGATGATGCTGCAGGAGAGCAGGCTTGCAGAGCGCGAAAAATGGATGACCTATTTAAGGAGTGAGGTTCGAAGACTCCGCCAGCATGTGGCACAAGAGGAAAAATTCTAGACTGGAACACCAATTGACCTTCTGGAAACAATGGACTCGTGCACCCAGACTAGAGCGGACCTGTGCACTGGAGAGCTTAGCAGCCAGTATCAGTGTCGCATAGACAAAGTAGATGGGAACTTTCCTAACGTCCCTGGCTATAATCATCTCCACTAAGTTTATTTTGATGCAGTGTTTTACAATTTTTCTTTTAGGGGTATACCACAAGGTCTACAATATATCTAGGAAGCTTAAAACTCCTAGAGTAGTTAGAAAATGCAATTCTGAAGCAATTGTGGGCATCATTTTTGTAATAAGCTCTATATCTGAAAGACTGAAAATATATGTAAGATTTTGTAGTTGGACAGGAATCCAACGACTTTGAATTTTAATATAAAAACCATACCCATTCTTGTTAAAAAAAAATAATATAATTCCCCTTTGTGGGTTTCTTGTATATTATTCATATGTCCCTTGCTTTGTTCTTTGGTTGTTAAAGCCAAGATTTGGTATTAGACCCAAGGATGAGAGAAATTGTAATAGTGGGTTGTTGTGTGAGTTTTAACATAGAGTGTATGTGGTTTTCTCATCAGATTTTTGAAGGAAAATATTTTTGTTGCTAGAAATTGTGCAACCTTTGTAGAATGAGAGTAAATTGTGGTGTGTATCAAAGTCATTGAATGTAATTTTTGTAACAAACCTGGTTAAAAAATTATGTAAAGTGTATAAGAACACGACGACGGGACACGTATTCCAAGATGAATGGTGGGAAAAAATCCTAGCAGGTGTTCATTTCAATTTATTATGACTAAAGGAAATTGGCAAAGGCAAAGGCAAAGGATTTGGAAAGGGAAAATGGCATATTTGGTACATTTATTTATGAAAATAATGGAAATTGGGAGAAAAGGAAGGTGAAAGGTCACAGGTTTCATGTGAGGAGGAAAATGAAGGAAAATAATGGAAAATGAAGAAAATAGAGGCCTCATTAATAAAAAGGCTTATGAGTATCAATTGGTAAGCTTTTGTTAGTTCCATTTTGAAGCTCTCATCATTCTCTCTCTCTCTCTCATACTCTTAGATACTTAGATTTTTCTTGGAGCACTCTTGGAGGGTGTGGCATACTTGGATATTTGGAGCAGGAGGAAAAGGAAGAGCAGGAAAGCGCATGGGGAAATTGGGATCAACATCTACATCATGTTCTGAGTGCAAGTACCACGTTGTATGTATTTTTTCCTCACTAGTTTTGGCATGCATGGTGTATGCATGTGGATTTTCCTAGCCTTTCCATTTCCTAGATAGCCATGGTGTTATGGGTATATTTCCATTAATTGTTTTCTAGTTGGTTCTCATGATTCATTTAGTTGTTGGGTTGAGTTATTAATTCATGGAGCCTTGGTTGGACAAACGCTCTAGATCACGGCGGACAATTGTCGAGTTGAGTTACTAGTCCTGGAGCCTTGGTTGTAACAAACACTCTAGAGCCCTGGGGAAACTTGGATAGAGACCAATATGTGATGGTTGTGATGTCCGAACGTGAGCTGGAATCACTCGCTGAGGGTTGAGGTTGTTTGGCCTATGGAAGCCTTAGATTGGGTTGGATTGATGTGTTTGATGATATCCCACATTCATTCTTGTAATATCACACGGGGGTGATTAGCTGAAGTGAGACTTGGGTCAGCCAATCTATGGTCGGGTGGAACGTGGAAGTCCCATCTCCAGTTGGTTTTTACATTAAGTAATGAAGAGCTCATTCCTCTAGTATTCGGTATGCAAATGTACTATTTTATGTATGGATTTTATTGTTGTTATATCCATTGTATTTATGTTATTATTGTGCTCGTTAGAATAATGTATTTGATCAATTATGATGTATGGTTCTATCCATGTTTTTAGTTGTAAATGAATACATAATGTATCTATGGTCAAATAGATTGTATTGTAGCTTATGATGTAGGGGAGAAATGCTTCTTAGCGATTCTCAGATAATTAAGAGACCCCCATATTTAAATATGTTGTTTATATCGGTAGATGCAATGTTTGTGACATGTTTGAAAAAATTCCTGTCATGGATAGGAGGGGTCCATATGATTTCCTCATGATGTTATTGCTCCCATACCTTTGTTTTAATTTTATTCATCATCCCCTACATTTTCGTGAAGTTCTGGGCAGTGACCTAGACTCTGGGGCTAAAAAAGTCGCACAAATCTCGGAGTTGCAGGCAAAAAATTGACCAAACCGGGCCGTGACCACTACCTTGCCTTGGCATGCCCGCGACTATAGGATTTTAGCCGCTACCTTGCCTTGGCATGCGACTAAGGCTCAAATTGGTCAAAAATTCAGTCTCCCTCAAGGTTTAGGGGCCTGGAAGGTTGGGTTACATCCTGAGGATGTTTTTGATGTTGTGTAAGGTGTGTTTGTCTTGTTTTCATCGGTTCCACTTTTTTAAGGTCATCTAGGAGGTTGAATCTCATATTAGTAGCCTCTCGTCGCATGTTTACCCCGGTTGGCCAGTTGCTTGGGTAGATGTGTGAAGAGGGTGTTACAGAGTGGTATCAGAGCATGGTTGCACTCTCCTTGGGTGGTGTTTGGTTTCTGTTCTCTTGGTGTCATATCTAATACCACAGAGTGGTATCATAGCATGGTTGTGCTCTCCTTGGGCAGTGTCTAGTTCCCGTTATCTTTGGTTGATATCTGATACCACTGAGTGGTATCAGAGCATGTTTCAACCCTTGGACTGGATGGGTGGTGTGTTGGTCATTTTTTTGTCTTGGTTTCATTTGTGTTTCTCACACCTATGGTGTATGTGCGTTTTGCATCCATGTTGTGTTGGCCATGGTGGCAGTGGTGTCGCCATGGAAGTGTTGATGGTGTTGTTGTCAACATGTTTTCATAAGTGTATGACTGGTTATGTGTTGTTCTCGCTTATGTATTTTCCTTGCACACTTGCTTACATGTTGCTACATGTTGTACATGCATTGCTTGTTTATGCTAGGTCACATATTGGTCATGCTTGTGTGTTTTCTGTGTATGATTTCTTATGTGATACTATATGTGGGGCATGCATTGGTCGTTCATGATTGGTTATACATGTCAAGTGGGTGCATATGGTCAAGTTTGCATTGGTTTGATTGAGGTTGTTGTGCATAATTTCATTGTATGCAATTAGGTCATCATGATGATATTGGTATGTGATGAGGCTAATGTGTTGGTTGAGATAGAGTAGGAGATGCAGATCATTAAAGCGAAGTTGCAACAATGGACTGTTGGGTAAGAGAAGATCGTCATTTAAGTGTGCATGTTTGGCATGGAGGTATGTGATTCATGGTTGTTGTAATCATTAAGGTTGTTTATGGGTGAAATCCAGAAGTTGGGAAACACTTTTTGGCGGATGGCCAGAATTTGGGTGAAATTTTTAATTTCTCGTTCGAGAAAATAGTCAACTAAATTTCTCGACCAAGATTTTTTAAAACTCTCGTCCAAGAGATTCTTAATGTTTTGCCTGAAGTTTGATTGGGCTTGACCGGAGTTAAAATAATCACGGACGAGAGTTAAGTATTTTCTCATCCAAGAGTTTTATTGACATAAACTCTCGGGTAAACTCTCAGATGAGAGTTGTAAAACTCTTAGCCTATAGTTTTTTTAACTCTCGTAGAGGAGTTTTATTCTTATAAAAAGATCACAAAAATCTTGTCTCCCTCGACGTTCTGCACTGGAGCACTGTTGTTTTCATTTTGCACTGTAGCACTGTCATTTTCGTTGGAGCACTGTCGTTTTTGAGCCACCGTGAGCATGTAGATTCTAGCCAGGTAATTCTATTTCAGTTTCATGTTCTTAGTGATCTACATTGCCTGATTCTTGTTGCACACCATCTCCGTCCGCTGGTGTCGGCCTCCGTCCCCACTCCCTCCCTCCTCTTCGGTGTTCGACCGTCAACCTCCATTGCATTAACTCCCAAATTGGACCTCCAACCTCCCCTGCATTAACTCCATCCGCCACCTCCTTCTCCCGTTCATGGTCATCACCGAAGAAGCAGAGGAAAGAAGTAGTTACCTGAGAATTCTCGCAAGCGAAAATATCTGTGAGTGCGTCCGAGATTTCTGTTCACCGTGAATAGAAATTGCTGTGGGGTTTACTGGCACGCTATTATTCGGTGGCCGAGGTTTTTTACGGGGTGAATGGTGTGTTCCAGCGATAGGAGAGAGGGCAGGTGTGGTGGTTCTCGTGAAGTGGACTGGGAATTCCTAGGGTTGGGCAGATATTATTTTTCAAGGTAAGGCGGATGTAACAGTTGAGTTTCATATAATTCTGATGGTTAGAATCCAATTTCGCGGGGCGAAATTGTGAGATAGGGCTGTGACTGAATGTGCTGAGCTGAGTTTGATACTCTTTAGGAAAGATTCCTAGGGTTTAGTATTTTGTATTTTCAAAGAATGACAGGTTTTTGACAGTTATATATTTCTTCCAAGACAGGGCACTGTAGGTTCTGTTTATTTTTATTTCTCGCTCTCCGCTGTTTTGTTTTCGGTTGAGCACTCAGGGCATTTTTATTTTCAAAATCCAGTGTCGTGTCTTCGCAGGGCAGTTCGTCTAGGTTTCTTTTAGAATGTGCTCATTCCGGGGCCTCCAACGTAGGTCTATTTCAACAAATTTGATTGAATGATGCAGATTTTATTACTATCAATGTTGCCACTAAGTTAATTTCCCAATCACTAATTCAATCAGAGCTTAGGTTAATTAATGTACATGAATATCTGAGGAACCTTAGGGGTTGCCTACTGCTATCTTTTATGGAAATGGGTTTATAAAGAGAAATTGCAGATTTGAGGAAGAAAGAACCCCAATTTTTTTTTAGCATGGGAAGCCATGCCAACTGTGGGATTTAACCAGCTAATTTCAAAACTAGCTAATTATATTTATAATTTAATTTGCATGAAGTCGTAAGGATTAATACCCTAACGCCTTAATTTTTTATCAAACCCTAATGCCAGGAAGGTAATAGTATAACTTGATTTAAATATTTTGGATGGTGTTGCATAAGACTTAATTTTTCCATAAACCAACAATGACAACAACAAATTATGCAATTATTTGTGAGATTAGCTAGTTCTGATTTACAATGTCAACACCGTATTAAATTAGAAATGTCGACACTATATTAATGGAAATTGTGAAATTATCTAGTTCCGATTTACACTTTCAAAACTACATCCTAAACACAACTTAGAGTCAGAGATATGCACCAGTTTCTTCACTCCAAGATCACCCTGCTCTTTAAGCCCGAGGAAGTTACCTTCATTGTGATTCCTGATTCATGTTCTCAATGATCTACATTATTTTGACCAATCCTAGAAACACCGCATCATGGTTTTACCTCCCTCCAAAGCAGTAATTCTTGCCTTCCTACCAAAAGGGGCCTTATTGAATTTGCCTACCCCGACCAGTGTCAAGATTAGAATCTTCTTGATCCATGTCGCTTAGATCATTATCATCACATGTTTAATTTAATTCACTTTAATCTTTTAATTTACCTAAGTTAGACTTAGGGTTCTTAATTAATAATAATAATTATTTGAATATCTATCAAACCAAATGGAATTTCTCCAAACGCTCTTGGATATCTCATGTACTCCAGCTCCTCCACAAAATTTTGGAGCTAGAGAACATTCGATGCTACCCCAAAATCTCAACACTCCCTCTTAGTGAGGAATGTTATCTAGCAATACTTCCACACCAAAGCATTTCCCTGATCTCTGGCATCAATCCTTGCACTGATGCTTGGCTTGTTTCCCTCCATCACTGCTCTACTGCTTGTCTCTGTATATCTACCCATGACTGCCATATCTGTACTGCAACTTCCTCTCAAATTGTTGCATCATGCTGCCCATCACACTTCCACTTCTAATTGTTGCACTGCAACTTAGTTGCTGAGAAGTAAGCAACTGAAGGACCCCTTCCCAATCACTGACATACAATTCAGTCGGCCTGCATCTCATCATTGAATCTCCCTTGTTTGTTTCTCCATGTTGTCCTCATGAATCCACTGCATTGCTACAACTCTGCACTGCGTAAGCACTACCTCCTCTACGTTGTTGAAGTCCCATCAACCCCTCTATGATGTTTCTCCTACGTTGTTGCTGCCTTTGCTCCGCGCTGCTCCCAACTACAACGTCCCAGATCTACCCTCGGCCTCACTATGATCCTCTGCACCCACTACTCCAATAATCTCGCTACTGTCTTAAGGCTCCCGTAGCATGTATGTGATACAATAGTCTAGGCACCTCACGGATCCTTGCCTTTGATCTGTAGCTACTCTACAGATCAATATCGCCCCACCTCTTCTATCGAGGCACATCGGCACTCATGGCCACATCATCATGAGAGCCATCATCTTCTTTAGCTGTCGCAGCCTTGGAATCAGCTTCCTTGTCCTTCTTCCTTAGAGGAAAAGTGGTGGTGAAGTGTCCAAGTTCACCACAACTGAAGCATCAGATCTTGGATATATCCCTCTTCTTCTTCCCTTTCCACTCTTGGATGCAAGGGCTACATCTTCCTCTTCATCCTTCTTCACTTTGTTGGATTCATTGGTGGCTTCTCTCTTGGTCATCTGATCGATTTCCTCTTGTCAGAGGATAGCCACATGTCGTCCTAGCTTGGAAATTCCTGTCTGGCCAAGATACTTTGGACAAACATTTCCCATTCATCTTTGATTGCATTTAGAGCAATCCTCACCATGACATCATCCTCCACTTTAACCCCCATGGCAATCAGTTGATCCTGGATTGACTGCAACCTGAAGAGGAAGGTATCAATTTCCTCTCCCTTATTCATCACAAATAACCTCATTTGGTTCTCCATAAGCATCTTCTTCTGGAGGGATTTCCTTTGATACATTGTGGTCAACTTTGTCTGCATAGCATTAGTCGTCTTCTTCTCAGAAATGAGTGGGACCACATAATCCTTGACCCTGTCCACGATGAAGCGCTTAGCATGCACCTCCACTTCATTATGCTTTGCGAGAAGAGCATCGTGGTTTAGTGTAGCCAAGACGTTCTCTGCATGCTCTTGTAGTGTGTATGCCTCCAGGCCTGTCAGGATTCTGGCCTTCTAGATAGAAAATTTGGACAAGCCGTCCAACCTATCCTGATCATGCAGTCTGTATGGCACCATTTAGCTCAAAAAAATATGTCGAAATAGATGCTCCTCTCCCTGCCACTATCGCTACTCTCAAAATAAGCCCAGATCTAGGGTCCTTGGCGAAAAGGTACCCTCTATAGTAACTACTCCTTTTGAAAACTGATTTCCCTCCTTGGAAATATGCAAAATCCTATGATTCAACCCTCTTCGATCACCCTCCTGATCGATCCTTAGATTTCTTTGGAAAAAATCTTTTGAGCGGTTTTTCTGCTCCCACTCTTTGTCAACTTAGCTAGGCTAGATTATGAACCAACAAAACCTCCACCACACCAGCAACCGCTGAAGATCCGAAGCTATGCGTCCGTACTATGGCAAATCCGTACAACACCCTCAAAATTGGACTGCGTCCCTCTGGCTGGCCTCTGCGTTAGTAGACTGGCTCAACACAGGTTGCTCATGCATCACTTTGGAAAGCTCTACGCTACCTCTATGTCACTCAGTTGGGACTGCGTCAGCCCTTGCATGGCCTCTGTTGGGATTGCATCCTCCTGGTGCTGCACTGCCCTCTCTAGAACTCCGTTGCTTCAACTACCTTTCCTGCAGCAAAAATTCTCCAGCCGCTTCGCTGGTGATTCAAATTGATATGCAATGATGTGATACCATGTGAAAATTTCTAAACATAGAAATCCTACTGTAGTGTCTTGATTTAATTTTCTTACTTGAATTAAAGTACAAGTTAATTTTCTGAATTATTTAGTAAAATCAGAAATGTAAAAACAACTGCTGCCTACACATTTACATATCATTTACTGAACATAACGCACTCATGACATACTGACACACATATTTTTCGGAAAAATGTCCCCCGAAAAGCACAAGGCGGGAAAACTGGTGCAACTAGCTCTAGAAGGTTTTATTATTATGTAGAGTCTGAATAAAACAATATATGGGCACCAAAATGGTTCGCAATACAGAGACATTTCACGGAAGTAGTACCTCTTTCACTCGGAGACAGAAAATATGGTTGATTCACATCCTCAAATGGGATTTATAGAACTTGAGCCCTTTATGGCCTACCGGAAACCCCAGTGTTATCTGTCAGTTCTCTGCATCAGCCTTTCTGGCCTACGTCAGCCTCTGCACTGCCTTAGAAGGGCCTGCGTTACCCTCTCTGGGCTTACGCTGCCCCTGCACTGCCCTGACTAGGCCTGAATCACCCCTGAAGGGTGCCTGTTGCCTCTGCGCTGCCTTCTGTTGGGCTATGGATGAAATGTGTATCTTTGGATGGCCTATGTGTTGCCTTCTGTTGGGTTTCAGCTGAAATGTGTATCTATGGATAACCTTTGTGCTACCTGGTACATTGCCTCTCTGTCGGTGTTATATTCGTGGCCTCAGATCAGATCATCCCTTGCCACTCGCTGCCCCTCACCACACTGTAAACTCACTTCAAATTTTTTAGCAAACCGCACCCTAGAATTTCGACTTATCTTTAGTGCTTTTCCAATGTGTGTTCTCCAACTGATCCCAAGCCCTTCTCTTATACTTTTCTCATTGGCAAACCAACAACCATGATCTAATCTCTAATCAACGACTAAGATTAGAAGCTGCTTGATCCACGTCACTTAGATCATTCTCATCATATGTTTAATTTAATTCACTTTAACCTTTTAATTTTCCTAAGTTAGACTCAGGGTCCTTAATTAAAAAGATTAATTATTTGAATATCTATCAAACTAGGTGGAATTTCTCCAAACTCTTTCTGGGTCTTGGAGACCTCATGTACTCCAGCTCCTCCACAAAATTTCGGAGCTCCTCCACAAAATTTCGGAGCTAGATCACATCAGATGCTACCCAAAAATCTCAACAGAATTGGCTATTGAATATTTATCTATAATGCACTTATCTATCTTACCTTAGCATATTTATGTACCAATGATTTTTCATGGGTAATAAGAGAATCATGTTGCAATGTACTACAACAAGTATCTAAACCTCATGGTCAACCCATCCTATACTTCTCACATTAGCTACATTTAATAGTTATTATGACATCACAGGTCACATAATTCAACCAATTGAACTTATCTAACCATTCCATACACATTAATTTTTTTGGAATTTTTATTTTTGCTTGATCATTAACTTCTTCCTACACTTCATTTGTTCCTTTATTCATATTTTCATTAGGAAAACTTCCAAAAAATTTATATAGTTGATGTTGCAATTGAATAGTATGGGTTGCTCCATGTGTTACTAAATAATCTTCTAAGAAGTTTGTGATTTTGTCTATCCATAATTTTCTCCAATAGTAAGTTGTATTTTTCCATTTTGAGGCATTTGTGAATTTGCAAATGAAATAAGTGAAAACAAAGAAATTAAATCAATCATATATCCTAAAAAAGAGCATATATAAAGTAATACTTGTTTATATATATATATATATATATATATATATATATATATATATATATATATATATATATATATATTTAATAGTTATACAATCTTTAAACATAAAAAAAAGTATCTACCAATAATATATTTTCCAAAATTAAAATCTATTAATAATAAATATTGAAATTTGTTAAATACCCTAAGACAAGTGCATTGAAAATCTTATGTCAATTATAAGATTAAATTTTATATTGGATTTTTCTTAAAAACTTTGAAACAAATGCATTAAAAACCCAATACCAATTATAATATTAAAAATTATTAATTGTGTAAATCAAAATTTTGTAAAACACTTTAAAATACATGTTTAAGAAAAAAAACCCAAATCAAAACATATTAATTCAAATGTTTCCATTAAATATACCTAGATAGTTGAAAAACGTTAACTCTATCTTTTATCTTGGGCCAAATTCAAATTGTCATGTTGTCAATATATTCAATATATTTATATAAACAAAAAAATTAATGATATTACGTTATGTATATTTTATTAATTATTAGTTAAATATAGTTATCTTAGGTTTATTAATGTGGAAGGGCATGATCAACAATCATGCCTCTTCGCTAAGGGACACCATAAGGCTGTATTTAAAGCCTTGGTGATCCCCACTTGTAATCATTTCATCTTTTATCAATAATAATATATACTTATTCAAGTTTACCAGAGTTTTTACACTCCATTGGTATCGGATCAGTCACTCTTCTGGATTTGTGTGATCATCAAGAGATTAAAGAATTTCTGAGGAAATTGCAGATTTTTTTTTTTTTTTTTTTTTTTAACCAAGTGTAGAATTTCTGAGAAAATTACCGTCCCCTTCTCCCCATTCCTCATGCTCACCCCATAATCCCTTAAACACTTCCCTTATGGTTCATCAATCCGCATTCACTTCCCTTACCCACTCCCATACTCCCTCGCTTCCATTCTGTGTTCCCTCCTCATTCCTTCGACCCCCCCCTCACTCTACCCAACCCGCCTTTCACACTTGGCACCCACCCCTCTTTGCACACGAATTCCCCAACGCTCTCACGCTCATCCCCTCACCACAACACTCCTTACCCACAGTCCCCCACCCCCTCACTACACTCATGCTCCACGCCATTCCTCACGCCCACAACCTTCCCCTCTTCTCCACTCACCGTCCCCCTCACTGCTCCCCACCCCGTCCGCACCCTTCCCCACACCTACTGCCTTCTATATCTACGTCCATGTCCGTTGGCATACACAATACCGAGTCGTAGTCGCAGTCGCGTTAATTAAATTTTAAGCAGAAGAAGAGATACATTGTTATTTCCTTCATGGGCAAGCCAATTTTTTATTTTTTCCCTAAAGCTTTCAGAGATATGAGAGGAGATTGATTCTCACATATATTGAGAAGATCCTCGTGCAACATCTGCTACCTCCGGCCTTCCAGCGTCCAACATCCGCAACCGCCACACAGTGCGTGTCACCTACCGTCCAATCTTGTGCTGTTGGCTCGTGGCCAAACTGAGTCTACATCATTGTCGAAGCCTCGATTTAGAACCAAGCCTCGAGCCACCGTTCAAACGTTGTCTCCGTTGACCCTTCAACCATTTTTTTTCGGAAATTGTCTTGGTTGTGTGAAAATTAAAACGTGAGTTGTGTGAAAATTAAAAACGTGTGTTATATATATAAATTATCGTTATAATATAAATGAAATTGAATTAAAATTTTATATAAAATTTAATTACAAGAGAAGGTACCAGTGGTGAATGACATATGCCAAAGAAGATAAATCTTAAGTGAAGAAAATTGTCAAAAAAATACAGCTTTGAGGACAAAGCTTTTAAGGAAAAGGGGATAAGCCCTAATTACAAGGAGTATGAGGAGTATGACGTCATCAATGTCGATTTCCAAAAAAAATTGCTGGATCTTGAGAAACAGATCAATAATAATTCCGAAGACTTTGACAAAAGATTAGTCGGTCTCGAAGGTATAGTTGCAGGGAACTCCAACAATATAAAAAAGATTCATGATACGACAAATCAAATAGAAAGACAAATGTGGCTAAATCGTCACGAGGCCACAGAAAATCATAGCAAAGCAATGAAAAAGATGACAGAACTCTTCGATAAGATAAATGACAAGATCTAGATAAGATAAATCAGACACAAAAACTAATATTCCTGAATGTTGAACATAATCAACTAAACAATTCAACTAATTCAGATCATAATCATGAATATAACATGTTTGAAAAAGAGCAATTAAATGAGGTTTAATTAGAAATCAGCTCACATGAAAGCTATAGTGTTGAAATACCTAGAAGCAGAGACTCTTTAAAATCAACCATGAAATTTATAGAGCTGAGAAACCAAGAAAATAAAATGCAACTCAATCCACTAATAAAGCAAGTAATGCAGCAACATAAGTTATTGAGAAATTTTTTATAAATGAAAATCCAATGGCAGAAAAAAGAAAAAATGTTGGTGAAGGAGCCACATAAAGAATTCAACGTGACTGTTATCACAGATGCAACAACAGACATAGTCGTTGAAAATGAAAGAAACCATGAAAATACAGATGCTTATAAACAACAAAATGTTTCATCCCCAGATTTGAAAGAAAAGTGGGAAGAGACAAACACAACCGAAGCCACTAATACAGTGCTAGAAACTGTTGAGGCCTTCGGTGATGAAGCAAATGTGGTGGTTAAGAAGGAAGCATTTGATGATGAGGAGAAGTTGCATCGGACGATAATTGTTTGTAACTTACCTCTAAAGCTAGAAAGGAACCACGAAGAATCACCAGCAGTACAAGGAATAGTTTAGACACACGCAAAAGTATTTCAAGAACTGCTAATGAAAATGTCTCCTAATAGGGAAATCAAACATCCAATAGAAGTCAAGACAGGATCCGACCCTGTCAATATCAAATCTTGTCACTATCCACATCACCAAAAGATTGAACTCGAGAAGATGCTCCACGATATTTTTAAAATGTGGGAAGTAAGAGCCCTCCGCTCGAGAAATCCATGCGTTTGTCAACGATGTCCATCATTACGTATGCTTTGAGGACAAATCATCTTAAGAGAGGGGCAATGTTATGTATATTTTATTAATTATTAGTTAAATATAGTTATCTTAGGTTTATTAATGTGGAAGGGCATGATCAACGATCATGCCTCTTCGCCAAGGAACACCATAAGGCTATATTTAAAGCCTTGGTGATCCCCACTTGTAATCATCTCATCTTTTATCAATAATAATATATACTTATTCAAGTTTACCAGAGTTTTTACACTCCATATGAATATATATGGTGGCAGGAGAGGGAGGGCTTATCTATAATCTTGATGGAAAACTAGTCATCAAAAACACCTAGGGTTTCGGCAAAAGACTAATAATTGAGAAGAAATGTATGGTCTTCTACTAGAATTAAGTTTGGTGAAAGACTTGAAAATAAAAAATATAGAAATCCTAGTGGACTACCTCCTTAGTATTCAACATTTGTACAAAGGATCTTGGCCTAAGGAAAATCACCTCAAACTTATTCTTCATAGAATTACAAGAGCGTTGGAATACTTCCCTCTCAAACATTTCTTTCACATCCTTAGATACCAAAATGTAGAAGTAGATACATACACCAATATTGTGTGTCTCCTTCAAGCAGGTCAGATGAACATAAATGGATCTTCAGGATGGAGAAGCATCCCACGAGTCTCCTTATCCCCATTGGTATAAATGCTCATGATTTGGGTTTATATACTTAACCTTACTTTTCCTTGCCTCGACTCAAACATTAGTGCCTTTGGTAAAAAGGGGGGACACTTGATGGATGGTGTCATGGTCCTTATTAATGTCGTAGCCCATGAAATTGTATTAATTCCATCAACCTTACATGCCTTAAGTACAAATACAAGAAGATGAGTTGCTATCTAATGGGACCTCACACCTTGGCTATTAATGGTTTCAAGTGTGGATGCAATAATTTATGACAGTTGGATTTGTGTTGTGTGTGGGATTTCAGTCTTGTAGATTAAATATGGCCTTCTCCCTTTCCTTTCTTCAAAGCTCTATATTGCTTTAACAATGCAATATTTTGTTTAATAGTCCTAAATTATTCTTTGTGTTGTCTTACTCAGGATGAGTGGTCATCTAAATGAATCTCTTTAGTAGTTGCCTCATTGTCTCTTAAGGCAACAATCTCGGAAACCGTGGGAATTCTAGTAGCACCACCTGGCTTTAATTATGGAATTGTGGTAGAATAAATTATGGAAATCAATATTTTTTATGGGCACGCCCTAATGTCCAACATGTTTTTGTAAGCACAATTTATATAATTTTGGTTTGTTGTCGCTCTATCCTCCAGCTAGTCTAATCTCATCGGAGCTCCTCTTCTTACGCTAGCCTCCTTCTATTTGGTATTTGTTTTATCATGTGTGTCATCCCATTTCCAAACTCTTCTATAATATCCCTTCTTTTCTCTATGAATTGGGTGCTTTTTTTTCTCTGTTGCTTTAATTTCTCGTCTGGAATTCAACTCTTCCCTTTTTCCCCTTGGGCTGTGTGCTATTGACTTTGGGAATTTTTGTGTTGGTCTTGTTTCTCCCTACTAGAGGTGATCGTCTACACTTTTCTTTTCCTATATCACCACCCACAGGGACATAATTCTTTATCTCTGGAAAATTATTGTCTTTGTCTCCCTGCTCTTTAGCCCTCCCTCTAGACTCTTGAGTTTTTTAAGTGTTCCATAAGAAGAAATCAGGTTCTCTCCTACTTTCAATTCGAGAATGTGGGCCAAAAAGGAAAAAATATCTAGAACTGGTGGCATAATAAATTGTAGTAAGTGATATCAAGAATTTAAATCCCTCTAGTTGGAACACATGAATATAAACTAGAAACTTCACTAGCAAATGTCAACTTCCATTAACCTCATGGAAGTTATTTAGTCTCTAGAAGAAAAATCTGCCCACCAAGAGAATGAAATCGATGCTCTTCATCAATAGTTGGAAGACCTAAAGATGTGACTCATTGCCAATGAAAACTAGAACTCAAACAACAGTGTCCCCAGTCGGTCAATTTACAAACTACTACTATATCTCAATCGACCTCCTGAAGATGTCTTCTCTCCTCCATTTTGATGTTCTGACATTGTAAATGTGTTTTGTTTCTTGGTCAATTTTGCAAAGTATATGCATGTCAGCCTCTAGTATTATCCAAAATACAATATAGTGTTTTTATATCAACAGTCAGTTCCTCCTTAGAGGAACCTCTACCATATGAATTAATGTAATAGATTTCTCGAGTAACTATTGCGTTTGAGCACATATTTTAATAAAAAAATTACTCGTTTAAAAAAAAATGATACTATGAATATAATTTTTTTACTAAACATTCCATACTAAATAAACAAAGAAAAGAAAAAAATGGTTGAAAAAATAATTTAAATAAAGAAAATTCTAAAAATTGTAAAATTTTAAATTAATATTTATTTAATAATAATAATAAAAATTCCATATAAATGAATTTTTATATTAATACTTATTTAATAATAATAAAAAAGTCCATATAAATATAAAATCTTTTGTATATATTGAATACAATAAAAAAATCTATGAAACCCACCCAATAAAATCCAATTACATTCAATATATTTTTATAAACCCCATCCATTCCATTCATTTAATACTTTTTATATGCAAATTCAAATGAACATTTCTGCAATTTGATAAGAAAATAATATATAAATTTCAAAAAATAAAGTGTTATTTTTTCTTACTTTTGCAATAAGATTTTAACCCAACAAAAAAACATTTCAACTAGATTTAAAAAAAATGTCATGTATATGGACTTGGCCTCGAATTTAGGAACACCCAGGATTTTGGAATTTAGGAGCACCTAGGATTTTGGAAACAAGCTATCTGCTTCTAAATCACCCCTTGCATTTTAGCAGTGGTTTTATGGAGATAATTGTCACCAAGAAAATAAATAAAAAGTTAAGACCACCTAGGATTCCATATTGTAAGGCCCCAATACTTCATGGGTGCATTCGGGGTAACAGGCGCGCTCATTGGGCGTTTAGATGAGTTCGGGCACCGTGCGACGAAACGGGCGGAACGCTGCACCGTAGAGGCATGGGCGCGTGCGTGTAGCAGAGGCGTGTCACGAGGGCGAGTTGGGAGAGGTGCATCATACTTGACCAACGCACGGCGTTGGCAAGACGTGTTTATACCACCAAGGGGTGCACTGTGGACGAGCCAAGCTGACAGATGAGTCGGTGGAGTGGCCGACGTGTTGGGCGCGACCGACGCAACACTTCATGGGCGAATGACCAAACGATGGGTCGGCTCGTGTCAACCGAGCGACCCACACTCCACTTGGGCATCCATATATATATGAGGGCGTGCGGATGAGTGGAGGCATCAAGCAATCACATCAACGAACAGTCAAGCGTACAAGAGTTGAAGCACCACGAGTTAGCCAACAACTTGTTGGTGGAAAAACGAACGATGAACGGAGGTTGGGCGAGTTGGGCTGTAGTTGGGTGAGTTGCACCACAGACCACTGCAGGTCGCACCGCAAGTCGGGTCGAGTGCCTCTGAACGGTGGGTTGGGTCGGGCACGACTGGGCACCCTCTACACGAACTAGGCTTCAGAAAAAACGCGATTCCGGGAGCGTTGGGAGTCGAATTTGAGTGTCGTAAATTGCAGAGCATGCGTATTGACGGGCCACATCCAACCATATAGTTGGGAGGTGGATTGGACACATGGAGAGCTCAAGAAACGTTTTGAACTAATTTGGAGCAATGATTGAGTGACCCGGGTGACCAGCACTTGGGCAGTTTTGTGCATGAACTTCCGCAGGTGAAATCTGACAAATGTAAAAGACTGTTGTAGGCTAGTTTGATGGTTGAAAAGCCTTAGAGCTTGGTCAAAATACAAATTGCCTTGCCAAGGAGCAGGAGTGGCTTCTGCTAGATTGGACATTGTAAACTTGTATTCTTATGAAACATATTATCGGGCGGACTCATTATTAACAGGGAGTTGCCCCTCCCTTGTATGTATGGGCGTACATGTGGTTTGGTAATGATGTTTATGTTTTATTCCGCACATTGAAAGAACATTTTCTTAATAAATAACGAATGTTGCTAAAGGCGTAGTCTGCATACTTGAGTATTTGAAAAAAGAAAAAGTACGGCAGTGCCGCACCAGTCTACAACGTGGTTGGAAGACACCCGAGGTGTAGGGGCATGACAGTTGGTATCAGAGTTGCTGATCCACACCTTATTGAAGGAGGTTTCAAGGCCCTTATCATTGAAGAAATTAGGGAAACAGTTGCAGGGTTGCAGGTGGTGTTGAAGCTGAACTTATACATTGGGGTTTCTCTTGAGACCTTAGCTGAAGCAAGGCATTTGTCAGGGCTAAAGCTAGAAAAGAAGACATGCCAACTTTGGAAGAATTCGGGAGAAATCCCTTGAAGCTTTACTATGGATAAAGAACATGAGGGAGAACTTGTGGATTCGAGAAGATCTTGGAGTCTTGGAAAAAGAAGTGGTGAAATCTTGGAAGAAAGAGAAAGCACTTATAGAAGAGCATGATGCTGTAGCACAATCTTTTAAGGCCTTGTATAAGGAAGGGATATCCTCATCTAACAAGGATGAAGCTGATCGAATTTTTGACAGGATGGTGCATTTCGATGAATGGATGGCGTTATGCTATGAACTAGAGGCACTTCGAGAGGAGATTTCCGAAATTGGAAAGAGGTATAGTGACATGAAGTCCACTATAACCGAACCAAAGGATGTTGGGAATGTAGTTGAGGAGAAGGAAGAACTTGTAGAACAAGTTGAACCCGAACCAAGCACATTACAAGCATTACAGGTTGGACCGAGGCCAAGCACATTGCAAGCATTAGTGATGGATGAGGATGTTGCAGATGTAGAAGATGTCAAGGATGAACTTGATGAACAAGTTGGACCAAGACCGTGCACATTGCAAGCATTGTTGGATGATTTTCATGAGGATGTTATGACGATCGAAGAGATGAAGGATGAACTTGTGACACAAGTTGAACCAAGACAAGAAAAATTTCAAGCATTGGTGGAAAAACCACATGGAGATGTTGCAAATGTGACCATGATCGATGAGGAACTTGATGAGAAGGTGGTACCAGGATCGAACACATCAAATGCATTAATGAGGATGGAGGACACTCACTTGAGGACTCTTCATGGAGATATGACTTGTGTTTCATGGAAGGATAAGGAGGATGGACCGCATATGGGGATGAGGAAGAAGATGACTTCTTTTCCAACACCATGGATGACTACTCCTTGGAAGCCTAGGATGAGACCTTGGACATTGGAGGAACAAGGGACATGGGATGTTGCAAACCTTGAGGGGGGAATTTGTGACCTTACACTTGATGGTTAAAATTCCTTGGACAAGGGTGGAACATGATGACCTTTGTGATGGAGAGGGTCATGCTTAGCCACATAGAATGGCAAGTGCCCGGCATGACCCGTAGGCTACCTTGGTGGTAGGGCACGTTGGTGGATTGGAATTCTTCATGGCATCAACCAAGATGGACCTCTTGGTAGACCTTTAGTGGGGGATTAGCCTTGAAGGAAGTACTCATATACGACGGATGAAGGTAGGAGTGACCGAGAGCACTTCACTTCGATATGTATGGACATGATGATGATGAGAATTGAGCTGAGTTCACTTAAGATGAACACATGGGCAGCCAAAGTCATGGACATGGACTACATGGAGATATTTTATAGATGGACTGATGGGACGTTGTTCACCATGAGCAACTTGGACATTGGTTGGATGAGCAGCCTATGAGACATTCATATGATTTGCAGGTGAGAACTTGTGATGACACTCATGGCCAATACAAGTAGGCTTACCAACGCTTTGGATATGATAAGGCATGGGAGTTCATGATGGATATGCCTTGGGATACACTTTGGCATGGGCTTGAGTCTACTTGAATTAGCCACGCTTCTTACTTTTGATGATGCTTTGAGGATGAGTCTACTTTGCATACAAGTAGCACATGGATTAGCATCATGGACAACATGTTGTGGACGAGATGGATACACTTCATGGACCCAAACATGGCACACTTGGATGAGATTGATTCTTGATGGATTTGATTATGTGACAGGATGCTAGAGAAACTTACCGACGGTGGCATGAGGGGGAGTATTCTCATTGTTTTGGATGTTATGGTTGGATTAGTTACCCGACTAGTTCGAGCTATGGGGGCATGCAGTACACCAAGTTATGCCGGATACATAGTAGCTTTTGTTGTGTTGTGTTGGATGGGGTACCTTGGCAGAGATTCACACGAGATTGACAATAATTGGGGAGATATTTCATGGACATGAACCTTGCTGGTTTATGCGACGATGTTGCGAGGATATTGTGCGATGAGACTTTGCGAAGAAATTTGCAATGATACTATGTGACAGTATGATGCGACGATGGTAGCACTATCGAGGATGATAGTCATATTTAAAGTGGAGGAGGATGTAAGGCCCCAAGACTTCATGGGCGCATTCGGGGTAATGGGCGTGCTCGTTGGGCGTTTGGACGAGTTCGGGCACCGTGCGACGAAATGGGCGGAATGCCGCACCGTAGAGGCATGGGTGTGTGCGTGTAGCAGAGTGTGAGGCCCAAAGACTTCAAGGGCACGTTCGAGGGAACGAGCACACTCGTTGGGTGTTTGGATGAGTTCGGGCGCCGTGCAACGAAACGGGCGGAACGCCGCACCGGAGAGGCACAGGCGCGTGCGTGTAGCGGAGGCACGTCACGAGGGCAAGTTGGAGGAGAGGTGCATCGCACATGACCAACACGGCATTGGCAAAGACGTGTTTATACCACCAAGGGGGCACACCTTGGGCGGGCCAAGCCGACGGGCGAGTCGGTGGGACGGCCGACGTGACACTTCGTGGGCGGATGACCAAACGATGGGTCGGCTTGGGTCGACCAAGCGACCCACACTCCACTTAGCGTTCATATATATTGGTGGATGTGTTGGAGAATGGAGGCATCATCTAACAACTCAACATAACACAAAGAACAGTCAAGGGTACAACGACGAGTTGCCAACAACTCGTTGGCCGAAGGAACGACGAACAAGAGCGCTAGGCGAGTTGGGCCGCAGTTGGGCGAGTCGCACTGAAGACCACCGCAGCCGCACCGCAGGTCGGGTTGGGTCGGGTCGGGTCAGGTGCCTCTGAACGGCGGGTTGAGTCGAGTCGGACTGGGCGCCTAGGAACGGAACTGGGTGACAATAAAAACGTGATTCCGGGAGCGTCGGGAGTCGGATTTGGGTGCCGTAAATTGCAGAACGTGTGTATTGTCGGGCCGCATCCAACCATATAGTTGGGAGACGGATTGGACACACGGACAGCTCAAGAAACGATCTGCACGGATTTGGAGCAACGGTTGAGTGACCCGGGTGACCAGCACTTGGGCAGTTTTGGGCAGCACTTCTGCAGGTTAACTTTGATGATTGTAAATGACTGTTGTTGGCTATTTTGATGATTGGCAAGCCTTATAGCTTGGCCAAGAGGAAAATTGCCTTGCCAAGGAGCAGGAGTGGCTTCTGCTGGATTGGACATTGTACTCATATTTTTATGAAACATATTATCTGGGCGGACTCATTTTAACAGGGAGTTGCCCCTCCCTTGTATGTATGGGCGTACTTGTGGATTGGATTTTGATTTTTATGTTTTATTCCACATAATTGAAAGAAAATTTGTATAATAACTAACGAATGTTGCTAAAGGCGTAGTCTGGGTACTTGAGTATTTGAAAAAAGAAAAAGTACGGTAGTGCCGCATCTGCCTACAAGCGTGGTTGGAAGACACCCGAGGTGTAGGGGCGTGATAGTTGGTATCAGAGATACTAGTACGGATGGAAGTGTGATAACACAACTACTGTTGCACATCAGTTGGTATCAGAGCTGGACAGAGTTGCAGGGTTGCAGACGCTGTTGAAGCTGATTCTATCTTGAAAGGGTTTGCACATGGTCTTGACTCGTTCTCAAGTAAGGCAAATGGAGGATACCGTGGAAGTACCTCAAGTCATTGAGGAGACCCAAGTACTCTCTCAAGAATACTTGGTTGAGAAGATTGTGGAGAACATGGAGAAACACGAAAAGGAGTTCATGAACCTCAGAGAAGAACATGAAGAACTTCAAGAAAGAGGCATGATGTTAATGGATGAAGTAACGAAGTTGAAAGCTGAGATTGACACAGTGTCAACACGCTCCGTGTACACAGAATGGCAGCTTGGTGAAGCTTTGAAGAAGATGGACGACATGGGCCAATCCAATGATCGACTTGTGGATGAGCTTTCCAAAGCTCTTACAAAGATCATGGAGTTGGAATGCGATATGGTCTTGATGAAAAGGGCCATGGGGCAAGGATCATCTGGGGGATCTATCCCCATTAAGGCGAAAGAACCAGATTCATATGATGGAGCAAGGAATGCGAAAACTCTTGGAAACTTCTTATGGGACATGGAGCAATACTTGGACCGATTAGACATTCCTAATGAGGATGCTAAGGTGAAGATTGTGGCACAATTCCTTGCAAGAGATGCTAAGATGTGGTGGAGAAGGAGACTTGATCAGATGGCACAAGGTGTTGGATCTGACATCAAAAATTGGTTGGAACTAAAAGAGGCTTTGTAGATTCACTTCAGTCCACAAGATGAAACCTGGGATGCAAGATCGATTATCAAATACATTAAACAAGAAGGAACTCTCAAGCAATATCAAAGTGAATACCAGAGTGCTATCCTAGAGCTACCTGATATGGCTGAGCGGGACAATTTGTTCAACTTTACTATTGGGTTGAAACCTTGGGCTCGGGATGAGGTGAGAAGGCAAGCACCCAAGACATTGGAGGAAGCCTTTGCTATAGTGGATAAACTCATTGAACACAACGATGGAGGATCTGAGAGAGGAAAGAAGAAGCCTTTTGAGAAAAAGGTTGATGCACCAAAGAAGGAAGCGACTAAGTCTAACAATGCACAAGCAAAGTCGAAGACTAAGAAGCCCTTGAAGTGCTGGATTTGTGCTGAGGAACATACGGTGAAGAATTTTCCTTCAAGACCGAAATTGGAAGCCGCAGTACAAGAAGAAAAGAAGAAGGAACCTTCAGTTGGGACCATGCAGGTCATAAGTGCAGCAGCAGCTTATGAAGCTATCCCAAGAAGGGGCCCTGAAAGAAACAACCTTGAGTTTGTGAACATGAAGATTGCGCAGGGCACACTATTAACCATGGTGGATTGTGGTGCTACGCATAACTTCATTGGAGAAGACACCGCTAGGAAAGTTGGATTGAGGTTCAAACCAATCCAAGCTAAATTGAAGGCAGTGAACTCACCACCGGATTATGTGATTGGAGTTGCAGAAAAAACACCAATTGAAATAGGGAGTTGGCATGGGGATGTTGACTTCATGATTGTAAGAATGGATGATTATGAGGCTGTGTTGGGCATGGAATTCTTCAAAGAATTCGAAGTTATGGTGGTTCCTCACATGAGGAAGTTGTACATTTATGATGGGAAGACTAACCATCCTATTGGTATACCGACCATAGGAGGAGGAGACACAACTCGTTGTAAACTAACAACTATGAGTGTGGAAGACACAAAACGACATGATGAACTCCAAGGAAGATTAGTCCTCACGGAAGGCAGACTTTAGGAGCAGGCACAGGAAATCATGGCATTGTCCAATAGTCTCTTGGATATAACAAGAAGACTTGAGACAATGGAAGCAAAGAAAGATGCAGACCCACGGATTCAAGGAGAAATTCGGGAAGCATACATGTTGAGGTTGGAAGGGGAAGACCCAGACAGATGGCTGGAGTTGATAAATGAGGAGGGAGAGCCTTCGGCCTCCACTTCCTCCACCTTCTAGACTATACATGGGGGATGAGGCTCATTGTCATCTGCTCAGGGCAATGATGACCTCTAACTTATGAGCAGGCTATGGAGCGAGATGGACACTTGATAACAGGATGTTTTAGCAGTCATGATGATGGGAGGAACATATGTTCTTGTGGAGGAGATGTTCGGTTGGATTAGCTACCCAACTTGTCACCAACACAAGGGGTACCGACACATGATTTCTTGCAGAATTGGAGACATGACTAAGGCATGTAGCAGATCAAGAGTGTTCACATCTGGATGCTGTTCATATATTTATAGCAGAGTTGGAGACATGAACACATTTGGAAGATGTTGGAGTCATCAACACTTTGCGACGATAGTTGCGACGATACTGTGCACATGGGTGCAACGATGGTTCGTGCAGTGACACTTTGATGGCAGTTGCGACGATATTTCACACACAGCGTTGTGACGATGGATCGTGCGACAATGGAATGATGTTTTCAAGGGACGACAATGCTTTGAATTGGAGGAGGATGTAAGGCCCCAAGACTTCATGGGCGCGTTCGGTGGAACAGGAGCACTCGCCGGGCGTTTGGATGAGTTCGGGCACCGTGCAACGAAATGGGCGGAACGCTGCACCGGAGAGGCACGAGCGCGTGTGTAGCGGAGGCACATCATGAGGGCGAGTTGGAGGAGAGGCGCGTCACACATGACCAACACGACATTGGCAAAGACGTGTTTATACCACCAAGGGGGCGCACCTTGGGCGAGCCAAGCCGACGGGCGAGTTGGTGGGACGGCCGACGTGAAACTTCGTGGGCGGATGACCAAACGATGGGTCAGCTTGGGTCGACCAAGCGACCCACACTCCACTTAGCGTTCATATATATTGGTGGACGTGTTGGAGAATGGAGGCATCATCGAACAACTCAACATAACACAAAGAACAGTCAAGGGTACAACGACGAGTTGCCAACAACTTGTTGGGCGAAGGAACGACGAACAGGAGCGCTGGGCGAGTCGGGCCGTAGCTGGGAAAGTCGCACCGAAGACCACCGCAGCCGCACCGAAGGTCGGGTCGGGCGCCTCTAAACGACGGGTCGAGTCGAGTCGGACTGGGCGCCTAGGAACGGAACTGGGCGACAGTAAAAACGCGATTCCGGGAGCGTCGGGAGTCGGATTTGGGTGTCGTAAATTGCAGAACGTGCGTATTGTCGGGCCGCATCCAACCATATAGTTGGGAGATGGATTGGACACACGGACAGCTCAAGAGACGCTCTGCACTGATTTGGAGCAACGGTTGAGTGACCCGGGTGACCAACACTTGGGCAGTTTTGGGCAACACTTCTGCAGGTTAACTTTGATGATTGTAAATGACTGTTGTTGGCTAGTTTGATGATTGGAAAGCCTTAGAGCTTGGCCAAGAGGCAAATTTCCTTGCCAAGGAGCAGGAGTGGCTTCTGCTGGATTGGACATTGTACTTATATTTTTATGAAACATATTATCTGGGCGGACTCATTTTAACAGGGAGTTGCCCCTCCCTTGTATGTATGGGCGTACTTGTGGATTGGATTTTGATGTTTATGTTTTATTCCGCATAATTGAAAGAACATTTGTATAATAACTAATGAATGTTGCTAAAGGCGTAGTCTGGGTACTTGAGTATTTGAAAAAAGAAAAAGTACGGCAGTGCCGCACCTGCCTACAAGAGTGGTTGGAAGACACCCGAGGTGTAGGGGCGTGACACTTATGCACGTTCAGGCGGCCTGTTTTTCTTTTTCTCCCTTGTGGCATCGTTCGATCGGGCGCGCCGTGTCGCGCCTTGTGATCAGGTCGCCCAACCAGGCGCGTTCGGGTCGGGCCGTTTCGTTCGAGGGTGCCCGTATTAGTTTTGCTAAGTTGTGACCGCCCGGGTGCCTTGGGCACGTTTGGGTGGACCGTTTTCCATTTTCTCCCTTGTGGCATCGTTTGGTTGGGCGCGCCGTGTCATGAGGTCGCCCGACCGGGCGTGTTCAGGTCGGGCCGTTTCGCTCGAGGGCGCTCGTATCATTTTTGCTAAGTTGTGACCGTTTGAGTGGCTTGTGCACGTTCGGGTGGCCTGTTTGCCGTTTTCTCCCTTGTGGCATTGTTCGGTTGGGCGCGTTGTGTCACGCCGTGTGAGGTCGCTCGACCGGGCGCGTTCGGGTCGGGCCGTTTCATACTTCGAGGGCGCCTGTATTAGTTTTGCTAAGTTGTGACCGCCCGGGTGCCTTTTGCATGTTCGGGCGGCCCGTTTTCCGTTTGCTCCCTTATGGCATCGTTCGGCCGGGCGCACCGTGTGAGGTTGCCCAACCGGGCGTGTTCGGTTCGGGCCGTTTTGTTCGAGGGCGCCCGTATCATTTTTTCTAAGTTTTGACCGCCCGGGTGGCTTGTGCACGTTTGGGGGCTCGTTTTCCGTTTGCTCCCTTGTGGCATATTCGTTCGGTCGGGCACACCATGTTGCGCTGTTTGGGGCGCCCGATTGGGTGCGTTTGGGGCGCGTCGTTTCGTACGAGGGCGCCCGTATCAGTTTTTCTAAGTTGTGACTGCTTGGGTGCCTTGTGCACGTAATTCGGGTGACTCGTTTGCTGTTTGCTCCGTTGTGGAATCGTTCGGTTGGGCGCGCGCGCCGTGTCGCGCCCTGCGAGGGCGCCCAACTGGGCGCGTTTGGGTCGCTCCGTTTCGTTCGAGGGCGCCTGTATCAGTTTTTCTAAGTTGTGACCGTCCGGGTGAATTGTGCACGTTCGGGCAGCCCGTTTGCCATTTGCTTCCTTGTGGCATCGTTCAGTCGTTCAACTATCCCTTTCTTGTCGGGGGTAGGGGTTGGGTCTGGCCGTTTTGTTCGAACACGTTTCCTTGAGTGCCATCAATACATGGGTATGGTTTCTGGACTAGTCATGAGGTGCAGTCTGGTTATTAAGACTTCATCAGATGGCCATTCTCCGGACTTAAATTGTGTGACAACACTGTGGCTAAGTTTGAAACTGGAGATTGAACATACATTTGGCCGTTTGATTGCAATAGACATTTTCTGCATCAATAAATGTAAAGAGATGGCAAACAAATACTATAAATTAATAAATAAAGAAGACATGGAAACAAGCAACAATACTTACAAAATTGTTACATTGAGACGCAAATAATAAGCAATTAATTTAACCCCTAACCCGACCTAAACCCTTAACCCCCTAAACCCCTAGTAAAACCCTAACCCATTTAACCCCCTAAACCCTAAACCTATAAACCCTTAACCCTAACCCCTTAAACCCTAATTCTCGACCCCTAAACCATCTAACCCCCTAAAACCTAACCCCATTAGCCCCTAACTTCTAACCCCTAAAATCCTTAACTGCTAAATCCCCTAACCCCCTAAACCCCTAACCCATTTAAACCCCTAAACCCTAAACCTATAACCCCTTAACCCCTAACCCATTTAACCCCCTAAACCTCTAAACCCCTATCTCATTTAACCCCTAAACCATAAACCTCTAAACCCTTAACCCCTAACACCTAAACGCTTAACCCCTAACCCATTTAACCCTTAAACCCTAAACCTATAACCCCTTAACCCCTAACCCATTTAACCCCCTAAACCATAAACCACCTCTAAACCCCTAACCAGGCGCGTTTGGGTCGGGCCGTTTCGTTCGAGGGCGCCTGTATCAGTTTTCCTAGGTTGTGATCGCTCGGGTGCCTTGTGCAATTTCGGGCTGCCCGTTTGCCGTTTTCTCCCTTGTGGCATCGTTCGGTCGGGCGCGCCGTGTTGCACCGTGTGAGGTCGCCCGATCGGGCGCATTCGGTCGGGCCATTTCGTTTGAGGGCGCTCGTATCAGTTTTGCTAAGCTGTGACTGCTCGGGTGCCTTGTGCACGTTCGGGAGGCCTGTTTTCCATTTTCTCCCCTGTGGCATCATTCATCGTGTCGCGCTGTGTAAGGTTGCCCGACCGGGCACGTTCGGGCCGAGCCGTTTCATTCGAGGGCGCCCATATCAGTTTTGCTAAGTTGTGACCACCCGGGTGCCTTGTGCACGTTCAAGCGGCCCGTTTTTCATTTTCTCTCTTGTGGCATCATTCGGTCGAGCGCGCCGTGTGAGGTTGCCCGACTGGGCACGTTTAGGGGCGCCGGTGTCAGTTTTTCTAAGTTATGACTGCCCGGGTGCCTTGTGCATGTTCGGGCGGCCCGTTTGCCGTTTGCTCCCTTGTGGCATCATTTGGTCGGGCGTGTCGTGTCATGCCGTGTGAGGTCGCCCGACCGGGCGCATTTGGGTCGGGCCATTTCGTTCGAGGGTGCTCGTATCAGTTTTGCTAAGTTATGACCGCCGGGGTGCCTTGTGCACGTTCGGGCGGCCCGTTTGCCTTTTGCTCCCCTGTGGCATTGTTTGCTTGATTATCTTTACTAAACCAAAAATTTCATTGACAATAATCATTCATACCATAACATTACTACTTCCCTTTTAACCACATAAAACTTATTTTTAAGTTACCATAATTCATCTTTAATATCACATAATTAGATTAAAAAATTAACCAAAATCCCTAGTTTATGAAATAAAAATTCAACAATGTTATATAATTAATAATTTAAATAAATATCTTAGATCTAATCTCATTAATAATTATTTATAATCAACAATACCACTTATTTACACAAACCCCTTATTAACCCCAAGAAAAGTCTCACACATTTTATTTAATGGAATTTGAGTGGCTTTAAAAATCACACGTATTTCATTTCAAAATGTCAAAAAATTTTAAATCTCAAAAGTTTTAATTTCCCTCGTTCATTTCCCTCCAGTTGCATGGTTTGTCCAAGGAAGGAGGGAGGAAGCGGCAAATCCTGTTTGGAGGGGCATTTCAGGGTTAAAACAAAGTTTCTCTATCTATTAGCTCTGCGGCCAAAGGTTTTCAAATAAGAAGAAGTTGCAAAAGGGTTTCTGAGCCATCTTTGATATTTGGGTTTCGTTGTTCTTTTGGTTTGGTTTTTGTGGGTTTCGTTGAGTTTTCTTGCAGGTTCTGAAGACTGAGGCACTGAGCGATCTTCTGCAACAATTCTTGATGTATTGAGTGGCGACAAAGGGGTAGTTCAGATCTGATCAAAATCTGAGTTGGGTCGATAGCAAAAATGTGAGAGATCCTTCACATTCAGGGGGGCCAATGTGGCAACCAAATCGGCTCCAAGTTCTGGGAAGTGGTCTGTGAAGAACACGGGATCGATCCTACTGGGAGATATCAGGGCACTTCAGATCTACATCTTGAAATGGTTAATGTTTACTACAACTTGTAGGTTTTAAGTACAGCCTATTGTGTTTTCTACAACCATTGTGGTAATCGAGCTTCCTTGAGAAGTAAGTGGTTTGGAAGGAGACATTTTGGTCATTTAGTTGTAGATTCATTGAATAAACCAGATGATGCTACCTAGTACTCCGGGTTGACTCATATGCATGAGTTGAAAGAGCAAGTTTGCTCTACTTGGTTTGCTCCTGTTGGGTCTGCAAGCGATTATCCTATATTTTCCAAGTGGGTTATCTATGGTGAGGTATGTTTTTATCACTTATAAGTTTTATTTGCTCTTTTTTCCTAGAATCTATCCCCTTGTATACAACTTTGTATAGTGGTCGACCTGAATTTTGACTTTAAAGTTTAGCTAAATCCTAAGTTCTAAAAAATGATAAGACACAATTATTTTTATTTTAAGTTGAACTGCTTCACATAATCAGTTGGAAGTAAACTTTGACCCAGATACAATCATGTCCTCTGATCCAGAAACAATCATCTCCTCTGATCCAGAAATGACTCAATCTATAGAAGATCAATCCCCAGAAATGCCAATAGTGCCACAGTTTGTATCACTGACTGAGGAACAACAAACTCTATTAAGCAAGGAGGCATTCACTCGTATAATTGAAACCTACAGGCAAGTTGATGGTGCAGGGGGTAGGGATTTGCGATGTTCACTGCTTGCACGATTGATTGCTCAAGTATATGCTCATAAAGATTTTTATCAATAATTTGTATGAACTGCTTTAGAGATACTGGAATCTGACTTTGCCTCGTCATCAATGTTTGGCTTTAATGATTGCATTCTGAACTTTGAAAAGCCTCTTTATAAAGGCGGTTTTTTATCAAGTCAAGACATCATTTCCCCATTACTGTTTTATATTAAATTTCTTTTGTGATTGAGAAAATTTGCAAGGTTGAATGTTATAATTTATTATTCTTAAGTGTCAAAAAGTTGTTATTTTATGTGGAGACAAGATAAAACTTGGATAGGATACACAAAACACTCACAACAGATGAATATAGAAATTTTGACAAAAAATATTTCCAGAAATAGTGTTCAGACATATTTCCATTCAAATATGGAATCCTTGGAAATGTTTCCTGTGCAACAACCGTCACATATTAATTGAGTGGATTTGTGTGCATGAATTTTCATTTTGGCTTTTTCACATTGGATTCTTGTGACTTGAAATATTTATGCTCTGCGTACAACCATGATGAATTTTTCTAATGTGGTTTGAGCTAGGTATAGAGAGTCATGTCCTACTGCAAAAAAAATTTAATTGTTTAATATGTTACAATAATCTGATCAAATATTAGCCCATCAAATTCAATTTTTCTAGTGTGTAGTTCAAGATGTAGGAAACAAGGGTGTTTAGTTGCCTGGCTGTGGTAATTTTTTGGGCTCCTTTTCAAATTCAGAACAATAAAATGTGACAAATTTTGTTATTGAAGCATACCGAGGAAAACACTAATACGATAATACCTCCTCTACAAATGAAAAGCGATTCTTCAACAAATTAGTGTCTACACTAAATCCTTGTACAAAAGATTCTTACTGAAGTGCCTGCTTGCACCATTACTGATTCTAACACCTCACTCAAAATAATGTCACCTTATTATATGACATCTGCAACCAACCACCTTTCATCGTCAATCCCAGATTGTATGGTTGTTGTTACATTGATTGCATGATCATGAGAGCAATTTTCAAATTCCATTCTAATAAGGCTTAGAAGCTAAAAAACTTGAAAGACAAATTCCTTAAAATTACTCTGACCATCTTACCTATTCATATTGCGGACCTTTTGCTTTAGATAGTCTCTTCTGGCCTTACCCCCGACGAAGTTTCTTAAATCAATCATCTTTATAAATATGATGATCAAAATGAATCAATTAATTGCGAGACTATCATGCTGGGATACACCATGTTCAAACTCTTTGCCAGAAGAGCAGACAAATTCATCTCCATATGGGCAGAGAGGAAGAAATTGCAGGTTTAAGGTTTAGTCATTGCAAATGGAATCACTGCACTTTTGACTATTTTTCAATCCTCCAAAATGCTATTGACGAAGAAAAAGTAAGTATATTGTTGATCCATGGACACCTGTTAAGCCTTTCAGATATTTGGAAGAAACCTACTATTTGAGAGGTTGAAGGTATACCTCTCCTATGCTTGGCGATCTCTATAATTATGACCCTATATGAGATTCAAATGATCATCTCTGGGGTCTATTATATACATTAACATAGTAGTCAAGCAAGGGTGTTGACTGCCTCACATTCTTTGGACTTCATATTTATGGATGAGAGTTTCTCATTTCAAAATCCATGGGTGGTAAAGGTGGAGGCCCTCTATGGGATCTCCATTTCACTATTTTTTGACAACATTGTCCTTCTATTTCACGAATCCAAAAACAAAAGTACATTTTGAGCTCATTCTGGGATGAACATGGTCTTCAAGTCCACCTTGCAAACACAAAAGCATGTAAGTAATCTCACCTTCTTTTCAAGGATAG
This sequence comes from Pinus albicaulis, assembly GCA_034641835.2. Lineage (NCBI taxonomy): Eukaryota > Viridiplantae > Streptophyta > Pinopsida > Pinales > Pinaceae > Pinus > Pinus albicaulis. Next base: position 869,016,500 of record CM076576.1, on the reverse strand, counting down.
CAGGTAGAAATGGTGACATCCTAGTCTTTCCTTTGAATGCTATTATTTGGTTAATCTTTTAACTTGTTTTCGACATTTGTATCAATGTTGAATAGAGGATTGCAACATTAACAACCTTGGAGAGACGATGTTTCCAACTTCAGTTTTAGGATATTTAGGCTAAGTTCTGGTTTCTTGACACCATGGTGATTCATTCTCTCCTTGTTTACAAGGTTTGGAGTTTGGAGCCCATAGCTACAAAAAACAAGTCATGAATCAATTGAGAGAGGTTACTCATTGCTATTCTCTCATTTATGGGAAACATTGTTGTAATATGGCCCACTTAAATTGCAAGGCCATTGCCTTTTCCTCGTGAAATCATCCTTCATATCCTGAAGGTTGAAATAGAATATTGAAACATACACTGCTTCATTTTTATTTTGTTACTTTTGTAGGAGAAAATCATAAAATAAAATAGTTGTGCTAATCTCATACTCCATACCTGAAGTTTGAAATAGAAAGTTGTAACATACACTACTTACATTCCTGTAAGTTGCTTTTCTTTTTCTATTAGTGTCAGAGAAAGTTAAGTTGTGTATTTTTAGTTGTTTATGTTAACGTATAAATGACAGGAATAGGCTTGACATTCTTTGCTAGAGCACATCAATTTCAATAAATGTTAAAATACTAAAATATTTGGGAAACTTGAAAGTTTCCATTTACGATTTTAGGGGCTCACGTTAGAGCGATTGATGGAGGTGCCTCAAAATGTCGCAAGCTTTCAGCTAAGAATGTCCTCCAAAATTATAGGTGATTCAAGTTCACTGTTTTCTTTCCTATTATCTTATGCTGCTTCTTGTAAGAAGGAAAAAAATATCTGGATAGTTTTAGAAAAATGTTTTGGCCAATATATCAATAGATTTCTTTCAAGTGTTAATTAAAACTTTCGCAATTCCTCTAGCCCACTAGGGCCTGGAATTGAGACCCACAAAACATTCCTATACAGAGGAGACTCTCTTTTTTCCAATGAAATTGATCCAGTAGCTTTGATGTGCTCACTTCGACATTTTAGAAGCTTAGTCCGCCCTTGATGACCAAATAATATATTTTGATTCTCTTCTTGACTCCCTGTGATGAAAGAGTAGTAGGACTAAGGATTGTCGAAGCACATGCATCTTGTTTACCATCTAGCAACGAGTTACTCAGCCATGAAAGACCTACGAGACAGTCACATGATATTCCCCTTTCAGCTGTACAGAGCCTACAAAACATACTAGTAGTGCCTGCTGTAACCTTTTTGCAATACACATTGAAGTGGTTGCTTGAATATTTGGGCACTTGGAGTTTACCAGGCCAATCAGAAGTTCAAAAACTACAGAGATATTCAGGGTGTCTGCAATCTGAATTGCGGTGAGGGAAATTCGGATTTCTCTGTTTAGCACTCATGATTTCATGATTGGTGCTTTATCACTCATGTCTACACATAATTCACTATCTGTGTAATTTCCTCCCTCTAATCTCGAATTGCAATGGAAGAAATCTGCAGAATGAGAGGGAAAAGAAAACAGAGGACATATACGCATACAATGACACAATGATTTACATGGAGAAAACACTCTTGGGGGAAATACTCCACAACAAAATAAGGTATACAGTGTTCCCAACTAAATTACACAGTAGTCACTCAAAAAAAGAGCGCATTCTTCTATTGTATCTTCAGTCTCAAAGGATAGAATTGTCTGCTGCTATTACACAGACTCTCTGCTGTTAAAGAATCATTACTGGTATAGAATCACTGGCTCTCCATCCATCATGTCTTTTCCTCTTCCAACAAAAGAGAAACTCCTACCATCCCTGAACCATAACCTCTAGATGGTAAAGTAATTTTTTTTTTTCATTTGCAAAATCACATCTTTTACAGAAGAGGTAAAATAGTAAATACATACATCATCCATATAGATCACTGTGTGAAGCACAGATAGGACTTGAAGACTATGGTACATACCTGTATGAGACTGCTAGGGGTAAATAGTCACGCGAGACTGCTAGGGGTAAACAGTCATCAGAAAAATGGACAAACGAAAATTTCCACACAAACAGATGGATAAACCAACAAAAGGATGAACAAATAAAATATATGGACAAAGTTTGTCAAATCCCCATGAAATCAAGGATTTTTCTGGCAAGGGCCAAGTACCTTGTGTACGAACGATGAAAAATCAATCAAGCAACAGGGATGGACAACACCTTCGCTCAGGAAGAATCGGTGGCATTACTAGTTCTGACACGAACTTCAAGTAACTCGGAAGAAGAGCTCCGATGGTCGACACCTTCACTCAGGGAGTATTGAAAGCGTTCCTAGTTATGATACTAGGTTCAGGTAACTTGGAGAAAGAAATCCTTGTTGATAGCTATAAAAGTAGTCAACCCCTTGATCTCAAACAAGATTCAGATAACTGGGAAGAAGAGCTCCTTTTGGATAACCAGATAACTAGGAAGAAGAGCGTCCAGTTTAAAGTTTCATTAAAAAAAAAAAACCTAAATAGTTGTCGGTATTGCGACGCTTCATAAGCATCGGTCTTCCAACGCTTTGAACATTTACCCTTTTTGTCGGTATTGCGACGTTTCTTCATAGGCGTCGGTCTTCTGACACTTTGAAGGATTTCCCCTTTTCGTCGGTATTGCGACGTTTCTTTTTAAATTTTTTTTTAAAATGTTTGTCGGTATTGCGACGTTAGTTTGAAAAATTGACAAACGTCGGAAGGTCGACAGTTCGGTATCGTCGGAAGACCGACAGTTGGGTAACGTCGGACGACTGACGCTTATAAAATGTCGGAATAGCGACGGTTGGCGTAACTTCGGAAGAGCGACGAATGCCTGGAAACGTCGGAAGAAGTGTCGCTCTTCCGACGTTTTTTTGAAGTGTCGGGATTGCGACGTAATGGCTTACCACATTTTGTCCAGCCTCAAACTCTTGCTCTTGCGATGATTATGTGTCGGAAAAGCGATGAAGTGGCCGTCGAAAATTGGGCCAAATTTACTAGTGACAAGACTTATCACCATATCAAATATGCATAATCAAATTCAATAATGCACTTGAAAACAACATCTTCTAAACTTGGTCTACTAAAACAACAGTGGAGTAGCTAATTAGTATTCTATTTAATATAAACCATTTAAACACTTGATGAAAAAATGTTAAACATTTGTAATAATGTTTAAAGTGAGTTTTTCTTAATATTCCTTATTATAATTGATATAAATCAAATTTGTTGTTTTGTTGCACTCTAAACACAACTAGACTTACAAAATATTTCCTCTTATAGATTTTGAAGTGGTGCCAACATTGTACTAGTATAATAAATTTGTACTCAACATAGGAAAAATAGTTAGTGTCAATTTAAAATGGTCAATAATAGCAAGAAACACAATATTAATATATTGCTAAATAACTTTATACTAGGTAAGATTTTTTTTAGAGAATCTATTATTCACGAGTCAAATTTAATACATAAATAGAAATATTCATGATAATAGAAATAATGTAAGGAATCTAAGTTTTAGATGAATGTCAATATGTTCTTTTCAATATTTTATTCTTAAACACTCCAAGAATAAAAACTAAGCATTTGTAATAAATAGTTTAGTCAATTTTCTCTCTTTCCTCTTGTATTTGAAAATAATCAAATTGTATTACTTTGTTACTATTCTAATTCAGGATTGATTTTGATAATTAAAATGATTAGTAATTGGGCCGAGCGACCACCCTCATTAAGTATGAGGGGATGTGTAAGTTTGTGTGTTTCTTGCCCTATTAAATTAAAAATAAAAAAATAAAAAAATGTTCTAAATAGAAAAATAATATTGGCTATAATTAAAGAAAAAATAAATATGTTGTAAAGTAATTAGAAGTAAAAAAAAAATGTGTGAATAGATGTTTAAATCTTTTACTTTTCAAAAATATTTGAGCGAGAGATTCAAATAAACTATTTGAAGATCTATGTTAACTAGTTTACGTGGATATCAACTTCATATATAAATATATATAGAAAAAAAATTAAGTTTTTATGGTTAAATTTTTTGTTTGGCCTTACTTATATATACTCTATTTAGCATTCAAAAACACAAGTTAAACAATGAAAAATAACACATTGTATTTTGCACTTTAAAAATGTTTGCACAAATAAACTATTTGAAGATCTATGTTAACTAATTTATGTGGATATCAACTTCATATAGAAAAAAAATTAAGTTTTTATGGTTAAATTTTTTTTGTTGGTCTTATATATACTCTATTTAGCATTCAAAAATGCAAGTTAAACAATGAAAAATAACACATTGTATTTTGCACTCTAAAAATGTTTGCACGTGAAGAAATTTGATCCCTCTAGGCTCATGTTAAATCCCTATTTAAGATGGATCTATGCTGGTATATATTGGACACCTTACTATGATAATTTGTCATTAAATAACTTTATACGAAATATATATCTTGCATATTAATCTATTATTCATTAAGTCAGTCTCAATTAAATTAGTTTTTAACACAAAAGTACAAATAATAAATAATAAATAAATTATACTACTCTCATTCAACATTATTTTGATCGTAAAAAAATATTTTCTCCTGTCAACTCTAAAATGGTTCAAACTTCCTACAATAGTATGTAATGATGATGGTGATAATGATGATTATCATCCACTAAGACCAAATATGGTATATAAGAAGCCATAAAGAGATTACTCAAAATTCTTTAAGTGTTTCAAGATCATCATAATTTTGTTTAGTTAAAAGATCAAGAAGGTTGGTAGTGCCACAAATATTTTGAAATTAAAATCCAATATGAGTATAAACTGGATGATCTAAGAGGGTTTTTCATATTCAACCATATTACTAGTGTTGCAAATGTGATAGACTTTTAAATTGTGCCAACCTTGTCCTAGTAATGATGGTAACTTAACACATACATGATATTTACTATATCAAATTATAATTAAATGGTTTAATAATAGTAACATACAAAATAATGCACTTAAAAACAACATCTTCTAAACTTGGTCTATTAAAACAATAATGGAGTAGCTAATTAGTATTCTATTTATTATAAACCATCTAAACACTTAATGAAAAAAATTTAGACACTTGTAATAATGTTTGAAGTGAGTTTTCCTTAATATTCCTTATTATAATTGATATAAATCAAATTTGCTCTTTTGTTGCACTGTAATTTATAAAAAAATGATTTTGATCATTGAACAACACAACTAGACTTATAAAATATTTCCTCTTATAGATTTTGAAGTGGTGCCAACATTGTATTCAACATAGGAAAAGTAGTTAGTGCCAATTTAAAATGGTCAATAATAATAAGAAACACAATATTAATATATTGTTAAATAACTTTATACTAGGTAAGATTTTTTTTACAAAATCTATTATTCACTAGTCAAATTTAATACATAAATATAAATATTCAAGATAATAGAAATAATGTAAGGAATCTAAGTTTCAGATGAATGTCAATATGTTCTTTTCAATATAATATCTTTCAACACTCGAGGAATACTAAACGTTTGTAATAAATAGTTTAGTCATTTTTCTCTCTTTCCTCTTGTATTTGAAAATAATCAAATTGTTTTACTTTGTTACTATTCTAATTCATGATTGATTTTGATAATTAAAATGATTAGTAATTGAGAGAGGTCGAGCTCATTCTACAACCTAGTATGAGGGGATGTGTAAGTTTGTCTGTTATGTAATGATGATGGTGATAATGATGATTATCATCCACTAAGACTAAATATGGTATATAAGAAGCCATAAAGATATTACTTAAAATTCCTTAGAATTTTATTGTTATGCTCAAAAAGCATTATAAAAAGTGTTTCAAGTTCATCATAATTTTGTTTAGTTAAAATATCAAAGGTTGGTTGCGCCACAAATATTTTGAAATTCAAATCCAATATTAGTATAAACTGGATGATCTAAGAGGGTTTTTCATCTTTAACCATATTACTAGTGTTGCAAAGGTGATAGACTTTTAAATTGTGCCAACCCTGCCTTAGTAATAATCACAACTTAACACATACATGATATTTACTATATTCGATTATAATTAAATGGGTTAATAATAGTAACATACACAACATTATTTTCATAACGTTAATAATAGTAACATACACAAAATTATTTTCATAAGATAACCTTAACAAACTTAGCTTTTAGTACAAACCATAAAAAATCTTAAAAGAGATAATGTAAGGAATCCAAGATTAAGATGTGAAAGATTTACTTTTGCAAGTTTATATAAATTTGTTTTATATAATTTTTTCACAAAAAATGGTGAATATCTACATTAAAATTTGTAAACATAGTGATTTTATAATTCCACATTTTGAAAAAACTTAATCTAGTTAAAGTTCTAAAATTCTAGATCAGCTGAATACTTCCAAATTTAATGAAATATGTGTTTAAATTTAAATAAATCTTAAATCATTTATTTTTATTAATTAATTTTTGCGTGTAATAAATTAAAATTAATAACATAATTATAATTAGATTAGCATTAATTAAATAATAATTATAATCTAATGTAGGATTTAATTTAATTAAAAAATTCTGGTTTTTAGCCAAAGCAACAAAAATTTCAGAATTCTGGCAGTTTTGACTCTTTAACTTTGGAGGCTCATAGATTGAGTTTTACTTGGCCAAATGAGGCCCGTGATGGCTCGTTAGATAGATAAAATTATGGAGAACATTTATGATATGGTTAAATTTCTAGATTTGATTATTTATTGGGTCTAAAATTCAGTATAATATCAAGCTCCAAATTTTTAAACAAAACTAATTTTCTGAGTTTTATTTTCTGCATTTTCATTTTCCCACAACTTCTTCTAAGTGGAGACCCATTCGTTAATGATATAATTGACCAATTAAATCCTCACAAGCATCAGTAGAAAGATCATATTTCTTTTATTTTAATTATGTCATTAAATTTTTATTGGATTTGTTTTAATTCCAAATTTAACATTTTGATTTCAATTTGCATTTTAATTAAATTATTGATTGGTTTTTGAAGAGAAATAGTTTGAAGATATGAGAAGAAGAAGATTTCAATCAATGAGAAGGCTCCAACAATTCAAGAATATGATTTTGAACCAATGAAAATTGATTGAGCAGATCCACTCTTCAAAAAATTTCTATTGAGGAATTCTTTTGTAAATATTATAAGTAGCAGATTGTAGAATGTAATAGGGCTCCTCTTCTCTGCAATTCAGGAATCCTTGAAGGAACTATTGCATAGAGGATTTAGAGTTGTAGGGTAGAGCAGAGAAAACTCATTTTCGGGGATTATTGAGGATGTTTATTTTGCATGTTGAATTATGTATGAAAAACGAAGCTTGTACTATTGAAGCTCTAGTTTTAAAAGCATAAATCCAAGCATTGTAAAAGACCGTTGGAGACTAGAGCCATAGAAATGGATTCAATAAATTGGTATTTCTAATACTATTGTTTTAAATACTAGTCATTAGGGGAATTTTGAGGTCTAAATTGGGTCTCCTAAGAAAAATGTACAACCAAAATAAACTTTATAAAAATCAATAGGATTCAATATGATGATGTCAACCATGGGGGATGATTCACCATTTTTTAAGTAAAGGGGTACAAAGATTAAAAAATAAAAATAATAAAAACTACTTTTTCAACTTATCTCCCAAAGTTTTTACTCAAATTTTGAGCGGGAGTACTTGTTGGATGAAAAATTTAATTCCTCATCCAAGGAGTACCCATGTTGCATACTTTCGATGGACCCTGCAACGTGAAAAATGAGAAATACATGAAAAAATGTGATTACAATCACATTTTTCATGTATTTATCATTTTTTGTGTAGAAGGGTCCATCGAAAGTATGCAATATGAGTACTCCTTGGATGAGGAATTAAATTTTGCATCCAACGAGTATTCCCGCTCGAAATTTGAGTAAAAACTTTGGGAGATAAGTTGAAAATACAAGTTGAAAAATTAGTTTTTTTCTTTTTTCCCTCTAAAATTTGATGATGTCATCAAATCTTGTTTTATTATTTCCACTATTATTTTATGATTTCCTTAGGAGGCCCATTTTAAACCTCAAAATTCCCCTAATGTTCATTTTATGATGGCAAGAATGTATCATTTTATTCATATTTGTGCACTATTGTCGATATGAGTAATCTGTCTCAGTTATATGTTACTATTTATCTCTGTTCTTATAGGTTGAATTCTGATTTCTAAGTAACTATTTACTCATAAATATGTCTTTTAAATATGATTTAACAAACAATGTTATGTTGTGAACTATTTCCTCATATTATTATTTAATTATTCGAATTATTGATTAACAATCATTATCATTCTTTGAACTACTTCTCAAATGTTGTTGGTTGGTTATTTATGTTAAGAGGTCTCTGAATAGAATGTGTTTTGGTATACAGAATGTCAGCTAATGAACTAGTTCGTTAGCTTGATATTCATTATAAGCCAGACATATTTAAATCCCAATCATTTAAATATCTTTCTCTTGGTTGGGTTAGATTTATATCCGCCTAATTGATATAGGATTAGGATAAATTTCATTTTTCTTGCATTTTAGAATAATTTTGAATTTAAATTTAATTCTATATTACTAGAAGTCCTCTTCCCAAAGAGGCAAAACTTTAGTTGTTGCTTGGATGAGCCCCAAATTAGCTTAAGGATCACTTTCTTGCCTGATCAGCAAGAGGGATGATTTGATGTCTCTTCTCCATTGGTACAAAAAACTTAAATTTTAAAGTCATTAGAGATTGAGAGAAGGTAACATGACCTAGTTAAACCAGTTGGAACCACCATTCCAAACGGAAAAGGAACTGCTTTAAGGTTTGGACCGGATGGTCATCCCCACAAGTTGTTGCAACAAATTTTTAGGCTTCAATATTTTTGGCGCTAGAAGGAGGGCCGCTAGAAGGATGACCTGAGACTTTTTGTCCTTTGGAGTCTTTGTATTTTAAAATTTTATTTTAATCACAATGGCTCCTATTAAACTTCCAATTTGGATTTGTATTTTTGGACGTGTGTCTACCAATACTCTACCAGAAATAGTAAGACTCTTGTCTCAAGTAAAGTTTAATGGTAAGAGGAACACTTCTGCATCTAATCATGCTTTAAAATTCATTGAAAAAATTTCAAATTCTACTTTTTATGATATTGATGAAGGCATTTTATGTAGAATTTTTACTCTTACATTTATGGCAAAAGGCAGAAGCTGCTGCCAATCACTTCCAGTTGCCTCAATTCATAGTTGGGATCAATTTATTACAATCGTTCTTTGTAAATTTGATGGCTATATCTACGAACATGTATGTGATGAAATTAAATATCTACGAATGTTTGAAAGTGAGTCTTTAATTTATTTTACCATTAGATTTCATTTAAATTGTTTAAAATTTAAAATTGAAGACAAACCTTCGAAAGATGAATTACTAAATTGGTTTGAACATATTTTCTCTCTTCCTTCTATTCATAATCCATGTGAAATTATTTCAAGCTTTGCTCAATCTCCTTCCAATTTCATTAACATTATTGCAAATTTCAATATGGAGGTGCAAACAAATGATGATGAAGTGGCCTCTATTATGTATGATCAATTCTTTTATTTAGTGCACACTTCCTATAATATTGATAATGATCAAGGTGCACCTTCACATGTCAATGAGTCTCAATCACAAAGCTTGGAAATTTTCACTATTAAAATACAAGAAGATATTAGTAGTAATCTTGAAGAAGATACCACTTTTAAATCTAAAATTAGTATCTGTTAGAATCAGAAAATGAGAGCATAATCTGGCAAGTACAAGCACCTATTAAAGTTTCCAATAATACGCAACCTTCTATACAAAATTTTGAATTATTTTACGATAAGAAAATGCCAAATTCAGGACATCAAATAAGAATTCTTCAAGAAATCACAATTATCCAAGTAAATGATCTTAAATCTGAAATTTGCAATGGAGAAAATGAAAAATAGTTCTCAAATAGAGACATTTTCTAATGCATTGTTTCGGATTCACATTTTTCCCTTTATCACGATAATTTTTCTAATATAAATTTTTCCTCTCTTCAATTTAAAGATATTTCATAAAATAGAGAGGCTATCTAAATGAATTTTTGATTAGTTTTTATCAAGATAAAGAATTAACTATTGATCATTCTTCTAGCATTAATGAACATCAACTCAATATTTCTTCTTGTGTTGAAACAATAGGTGATATCGAAGGGAATTCTAATGAATGTTGTGAGGTCATTTATGATAGTTACTTTGAAATTGAGGATATTGATTTATCTTCTTCACAACTGAATCCTCATGATCAAAGTCGAATCACATGTGAAAATGAAGAACAATTTAATTTAGAAATTGTTTCAAATAGTTCTCATTTTCAAAATATTAACCATACTCACGATTTCAGCATTCAAGAAACCATTCCAATCTATGATTTATATGACGACAAGCTTGGATTCCTATTCATATTCATAGCCCTCCCTTGAATTCACAAGTTGGTATTAGCAATCATTCTAATTGCATTATTCTGCCCAATTCTTCTGAAGAGTAAATTGCTTTAATTCAATTCCAATTGTGGTGTGACAATAATTGTAACACTTGTGTAAACTATGATTCAATTTTGTTTTTAGTTCGTCATTTATTTTGTTTAAATTCAAATTTATTTTATGTTTTTAGTTTTATATTTTTAGATACTTTGTGCTGACATATTGAGAAGCTCAATTTTGAACACTCAATTGATGCATTTACTCAATGGAAAAATGAAGATTCAAATTATAATTGTGAACATCAAGAGCTATTAAACTTCTATTTCCAATTGATTTTCATTCCTTATCAATTACCTCTTACTTCTCGAAAGCAATGCCAACAAGAGAGTGTATTTTCACGATATGACCAACAATCAAATTCAATTAATAATCTTTCGTTTGATCTATCAGAATTCCATCTGTTTTTCATTCATCCATTTGAAATACATTTGGAAAATTTTCCTTCATGGAAGATCGTTAATAATTTAACACTTGAACGTAACACTAACAAAGTCTTGTAGGCCAGTGTATCTAAAATTTCTTATTCACAATTTGGCCTGTCATCCCTTCTTTTTATCCTCTCCCAATCAATAATGGAAATCCATCCAGATTTCTACGATCCAATTGAATTTCAACTAGAAGAGACATTTCAAGAGAATGTAATTATAAATAAGCTAGTCTTTGTAATTATATTAGCAATTTGTGTACATACTAGATTCAAATTTATTTTTATTCATGTAGTCATATTTTTCTTACGAACATATTATATGTACATACATGCAGGAATTAAAATTCTTGCATGGTTACATTGGAAGTATGACTATACATAGTCATGTTTCCTTTAGTTCAGTTAGCAATAGGAATATACTAATTTAGATTATATTTTTTATGTTTTCATTTATTTCATTATTGTAGATTTTTAAATAATAAAGTAATGAGTCTGAATTCTTCTAGGAATCCCATTTCATTTTCGAAAAAACGTCTTAGAACATTTTAGAAGATTTTGAATAGTCAGATCATACATATTTGTCAAGCCTTTAATTGTCTTGTTTTTCAAAATTCATCTCATTGATCATATATGAAGAAATTCCAAAGAATAGCTAAAGCTTGGCAATCTTTAATTCACGAGTAATTCTGAAGAGCTCATTTTCACCACTTTTTACTCTAATGTAAAATTTGAAAGGATGCAATTCAAAAAACCCATTACTTGCTAATATTTACTAAATAAGTAGGTGATTTTGAACTTATGCAAATTTTGAGAAAATCTAGGAGAATTTGAAGATTCATGAGGTAAAATTACAATCAAAATTCTTCGAGGCATGTGTTTACATGCTCATCACCATCTATTGTTTGTTTTTATTTTTAAAGGTTGTTTGTTATTTCTAATTTGTTTTGTTTGCGGGTCTTCATTGACTTGATTATGAAGACTTAAGATAAGCAAGCAACCAACACTTTTCTCAAATCTGCAACATCTTCAAGGAAGTATTTATGATTTCATCTAAATTTGAGGATTATCTAATTTTGATTCTATTCATTGAAATCTTGAGAAGTCTTAATAAATTCTCGGAAGAGTCACATTGGATCATTATATTTTACAACTCTCTTCATAAAATAGTTTTTATAAAATTACTTTCCAATCAAATATTCCGACAGTTATTAAATTATTAAAAGGTTTTTTATTTTAAAAGAAAAGTTAAATTAGCTGCTTTCTTTTTTAATTGAATACTTTAAGAAATATTCAGCCCCATATATAACACGCCATATATCGTAATTCGCATAGCAGAGTGTTACACAACAATTTTTCACCGTCCCTGCAATCCCCCGTCCCGCACATTGGAGGGCCTTTCCTATGACCTATGAGCAGTGACATAACCTGAAACCATTTTCATGGCATCCCCCTTGACAAGGACAATCATTCCCTTCAAGAAAGTTTCCTCTGTAAAACCCTAAAAACTGATCTTTTGACCTTGGCGCGAATAGCCAGTTCAGCCCTCGCACCAATGGGGAAAATCCACCATAGAGGGCGCGCCAACTAGCGCTCTATCCCAGTGTCTTACTCGCGCCAAGCTTAATAAGGATTGTTTTAAAAAAAATAAATGGTGGAAGTTTGATTCCAACAAACTCCTGAACGAGTCTGTAAAATGAGTTGGGAGGTTTGGTTCCGGATCTCCATGAATGGGAGGTGGTTTTCCACCTATCATGGAAGCTTCCTTAGAGATAGGGCTAATCTCATAATTGTAGGGATCCCAACTCCCCTTCCACCATCTATATAAGCTTGCATTTTTCCCTTAGTAAGCTAGAGAGAAAAGAGCTGAACTTGTAGCAAGGAGACTATCGCCAGACAGCCTTTGAGAGCCAAGCCGAAAAGAGAGAACCTTGTCCCGTTTCAGACAAGCTTCGTTGAGACGTGCTTCGTTGTTAGCCCGCCGAAGGAAGATCCAGCGTCAGAGCTTTGGGTTGTATCTTTCCTTTGTTATATTAATGACAAGTGACTTTGATCATGGTTTCATTCGTGCATCTATTTCTTTGATGCAATGAATTACATCCTCTTTGACTGATGTATGGTTACAATATTTAGATTTTACGCTGTGTATCATTGTATCCTTTGCATGTGTGCAGGTGTTCGGACACGTCAAGCGGAAGGATCGTGATCTGCCAAGCAAGGAACGGGAAGCGTCATCCTTTCTTCAACGACCACTACGTAGGACCTGAGGTAGGCAATTCGTTATGTTCTTGTCATTTTGTAACTAGACACCTGCGTCACTACGTGACCTGATTATTGCTAGACCCGATCTGGGTTAGTAGGGATCACCTCTGTCCGCAGAGGGGATTTACCTCCTCAAAAAACTGGCGACTTCGCTAGGGACTTAATTGGAGTTAGTCTTCTCTCTTTCGGTTGTTTTTGGCTTGTGTTTGATTGATTTTCTCTTCTGTTCTGCCTCCTTTCGGTATAAAATCCCTGTTCAACCCCCAAAAGACCTGATCTACTCTCTGTTTGGTCTTTTTCATTCCTTTCCTTAGTAAAATCGGTTGGCGCAGTTTATAGCTTGACATTCATGCCAACTAGCGCTTGTTGCTAGTTAGGCCCCCGCGCAAACCCTGTTTTGGCGCAAGATACAACCAAATAGTCGCGCCAACCCTCTTTGGTGTTAGGGTTTACTTGTTTTTGAGCCCTCTGAGTCTGATTTTTGGTTCTGGTGTTATTTTTCTGACTGCCTGAGTGCCTTGAAGTCCTTGTTGACTGTGTTTGACCTCTATCCTCCAGTTGTTTTCCCTATACCATCAGTTTTGCATTCTAGCCCTAGGGTTTCTAGGTGCTATAGTGCGCTGAGCCTCCCATGGGAGTTTTTGGTTTTCGCTTGTTCAGTCAACTTCATTTTCACTTCTCTGCATTCATTTCATTGGATTCCATTGTATCATTTCATTAATTGAGTGATTGTTCTCTTTTTCATTCAAGTTTCGCTTTGTCTCATTTTGAGCCTAGATTACACAGTTTGTATGAGTATTTTTGAGATTCTTCTTTGATTTGAGGGATTTCTCCATCAGTTTGAGTTCTGATCATAGAAAATTTTAGGGGCGAATTTTAGCCCAAGGGAGAAATTTAAGGGA